>JAWWEV010000115.1:15496076-15554730 GCA_035583235.1 Hafferia zeledoni | reverse complement strand
TGGTTAAAACTTGGTTGTAATAATGCCAAGGTCAGGGGTTCAATCCCCTGTGTGGGCCATTGACTTGAGTTGGACTCAATGATCCTTGTGGGTCCCTTCCAACTCAGAATAGTCTGTGATTCTGTGTATGTAGCTGCATTCATCACTCCTCTGACAATGTTCAGCAAGGCCAGCAAAGATGTTCACCTGAAACCCATGTGGAAGACATAAGCCTAAAAGTTATGTCAGAGAAGATTCAATAGAGAAAGGTAGGGCCTTTCCATAAATGCTTCCTTTGAGTTTGACTCTGGAATCTTAAAGCTGTAGCTGTCCTGAGCATTCCCACATCTGGGAATGCTGTACAGCACAGTGAAGCAAGAGCTGTTCAATTTTAATACCTTTATAAGCACTAAGTACATTCCTCTGTACTTTACAAACATACTTCAGGGGATTTCTGTAGAGCTGCATGATAAAATAATTTTGCATATTTTATCCAAGGCCTCTGTTGCAATTTATTCTTTCAAAAACTGTTCTGAAGCCCAGAATGTGGGCCTAAAACTTCTGCCTGGATAACTGTGGACCATTATGGTGGCATTGCTTTCCAGTTGTCTCACTGCAACAAGAGGTGAATTATGGAATATCCAGCAAGAACATGGGACGGCAAAGGGGGTGTTTGCGTGTGTGTTGGTTCTCCCACTTGGCCAATGCTTCCCACATGCAGAACTTGCCCTGGATTTAGATCAGCATGGACCTGCCTTACCAGCACTGACCAACAGACATGTGTATGATAAAGTGGTCTGTATTCAATGAAGAATTTCAGGCCACCCATTTGCTGGATGAAAACGTAATGTCTGACATCATGCCAAGGTAATTTGGACTCTCTGATAACTAAAAATAAATATGTGTGTGTGTGCGTGTGTGTGTGTGTGTATACATATACTATTTATATACAAGTGGGCCATAAATAAGACATGGATTGTGGAAAAAGGTGCATTGTAGATTTTAATATACTAGAAACAGAGGTCATACAGTGGTTCTGCTTGTGTTTCAGCCCATGCTTGCTGTAACAAGTGCTTATAAACTTGTAACTTGAAGGCAGTCTCTAGGATAGGGGCAGAGTCACTGTGTACATATCTGGGGGATACAGAAAGTGAAAAAAGGAGAGGGAAATGCTGATGGCACCATGCTGTGAGCTCAGGCCTTTGTATTCTTCAAGGGACAGGTTAAGTACAAGCAGCTCAGCAGCTCTTGTTTGTGATGGATGTGTAGGACATAATGTATTGTAAGAAATAATCATACTTAAGCCACAGGTTTCCACATCAGAATACCTTCAAAGGGTGGACCTCAGAATGCCTTCAGAGGGTGGACCTCACACCTACTCTGATAAACAGGTGACGACAGTGCTGGCTGGATGTCCTGCACTTCCCGTGGTTGGATAATCCGTGTTCACATGTGCTTTGAATCCCTGTCTCAATGGCCAAGGAAACTCCAGCTGGGTTAATTCCCATCCTATGATGTTGCTTCCAATGAGTGAAGATAAGGTGCTAGTTAATCACTGCCTTTGTATTTGACATGGGACAGTTCCCAGCAAGACTGTCTGCTTGGTAGGCACTGTAGCTGCACAAGGTAAATAACATTTTGATGTGAAGAATATTTTAAATTTGGTATAAACATTTCAATTTGAGAGGAAATAAGCATAAATATAAAATGAAAGAAGTGGATGTGGTTACATAGCAGACAGAGATGCAGGAGGAGACTGATCAGCTGGCATGGCTCACACTGCTTTTGTGGGATAGGCTTGCAGTGAGGGACAGGAGCCTTTTCCATATCTAAGAACAGAAATTTCCTTGTGAACCAATCTCCATCTGGAGCTACAGGAGGATGTGTAGCTGCTCACAGGATCCAAACCTTACTATGTTGTTAATAGTCAGACTGGATCTTAGAGGTCTTTTGCAGCCCAAACTTCTCTGTGGTTCTGTGTGTTACATTTGTGTGTTCACCCATGGAAATGTTCAGGGCCATGTTGGATGGGACTTCGAGCAAACTGGTCTAGTAGAAGGTGTCCTTGCTCACAGCAGGGTGGTTGGAGCTGGATGACCCCTAAGGTGCCTTCCAACTCAAACCATTTGATGACATCCATCTTTCCCAAACCCCAAATCCAGGCTGTTCCTCTAGCACCTTCTGCCAGCATCCCCTCTCCCACTCGGCAGTGCTGTGACTGAGACACAATATTTTACATTAAGTGCTCAGTTTCCCCCCTCCTGGCAGAGAGGGGAAAGGACAAAGCAGGAGAGAGCCCAGAGAACGCACTCATTACTTTCTGTCTGCCAACAAGTTGGGATCATGCAGTGTTTTAGGCAATGTCTGGCTGTTATAAAAGGCTTTGGTTAAGTAATCACATTTCTCTTGCATAAGTGCTTGTTTTTGGGAGGCTTTAGCCAATTGGAGGCTGCAGCAGCTCACAGATAGAAAGTATGTCTAACTACTGTGATACTTTTTTGTTAACAATACACGATTATTACTCTGCTGAAAGTTTTATAAAATCTCTTTAGATAAAATTAGGCGGCGGAGGCTCCCCAGTGCTGCTTGTAGCTGAACTAAAAATCTGCCAAAAAGCCTGTGTGGATCCCTGTGAGTAATATTTCTGATTGTTATAAAGGGTGTGTGTGACTGGAAACTGCAGACAGGGAAATATTGCAGAGGTTTATTGCAAGCAATAAGTTAGAGGGAGGCAGAAGGTGAGAGAGACAGTACTGAAAATATTGACTGGTTTAATAAGGCTTTCCTCCTAGACTTCCATGGGTTTCTCTGAAGCTGTGAAATCAAGGTTTTTCCAAATAAGACAATGAAGAAGAAATGTGATGCTGAAGTGAATTGCAGGGCTACAGGAGGAGAGAGATTTGGTGTGACAGTGAGATCAAAGGACCATCAGGTCCTGTGTATTGGTTTGGAGTGGCCAAATGTCCTGTTCTTTCCTTGATCATTGACAAGCGTACAGTGATATTTTTCTTGTATGTTTTCATGGCTTTCAGAAATCTGCATGTCAGTTATTTCCTGAGCCAGAAAAGATATCTCTAATAGTGCAAGTGGATTTTACTTTTCACAATTTGCTGCTCTGGTGTACCTGTTGAAGACATTATGTTGTTTTGTGACTTGACTGACATAAATCTAACTGAGATTTGGTATCTTAAGTTAAATGAGTTCTTTAACATAGGATTTTAATTTTTATTTTAAAAAAGGGTAGTTCTTCTGTTTAGATAGGACTGAAAAGGGAAAAACATGTATGGCTTTGCAGAAAACAGGAATTCCCTTCCCACTTCCTTGTGACGTGTCTGGATGCAGCTCAGTCAATGAACAAAGCCTGGAACTACAAAACAAAAAGTGGGAACTGGAATTTATTAGTTCAAGACTGAGCAGTCTGGAACAACTCCAGTTGTTATTCCTGCCAACTCTGGAAGGCATTAGAGTGCCATTGTACAGAGAAGGCAGGTCAGGCGCTGAGCTATGAGGAGAAATAAAGCTGTTGCCTCTAGTTTGGATTTATATATGCTTACTCCTAGAGATGGCACAGAACTCTTCTGCAATAGAACAAATGCTGGAATAATGGAAATCACTTGGGAAATCTCAAGGCACTACTTACTAACCTTGAAAAAATGTAGGATGTAGATTTTACACTCTATAAAGTTCTTGAGACCTGCTAAAGCATTTAAATCTTATTGGCAGCCAGTAGATGAGGAGGTAATACCACCATGAAAGGAAGTTAATTTGTAGGAGTTATGGGATTATAGAGGTAAATGTGAAAAGTTACATTGCACTAAAAGGCACTTGGCTGCAAGGCCAAGACTTCAATATTTTCATATTTGCTTCCTGAAGTGGGTAAAATTGATAGGCCTGTTTATTTCAGTAAAACCACAGTAGTGGTGTAAATAAGCTGGGATCACTCTTTTGCTGGCTAAGGATTTAGGCTTAAAACCTGTGATTTAGGCCAACCTAAGTCATGGCTCTTGCACTGTGCTGGTGAGGGATGGAGGGATGGAGCAGGCTGCTCACTGGGCAGTCCATGGCTTCCCATTTCCATTCCACCACCCAGTGAGGGCTCTTCAAACAGAGATGCTCCCAGGCCAGGCCAGGCCTTTTCAGTTCTAATGAAAACACCACAAATAAAAAGTCAGCAGTTAAAACTTGGGAACTTATGACATTATTTCTAAAACAGTCTCTGTTTTACAGAACAGAAACAAATGCAGGCATCCTTTAGAATAGTCAAACAGCATCTCTAATGTGTTGCAGGGCAAGATGGATGCTATACACAAGTTGAAGGTTCTGGTGATGTTTCTGTCTCTGGCTACTTTCACGGTCATGGTGATAATGAATGCTGGAAATGCCACTGGGATATTCAAAGGTAACACAAGAAAATTGTCTTAATGAAATTGTCTTCATTCAGAGTTGGATCTCGTACATTGTATCATTGAATAATATTAAGTGGCTTAGAGTGGGTAGATCTGTTTATTACCTCATCAACTCTCCAAATACACTTTGTTCTGTGAAAGGTGGAAAGTGCTCGTGCATCCTCCAGGTGTTACAGCCAGATATCTGAACCCTATCAAATCCCTTAAAATCCAAGGCAATGGTCTTGTCCCTGGTGGACCTGGATCTACTGGTGGGTGAAAGGCAGCCTTTGCATGCATTGTCCTTGTATTCCTGGTGGGAGATGTTCAGGCTGTTGCTGTGGGTTTGTAGAGGGCAGTGATGCTGTGTTTGAACAGTACCCACAGCAGAATCTGTCAGTGCTTTTCTCTGGATTTCACACACAACTGGCTCCCATGGTTCTGTATGGCAGGGAAGGTGCTGAGGGTTCCCCATAGGGACAGTGATCCCACAGTGGGTGTTTGAAGGCAAGCCAGCTGCAGCACATGGCTTGTTTGCACCAGGGTGCTCCCATCATCCTCAAACCCACTGGGGTGTGGACAAAGATTGAAGGGTGAGGGAAATCAGCAGCCTTTCCCCATCCTTAGAATGTAGTAACTTTTTTGCCTGCAATAACACTGATCACCGTAGGTCTCTTCAGGACAACCCCTGGAAACATCTCAGACAAGTACAGCACTGATTTCACACCGGCTGGCTGGACCTTCCTCATCTGGAATGTCATCTATGCCTGGCAGCTTGCCTGGCTTCTCTATGCCCTGTCAGGAATCTGTCGAAGGTATTTTTCCCATTTACTGTTTATGGTATAAACGGGAAGGGACAGTGACTCTTCCCTTCTGTAGTAGCTCAGTATCCTCCCCTCTTTTCTGAGGTTTCTAGTAGGAGTAAACCCATTGACATCTATCGTGACTTGACATATTGAAGCTCTGCTGCTGGACCATCTCTTAGGTTCAGCAGCCAAAGCTGGGAAGCAATTTGGAGATGCACATGAACTGTTCGAACATGTGGACAGGTATCAAAGTGTGTAAACTGTTCTGTGAGGCCTTGTTTCCACAAACTCATGGGATCTGACAGATTTACTTACCCACTGCTGAGAATCCACAGGGGCAAAAGAAATGGATGATGGAACTGATGCTTTGAGTTTAGCTGTTAGAAATCAGGGAATGGGAAGTCTCTTGGTTCATTGAACTGGACTTGAAGCTTTCCCTGGGACTATGAGATCAGTAAGTGCCTCATGCAGTTCCTTGCAATACCTGTAATACTCCATGATGTCTTCCATGGGACAGACTGCATCTCTCCTGTCAAGGGGGAGCATGGACTGCTTAGTTTGAGTTGTGTATCAGCTATTTTTACATGGTTTGTAAGAAGTCTCTCAGTTGGTTCTGACCAACACTGAGGGCTGAGGGAAGAACGAAGTGTTTGTACAGAATGAACCGGTCCACACACACATATGAGCACACAAAATATATACTCACATGATGATCCCCAAAGCCCCAGGAACTGTGCTAGAATTCCATGACCATCTCATTGCTGCCTCCAGCAGTGGCACAAGCCTTACAGAATCTATTGAGCAGCCCTTAGTACCCACTATATCTGTGACAGTAGATGTATCTGCAGAGATCAGCAAGAAGTTCTGCACTATGGGACAATATCCGGGTGGGGAAAGCCACAGGGACTGTGTTGGGTCGGAGAAGGATGCACAGGAGAAATAGTCTGATTTAAGCTGAAATGTTTAACTCCAGTGTAGAGTCTCTGCTAGCATAAGGAAAATGAGGCCAGGAAGGTTTAGTTGGACAATGCAAGCATTTTTTTCCTTTCTCCATCCCCACTTTTTCCTGGCAGGAATGAACTCGGATGTGTTTTCATAAAGCCCGACTTGCTGCCAATACCTTTTTATGTGGCTTGGTGTCTCAATAATGGCCTCAATGTAGGATGGCTGTTTCTGTGGGACCGAGAGTAAGTTGCCTTTTGTTACAAATGCTTTCTAACCCTCTTGTTGGGACTGTCCCAGTACTTCATTTTGCCTTTTCCTCTATGTATGAACACTTAATCACACCTGTAAAACTCTATGGCAGGCTTTGATAAAATGTAGTCTTCATAAAAGTTTGAGGGTTTTGCATGATGTTGTCATCTTGTCCATGATTGGTCATTGAAGTCTAAGATCTCCTCAAAGCTGCTATTCTTCTATGTTTTTACCTCCACAGGTAAGACAGGAGCTCTGCCTCTCTTCATAAATGCAGTTAAGCTCCTTGCCTTGGATTGTTTTCATAATCACAGTCACATTAAGGGCTTATAAATGCACTACTCTCAAGAGGTGAAGAAATCAGTTACAGTCAGAAAAATAACCTCATGATTAACAGAGTAAAACAACAACAGCAGTATGTCAAAATGAGGGCTACATGTAGTGATTACCTTTATTAAAGGCTGATCATCTTAAATTCAGTAGGGGCCAAACACTAAAGTCATGAATTAATGCATTATGACACCACTGAAAAAAGTGTATTGTCTATTGTGCCTGTGTGTGTTCTTTGTCCTAGATACCTCCTTCCAGCCCTGGTGTTCCTGGCAGTCCTCACTCTTACCACCTGTGCCTCCCTCTCCATTTCACATCGAGCCTTGAGCACCCATTCCTTGTGGTTTGTGAAGGGTCACAAAGCTGAGCTCTGGCTCATTCGCATTCTGGTAGGTGGCATTTCTGTGCTGTGGGTAAATGCTAAAAAAACCCAACCCTCTGAGTGGTTGTGGAGGCATCAAGAGTGAAAGATTCGACGGCAGGACATAGGTAAGGGAAGATTTCTGGCCTGACTTTAACTTGTGCTTGCTGCAGGTGCACACAGGCTTAATTGTATCTGCTTCCTATGGGACATCATGGGAATGATTCAGAGCAAGGTACTTCTCCAGCTGCTGCAGAATGAAGTTTTCAGTGGAGTGTGAAAAATTCAGGCCACACTCATGTCTGGGGTGGGAAGGATATTTCTTGCAGGGGGAGAAGCCATTGCTGAGGATGGGTTCTGATGCTGTAGCTGATGTTGATGTCCCTGACACCTGACTCCCAAAGAATTAACATGTTTCTTATATGGAGAAGAGTCATTGCTAAAGGTTTCAAATGCAGCTGTCTTTCTGAGTTTTGTGAAACTATGAAAGAAGATTACTTTTCTGCTGTCCTTGAGAAAAGTGACTGTTTGGCAAACCTCACAGATTAAAGAAGATAAACACGCTCATACTCCATCACTCCTTGGCTCCCTTCCTGTTCCTGTCTCCTAGCTCAAACCTGCTGCCTTGATGCCTTCTTCTCCTATCCAGGACACTTCACATGGCACTCCCATGGCTGCTTTTGTATGCTTTAACCACCTTTGATTCCTCACTTAATGTTGTGGTTGCTCAGGAAGAAAGCAAGTCAGCTGTAAAAAACCATCCAAGAAGGCAGGGAGGTTTTTGGTGGAGGGGCAGTCTGCAAAACTAGGTAGTTTTGCACAGAAATGTTCCTGCCAAGCCTTCTGGAGATGTGCTGATATCTCTTGGCACAAATTGGGAGTGGGGTCTGTTCTTTACACCCCTCTGTCTCACTTCCTTGAAGACCAGGATGATACACTGCTGGAGTGGGCCCCTGGACTCCTCTGGGGACTCCAAGGCTTCAGTTCTTCTCCATGCTGAGAGACTTCTCCTGCAGCTAGGTCCAGAAGGCTGGCTTAAGTGCCACAGGGCCTCTGGCTCACAAGAGACAAAGATTATCCTGTTTATCACTGCTTGTCACCTTGCTGTGCTTCATGGCAGGTCCAGAACGGGCTGGCACTGTATGGAACATGGACCACCATCGCCACTCTGCTGAACTTCGCCATTGTGTTGATCTACCAGTGGAATGTGTCCCACGAGAAAGCCACCACTGCTTGTCTCAGCATCCTTGCCCTCAGCCTCGTGATATGGTAAGCGACCTCATGGTTTCCCACCAAGCCTCAAAGATACCCCTTCCACCTCTCACCAGTGGTGAATGTCTGTCCCAGTTTATTCATGGTTTGTCCCTGTCCCAACACTGAGCACAAAGGTGTCTGTTATAGTTCATGGCAGATGAACTGGGAGTCTGGGCAGAGCTTTTCTTCCCTGACACTCAGCAATGCCAGTAAGCAAATGCTGTGGGCCAGGAACAGGGTTTTGTGACCTGCGTGAGCCCAACCTGCCTTAAGTTTACAGGTGAGGGTGTGATATGGAAAACGTACAAAATGTGGCTTTATTTTTCCCTAAACCTACCTCCAATAAATTATTTATGGACCATTTGAATTTTAGAAAATGAAAAATTTTGTACTCTGGTTCAAAAGACCCACTCTTGGTCTAATTCTTTTCTTAGACAATGGAAAAGAATAAATTAGAGAAAATACTTACTTTGGCCACTCTTTTTCTTCACAGGTTTTATCTAGAGAACTTCTTTCTTGACAAGTATGTCCGCTATAACCTCACAATCTACCCAGTGGTCATAACAGCTCTGATTGGCAGCGCGTGCAAGAACAACTCCTTTTCATCCCCAATGACCAACAACATATTTATAGGTGAATCTTTTGAACTGTTTCCAACTCCTGTAAAAGCAGGCCAGTAAACAATTCCATATCTTTCCTGTGTATTAGGGGCAGAAAGGCTTGCCACTGGTAAAGTGTTATTTATTAAAGCAGAATTAGGGATATATTTGAAGGTGCTCATTTTGCTAAGTAAAGAGTAGAGCAGAGATCATTGCCCATGAGCCTTGAGGCTGAATCCAAAGCTTGTGTTGTCTCAAGTTCACTTCCCAGTGCGATATGTTTACCCCACTATCCTCCATCACACACTTGGGTCCTCCACTAGTCCATGTCACAGGGAAGGTCAAAGGAAAAGAAGGCTGTGGACTTTCCATTTGCCCTCTGTTGTTTGGGATGTAGGAGCAGTGCATAAGCTTCTGACCCACAGAGGGCTTCCCAGTGCAAACCCCTGCCCATGTTCCTCTCCTCTGCAGAGCTCAGACTGGCCTTAACAAGTTTCCCTGGGATTATTTGGCTGCTGTGAGCCACTGCAGCAGAGTTGAGTGTAGTCATCCATTGTAAAAGGGCTTAAGCTGTCCAAATTCTGTACAATCACAGTCTGGCAGAAGCTATACCATTATGAGTAGCTTTATACTGGCATGAAAGAGACTGAACTGTGTGAGCTCTGAATCCTGCTGGAGCAGTTTGAGTTGCCTGTTCCCACTGTGGGGTCAACAGAAGGGAGCATGTTCCCACCCTTCAGCCTTCCCACTGCCACATACCAGTG
Source organism: Hafferia zeledoni (assembly GCA_035583235.1). Taxonomy (NCBI): domain Eukaryota; kingdom Metazoa; phylum Chordata; class Aves; order Passeriformes; family Thamnophilidae; genus Hafferia; species Hafferia zeledoni. Next base: position 15,545,058 of record JAWWEV010000115.1, on the reverse strand, counting down.
GCTAAAGCTAATGTCTGGACTGGCACCACCATTGCAGCCACTCCAGTATGTGTTCCCTTTGCCTGGTTATGTCTAAAAGTACCAAGCAGGACTTGGCAAAGCTTGTCTGCCACAGGCACAGGGGCACTGGAGGTTTGTCTCCTGATGGTTAGGGCCACCAGGAATGCAATGGTGTGTGTGAGCTCTGGCAGACAACTGTGTTCCTGAAGTAGGTGCATTTCTACCAGCAAAACTTCATTCTTAGTGGTTCAGCTTGTTTGGCTGGTAGGACAAGAATGTGCTTTTCCCAAACTAGTACATGTTTCTTTATATAGATCAACTATTCTTGGAGTGTTTTGTTAACGTAATGCATTTTAATTCCCTTGTCCATGAGGCCTCCCCCGTTTTAGACATGCCTTGACCTGGAAGCATTGGGCAAATTTGACTGTATAGCAGTGAAACTCTGAGAAGCACAACTCCAGGGGTAATGGATCCTATATAGGGGACTGATTTTTATTTTCCCTTTCCCTGAAAGACCCCTGTACAGATAGCTGGGGTATGACAAGAGAGGCCCTGTCTTTCTCTCATGCTCTAACATGCTTCTGTGTTTTTTTCCTAGTTGTTCTGCTGGCAGGGACTTCCTTGATCTTTGCTGTTCGGCTGGGACTAGTCCTGTGGAGGCACTGTAAGAGACCACTGGAAGCATCAGAAATCTCAGACCCGTCAGGCACAGTGCCCTGAGACCTCTGGCATCTTGTGGCAGATACTTGAAAGGGAGAAAAAAGAGTTGGGCATCTGCTGGTCCTTGCTTCCAGTATCAATTGCCTTGTGCTCTTTCCTCTTGCTCTCCATTCCAAACACAGATGGCTTGTGCCTGCAGTCCTGTGTTGCTCCCACGTTCTCTTGGATCAGCCACTCACAGACCTGTCATGAATTCCTTTGATTTCACTCTGGAAAAGTGCAGGAAGAGGTTCTTCATCCGAGCAGTCCTGTGCACCTTTGTCATGCCTGAGCTGTGGCTCTTTGCTCCCTCCAGTGCCAGGAGAGCTGCCAGCAGGCACTGGGCAGGCTTGCACTCACAGCTGTGGGTATTCTTCCCCTGGGAGCTCACTTTCCTTGAAGTGCAGATCTAAGTGAACTGTCCCTGGGAGTCCAGGTGAGCAGTGGGAGGTCTGTCATTCCCTTGGCTATGGGTACTGAGTGTCCACAAGCCCTAGTGCTGTGGGCAAATCTGCAGGCAGTGACTGCTCCCTTTCCTGCTTCTCTTCAGCATGACAGGAACAGATACTTCAGCTTGATATCTACCTTTACAGTTTCTGCTCTGATGTTTGATATACAAGGGGGCAGGAAGAGTGACTGAAGACTTCTGACACAAATGCGTTGCCTTTCCCTGAGCTTGCACTGGCTGGATGTCTCCTGCTGAAGGACGGTGTGTGGCCACTCTGGAAGGAGTTTAGATGTACAGATGAGATGGTACCTGATCTGGGGTGAAGCTGCTGCTTCAAAGGAAGTCTGTTTAAGACAAAAAATAATATTTGAACCGGGAGAGCGAGTTCATCCTGGATTAGTGCTTCTCATGTGGCTTCATACTTCTAAGTTGGTATTAGGAAGCCTAGAAGTGGGTTGGCTGAGTTGTTGGACCACTGCCTCTATTTCCTGTGCCTAATCAAGAGCTGGTGGTGCCTTATAGATGTCTGGAAAGTGGCAGGTGCTTTCAGATGTTGAGCATCTTGCAATACTATTGCAAAGCTACATTCCAAAATAACATATGCTACTGTTTACATTTAGCAAAAACCAAAAGCAGTGTAATGCAATTCCTCTCATCATTCTGGCGTGTTATGTTCTAATAAATCAGCTAATTCTACCACTGTCTCACTAACTCTGTAAATCATCTAAAGCAGCTGTCCTGGCTCCTGCTTCACCCATGCCCAGGGTTCTGCAGTGACCCTGGTCCCTGTTGGGATGCTCATGGATGGAGCTGCTTCCACTGAAAATGCCTTCATCAGCCTTAGAGGAGGATGCAGATTCCTATGCATGATTTAAACTCCTCTGTCCAGCACCCTGCTCATTAAGTTTCTATTTCATAAGCTCTGCCTCCCAGGATCCCAGCTAGTGAATTCCCAGCAGCCTCTCCCTAAGCTGCCTTCTTTAATACAGTGTATTAAATCCACTGGCATGTGGATTAAGGGGTCCAGGCAAGGTGAGTAGCTGGTGTGAGGTTGGGCAGCAATTAATGCATGGGGAGCCCTGGAGGGTTTTGCATCCTCCCAAGCAAGAGCATTGCAAACAGCTCCTGGACCAGGGCAGTCTCCACAGGACATTAAAGAAAGCCTTTGGGAGGTTTCTTGGTGTCTGTACCTTTTGTCTGACTAGAAACTACACCACAGAACGCAATTAATTATCTGGGGAGAGTCAACAGAGCTTCTGTACAGAGAAGTCATGTCTCACAAACCTCTTTGAGTTCTCTGAAGGACTCAAAAAGCACATGGGTAAAGGTGAACTGTTTTTAATTGCCACTGGCTTCTACAGAGCCACAAAAGCTCTCATAAAAGTTGAAGTCCTCCCACAGGTGATTAAAGGTGGGAAGCAGAGGGGGTGTTTCTCCAGGAAGGGAGGCTGTTGGTGCCAGGTGTCATTAGTCATGGGCTGGATAAGGTGGTCATTAAAAGCCAAGGGATTGTTTGATGCTGGACAGTTATTTAGGATGCTAAAGGAGAAGGTAGACTGGGAAATTGCAAAAAGCTTTTATGAAACTGAAAGTGGGGAAGCCATTATAGGTAGGTACCAAAGAATGATGTGCTTCACCTTTCAAGTGATGTGCTCTTTCCTGGCCACTGCCACCTGGGCACAAGAACTTGGGGCTATGGTAGCCATATTCACTCAGATATTTCCACACTTGGCAGCAATAGAGGTAAACTATGTATCAGGAATGGTTGGAAAAGAGTAAAATTTAGAACCCCCTCCTGCCTCTCTAAAGCTATTTTGCACACACATCCTGAGCACTCTGTGCAGTTCTGATCTTGGCACTCCCAGGAGATTATTAAGCATCTGGAAAAGAGCAGTGGCATCAGGGAGCAAGATGCCTCCCTGCCCATCCATGCACCCCAGAGCTGAGGAGCAGCTCAGGCAGGGAGGAGTGTGAGCCCCTTTGCTGTGGCCACCTTGATGTGTGTGGCACAGGGCTGGGTGCTGCTCTTCACCCTGCTCTCAGCACTAAAAATGAGCTGTGAGGAGACTCAAAGGCCTTTTTCTGAGTGGTGATGAGGTGCTGCAGCAGCACCTATTCAATCTGTGCAGACCTCCCTGTGAGAAAGCCCCTGGTAACTGCCTTGGAATGACATCTGACTACCCAGAAATAATTTCCTGGTCCCCAAACCCCTCCCCAAGCCCTATTTCCCCATAGCTGAGGCAGACAGAGGTTCCCACAGCTGTCCAGGACACAAAGCTCCATCAAGCATTGAGAAAAGTGAGTTTTCTTGCATCTGCAGCAGGAAACAGGAGCCCAAAAATAATCTTCAAAATAATCCACTTTTTCTTTCAGCCCCTTTTCCTTTCAGCAGGCATGGGGGAAAGCAGCTGAAAAATAAGTGTGAACCTTCCTCTTTCAGACTTGAGGATAAAGATAAAGATAGCTTCAAGATTATTTTTAAAGGCAGGGTTTTTTTTCCCCTGAAATGCCTTGTTTTCATTTGTATTTCCAAAACCACTGGTACATGGTTTTGCTTACAAAAGCTTTTTCTCTCTGCAGAGCTGCATTTCAAAAAGCTGGAAGCCTGCCAACCTTTTAGCAGAAAATAATCAGTCCAGCCCTTGTTTCCACGAGCGATTATGGGATTTGGGTGAATTTTACAGGATTTAAAATTTCTTGGAAAGCTAGTGGCCTTCAGAACTCAAAGCTTGAAAAATTAGTTTAGTTTCTGAAAAGATGTTTCATTCAGGTGTCTTGTAGCCCAGCAGGGATGTGACCCAAGTCTCCTGGACCCACTTACCTCCCCGTGGGCTGGAAGATGGGTGGGGCTGGCAAAGCCAGGCATGATGAGGTTCCTGGGACACAAAGCTGTAACTTGCTTTCTGATACCAAAAGCTGGATTTACACTTGTCATCCTCTGCAAAGATTCTTTCCATGGTTACATGGGGAAACAGGGAAAAGCAGAGTGATCTGTAGATCACCAGTGGGTAGACAACTCCAGTGCTATGTCCAGGGGATGCTCAGGGATGCTTTCTTCCCCTAGTCTGGGGCCAGCCTCCATTTGAGGATGACCTATCAGTTTATCTATTTTCTCCATAGGGCTATATCAGCAGGGCTGGATGTTTTTGAAGCTGCAAGACTGTTGTTTTCAGTAAAAATTCCTGGGAAAATCTGATTCAGAAAAATGTTGTGCGGGTGAAGTTGTGGGGCAGGGGAAATATACATTTGAACTGAGAAAGCAGATGTGTTAGTTCAAAAAGAATTTTTTAAAAAATGAGGTTATTAGGCCCTGGATCAAGGCTCTCGTTAAAGCCCGCAAGTCTTCCAGAGAAAATCCATTTTTTGTATTAGGACTCAGCCAGCTCCTCTTCATCCATGGGTAGAGTTGAGGAGACGCTGGGATTGGGTCAGGCTTCCCTTTGGCATGTTCCACCAGCAGCAGTGTGCTCTGGGCAGTGCCCCCTGGACCTCATCCTGCCCACACCCCCAGAGCACTGCAGACCCTCGGGATCCTCTTGGCCACTGAGCTCAGGCAGGAGCCTCTCCTACTGGGCACCCAAAAACCGGACCACTCAGGCAGAGGAGATGTTGTGTTACAATCGAATTTGTTCTTGGCTTGATGCTACCCTCAGTACTAATTACTTTATATTAAACCATCTTGGGGAGAGTCTGAGGGAGCTGGGGGTGTTTAGTCTGGTGAAGAGGAGGCTCAGAGGTGACCTCAGCACTCTCTACAACCACCTGTAGGGAAGTTCTAGCCAGGTGGGGGTTGGTCTCTTCTCCCAGGCACTCAGCAATAGGACAAGGGGGCACAGGCTCAAGCTCTGCCAGGGGAAATTTCAGTTGGAGATCAGGAAAAAAATGCTTTACAGAGAGAGGAATCAGACATTGGAATGGGCTGCCCAGAGAGGGGGTGGACTCCCCATCCCTGGAGGTTTTTCAACTGAGATTGGCCGTGGCACTGAGTGCCATGATCTGGTAAGGGGACTGGAGTTGGACCAAGGGTTGGAACTGATGATCTCAGAGGTCTTTTCCAACCCAATCGATTCTATGATTCTATGATCTGGGGAAACAAATAATAAGTTAATAAAGCTGAACCTGCTGGAGAGGAGAGATGTTACACCACGATGCAAAGCACCAAAACAGAAAGCAGTATTGCTTTTCATCTGCAATTCGGAGCTGTTTTTCACACCCAGGGGCAAGGGGCACAGTGTTGCTGAGGTATGGGCACAGATGGCACCAGCCACACTGGCCACCAGCAGCAGCAGGAAAACATGGATGAGACACCCACTGAAGCCCTGCCACTTCCCACAGCATCTTGTCGGAGAAGCATTGGCCTTGGAGAGGAAACACAAAGTGGGCTGGCTCGAAACGTGGCACCCCAAACACTCCAAATCCAGCCCTCGCTGGCTGTGCCTCCATTCCTTTATCTGTTATGCAGAGCTGAACGAGACAAACCTCTCCGTGGAGGACTGTGAAGATCTCCAGACACAGGAGGATGATTAAAGCCATTAGCACCCTTTGCTACACACACAGTCTAAACACGCTCGGGCCATCCCGGGCTATTTGAAAACTGTTAGATGTTTTCAAGCTAAATATTTATTTTATCTGCCGGGACAGTCCCGTGTGGAGAGATGAGCTCCCTCCCTTTGTCAAAGGCATCTCAGCAAAGTGTTAAGGGCTTGGGCAGGACTCAAGCATGGGCTGAACATGTGGGAAAAAGCCCTGGAGCAGCCCTGGAGCCTGACCCTGCTCCCAGCGGAGCTGGGATCCCACTTAGAACATGCAACAGCCACGTGATAGCGCGGTGGGCATTCCCCACTGGAAAGTTTGACTCAAAACCCTGGAATAGTCACACAGGGATGCTTTGTTTTTTCCTTCCTCTTTAGGAAAAAGGAGTCTTGAAGACCTTTGCCCGGAAAGCTGGTAAAATGTGATGTTTGGGCAATTGAGAAGGGATGTTGTCTGCTCAGGATGGGGCCGATTAGGGTTTGGGAGTGCTGGAACTGGCAGTGACATGAGCTGGTAACTTGGTTTGTCTCTGTTGTGCTAGTAAAAGCTTAAAAAAATAAAAGGGCATTACTGGAGAGTATTTAATTTAAGTCAGTGACCCAAGACATGAATTATTTTCATTCAAGAGAGAAGAAAAAAATATTTCTGTATCTGTGCCAGTGGTTGTTATCGCTTTCCCTGGTGACAATGCATATTTTGCCACCTATTTTGCAGGAACAAAATAAAGGAATATTTTGATATGAGGTGGTGTCAGGGCTGAGAGAGGAGCAGAGGGATTGAGCAGAGACACCTGCGAGTTGTGTCAGACCAGCATGGGAGCCAGAGCCTGGTGCTTTTACCTCAAGCCCACCAAAAATAGCATGGAGAAAACACCTGCATGCATTTGGGGCTGTCCCCTCCTTAGAAGACCCACTGTGCTTCCCCTCATTCAAAGGGTACCTTTCCTCAGCAAATATGTTTCTTCCTTTGGCATGAGGAAGTTCCCAGAAGACATGGCAATGTACTAAGAAAGAAAAGTCCCATTGGGCAAAAGCTCATCAGAGATGCCTTTAAAGAAGACTAGAAATCATAAGGAGACAGGTACTGATACCAACAGCAAGGGCAAAGTCATGGTCCATTTTCAGAATGCCCCTGTCTTTTTTATGCTTGTGAGCTGTGAGTGCTGGAAGAGAGCAGTGAGGTGGGGCTTGCACCGATCTCCTGTCAGGGTCAGGAGACAGCCACCACCATGGCCACCATGTAGCCATCAGCTGGGGCTGTGGAAGTCAGAGTAAACACTTGCTGATGCACGAGCTCATCAGACACCCATGTCTGGACTAACCGGGTGCCCATGCCTGACTTAAGTGGGTGCTTTTGCATGAACAATGGAGGTGCACAGGTGTGTGCAGGTTGAGCACTAATGCATGAACTCCTTGGGCACCCATGTGTGAATCAATGGCTCTCTCATACCTGAGTTGTTTGGGTGCTCATGCATAAATTAATTGGGTGCTCATGCATGGATTAATTGGGTGTTCATGCACGGATTAAATCTGCTCTCATGCATGAACTGCTTGAGCCCTCCTGCAATAACCTGCTGCCAACTCACAGGTGAGCACAGCAAACCCTGCACTTCATGCCTGGTACACCACTCACCTGCAATGGCTTAGGGCTCCTAGTGTTCTCCATCACCGCTGGAACACCGGGGGTGTTGCATGAGGTGTTATTGTCTGACTGATCCCCAGGACAGGCCCTACACTCCAGTGGTGCTGTGGACATTTCTACACTGACACATGAAGGCACTGTTCACGTGTTTCTGACATCTCCTTGGGAGGACACCACCCAATTTCCTTTGGGACACTGAATTTATGTATCTCCTTATGTTATCACACCATCTCTCTGACCTGGAGCTCTGGGCTCACCTAATCAAGAGCTGATGGGAAATGACGGGCATGTTGTCCATATAACACTAGTCACAAGAATGTATCCTACTCAAAATATGGGGAAGAAAAGTTGCTGGTGTGGTTTAATAGGATGGATGGAAAACCAGGAAAAACACTGTTGTGGTTCCTCAAGACAAGAACATCTTGTTCAGACAAATGCAAAGGTGTTCCTTGAGGACAATTCTGCAGAGACAAGGAGACGGGGTGATGGCAATAATCTTGGTGCCTGGCTGGGAAAATGTAAAGGAAGTATTTGATGATTATCACAACATTACCACAAAACATATGCAGGCAGGATAGGAATGAGGTCAGGACTTCTGCAGCATCTGATCCTTTTCCCTTTTCTTCCAACACTGGCACCATGTGGAGGAGGGGAAGGAAGGCTGTGGCTGAGAGCACTCAGCAATGAAATGCTCCTGCCCATATTCCAGGCTGGAGGCAGGGAGGATCCCTGCTTTCCTTTGGGAAATTTGGTCTCACAGCTGCCACCAGACTGAGGTGTGCCCGATGCTGGAGCTGCTCCGGCCCACAGAGGATGTGGGGATACTGACCCTGCAGCAAAACCAAACCCTGCAGAGCCATCCATGGCTGCTTATGGATTTCTCTGCTCTCTGCAGCAAGTTTTTGAGTGCAGTATCAGTTTCATGTTATCAGCTGGTCCAGGGCAGAGCTGAAACAAAGTGAACAGCCACCCCAAAACTGCCCATGATACTGCAGTTCATGCTACTGAGCTATCCTGGTGACCCAGCTCAGAACTCATGTCCATGTCCCTGTGAGGGATGGCACCCCATTTTCTGCCTGAAAACCTGTCCCTGGAGCTTCCCCTGAGGGTACAAACCAGGTTGAGATGTCGATGCATTACAAACGGGCACTTCTTAAGCAGTCAGGAATTGCAACCCTGGCCCCAGGTGTGTGCCTCAAGCATCACTTGTGTGCTCCAAGCATCACTCCATGAAGCCTGTGTTAAAATCCAGCCAAGTTTTAATCTGCTGTTTGAATATCGAGGGCAACCTGCACGTAGACATGCACTCACGGGGACAGAGAGCTTGCTGCAGTCGGTTGAGATGATTTGAACAGTCATGAGGGTGCAGTGAGATGGCTTTTTTCAATATTAATGAACCCTTACATGTTTCACGTCTGTTAAATGGCAGGAAGTGAGCAGCGTGAGGTATCCCGAGGCTGGCTCACATCAGCCCTCATGCACCAAGCGCTTGAGAGATGAATTTTAGTCCCATTTAAAACCTCCAGTGTTAAGTTAGAAAGTGCTTTCCTCCCACCCACCTGGGGAACACAGATGTGTTGCTGGGATGGACAGGTAACAACACCTCCCTCACATCAGCCAAGCCAACAGGGCTATTTGATGCCAGAGGGCAGGGAAACAACTCACAGCAAGACTTGGACCTGGGGCTGGCATAAAAAGAATCCACACCAGGAAAGCCCTAAAGCATCTCTAGGGCCAGACCCACTTGTGGGGTTTCCTGTGATATTGCCTTTGACGTGTAGAGCAGAGTAGCTCGTTGGGGAAAAGGAGTTTCCATTTCTCGTCCTTTCCCACTGATGTTGTCCAGATGCAGAAGTGGTTGAGCCTCTTAAGAGTTGCAAGGCTTGGCATAAAGGGTTGGGATAATTTCTTCACTGGCCCCAGCGGCCTCCTAAGGACTGTTTCCTCATTACTCATCTCCTCACACCCCTCTGTAAACCTCTTGATCTTCAAACATCTCTCAAAAGGCAAATATACTTGGTGTCAGGCAAGCCTGGAACAGCTGCCAGCACGCTGCCTTCCATGGTGTTGGGATGGAGATGGTCAGGGAAATGACTCCAACTCAGCTGGTGAAACAAGTATCTTTTTTTTTCCCTTTTCCCTCCTTCTCTTGGGAAAGGAGCTCTTAGCTCAGTGACAGGCTCTCCTGTCTTTCAACACCAATTGATCATAAATCAAAGCAATGCTGGGTCTTCACCTTCAGGAACAGCACTTGCTGATGCTGATTCCTCCAAGGGACATCTCCAGTAAGTGTTATCAATGCTCCTTAGATCAGCTCTGCACCAGATCCCAGGATCTGCTCTGGTTTGAACCTGGTGTCTGGACAAGGCTAGACGACATCACAGTCTGTAACTGCAGTTTCCATGCTTTGTTTGCTTCTCCTCTGTGTGTCCAGGAAATCATATTTTAAGAGGCCTGGACAGTGCCAAAGCTTGAAGGGAGTACATGGAGAACCTGGTCAGCCCAGGAAATGTTGGGGACCTGTTGCCTCAGAAGAAGAAACTACTTGAACCCATATAAAAACAACCCCATTCCCCCACAGACAGCAATGTCTGCTTAAGATCTGGCTTGAAATGCCTTTAAGGCTGAGCCAGATTATTTTGTTACACTGAAATTATACTAAGGAACTTGGGGGGGGCTGGCAGTGCCCAAAATGCCATGTCTGAGTAGAGGACTGGCTTCTGACTCCTGCAAATCTCTTTGCTGGAGCTTTCCCAACCAGGGTGTGTAGAGCAATAAAGAGCCTCTTGAAAGCTCTTGACAGCTTGTCAAAGGAGACGTCTTAGGCTCTGTGTGTAGAAAGTATCCATGGTAAAGAGTACCAGCCTCTCTGGGGGTTTTTATTCCTGCAAAACTGGCTTTCAGGAAGGACTTGTTGTTGGGCAATGTTTTCTGTCTTCACCATGGGGGTTTGAGCAGGGTTCTAAAAGAGCAACAGATGCAAAAATGTTGACTCATGGGTTGGAGGCTTCAAGAGGAGACACCCCTCACACTTCACAAAGAAAACACAGGAGATGGCGACCAGGCAAGAAAACTCATCATTTAAACCTTGCAAATCCTTTTTCCACCTGAAGCAGCCGCATCTCTGTCACTGGCTGGCTCTCTTGCATGGTCAGAAAGCCTCTGCACTTCCAAGCTGTGGCATAAACACATGCCATATTCCCTATCAAAGAGTGATAAACACACTCTAAGTGTGTTTATCTGTTGGCTGACAAGCTCCACTTAAGAGCTTAATTTGCTGAGTTCTAAAGAGCCGTCCTCCCTCCCTCTGAGTTGGTTCGCCGGGCTGATGCCAGGAGGGTGCTGGAGTGTGTCTGGTGCTCCACAGAGGCAGAGCGTGTCTTTCAGCCCCACAGTCTCTGGCTGAGGCTGCATTTTATTTGATAGGACAAGACGGCTTCGGCTGCAGGATAGAGGGCTGGCTGGGTTCAGTGCTTGGGTTTTGAAGGGGTGAAGGAGAAGACACTGTCCCCGCAGGTGCTGAAGCTCCCAGGGCACTTTTGGAAGTTGTTGCCCACAGTGGTGCCCACATGTATGGTTGGAGTGGGGAAAAATGTCCTCCTTCAGCTCAGTCCTGGTCAGAGCAAGTTTGGACATCGTCTGCCAGGACGTGATTCCTCTGTGGAGGGCAAAGCAGTGCAAACAAGGACCTTCCAAGGGGTATGCATGGCCAAATTTCATGAACAAAGCTTTGGGAAGGGCTCTCCCCACGTGGGTGTGCCCTTCCAGCCCGTGCAGTTGATTTTTTAGGTGAGGCACAGCGTGCGCAGAACTGGCCCCACTGTTTAAGTCCTGAGGTCCATCTGCCACGGCCGAGCGAGCTTGGACAGTGACAGGAAAGTCCTCAGGACTGTCACAGCACCCGGTACTGACCGGGGCTGACCCTGCTGAGCATCCCAGATCTGACGGGATGGGATGGCAGGGAGGCTTGAACTGCCCCCACCGAGACTCGAACTCAGGTCCTTGGGATTCGGAGTCTGGAGTGCTCTCCATTACACCAAGGGACTGTCCCAACAAGGACCTTCCAGGCAGGGGGCAGATGACCTTGTCCTTTGCTCCATCTGCTCAAACTCCTCTTCTTCATTGCATTTCCCATTGCATTTCTATGCCTGAGGGACGGCCGATTCTTCACACCCCCCCTGCCATGCGCAGCGTGCTTTGCCTCTGTGGAAAACACCCCTCAAAGAGCCCGTTCTCCTCCCACCTGAGGCTGCAGCTGGAAATGCAGCACAGGAGAAACGAGCTCTGGCTGCCAAAGGGGATTTCTTGGAAGGGTGTAGAGCACCATCTAGTGAAGGCCAGCGAGGAGACCATTAGCCAGCCTGGAGGACACTGAGCTGGGACCAGCTGTGTCCTGGAATCATTGAATCACAGAATTTTTTAGGCCAGAAAAGACCTCTAAGATCATCGAGTCCAACCACTAACCCAGCACTGCCAAGTCCACCACCAAACTATTTCCTTAAGCCCCACATCAATACCTTTTTTTGTACATTTCTAGGGGTAGTAATTCCACCAGTTCCCTGGGCAACCTGTTCCAATCACTGACCATCCTTTCAGTGAAGAATATTAAGTTTGTAAGACATGACTTTACCTTCATGAACCCATGCTGGCTTTGACTGTAGGTACTTACACCTTTAGGTGAACACTGAGCAGAGATCCTGCTTGTCTTGTCCCAGTGTTTCCACAGAGAATATTAGTCTAAGCAGCAGAACAGGTGGAAATCAGAAGAGAGTGCAACTTCTTGCAGTACATCTTTTTCCTGTTTCTCCTGGGGTGAACAGGGCAGCTGGGACATGTTTACAGATGAGGAACAAAAGTGTTGCTCACAGCTGATCATAGCTGAGCCGAGCACTGCTGTTGAGCAGAGCCCTTCGTCAAAGGGCCTGGGGAGAATTTCAGGTTCCTGTGTTTGCACCTCAATTTTTTTTGGTCTATGAAGCTCTTTCCAACTGCTGCTCTTTGTTGTGTGACCTCTCTCTATCTGTGACTCTGGTCTGAGCAGCCATAAAGCCAAGATCCCCTTGCAAAGGCCATGAGATGCTGCGCACCTGCCCACCTGCCCCTGCAGCCTCTAATTAAAGCCTCAAAGATGAGTTAACATGTCTCTTTTTTTTATGGACATGTTTGAAGTGCCTCGTTGCTTTGGGCAGTCTGTACTGTAATTATGTTATTAGCAAGGAAACTTATGTTTTTACAATCACCCTTTATGACAAAATATTTCAGAGGGCTGTCAAGCAGGTTTATTAGAAAGGGAAAATGCCTTTTGGTGCAAGAGCTGTCAGAGATGTCTGAGGACAAGTCAGTAACGGGAAATCACTGCCAAAGCCCCCAGCCAGGAGCTGTCTGTCCAATGACGAGCTGCCCTGGGGGTTGCTGCCCTGGGTCATCTTCCAAGGTTGCTCCTTCAGGGCAGCACAGCACCACTCTGATGGGGAGTTTATCCTGGTGTCTGAAACTGGGATCTTCATGGTGTGATGTGACTCCTGGTGGTAGCCCCTGCTCTGAGTTGTGTTGCCCATCTGAGCCTTCCTCATGCAGTTACACTGCTCCAGGCTGGAGTCCTGCTGCTCTGACCTCAGGACATGGTGCTTGGCTGTAAATCTTTCCAACCCCTCAACAGGATCTCTGCCTGCACCAGCAAAGCAAAGTCACTTCCGATGCCCCTCTCACCATATCCTGCTTGTCTTAAACAACCAATGCAAACAACCTTCTTGCAAAGCATACTGAGTGACTGGCCCTGCCATCCCCCTTGGCAGAGCTGAAGATGCTCATTCTGGCTCAGGGCAATTTGGGGATCTCATTCACTCTCTTCCCAAGGCCACAGTATGGCTATTTGCTGCCTGTGCAAAACCCTCTAGAGGGAGCCCCGATCCCAGACATCCCCAGCCAAGGTCCCATCAGATCACAAAGGTGCTCTGTATGTGTTCAGATGGAGGTTTTGTGGGGGAGTTGATGTTTGGGCTTTTTTTAAAAGCTCCACACTGCCTTAATGACCTCATTTGCCACAGCTATGGGGCTCACTTGCCCTCTCTGAACATTTTCTGCATGTTCCTGTCTCCCCAGCTGCTTCTTCACCCACATCCAGCACCTCTCCCCCTTGGACCTCACTGAAAGTGTGGTAGATGCAGGGGAACCTCTTCCCATGGTGGCCTCCAAGGTCACTGTACTAATAGAGGGCTGTCACCTTAATGCCCCGGCTGCAAAACCAGCTGTGGTGTGGAGCCTTTTGGGGCAGCAGCCATCCTTATACAGCTTTTTAGCTTTTCACACAGCACTGCCCTGGTCCATGGCTGGCTGTCAGGGAGCCCCCAAGTGCTCCTGAGTAAGAAGCATGACTTTGTTTCCTTACAGAAAGGGGCCCTGTAGATCTCAGTGTGGGGGCTCCATTCCCAGCCCGGGGCAAGTAAGAATGAGCTTCCCACAGCGAGTTGCTGGGAAATGGCAAGGATGGGCCTTTTGTCCCTGCCTGGCTGAGCACAGTGCATAAAGGAGGATGCTCTGAACGGTGTGTTTCCAACCAGTGCCCACCCTGGGCCTGCTCAGTGATGGATAATCGTGGACTGCTTTGGTCTCTGTGCAGGAGCAGGTGTGAGGCAGGTCCCACCCAGGTGTTCAGCCAAGAGCAACTGTGAGTAGTTTCAAGCAGAAGTCTCTAATGTTCCCCTTTTTAGAGTGGTTTAGACAGAGCTCACAAAGCCTTCTTTAATTGTCCCTGCTGCTTCTTGCATGACTTTCACCTTTTACCAGGTGGGTACAAATAGGAGGTCCTGGAGGAGATGCTGCATCAAATGGTATTCCAAGTGAAATAGCCAGAGCAGGACTTGCATGTACATGTGCATAATAAAATTACAGGCATGGGCAACTTCTTCCTTTAATCTCAATGTGTGTACCATGCTCTGATTGCACATTGAACAGGAAAAGTCAGTTGAGCTCCAAAGGTGGCTGTGCCCATCCTGCCGCAGGCCATACCCAGGCAGTACCCCATCTCTTCTGCCACCACTCTGTCCTCCTCCTGCCACTCTGGACCTCAGGGTCACCCATCCCCAGCAGACACCCTGGCATGTATCCGAGGAGCCACCAGGTGAATTGGGAACAGCAATGGATGCTGTTTGCTGCCATCTGAGCAGCTGTCCTTACCAGCTGGCTCTGCCCATGGTAGCTTCCAGCAAGGCTGGCAATGGCTCTCCTCCCCATTCTCATGCCTCCCTCCTCCCCCTCAGCCACTTACAACATCAAAGCCCTGAAGTGTCCACTCCTCCTTTCTCAGGAGATCTGGTTTAGCCATTGGTGAAGGATTTATGCTGTGATAGGAGACTCACTGCTGCCTGTAGGAATAAATCCCACGGATATTAACCATATCGGGATCAAGACCCTGCTGGTTTGCCTCCTCCAGCCTGGCTGGATCTTCCTTCCTTTGCTGTCCATTCCTTTATTCATTTACAAGTCCTGTGAAGTCCCAATGTGACATCTGATTTCCATCCACTTGGGCAGTAAACTTGCATTTTTCTCACGGTCTCTGTGCTCTTGTGCTTTGGGTCTCTGCCAGGCACTCCACATCTTCAACTTGCCTGTTTTTTTTTCTTTCAGACCAAGTTGCTCTGGTCCTCTCTCCCTCTTTCCTCCTAGCCTTTAAAGGAAGCAAAATAAAAAAGGTCGACAAGCCAAGCTCCTTCCAGGACTCCCTTGGGATGAATGTGCTCCCCTCTTTCCATGCCAAGTGGCCCAGAGATGCTTTCTTGCAGTCCCAGCAACAGCAGCTGCTCAACTTGCTGCTCCAAAAGTGAGAAATGTAGCAGCCAGTGTGGATAAAAGGGGCTGCTTTCCCTATCCCTCCCATTTTCCCAAGGACTCTGCTGTCACTCAGTCACAAGTCACTGTCTCCAGTCTATTGTTGGTGTCAGACACCCCTCACATTATTTCTGTTTCCCAAAATTCTGGGTAACTTCTTTCATTTTGGGGCACCAAGTGGATGTTCCTCTCCTCATGCTGCTGTAGGTAGTGGTGTTCTGCTGCTCACCCACTTCCAACCATCATGGGAAAGAAGAGGAAATGCAACCTGCCCTCTCAAACTCCCTTCCTTTCCCACAGCCCTGTGGCTTCTCATTTTCTGCTCTGTTGGCAGCAGAGTGGGAAGGAGAGAGGAGCACATCCTGGCTTCTCCCTCCCTAAACCTCTTTCTTCTCAGGACATGCTCCCTTTGACACTGGTCTGGCCAGCTTTGGATACAGGGATGACACAGAGATGCTGACCCAAGCACCAAAGTGGTGGCCCCAGTAACCCACTCTCGAGGGTGGTAGAAATCAATGCTGGCAGCAAAGTCTTGCAGCTTGCTGAAGGCAACAGGAACCAAGGCAGTTTCCCTAAAACACCCCCAAACCAACCAGTCACAAGAGCACCCACCACTACCTCCAGCTGCTGGCACTCAAAAGCACCATGGCTACATTGGGGTTGGGGCTTTGCTAATGATCCACACCAAACTGCAGTGCCGTGATAACTTCTTTCTGCTTGGAGGCAACCTTGAAACAGAGTTAATTCGAAGTCATGGTGAAAATATCTTTCTGCATTAGATGTTTTTTGAGCTGCTGGGGCTGTGTATCCCCTTCTCACATACAGGCATATGCGTGGAAATTTGCTCTTTTGCAAAGACTTGTTTTGATCCCAGTGAACTCTGCTCCTTCTTGATTTCCTCTGTAGGAAGCAAAGTCCCTTGGGTCAAAAGGTCTCTCTGTTTTACGCAGAGGAAACCTTATGGCAGCAGAGACATACAGCCTTGCCATCCCGACCCAACTGATTTTTCTAAGAAAAATGGTTGATATTCAAATTGCATCATGATTTCAATCAAAAATAGGAGTTTTACATAAGCAGCTCAGCCTGCCCTCAAATCTTTATAAAGGGCATGATGAATCTCACCAGTCAGTAATGACTGAGGGAAGGCTGCTCCCCACTTTAGGTTGGACACTTTCTGCACCTGTTCCTGAAGATTCCTATTTGAAGCCAGGTAATTGCAGAAATATCAGTCATGTTATAAACCAGCAAAAGATACACATGATTTTTCTTTCAGACTGGACTGGTGGGTTTCTGTGTCCCAGAGGGTGCCAGGAGTCTGCTGAGGCAACAATAAGTTTGATGAAATTAAAAAGCATCATTTTCTCATTTTCCTAGCTGACAAAATGTACTGGATATACGACCTTACCTCTCCTCTCCCCCCATGCCTGGGACAGGTTTTTTGGAGGCCAACATGACACCCTTGCCCCAGTCTCTGTCTTGGCCAGCCTTGCTACTGTATTGAACAGGCTGCTCTCAATATTTTCCCTGATTTTAGGCAAAATGGCAAAGGCAGAAGGTTTCATCCCATTCTAGGTCTCATCCACCAACACCTCTCAGTGAGAAATGGAAGTCCCATTCAAGCCTTTTGGGAGACGTTGTAGGACTTGCACACGATGGTAAAAGAAGAGTTTAGGACTCTTCATCCTGACATTTCTTTTCCCTCCCCCTCATGAATTGATTTTACTTCTTCTTGCTGTGGTACATGAGGTTGCTGTGGGCTGAGCTTTGTGCAGACAGTGGGGCAATCAAGCACTTGCACTGGAATTGGTGGGACCTTGGTGCCTACCTGGGTGTCTGCCTTGGGCCGTACTCCCTATTTGGTGTCATCTAATTTTAACACATCACCAAGAGAGTATTTAGGCTGTGTCCTGTGGAAACTGGAGGCAGAGGCAGCACGGGTTATGCCAGAGGAGTGTTGCTTCCCACATGGGCAGGTCGGTGCAAGGCACTGGTGCAGCTCTGAGGTGCCAGAGCACCACAGCTTAACAATGTCTCTGCTTAATTACTCGGATGCTTTAGAGAAAGGAGCCTGTCCCTTCACCTCCTTTGCCTGTTATCCTCCTTCTGTGAACACCTATGAAGTCTAGACAGGGCTGGGACCCACACATACAGCTTCCCTCATTTTTAGCTGCCTGGATGAAAGTCATGAGTGCTCCATGACTCACCCTGCTCCCTCACATAAGGAGGGAACTTTTGTTTATTGTTTCTCTCTGTGATAACTTCTTCATGTTAAATGGGCACCAAATCCCTCTTTCACCCCCCCAAGCTCCCTTTTCCCAATTTTTTTACTCCTGTTGCATCTGCACCACATCTCTGCTCCATAGGGGTACCTGAAGGCCATGTCCTCTTTTCAGTGTGGCTGGTGTTCAGTTTGCATCTGAAACAGAAATCAGGAGTAGTAGCAGTAGCAATGAAGAAGGAGAAGAACAACAACAGCAACAAGAAGAAGAACACAAGGGCAGGACCTGGAGCAAAAGAGTGGAGGAACATGGTGCATCAGGGTGAAGCTGCATTTCAGCCCCTCTCTATCCTCCATCATTTTTATTATTGATCTTGGAAAGAAAATAGAAATGTGAATCTGAATTTGAGACGCTTTTCAGCAGTGAGCTGCTCAGTATGCCTAAAAACCTGGCTTTCAACAGCTCTCTCATGGATTTTCTGATGTCTAATGTGGGAAGGGTTAACCTACAGCCTTTCCCCCAGCTGAGCTATCAGTAGGGTTATTTTTGAATTTTATGGCCACCCATCAACCTCAGCGAAAACCTGTGGAGCCTTAATAACAATCCTGGAGGGTTCTACCCCCTACAGTGGCTTGCTGAAATTAGGCAAGGGGTGTCCCTGCTTAATGGAGGCAGCAGGTACATGGCAGGGGAGGTGTAACTCCTAAAAGGAGCCTTTGCAACCAAAAAGGAAGGCTAAGACTGAGTTCTCTGGACTCAAAGCCTTGAAAAACAGTGAGTGGCACAGTCCCTCCCAAGACAAGTAGGATAAAAGAGTCAAAAACTTTGAGTTTTGGGGGGCAGAGGTGGTTTCAGCCACATGTTAATCCATGATATTCATTAAACTTTAAAGCAATGCTTTCAAAATAGGTCCTGTGATGATGGAACACACTGCCAGGAAATGTCACTCACCATGTGACATGGCAGATGGAGATTTATATGGTAGCACATAATGATTTTAATGGGTTCTGCCTAAAATGGGACTTGGTGCTAAAAGCCAAACTGTCCAAGGTTACAGTGAGTGCTGGGTGACCACTGGCAGAGCTTTGCAAAGAGAGGAAATTCAGCTTGGTGACAGAAATGAGACACTACAGCAGTAAAACCTCAAAGCACATCCCCAACATGCAGCATGGGACTATGCATGAAAGACTTCAGGGCTGTCCCAGGCAGGATGAGCCCATGGAACCCTAAGGATCTGGCCCTGGAACACATATGGCTCCCATCCCGCCAGTGATGTTGCAAAGAAAGGATTAAGAAAAGACTTGTTTTGGTTGCAGACAAACCAACAGCAACTGAAAATAAACAGGCCAGACATCAGCTCCCACTGAGCTTTGAATAAAATGCAGGATTTTGAAAAGAATAGTTGTTTGTCTCAAGCACAGCTTCAAGGAAGGTAGAAAAGCCTTTGATCTTCGGAGCCCCTCTGCAGTGCACCTTTCAGTGTCAGATGTGTGTCTTGTTGGGTGTAGATCTTAATATAGGTATTTTCTTGTATGCTTAATGCAAAAAAAAGCTTGGTGGTCCTGGCTTTGGTAAAAGACATCTGGGTGCTGGAGAGCTTGGGAGGTCATGGAGGCACTGGTCACAGGAAGTTTTCTTCTGAGGGATGCTGCTTCATCCCTACCTGAGTGCTCTGCAATTCCTAATGCCTTAGTAAGCTGGAGCCTCCAATCAATGTGAACCCTGACACCTCCAAGGACTGATTTTCAGAGGAGGGACAATAGGGATGGAATTTTTTTTCCAAAAGACTTTTGATTTAATACAATGCCACTAAGCAATAGAATGGTTTTGAGCTCAGTTTTCCCTCCCTCCTTCTGAGTCTCTGATTTCAAAGTCTTTGTTTTTTCCCTTTAAACATACATAGATTGCTTTAAAGATAGAGGATTGTTTCCCTGCTTGGCTAATTAAAGCCCCAGAATTTGTGTTCATGCAATAGGCTTGTCTGGTCCTCAGTGTGCACAGAGACAACTCTGCTGTAGGGCTTTGATCATGCCTGGACACGCCTGCAGCATCGGCACCTGCTCCTGCTGCTCTGGCGCGAGTCCAGGCAAGGAGAGAGGGCACCCAGGGAGGGAGAGAACCACTGGCACCCAAGAGGGATCCCACCTTGGTTAAAGGGTGTGGTGGGTGCAAGCTCTTCTGTGCAGTTGGTTGGTGAAGACCAGCCCTGGGTGCAAAAAAGGGATCTGGAGGGAGGGTCTGCTTTGGTGGATGGAGGAGCAGCTGATCCCAGCTGGAATAACCCCAGTCCAAGGCTGCACCAGACCTTTGCCCCTTCCCTTCCTACTAATCCATCCATGCATGATTTCTACTCCCAAATACATGTCCTATCTCTTCATGTGAATTTTGGGGGTGACACCAAAGGGTTCGGGGTGTTTAGCAATGTCATACCTATCCAAATATGATGGGCATGCTGGTTTTTACCCGGTAGGGTTGGAAACTTAAACAGATAGGTGTTAACTGAAGAGATAATTTCCTTGATCAGGAAGGTGAGGTCTGCATGCCCAAGGGGATGTGGGATCCATGGGACCTTGGACACATCTCATAACCATATGTAGGAGGAGACGATGTGGAGATAATGGGGACAAGGAAGAGCGAGGACAGCAGTGACACGTTTTGGGGACCTGGGTGGTTGATGCTGCAGGTGGAATGAACACAGTCCTGTGGCTGGGTTGGTGTCATAAACACCATCCTTCAGACAATCATCAGCAGGATGAGGCCATGGCACTTGGGGTTTTTGGGCAGGGGGCATTACAGGGGGAGAGAGGAACATGTAGAGGAAGAGAGTACAAAAACTCTTGCATGAAAAGAAATGAATGGGGATAAATTAAATGTGACCTCAAGAAGTCACCAGAAACATTGTCTGAGGGAGGCTTGGGGGCAGAGGGGAGGGGCAGAGAACCCATCACTGCTCATCACTGCTCAAGGCAGCACTGTGGAGGAGCTGGCAGCACAGGGGAAAGCAGGACTTTAGCTTGCCCCTCTAAAAAAGTACATTGCACCAAGACTTGCCCTGACTGACTGTGCTCTTGGCTGTGCTGAGGCTCTTGGGGTCCAGACAGCTGCCTCAGTGAAAAGAACAAGCAAGGTCCATGGTCACCTCTCCCTGTTGATACTCCTCATGCCTGCAACATTGCCCCAGTTTCCAGCCCCCAGTGGTTGATTCATGAGCCCCCAGTGGTTAATTCATTCATCAGCCCTCAAGGCTCCTCCCCTGCTTGATCCCACTCCAGTGGCAGCAAGCAATTGCAGCTCCACATCACCTTCTCCAGCTTGTCCTGCTCCAACCCATTCTGGTTTGCACTGATGCAAGAAAAAAGTTGCACAAAGTTCAGAAACAGGCCTCTCCAGTTATTTCCAGCTAGTCCAAAGCTGTTTGAAACCCTACACCAAGACCTCCCAGTTCTGCTTTTGCTCCGTACTCCTATTTTTCTGTCCTTGCCTCCACCCCCGTGGTGGTGGTTTCTCCAGCCTGCTGGCCATGCTGCACCCCAGCCATCACCCAGAGCTGCTGCAGGGAGGCAACAGCCTTTGCAGCCCCCAGCCCTCTACCCAGCACCTCCTCAGCCAGGCTGCAGCATGAAAAGTCAAGCCCTGTAGCAACAGTGGCAGCAGGGTGGCAGCAGCAGCTGTTCTATGTTCAAGAAAAATCAGCAAATTCTCTGCTGACATGGAGAATTTGGTCTCCCTGTTTGAATGCTTTGGTCAGCTATAATACTATAATCATAACATATTATGAATATTTATTATTATTATTATAAGTCCAAGAATGATGTCACTTCACCACTGCCTCACTACCTGTCTCTTCACAACATCCTGGTGTTGCAAGTACCTCTCATCCATCCCCTGTGGATCACATCTGTCGCAGCTGATGGATGCTGGGGGCTGGTTTTGGGGTGCCTTAGCTGAGAGCTGGCAGATCCAAGAGCAGGGCTCCCTGGGCAAGACTCGCAGTGCCTCAGGGACAGGCTGCTGCCTCCAGGGTCCCCATGGGATGATGTGCTTCCGTGTGTGGGTTGGGGTTTAAGATGCTCTGGTGACAATTGCATGAGCAAGGCATCCAGAAGAAAGCTTCATCACTGGCTTTGTCTTTGCCTTTGGGTGCCTTTCACCTCCCATCCTGCCACTGTGTCTGAAAACTCAGCAGCCAGCAAAGAAGGAGGAAAACACTTATAAAAAACATACGTCTGATGTCTTTCCTGTAGGCATAAATTGTGCAGATGCTCTGTGCTCCTTCTTTCTCATGTCCTTTTATTCTGGAGGTTAAGAAATATTGTATTTTTATCTTCTCTGCCATCTACTCCCCCTGTTTCTTGGCCCCATGCCTCACATCAGTAGCCTGCTCTAATAAATAATGTAGCATCTGTCCAGGCAGTCATTTGTGGTCTGATCTTATCTGATGGATCGTGTTAGTGGATGGGTTGAGCCAAACCTGCTCTTTCTCTTCCGTGTAGGAGACCTTTGCCAGTGTCCTCTGGGAGATGTGCTCTGTTTAGGTGATTGATCCCATATCAGAGGTATAAGCAGGTTGAAGCAACATTCTCCCACTCTATGCATGAACATCCTGGCTCAGCACGTGGAGAAAGTGTACATGGCTTAAGGGAATGAAACCTCAGGGACTTAAGTATAGGCCTAATGTTTTACAAGTGCTTGAGTGTGTTTCTGAGCTGGAGCCCGAGGGAATGGTGTTATTGTGTTACCCAGTCTTTGTGGGACTGCCACGGTCTGGTGGGAGCAGCCAGGCAACTGTGGGGGTTTCCCGGGGCACTGGGCACGTGGCCCTTGTGAACTCCCTTCAGCATTACTTGGGTGGGGTTTGCCTCTCAGGACAAGGAAAGCACAAAGAAACCTGCAGTGGAGATGCTTTCATAGTCATAACTATATTGCACATGTTGAAATCTTGCTTTATTTCCCAATGTTCCCTCAATGGTCTGGGGGAAAGGGACTCTCAGCTGCATCAGAGCAAAAAAAAAGGGATCATTTTTGGGCTGTATACAAGAAGATGCAAAGCTGACCCTATTGCAAAAGTGTATTTTCATATAAGTGAGACTCCTTAAACAGATATCTTTATGTAGAGGCTGGACCCCACTGAGTGCTGAGACCACTCCACTCCCACACAAAAGGTTGCTGGGGTCAGGTAATAAGGTTTACTTATAAATTTCAGAAAACCTTTCTGCAAATAAATCTTTCTCACTACTAGAAAGCAGCAAAGTGATGTGCCACATACACATGAGCACACACCTCCTCGGGGCAGGAAAAAGCCATCTGCATTCAGCGGGCTGGAGGAGCAGGGAAAACCCCACACTGAGCAGGCACTTCTTGCACAGGGCACCCCAAAAACTCCTTATTCCTTTTCCTGTCATTTGTGCCACACAAGCACAATGACATTCTTTTCAGTGCTACTTGGCTTATACTGATGTTTTCCATAATAAAACAATTTTCTTAAAAAAAAATTGACAAAAAATTTAAACAATGAAAACATTTAAACTATTTTTAAGTTACTCAGTTTTTGAAATTATCTTTGCTTTCAAAAATTACTTCAGTCCTAATTGAAAATTAGGAAGAAGTTGATTTTCAGGGGTTAAATGACTTGGAAACAGTGTGAAATAACTTTGCTTCAAGTTATACACAAGTGCTTGAGCTGAGAGAAAAAAAATGGAGGGTGGGAAAGTTTCCATCAAAAAAATTAAACCAAGCCCAAATTGGGGGTTGTGGGTTCTTTTCCTGCAGCACCAGAGGAACTGGAGGAAGAAGAGTTTTTCTGCAGTCGGGAAGTTTTCACCCAGCCACATGTGGCTTCTTTTCAGTGCAATAAACCCCAGTGGTTGACATCTCAACTCAACTCTGATCGCCTTATAAGTGTTTTATCTGCTGTCCTGACACTCATCTTTTATTGCCAGAGCTCTTGTAAAAATGTTTTGAAGCCAGTCCTGCTGAGCAGATCCCCAGCTCAGTGGTTCAGCAGTTGTGGGAAGGGGAACGTGTGCTCATGCACCCTCTGGAAAGGCTTTTTTGGAATGATTTCAGTCTTCAGCAAAGGCAGGAGGAATGGGAGAGTTGAACATGTGGACATCTCATGGCAGGACAGATCCATATAAGGTCAATTAAGATCTAAGGGCAAAGTTCATCTTGATCCCTTTGTTCTCTAAAGGAAAGGATGAAAATCCATCACATCTCCCCCAAAGTGAAATGACAAATACTGGCTGTGATAACTTTTCTTGTGAAAGTTATTTGGACCATCTCTCCTGCTATTGCAGCTGAGATCAGCCCAATGTTTTGGGCTTTAAATTCGCTTCTGGACCAGCAGTGAGGCCCCCTCAGGACCCACCAGGCTGCGCAGGGACCATCTGCCTGGGGCCACTGACAATTTTTTGAGTCTCATCTTTTATTACACAGCTCTTCAATCCTCCCTCAGCAGACAAGTTTGCTTCAGAGTATTCAAGTTTTCTTCCTCCCACCTTGTGAATTATTTTGGCATTCACAGCCCTGTAACTTTTTAGCTTTTGGTGGCCTCTGAGTAAGAAGCCACTGTCACTGTTTTACAAGCCCTGTCATGCTCTTTACACATATCCTGCTTTCTTCTGCATGCAACGTCACTGGCCTTGCCTGGTCTCCAATACTCATGTGCACTAATGTGTATGAAGGTGTCTCCTTGCTTCGAGATGAACATGAAGAAAGAAATACCCATTCTGGCAACTGCAAACCCTTCCTGTGGAGCTCTCCCAAGCTTTTTGAAGGGACCTTACACGAGGTGGCACTGACTGTTCTGGTTGTTGTTGGAATTCACTGTGGTTTTGTCAAGCAGGAAATATTGCAGGGGCATATGAAAACTGTCCCTGAACTTCAGCGCACACTTGAAGCATGTGAATTTTCCTACAGAATTTTTTCCTTTTTCACCTCCTCTTGAAATGCCAGCTAATCCTGTCTGAAGGCAAAGCAACCCCCGTCCACTGCCCTTTGTGAGGGGAAGCAAATCTTTGCCTGCCCTCAAACTTCCCTCTATTACCATAGATTACCTCTATTACTTCTTTTCCCAACCTTATTAATTCTATTTTCTTTAAATACAGTGAAAAAAAAGCCCTTTATTTTTGTCTCACCCATTCCTTATGGTCAGCTTTCTCCAATTGCCCATTCCCAGGCAGTGAGAGCAGGGCATGGTGGCTGGGGGCAAAGGATGGACCATATCCTGCCATGGTGCCCCAGGTGGTCCTCAAGGCTTGTCTGAGGCTGGTCAATGGCTTCCCTCAGTGGTGTCATGGGGCTTACAGAAACTGCACAAAGAATATGTGGAATTGAAGACAAGGTGCTGGTGGCATCAGGCAGGAGCAAACCTGAATGCTCTGCCTGCAGATTTTGTGAATGTTACCGAGATGAAGACATGCAGCAATTCACATGTGGAGGAATTCATGCCTGGGCAGTCACATGGAATAACCCTGACATGAGATGTGGTTATGTACGTGATGTATTTATGGCTTCTGTAAACCATTTTCAGAGCCACAGAGGAAATAATTTTGGGATGCTTTGAGCTGAAGTCTGCTTCTCCATGGTGATAATTTCACATTCCTGCTGTGCTCAGTGATCCTGGCTTCAAAATAATTCCAGTTTTTAGACACAGGCTCTGTGTTTGTATCTGTGATAGGGTGAGTTGAATGTCTCCTGATGGTGCCATCACCCAACATACAAATTTGTGCCCAACTGCGATGCCAAATGAATGCTGCCCTTTGAAGAAGGGCTTAGCTCAAGCTCAGCCCAAGGGATTAAAGGAATTAGCTGTTGTGTTGTGCTGTTCACTGAGAACACTGTGTTGAGCACCATGCACTGTTCGTAAGAAGATGCAGACCAAGCCTTGAGAAGATTCCACTCTGCAGCCCCAGCTTTGCTTGGTATCAGTGACTACCTGCCATAATTTGGCTGGCCTGCCCTCTGTGAGAACACCAGCCTTTTGTTAGCAGACCAAGCCTTCAGGTCCCTCAACCTCCCCAGCCAAGCGAAGCTGGACCAGAGACGTCTCTGGTCAGCAAGACAACTCCTCACCTTTGAAGCCCCATGGTGACTTGAGCACCCAGTGTCCCAACCCCAACACTTCTGCTCTTGGAGAGCTGACAGCTGTGAAGCCACAGATCAGTGTACTCATGTCATAGTGACAGAGGTTCAGATGTCAAACCCCTTGGGGGTGTGCTGGCTGTGGTCCAGGCTGGGGGACGGGCTCCAGAAGGAAGTGGTGCATGAGTGGTGCAACTTGGATGAATCCAACTCCTGTCCCTTTCCAGATTCTTGGTGCTGCTTTAGCACCCCTGTAATTTCCAACAAGAGGCCATGTCGTGACTCTGTAAGCATTTGCAGTGACATCTGCCAAGCAAGGTGCCAACTAAAATGACTAAAGGAATCCACAGCTTACCCTGGAATTGCCAAATCTCTGCATTTGACTATAAATGTAAAGTGTTTTTAACAAATGTCATGTGCCCATGGAAAATATCACCCTCAGTTGGATACCTCAACCACCTCTTGTCCCTCCATCACCAGCCCTTGAGGGTTACATCAGCTGATGACACACCAACAGCATGACCTAAAGCTCAGGTTGTGGGATGCCAGGGCTGTGCTTGCAGCTGCAGCACTGTGAGGAGGGGCAAGGAGATGCCAAACAGCCTGAAGTGCAAAGCTCACCTGCTGTTAATAGGGCCAGTTGTGCCAGGCTGTCTGCTGTGCCACCTCTGCTCATGCTGTGGGTAAATGGAAGAGCATCCCATTCACTTATGCATGAACATCCAATGAGTTTGTGCTTTTGCATCCAAAACAATTTGCACCTGAGCACTCATTTACACATGACCACCTGAACAACTTACACATTAACAAGTGTTGCGTGCAAAAGGGAGGACCTGAGTGGGCTGCAATCAGCTCATAGTGCTGAGCTGGAGCAGGAAAAATTAAGCTGGTGACTTGGGAGTACAGAGCTCTGGGGACACAGGCACAAGAAGTGTTGCATTTGTAATGGGCATATATTTGAACTACTGTAATGGTTTTTCTTGCAGGGACAAAGCCTGATGTTCATAGTAGGTGCAAGGGCTGGGATTTGCAATGGTTATTTGTTCAGACCGCTGTGGCCTTCCTGGCTAGGTGCTTTGCAGGTATAAAGTTTGCAATAAGTATTGCATCCAGGTTTTCACAACATTCATTCCTTCATCCTGGTCCTCAGGGACAAGGGCTGAAGTAATGAAGAGTATATGTATTTAGACTTTGATAATGTTGACCCTGATTTTCCAGTCCATGGTATAAGGGCTGGAGCTCGTAACAGATAAAAGTTAGGGCTGCAATGCTGATAACTCCCAGCCTCTGATTCCCAGGGGCAAGAAGTGAAATTTTAGAGTGTATGCACACACTGCTTCAGTATTAATCCCTTTGTCTGGTCTACAGGAAGCAAGAGTAGAGCTTGTAATAGTTGTGTATTAAAATTACGATGATGTTGAAAGTAAAGTTGATAAAGGATTTGTGTTCAAGCAGCTTTTTAAGCATGATCTTCAAGGAGAGGAGTGAGATGAGTATGAACTGCAGGGATTACTGCATTTACCCATGGGCACTAATTAGCTGACACAGCAGCACCCAATAGGTGTGTGCATAAGCACCATATTAATTCACACATGAGCCCCCAGACAGTGCCTGCACGAGAATCCAGATCATCCATGCCTGGGCAACCAATCCATGCCCCCATGAGAGCCTGACTAATTTAGGCATGAGTACTCTCTCTGCTCATGCATGAATACCCAAATGACTCATGCATGAGTGCCTGATTAGCTCACGCATGGGCACCCAATTAATTCATGAAGCAGCACCAGGTTAATTTATGCATCGTCACCCAACTGGTTCATGCCTGAACACACAAACAGCTTAAAAGAGGGTGATGAGAAGGTTGTGTGAACTGGTAGTAAGAGAAACAAAGTCAAAACTCCCCAGGTTGAGACTGTTTTACTACTGAGACCTGACCACACCACAGCAGCACAGCATCACGTAGGACCCGTCTCTGGGCCATGGCAGTGAGCTGGAAAGAAGGAGGCAGGGGCAGGTTTTGTCCTGATGGTGATGCTGAAATTGTTGCCTGACTTGCTGTGTAAAGGGGCTCCTGCAGTGTGACAGCTGGGGAGGGGACCTTTCAGAGCACTCCCTTCTTTCTTTCCCTCTCTGAGCAGCTCCCAAAGTGAGTTTGGTGGCACTGTCTGTGGTCTGAAAGGCATGACCAGCCTCCTCAGCCTGGACTTCCTGGAGAGTAGAAACTCCAGCTGCAGGCAAATGTGTTCTTTAGGCAACAATCCTGGCTGCTTGGACTGCCAACTTTTGATTGCCTTGCAGTGAGCACATCAGTAAGAGATAACCTGTCATTATCCAGCCACTCAGAAACCGGCCATTGGGCTAAGATCTGAGGTTTAGATACTGTGGTTTCTAACTCAGAGGGGTCAGAGCATCATTATCGTGGCTGCCTCTTCCCCACAAGCACCTTATGGGGGTTGGCTGCTTCACCAGGGGCTTTCTGCACAGCACAGAATCCTCCACCAAGGTAGGTGTTGGGTCAGATGGCCACTTTCTTCTTTTCTGCAGGCACATGGAGAGTGAAACTGCTGGCTCAGGCAAATGGCAACCCACAGCTAACCACTGACATGGGCCTCTATTTAGCTGTTTGGGTGTTACTGCAGATGCTACTTATTTGGTTGTCTTTTTGTTCTGTATTGCATGACCTAGCAAACATAAATAATTGACTGTTGCAGGCTTGAATGGCAAATAATAATCATGTAAGCATAGGCATATTTGCACAAGAAAGAGACAAAGTAGGTGGTGCCGACATTGGAGGCATTAAATCAGGTTAGAAACAAACAGGGCAGAAATCCCCTTTTATTTCCTTTACTTCCATGTACACCTGATTCCCGCTGATCTCAGGTAACTCAGGGAAACCCACCTTAAGCTCAGAAAAGTATGCAGAGAGCTTTACAGGACAAATTTCAAAGCTCACACCTTCAGAACCAGGGAGTGCTTAATGCAGACAAGGACCCTGGAGGCCAAATCCTTCTTTGGACTTTGCTCCTGGATGCTCCTGGACAGGAGAAACCA
Source organism: Hafferia zeledoni (assembly GCA_035583235.1). Taxonomy (NCBI): domain Eukaryota; kingdom Metazoa; phylum Chordata; class Aves; order Passeriformes; family Thamnophilidae; genus Hafferia; species Hafferia zeledoni. The sequence goes on along the minus strand of JAWWEV010000115.1, from coordinate 15,516,558 downwards.
GTTTGGTGTGGTTGAGTCTGTGAGTGTATGCAGTGTATGCAGCTGAACACAGCAAAGCGATGGGGTTCAGACAGCGAGCAGCAGGGAGGGGATGTGTGCTTGGGTGCTCTGATGGGTGCTGAGCCACTCCGAGGTGTGCCTATTGTCCATCCCTGCCTGGGCATGGATGGAGCCACCTTGCCCCAGCATGGCTGTTTTGGGACTGGTGCTCCAAGTGAAAGATCACCTGAACTCTCAACCCACCTTGCAGATGATGTTCAACACTTTGAGGACAGGGTGAAATCTGTGCTCCTGATCCAGCTCAAATGATACATCGCCATCTCACATTCAGGATTCTTCTCTCACACATCTGCTGCCCACCTGGGATGTTGGAAGTAAACCCACCCTTTTTTCTCTGCCCTTTTCTAATCTTTGTTATAGGAGAAAGATTGTGACTTCAAAGCAAAAAGGGACGGGGAAGCCTAAACTTAGGAAATATTAAAAAATAAATTAAAAAAAGCTTTTTCTCTTCCCAAAGCCTAAAGTAAAATGCTTTGCTATGCTTTTTTTTCCCCCTTAAATTAGGCTGCTGCTCTGTCACAGATAGATGTGAGCTGGCTACCAGGGCTGAACAACCTTTTGCAGCGACTGCCCGCCACCAGGATGGAGCACGAGGAGGGAATGGGCAGGCAGCTCTGCTCTGCATGAGTGCCCTGGTATCTGCTAAACACCCCTCTTATGGCTGAGGTCAAGGAGAGCTAGCAAAAACATTCTCTCTTCCTTAAGCCAGATTTGCAACTGCTCTGCTCTGGGTTTGCCAAGCACCATGGTAGCAAGAGCTGGCAAACCTTTCTCAAAACGAAAGCTCCATGGGGCTGGATGAAGCTGAGAAAGGTCCTAAATTAATAAAGGTAAAAGTAAAAGAAAGCCACACCAGGGCAGTTACTTTAATAGAAATAAGCTGCTTGATTTTGCCCTTGAAAGTTTATGGCGTTTGAAACAATTGTAAACATGTCAGTGTACATGGATACGGTTTCTATAGCAGCACAGCAACAGTTAAGGGCTTGCTCCCAAACATACCCCAAAGGAAACTAAAAATAGTGCGTCTGTTGGATCAAAATCTGTATACATATTCAGGAAGACATACAGAAACTACGAGTTTGTGAGCCTCCATCAGCTTTTGTATTTTGTTTCCCTTTTTTTCTCCTCTTTCTGAAGGGACTAGAAGGAGGGTGCTGGCTTAAGCAGCAGAGTGTGGGGAGGGATGTATCCAGTGTTGGCAGTCCATCCTCAGTCCTTGCTAGCCAGGACCAGGCCAGCAGAATGCTGTGTTCTCTCCCTACCCTGACCCAAACAGACCTACCAGCCAGGGGTTGAAGAGATATTTCGTTTTCTCCCCTCTGCTCTGTCCTTATCGTTGCCTGGTTGCAAGCAAAGCCTCCTTGTGCCTGCTGCTCTGCCACTGCCTCTGCTGCAGCCTGGAAATCAGTACAGCTGCTGGTTTCCACTGGCAGCTTCCACTGAGAGGTTTGGATACACAGCACACATCGCATACCTTTTCCCTTCCTGTGGTGCAGCAGGGTGCAAAGGGGTGCAATCCTTCCCAGCCCTGCTGCAGGGTGGGAAGGGCAGTGGCCATGGGGCATGGGCTTGTATGAATTAAGGACTTGGGGAAGTTTCCTCTTGCCTTTGAAACTGCATTTAAAGAAGCTCAGGAAGCTGGATGCTCTGTGAAGCAGGACCCTGCCAGGGCAGGACTCTGCCCTTGCTTGGCCAGTCTGCCCCAAGTACCCACATCCATTTCTGGGGTGGCTTTTGCCCACCAGTGCTGCCACTGGCAACATGTGCTGTGGCAACCCAAGGTTGCCTTTGAAGCAGAGGGAACTGTGCTCATGTGGTTTGGCAGCAGGAAAAAGGCAGTGAATGGCTTTTCTGGGAAGGTGGGTGTGTGTTCCTCAAGAGGAGCATTTCCAAACATTCCTGTGACTATATGGGAAGGGTTTGCAGTGAGAGGGCAAAAGTCCATTGTGCTCCTAAGAGACTGTGTGATGTATGTCACAGCAAAACCCAAGATGTACAGCAGAGAAACCAGCCAAAATAGACAGCAGATACAGCATGCCAGAGCCAGAACTGAGAAATTCATCTTGATGCAAAGCAAGGATTTTCAAGGCAGAGATAAGCACTCAGGACATGCCATGGGCAATCTCCTTCTCAAAGAATGAAGTCTTAATATTACCCATTTTTTCCAAGCATTTTCACACAGAGGAAAATGCCAGTTATAAGGGTTGATTGAAGGAATACTTAAAATCCTCCAAAGTGAAACCATCTCAAATCTTCCTTCTTTCCTTTTTTATTTTTTTCAAGCATCATTCATCTCATGACAAAGCACCAAAGATACAATGGCAGTTAAGTGTCCCACTACCCCACGGCAGTGGTGCCGTGCCCAGCGCATCGTTCAGCAGTGTCCCACCGATCATCTCAGGAGACCTGCAGGCACAGAGAACATTACTCACATCTCATACCTTGAACAGCTCTACTCATGCTAACATGATGCTGCTTTTACAACATAAAAGTTTTGTGCTTTTTATTTTTTCCATTAATTACAAGCAGGTGCCTTCCTGTGTTTTGAACAAGCATCACATGCCGCAGCAGTTAATGAGTGACTGGTCTCTGCTAATAAAATATGCATGGGAGAATTTATTGTGGGCATTAAATTATTTGCATTTATTTGCAAAATAATACCTTCATGTAGAAATATTTCAGTGAAAGGATTAGGGACTGCAGTCAGTATTGGGGAAATTGCTTGCTCCAGGTTGAAATCATCATCCTCTTCTGCTTTTTGAGGATGGTAATTGGGATCCCTCAGATAAGAGTGACATATGTCAGTTAGGATTGCTGCAGCAACTACAAAGCATCTCACCTCTCTGTCTCTTTTCATTCTGCAGAGCTCAGATTCCTCTGTTTTGACAAATGGCAATCAGTGAAAGTTTTGTCTGTGTTTCCCAAGCATCATTCCTAGTAAAATGGGAATCAGAAGCTGGAAACAGCACATCAAACCATAAGGAAGGAAAACCAAAGCAGCTGTACCACAGAACATTTGTGATCTGGCTGAGATTTTGTGATTTTTCTGCATTTCATCCTGGTTTAAAGAAAGTAAAGCACACTGTCAGCAAGGGCAACGTGACCACGACAGTGACATCAGAGATGAGGGACAGGGTCCAGCTTTGCTCCCTGTCCATTCAGCCCTACGCTGTGAGAGGTGCCTGTGGCACCATGTGTCTTCCTGCCTTTGGTTTGCCCTTCCAGCTGTCCCATCCACCGCCTTTAAGATATGAATGCCCCCAGTGTGACCTGAATTTCTGTTTGTTTGGGGAAAATAAGCTCTGGGGCAAAAATACCCTTGGGCTAAAGCCTGGTTATGGCATCAGCTGTTTGTTTATGCAACAGAAGGTGTAGCAATAATGCCATTCCCAAGGCAACTGGGACGATGGTGCCATGGACTGAACTTCCTGACTTCACCTGGTCCTTCCTTGCACATCTTCCCCTCTCTACACTTCCACTTTGCCATTGCTCTTCGTGCCAAAGAGAAAAGCTCTCTCCACTCCAAGATGTCCAGAAAATGGTCATGCCTTTGCTCAGCCAGGGTTAAACTGCAGTTTGGCTTGGGTCTTGCATTCCTAGCCACCTCCATGCAGGCTACACCAGAGGAGAGCCCAGACATGCTGTCTCCCAGCCGATTTTACTCATGGGCTATTTAAAGCAGACATTGATAGCTCTGAAGTCGCAGCAGCTGAGCATGGCCGCCAGTGGCTAATGAAGGTGAATGTCAGGAGTCATCATCAAAGTGATTAGTGTAATTAAACTGAACTGTGAAATGCCAGTGCCAGCAGCAGAAAAGTCCCTCTGATGGGAAGTTTGCTTCACTGGATTGAAAACGAGGTGCTTTCTTTGAATCTCCTGAGGCACTACCCGGTTTTCCTTTCCATCAGCTCTCTTGTTCTGAGGCGGTCACTGAGCACTACTCACATCTTTGCAGCTTCTTGTGCTGTGACCATGGACAAGCTGCTTCTTTTTTTTCCTTATGTCTCACTTCCCAAGCTGTAAAGCACAGATGAAAATATTTAGCTGCTTACCTGACAAGGCTGATGTGCAGATTAATTAATATTTCTCAAGTGCCTTGAAATTTGCCAAGTATTATTGCTACATAACAACTGTTGCTACGTAGGGAAAATTCCTGCCACCAGATTCAGGTGTGGACACCGCACCTACATTTCCTGGCCTCACAGAGGTCAAAGCCTGGCTTTGCTATGAGCATGCATCCAAAAAATTCCTCCTTTTGGCCTCTCTGAGGCTTTGCTCATGCTGCTTCTGCAGTGTTTGTTATTCCCTTTGGTGCATTGGGTGGTACAAGACAACACCATGAGTTGCATCTGTGTGTCCCATCCCCAAGCAACTCAAGTGATGGTGTGTACCAAGGCCAGAGGTGGGCAGCAACCGGTCTTGGCATGGCTGGGCTGCATCAGAGCATGGCTCACTCCTGCTGGGATTTGCTGGGGTATTGATTCCGGGTGGCCCAGGAGCAAGCCCATCTTCCTGGCTGATCGGCTGAACCCAGAAACAGTGTCAACACCCAGCCCTGAAAACTGCTTGGCTTTTGCTGTGGAGGCAGCAAAGCAAGGGTGGGTCTGCCAAGCTCTGCGGGCTGTGATACCACACCTTAGTGTCTGCGTGACTCACTGGGCACTCCACAACTGTTTCATTTCTCTTCCCCTTTTGCACAATTGGGATATGAGGTTTTAAAAACCAGCAGGTTTTCCCCTCCATTTTCTAGTTTTCCTGCTGGGAAAGCCTTGTTTCCCATGGCTGTGAACCTTGGCTTGGTGGGTATCACATCAGTCACTCTAACCAAGGAGTATCAGTGTTGCTGGCACTGAGGAAGCAGGAAAGCTTGTTTTATACCAGTGGCTCTTGGACCATCATCAAGCCTCAAAAACAACATATATATTAATAAATTAAGTGTGTCATGAGTGGTTTCCTGGTCCTGAGTCCAGCTGGCTTGTACTACTGCTGCCAAAGCCTGCAGCAGCCCCAGATGAGGTGGTCCCATCCAAACTGCCTGGATCCTCTGAATGGTTCCCAGCTCACACAAATCCCTGACCATGCCCAGGCAATACTTGAACTCATTGGCCTGCTCCAAAGTGGAGCTGAGGCTCTGGAATGGGTTGTTTTATTGTCACAGGTACAGCCAGTATGTATTGGGGGCCATTTATCACCAAGCCATTAGAGGCCATTTGGTGATGGGGTCCTGGCAGAGACCACCAGTGTTGGGTTGAATTGCATCGCATCTTCCTCAGGATGATGCCAGGCCCAGTGGAGCCACCAGAGCCCTGGCTGGTGGGCAGGCAGGGCTGAGCATTTGCTAGGAAGGTGGGATGCTGGCTTCTGCTAGTAAGCCTGTGCTTTCACAGTTCTGATTCATTCTGGGTTGCAGCAGGCTGCCATACCCCAAGCCTGCAGCCACCAGCCTGGGACATGATATTCTGGATACTATCCAGATCAAGGCTTTTTCCTCAACAATACCTCAATGATTTCCTTCAGGCAAGCCCAAGTAAAACTGAGGGGCTGAAGGAGGGAAATTTTTCAAGGTGAAAGGACAAGAACATGCCAAATAAATTTCAGTGACAGTAAATGAAAATTAAAATACATTGCCAGGAAACATTTTGATCTTTTAGGTGAAAGCAAGTGGATTTGGTATCAGTCATATCAGCCCAGGAATGAAAAATGGCTATGAATGGCCAAGTCTTGACTCCAAAATCCAGCAGTGCCCTTAAAAGCAAAGAGAAATCCCAAACCAGTGATAGTACCCAGATGCAGACCCCAAAGAAGAGACAAACACGATGGTACTGGCTGGTCTAGAGAAGAAAGACCAAGAGCTGTTGGTAGCCCAGTCCCACAGGACCCTTCAATTGAATAGACAAAATGAGAGATTTGAAATGCTTGGCATAAACCCCTTGAAGCTCATTGTCCAATGCCTCTGCAGTTGGTAGGAGCCTTTGAGTTCCTGCCCCAAAGATGGAACCCATGACACTGGTGGTGTCTGAGCCTCTATTCAGGTGCTACTGGAGTTGCCCAGAGGGGACCTGGTGAGTTCAGTCACAGCCAGGCCATTGTGGGACTTGCTGAAGGCATCTCACAACCTCCAAAATGGGTTTAAGGTGACTATGCCAGCTTGGTCGTAGAGGGGCTTTGAATTAGATTCTGGCTGCAAATCTCCCTTGAGCAAACCTTATTTTGACAGGGCCCAGGGTGGCCTCCTTCCCTTTAGCTTCCTCCTTAGACTGCCAGACTTCAACCACCCAGAAAACAGTGTGTTAATCATATTGTTCGAGTGGGAAAGCCGAGGAAAGAGTATTATTCAGTTACCATGCAGCCAGCTCATGTGGCTTAAATCATAGCTACAATGAACAGGCCTTCTGGCATATGAGTTCCCAGGCAGAAAACAGAGGATTTTTCCATGACATGCAGAGGGGAAGGAAAAAAATAAAGGAGCTTTGGCTGCCTATATTGAATACAAGCAAAAATACATATATATCTGTGGTTTTGTGTGTTTTCGTGGAATTCAAGAACTCAATAACTGCTTTTTTTCTTCAACCAACCCGTGGTTAGATAGCATGGGCTTGGACGTAGCTCAGGCTGGTCTCTAAATGGTAGATTGTCAAGGGGACAATGGCTGCTCCTCTCAAAGGAGGGTATGACATGAAAGGCTGAGACATCTGGATGGGTATGGTTGCTAGTGTTGTCCCCACTGCTTGCCAGTCCCTTTAAAATATGAGTCAGGCACCATCTCAGCATGTCCATCCCTCACTCTCCTGTGCTGGCCCTAATGCTCCTGATGTTCTGGGCAAACTCCTTTCATTTTTCTCTGCCTCAGTTTGCTCATACGTAAAAGGGGCTGTGGAGGTCATCTATGAACTGGACCCATCCTGGGGGTGCCAGGAGTACTCACAGGCTGATGTTCATGTACAAACTTTCTTATTACTTCACCCTCCAGACTGATACAACAGCTCTAACGAGCGACACATGGTGTTTTCATTCCACCTAATTAAAGGCATTTAAATATGCCTTGCTAAAGTAACACCTGCCTCCTCCATTTTTCTGGCTGTGTCGTGGGTTGGGTGAGGGGGAGATACTACTGTGTCCTCTTCTCTGGGAAAATGCATGGGGCTGGTGTCCTTCCAGATGACAGCTTCAGAGATTGTGTTTTAGAACAAAAGAAAAAAAAGAAAGAAAAAAAAAAAGACTTTGATTTTGGGTGTGGGTGTCTGGAAAAACTGAGATGTACATTTGCATGGTCCAGGGGAGGACCACTGTGATGTTGAGCAGCAGCCAAGCACTTCCTCCCATCTGGAAAACCCAAGAGATGCACCTGGGAGGTGCTGGCGGAAGGATTACTGCACTTACTGGGGTACACAGTTAGTGGAGAAATCACTGCAAATGGTGAACAAACTTTCCCTCTAGACCCACATTCAAGGAAAAGCAATTAAAAACATACCAGAGCCCATGGGGTGCAATCCTGTCCTCATTGAAGTGACAGCAGGAAGCTTCATGGTCTGCTTAAGATCCTCCTTTGCAGTTGTCTTCAAAGGGAGGTCCTCTGAAAGGCCTGCAGTTTCTGTCCCACCCCATTAATTAATGTGTGTTGGGGGGATTGATATGTGTCCATCTGGGGTGGCCAACTGCTCTGCAACCACCAACAGCATCCTCACTAAACACTGCTGGTACAACAGCTCCATCCCTCCCTCCTCTCTGCTGCTATGAAGTGCCCCTTAGTTTTACAGCTTTGCAAATACACTTTGAGAGGGTAGATGTTTGCTTATTAACTTAAAGCAAATTACATTTCTAAGAACTGGTGGAAGAACATAATTTAATCGGTGTACACGATCAGCCTGATTGATTGCGGATGATTGCACAGCCACCCCTTTGCTCTGCCTAAGTGGAGTGCAGGTGCAAGTGCACACCATTGGGCATGGGAAAGAAGGAATCAACTGCCAGGCTCGGGGTGCTTCAATTTTTCTACAATAGATTGATGTTGAGCTCTTGATGAACCAAAGGCTAAGTCTGTAAATGAGTCAAAGGAATTAGCACTCTCCTTTCGAAGAACCCCAAACCTGGTGATGAGGCCGATATCTGCGCTCTGGATTACAGCTTTGTGTCCTGCGTTTGACAAGCTCTAACCTCATGTGCACCAGAGCTAAATATTAATTTCCTTGACCCTTCCAAGAAGGAATTCAGCATTGACTTGTAATCTCAAATATTTTCACACGACAGACTAATGACTTAATCACAGCCCATGGCACTGAGCCACAGTGATTACCCACGCAGGCATGAATTGCAGCATGTCATGGCACCAGCACCTGCCCAGCACCCTGTCATCATGCTCAGTCCCAGCAGCACCAGTCCCCAAAATTTGCTTGGGTGTATGTTTGAACCCCTTTGAATCTTATGGGCTTGATGAGAAAAGGGATGCAAGTTTCTGTTTCACAATCTGGGGAGGCAGCTGGTTTAGAAGAGGAATAAGGACACTCCTTGGGGACATGGGTTCTCTCCCAGGAATGAGGGACTTCTCTCAGGTTTGGGGAAAGACTTGGTGAAGTATCCTGGTAGGCTGAACTTGGCAGCTCAGGTCTAGAAGATGATCTGGGCATGGCCAGGAGATGTACTGAAGAGGAATTTTGGATCTGCCATGTGCTTTTGGAAACACAGAGTTCAGTGGCATGGCCCTGAGCCCAGCCAAGCCACTCTGGATTGGGATCATTTTATTTAATAATATAGACAGGATCAGTGAGGTATGGATGAACTGTTGCTATTGGGGCCATATCCACAGAAACCTGGCCAAGAGCCTTCTCTGTTTCTTCACCCCTGCAGTGAGATCACAGGACCATACGTGCTCTGATGGGAACATTAGAGGGGACCATGTGTCATTTTGTTTTGCTTCTGACTCAGAGAGCCTGTTCGACACGAACACTGGAACAGTATGTGGCTGTCAGAAAACAGAAAATAGTTGTTTAAATATCAAAGATGATTTCAGAGCTCCACTTTGCTGAGTTGCAACTCCAAGTTTCAGTGCTGGGAGGGAAAAAATGGTGTGAAACGAGGTGGATCAGCGAAGGTAATGCTGTACCTACCCACTCTCCCTTCTCCAACCAATTATCCATGATGCTGGGTCTCCTCAGGCCAGTCTGACTCCCCCAAAAGATTGAGCCTTTTATGTTTCAGCTCCCTGCTGTCTCCCCATGGAGTGGTACACGCTTATGGTACAAGGGGACACAGCAGGATCAGAGGGAAAACCAGCCCCCAGGCTTCCTGCCAGCAAGAAGCTGAGTTCTGAAGCCCAGTTTTTAGCATCAGCTTCTCCAGACCTCTGGGCATGTAGCAGAGAACTGTAAGCCTTGAATGGTGAGTGCTCTTTTTCCATAGCAAGGGACATGTGTTACATATAAGGAAATACCAAAAGCAGTCACTAAACTCAGCTGTTTCCTTTTTTCTTTTTTTTCTTTTCTTTTTTTTTTTTTAAGTAGGGAAATAAAAGCTTTCTGAAAACTGTTTCCACTACAAGAAGAATGCTTTGTAATGCTGATTTGTCTCTTAAACTTCCTCTGAAACGTCTTTGAGAAAAAAATTAACCCCGAGGCAGGATTGTGAGGGAAGGGGAACTAGGAGCAGAGCTGACCCATGAATAAACACTTGCATGGATATAAGAAGGGGTCAGACCAATTCATGAAACAGAAGTCCATCATGAAGGTGCTAATTTAGATTTAAATAAAAGATGGTTAGTGATGGGATGCAAGCCCTGGTTCTGCTGTGGGTGCTGTGGATGTTCTCACAGGACAGGGCCAGGCTCAGCACGAGCATTGCTGGCACCTGGGACTTGTCCCCAGGGCAGCATGGACAAGGCTGCAGCAGGGATGCTGAAATACTGGAAAACCCTCATTGTCATTTTGTCTTCTGTGGGATGGTTGCATAGCCAGGAAAAGTCAGGAAAGAGCCTCCCAAGGGTCAAAGTAATAAGCCCATCAGATACTACAGAAGAGCACAGTGAGTGACAGCAGCCTGGAGCAGCTCTTGGAGCTGAATGGGACTCCATTCAACATGGCAAGAGGGACTGTTTGCTATGGCAGGACATGAATACCAGGGGCAAGGCTCTGGACTGTGAATGCCAAGTTCACCCTCTCCCTCCAGGCTCTCTTCAACATAGTCTGTGTCTGCTTCTTCCAGCTGTACCTAATTCCTATATGGCTTAGTAAAGTGAGCATGGGATGGCAGCATGAGGTCTTCTGTAATCCAGGTCCACTGTGCCCCAGGCATAATATTCACCTCTCTACGCCTCAGTTTCCCCTAGTAAATTGGATAATAATGAAATCTATTACCACTGTCATGTTACATCACATGTGTGGCAAGTGATTCATTACACGTAAAGCTCCGAGCACGTCAGGCAGCACACAGGGGTCAGGCAGCAGCGGGCTCATTCCAGCATGATGCCTGTCTGTGACTGTGGTGGCTTTCCACCTATCCCTCACCTTCTTCCCCATCCCATTTCCCTCAGCTTTTTCCCACCATCCCGCCAAAGGAAGCACCTGATCCTTGGGGTGAGAGACATGACTCCCACCCAGGTGGGACTCAGCAGGCTTTTGGTGTCAGAGTTAATGCCAGGAACTTCTCCACCCATGCCTCTGCAAGGTCTCACCCTCCACCCATCTACCACGTGGCTGCACATGTGCTCCTGACTCCCTTGTGGCTGAGTCCCACGGGAAGCTACTCCTCCAGCAGCTCTGAAGAGATGTGCAGTATGCTCCTGCTCAAGGGTGAGGGTATGACTTGCCCCATAGAGAAGGATTAGGGGATACTGGTATCGGCAGCTCAGCAAAGAGGAGATTAAAGGATGCCTCTATCAGAGGGTTGTAAATACATGGGTTGGAAATATAGCAGAGATAAGGGGCTGTCAAGCATGGAAAACAGTTGCAGCAAATCCAAAGGCCAACCAATAAATGCTCTGTGGAGAGCTCACTTTTAACACTGGGCTTTGTTTGCAACAGTGACCAAAAGTGGGGGCGAGTGATTTACTGTCAGGGCTCTTTTTTATCTCAGGTGTCAATGCTTCTTTGAAAGAAATACTGCCTTTGAGGCAAAGGCTACTTTGGGGATGTTCAGGATGATGCCAGAGGTCAGGAGGGCTGATCACCCTGACCCTTTTGTTCTTATAATCTGGGAGTTGTGAGTTATATCTCTTAATGTCTCCTTAAAAATCCCAGGGCCAGTGAAACTCCAGTTAATGACTAGTTGAGTTTACACAGCCTGGCACCACTAATATTTCTAATTCTGGATAATTCTTCAGCAGCTTATGATATGATGGCTACAAAAGCATCTCCATTGGCTTTGTGTGTCATGCTGGGGCAGGACCATGTTGTTTTCTGAGTGATGTGGTAGTAAAAGCTCCTATTTCCCTCAAAACTCTGTTTCTCACTATATACACACAAAAAAGATTTGAAGACCACATCCAGGCTGTGTTTTCCCTTAAGATATGGAAAACATAGAAAAAAATCAATTAACATAACCTTTCTATACATGGCTAGAAGGGTCTTTGAGTTGAAATAGTATTTCAAGGTATGTATTTCCAGAATATTGCCCAGGCAAATACTCCCAGAGAACCACTGCAATAACCATCACTGGCAGTATTGCTGGAGCAGCCTGTGATACAGAGCGACCTTCCTGCCTTGCTTGAAAAAGTTTTTTATATATTTATTTAAGCTCCCCCCACACACGTAGCAAGACACATCTGGACCAGATTAGGGCAAGATTAGGCCTGAATATATGTGTGTGTATACATATACATGCACATATACATATGCATGTGTGTGTATATATATACACATACATATAATTATACAAATACACATGTTTTTGTACACACATATATATGTACACACACATATGTACATATGCCTATGCATATACATATATATATGTATGCAGTTATATTCATGTATGCATACATGGACACACACACACACACACATACATTTATCTATACACCCATATGTATGTATGCATATACACACACACACACACGTGCACACATAGAATCATAGAATGATTGAACATCAAGGGGTTGAAATGGACCTCAAAGATAATCTAGTCCCACCTCCCCATGCCGTGGGCAGGGGCACCTCCTACTAGATCAGGATGCTCAAGGCCTTATCCAACCTGGCTTTGAACACTGCCAGGGATGGAGCATCCACGACCTCCCTGGGCAACCTGTGCCAGTGTCTAACCATTCTCACAATAAAAAACTTCATCCTAATATACGTAATTTTCCTCTCATTCAGTTTGTGTCCATGACTCCTTGTACTATCACTACAGGTCCTAATGAAACGTCCCTCTCCAGCTTCCCTGTAGACCCCCTTTAGATACAAGGTCTGCCTTCAATCTTCCCTTCTCCAGGCTGGACAATCCCAACTTTCTTCATAGGGGAGGTGCTCCAGTGCTCTTATCAACTTTGTGGCCCTTCTCTGGATTTGCTCCATGTCCTTCCTATGTTGGGGCCACCAGAACTGGGTGCAGCACTCTGGGGGTGCTCTCACCAGACCAGAGGGGGAGAATCACCTCCTTTGAGCTGCTGGCCACACTCTTTAGGACACAGCAAGGGATTCGGTTGGCTTTGTGGGCACTAAAGTACATAAAAGTACAGATACCCATACACAGGTGTGCAGATCTATGGAGACACACACAGAGGGGTGTGTGGCTCTGTGGGGACACACAGGGGTGTGTGGGGACACGCGCACACACACACACACACACACACACAGAGGGATGTGTGGCTCAGTGGGGACACACAGATGGATGTGTGGCCTTGTGGGGACACACACAGAGGGGTGTGTGACTCTGTGGGGACACACACACACACACACACACACACACACACACACACACACACACACACACACGTGCCCCTGTGGGATACACATACACACAGGGATGTGTGGTTCAATGAGGACACACAGATGGATGTGTGGTCCTGTAGGGGGACACACACACACTCACTCACACACACACACTCACAAACACACACTCTCTCTCTCTCTCTCTCTCACACACACACACACACACACACACTCACACAGACACAGACACAGACACAGACACAGACACAGACACAGACACAGACACAGACGTGTGGCTCAGTGGGGACACACACACACACACACAGGGATGTGTGGCTCTGCGGACACACATACACACACACACACGTGTGGCTCTGTGGGGACACAGACACACAGACAGGCACACCCACACACACACGTGTATCTGGTCTGTGGGACACACGGGACGGTGCCCAGGGGATGCTCAGGGAGGCACTACAAGTCCCGTCAGGGCGCGGGGCGCTCGGGGCCGGCCCCTCCCCGCGGGCGGGCGGTGAGCGGGGCGGGCGGGGCGGGAGGCGGTGGCGGCGACACTCGGCGTGGGGCGGAGGAACCGGCGTACATCGGTGCTTGTCTCCCGCCGCTTCCCCGCAGATAGTGCCGCTGCTTCCCGGCCTGAGGCTCGCACGCCGGAGCGCTCCGTGCGAGGTTTGTGCCGTGAGGTTCCTTCGCCTGTGGCTCTGACGGAACTATCGCCCTCCGTGCGGCCGCGAGGAGGCTGCGGCTGCCTCGTTACCCTTCCCCCGATCCCGGCCTGCCGGCGTGGGGTGCCTGTGCTGTCCGCTTCCTTCCTCCCTGGGGTGAGTATCGCGCCTGTCGCGACAGAGCTCGCGACGCTGTCGCGAGGGGATGGGGGCCTGCCCTGGGCCTGCCCCCTTCGCTCCCCGGGCTCCTTCCTCCCCTCCCGCCGCCCTGCGCGCTTTGTGCTGCGCCTCGCAGCGCTCTCCTGTTGCGGCTGTTTCTGAAATAATCCTCTATTCTAATTTTTTCCCGCTGGTTTGGGAAGTTTTTTGTGTTTTTTACCCCCTCTTCCTTTTTTTGTCTTTTTTATTTTTCTCATTTTTTTCTTTAATCTTTGTTCCTTGCCACCAGCCAGAGTTGGCCCCGCTCTGGCGCTGGATGTGCTGGGGAAGCTCTTTGTCATGGAGCGGCTGCCGAGCCGTCTGCCCTCGGGAAAAACATCACTTTAAAAAAAAATAGGAAAAAAAGTCGCCCGTAACCGCTCGGTACTTGGACCCCAGGGTTCTATTGAACTCGGGGGATGTTGGTTTTTTTGCGGCAGTGGTGTTATATGTATTTTTTTCGCGTCGGAACGAGCTCCCCCCGCGAAGTCCATTGATCGCAGCCCCCGTGCCGGAGCGCGGAATGGGAATAGCACGCAGGCGGGTGACAACAAAACAAAGGGGGATTTTGTTTGGCTGTTGCTAACCTGCAAGATCTCGGTGGGAAAGCTTGCTCCTTTTTTTTTTTTTTTTAAACATATCCCTAGCTCTTCCAAATTTGATGTTGTTTCACTCTGGAAGAATCCAGATAACCGGTAGGTAAGTTGTGCGGTTTTCATTTTAAGCTTCTTGGGGGAGTCGCGGGGTTTCTCTCCCGTCTCTCCAGCCTTGGCTCTTTTGTGAGCAGTCTGCCATCCAGCGCAACTTGTGTCCGGTTTTTCTTTGCAGTCTTGTTTTCACCTAGTTAAATAATGCGTTTTCAGGAAGATGTAATAGAAGAGGGACATTTCTGCCTGTAACAGCCATGGAGAATATTTTCGAAAGGCAGAGGAGGAGGAATTGTGTTTTCAGCTGAATAGTTTTTGCCTCTAAAAGGGTGTATTTTAAAGCACGTTTTTATACCGGAAGCATTTTTCTCTCTCTCCCCCTCTTTGTTTTTGTTTTAACTACCTCCTCAAAAACTGCAGCTACTTCACCTCTGCAAAACGCAGCTTCTGGAATACATGGAAGCCAAAAGCAGCCTGGCTGTAACGCTCGTGTTTTCTGGCCTAAAAGGCCCCTTTTTTATTTTTTTTTTTCTTGCTGGGGCTCCTCTGCCTTGACAAAACACTGCTTGGCAAGGGAAATCACAAAGCCTTTCAGCTGCCTCGAGCTGGCGCTTCTGCATCTGAAGGACGATGGGTTTATTTTTTCCATTTTGAACGCATGGGGAGGTGGGGGGAGACACGGGGGAAAAAAAGGCCGTTTCCGGTTTCTGTTCATCAGCTTTTGGTATTTTTTTTTTTTTTTTCACAAAGAAACAACCAGATGACCTGTTGATGATACATCTTCTGTTGCTTTTTGTTCCGAAAGGCGCCTGTAGGTTAGTGGATATGTACAGGCTGCCCGGATTTTCGTTTCTGTGTGTCGTCGTGTGGTTTATGTGGCTTTGTAATGTTTTAGGCCGGCAATTTCGGAGTGAGTAATGCAGAGCCAAAGTTCAGACGTCTGCTGGGATACTCCCCCTTCTCCTATCCCCCATTGTCCTTTCCCCCAAGAAAAAGCCTGGGGTTTTTTTTGAAAATTGAGCGCTGCTAGTTGGAAAATTAGACCCTTTTAGTGCTGCTTAAGATAAGTGTCCTAACTCTTTGAAGTCGTGTGAATGGCCTGGCAGGAAGCTTTAAGAATGCATTTAGTTGTATATAGGCAGCTACTGGGTACCTTAAGCTTCAACATCTCCTATTTCAAATGAATTAAACATGTAGGAGCACCTACGTTATGCTGAGTAAAGTCTTGCCTCATGAATGTTTCCATTCTTACTAAACACTGAAACATATTTCTCAACACAGCAGGTCACCGTGCTATATTCATCTTGGAAATTAAATTTTGAGTAGCTATTAGTATTTCAGAGCAGAACTTAATATACTATCTCTGCTACAACTGTTCAGTATTTTGGTAGCAGTACTGGTTTCTATCAAGAAACTAGTCATGGAAAACAGGATCTTTTCACTTCAGGATTTATAGCTAGTGACTGTAGATGCAAAATAGAGGATCATCTGCTTGGAGCCAGTGGTATTTAAAACTCTTATTCATTTGGAAGGAACTAATTACACGTATATTTTCATGTAAAAGGTCTTTTCAGACAGGAGCTTTGGAATATGGGAAGGCAGAAAACCCAACGCTGTTTGTAGATTCTAATCCATGCCCTGAGCTAAAAAAAGGAAGAATGAGGGTGTTTCATGAGAAATCAATCACCTTTAAGTGCATACTTGTAAGTGAAATTACACAGTTGATTAGCAATTCCTGCTGGATGGCAGTAATTGGAGATACTTGTTGCTCGCTGGTCACTGTGCTGGTTACATTGTAGAAGTTTTGACTGAGCATCAAGGCGAAAAAGTCCAGCTCTTTTGCTTCCTAGGCATTCATTCCTTAATCTCCAGATTCACAGGCGTGCTGACAAACTGTCAAAGGAAGTGACAGCAAAGAGATGGTACAGGAAGTAGGTCGAGCATTGCTGAATACTGCTGAGACAGTTTCAGTGGAAAAAAGTAAGCATGTTTCCATCTGATCTAGTTTCTGTTGCCTTTCAGTCTCCCGGTTAGCAGGATGCACCTCTAAAAGTCATACTCCTACTGTAGTTCCCCACTTCTACTGAAATTAATATTACATCCCTAATCAGGCCTAGTTAGTCTACCTGAATGAAAAGATTCCTGGGGAAGAAAGTAAGATAGCAATTTAGTTGTGAAAAATTGTGTCAGTTGGGCAAAGCTGAAGTGGCTTTGTGTTTCCCAGGAGGTTCTGGACAGCTTATGGGATGGATTTCTCTCTCCAGTGGGTGGTTGGGGATGGGCTGTGGCACATCATGGCACATTCTTAATTAATAGTTACAAGTGATTAATGCTTGAATTGATGTATTCAAAAGCCTGCCTTTCAAATTAAAAAAGATGGAAGTTCTTTGTCATGCCTGAAATCGTCCTTAAACTTAAAAAACCCCCAAGCTTTACCTTGTTGCTGCCTTCTCCTAAAAGCAGTAAAAACTCTTGACAATAACTTGATTTGCAGAAAAATTACAGCCTTGCACTGAGAATATGTTCTTTTACAAGTATCCTGTATTTACACTGATTTGAAAAGGAGCTCTTCAGGTAGGAAAAGGTTCTTAAGTGCTTTGCACAAGTGAGTGCACACCTTGTGGGCTACCTAGTGAAGCCCTATGCCATAGACTTTTTTGCTGATCCATGTGACATGATTTGGAGTACCAAATGTTTCTAACTGCTCAAAATGCCCTTTCTGGAATAACCCTGTAGTAATGAATGGATGTGAAATAGTTGGCTGGAAAACTACAGGCTTTACAGGGAAAGTCTGTTGTCCCCTGCTGGCAGCCTGTGCTGAAGGTAGGTGGTCATCAATACCAGTCCTGCTCCAGCACCATCCTCCTGGCTGGCATGTGAGGTGTAAATGCTGAGGTGGTGTTTCAGGACGTGGGCTCAAGTGTGAACTAGTCAGCAGCTTGTTTGATTCAGACTGAGTGCAGTGCCTGGGTGGAAGTGTTTGGTTAAGGACTGATGGTCTTCTCTGGAGCCTGCCATGCAGGAGCACGGTTCAGTTCATGAACAGGTAATAAAAGTTAATCTGCTGACCTTGGTTTTAATCCATGCTGCTGAATTTAATCACAGTGACTTGACTGCCACTCGTGGTACTTATGTAAATGCTGAATTTTGAGCTTCAATATCATACTCAAGAGCAGAGTGGACTAAACCTTGAATTTCTGCCTGTGGTTTCAGGATTGGGAGTATCCTATAATTTTACTCTTCTAATTAAAAGTATATTTGAGTTTTTAGATTAGGAGCAGTCAAAAGCTCTTAATCTAGTCCAGTAATTATATTCCATTTGGGAAGTGGATTTTTTAATTTCACACTCACTTCCCTTATTCACCACTAGTGTGTGTTGTAGAAGACTTGGGATATGTGTCATGTTGGCTCAAAATGCTCTTGATCTCCCTGCATGTTGTCTGTACAGCTATGTCAACCAGATGTTTTTCTATGCTATTCCTGTTTATAGCAGTTGTGTTTTTCAAAGGGAGAAAAGCATTCCTTGTTGAAATTTTAATAGTACAGAGAATTCTGGGCCAGAGTGGTGCTGGTCTGGCAGTATTAGGTGTATGTGTGAGCAGCAAGGAGAGTATTGAAAGACTGAAGTTTAAAAGACTCAAACCAGAAGTGATCTCTAGAATACTTTTTATTTTTAGGATAGTTAATAATATACTATCCTAAAAATAAAATAGCTACTAGATAATGGTGTTTTGTGGATTGACTGAGGTTTTGAGTGAATGGGATATGTACATAATATTTTGTAGGTACTTGCAAAGTAGTGGTTTGGAGAAAGTCAGCTGGATTCTTTGGGAAATAGTTTGTTGGAGCTAGGACTTGAAAAGAAGATTGGGAAAGAAAAAAAAAAAACAAAATGAAAAACCAAACAACCAAACCCCAGAAAAATAATAAAACACAAAACCCTGCCTAGCCAAAATAGTCTTTTAAGTAGGCAACTATCAAGGGGCTTTTTTTCCCCCCCTTCCATTACCAATTGATTCATCTCCCTGGATGTACGTAGCTGCTTGTATTTCAGGTTTTTCAATGCTTCTGCAACTACATAACCCTTTGGGCTTCATTACAAATGCTTAAAAATATTCTTTTCTGAACTGGAATACCTATTTTCCTTAATTTACAGACAAGGTGGGGAGTAGAGATTAAATTTGAGAGCACTGATGTGTTTTCTGTTAAGATGTGACAGCTGGTGAAGCTCAAGGCCTGCAAGAGTTTCTGAAGGCATAGTGAGAACAAAGTTAGTGGTGTGATTTGTGTGTATCACACTGTCCTTCTTGTCTCTTCAGTGTTTCTGGTTAATTGTGTGAACCGAGTAGTGAGCAACTGGAAAGTTGCAGCTGTTGGGTTAGTTTGTCCCTGCCAGCTTGTCCTCTAGGATGGCAACCCCTTGATCTGGGTCAACAACACTAATGGCTTAATTGTTCTTTGGGTCAGGGCAGTCAAACTGGCATCTCGGGGTTAGATCTAGCTTGAAATATTTCTGTCCAGTGGGTAATCTTTGCCCAGGAACTGATCAGTGATGTCTGGGACAGCACACAAGGCACCCAGGGGGAACTGTGGGCTGCAGGAATGGGAACTGGTGTGCCTGGGTAGCCTGCACAGGTGGTCCCCTTAAACACTGAGTCCATTGGGACACAAAGATTACATTAAACTATTAGTAAAATCAGACTTAGAGTTCCATGTGTTTGTAATTGCTTTTCTTGTGCTAAGGTCATACCTCTCCTATGGTTACAGATCTGCCCCAAAGTGCCCCCATTCCCTGCTCTCAGTTCATTCTGCCTTTCATAGTCTAACAGTATTAAATACTAAAGACTTGATTTTAAAATCATACAAGCTTGAGTACTTCATCTGTATTTTCGTTGTCCTAAAACAGATTATTTGTGTTAAATGATAAAAGTGGTCCCTGGAGAATTTCTGCTAAGAAATCTCAAGGCTCCTCTTCTCTTTAAGTGTTAATATGTATACTGAGATTTTTGTCTCATGCTACCTTGATATCCTTTCCACTTATCTGAAGCAGTTGTAGTTCAGTACAATATTTTTACAGGAATAAATATTGCCTTAATCATAGTTTAACACAAGTTTCAACTGGGAAAATAAGTAATGATTCTTTTGTCAGATCATACAGCTGAACTATTTATTTGGTATGAGGCTAAGGGTAAAAATCCAAAATGCATCATACACAGAGGCTTAGTTTTAAAGAACTTGTTGCTCATTTTCCTTCTTTAATGCACCTCTTGGGATAAACTGCTAATTCTAAAAATATGTCAATTCTACCATTTCCCACTAATATTTTTTTTCTTTGTTTGGCTTGGTTTACCTTTTTCCTGAGCCACTTTAAATACACTGAGGAATGTTCAACATGGAAGAAAATAAATGCACGTAGATATTTGAGTTGCTGTGTTTAGATTGCTGCTGTATGTTGAGGTTAGCAGAGATGACTTTGAACTTTTACTCTGCAGTGAAAGAGAGTAAAGGGCCTCAACACTTACTGATGTTGGGGGTAGGGTATTTGCTCCCTCTTGGATTTGGATCTGACTCCTTTCTGCTGGGCAAGTGCTTTCTCTTGTATTTAGGAAAGAAAACATAACATGCTACAAAATCCGCTGGTAGAAACTAGGAGAGTTCCTCCTGTGTAGGACACCACAGTTGTTGACTATTAATGTTTGAGAAACTGGAGTTATACACTGTTCAGTCAATATTGGTATTTTCATCTTCATGATCAAACTTTCTTGGTAATTATGTTTCAGATTTAGGAATGCTGCTTTCAGAACTCCACCAAAAACTGTATGGTGCCCACGAGTGGCATGAGCACATTGGCTGCCCAGTTGAATAGTTATAGGGGAGAAGATAATAGTTAGACTGTTAAACAAGTCATTGTGGTAACACTTAATGCTGCCGCCCAGTTCCTGGAAGGAGCTGGAGGCTCCTGGGAAGTTTACCTGCAAAAACAACCACCCACAGGTACCACCCCCTGTAAGGGGCTTCAGACATTACCTTATATGTA
>JAWWEV010000115.1:15481027-15495976 GCA_035583235.1 Hafferia zeledoni | reverse complement strand
CACCAAAAACTGTATGGTGCCCACGAGTGGCATGAGCACATTGGCTGCCCAGTTGAATAGTTATAGGGGAGAAGATAGTAGTTAGACTGTTAAACAAGTCATTGTGGTAACACTTAATGTCAACACCTGCTAGTTGTGGAGATATTTATTTAATGTACTTTCAATAAAGTGTTGGGAGATGTCCAGCTCAAATTGCCTGAAACTTATGGGGACAATCAGTAAAAACTGCTGTTTAACAGGGAAAAGATCTAACTTTTTTCAGGTAGGTATTTCAGAGAACCCAAGGGCCCAGAAGTAGACACTTAGTGTTTCACTTGCTCTTTTTCTCATGTGATAATGTTGAGGCAAATTTGTGATGGTAGTGCTGACCCTTCAGATAAGGGCTGCTTCCTGCTCCAAGCTGCTGTCCTTGTACCTCTTAACATGCTTTTACACACAGCATATATTTATCACTATGCACTTCATACCCTGGGATTAGCAGGGCAAGCTTCAGACAAATTATATTGTAAAGCATATTAGTCTGAAGACAGTTGATCACCCCTTTGTGCTTAGATGACTTTCACAGTCAAGTCATTGTCTCTTGATTCCTGTGGTAGGTGGATCCATCATACTGGATCTCTAGGGGGTTTTTGTGGGGTTGTTGTTTTTTTTTTTAATAATAAGATAATTTCCACATTACTGATAGCCCTCATCAATTGCCTTATGATTTATTTGGTGCTGCACGTGGTGTATGTGAAACATCATTTCAGTAGTTCTTTCCCTTTCGGTGAGGCAGCATAAACTGTTGCCTGTTGGGTGAGGTTTCTGTAAACTACTTGAGATTGTTCCATGGTGAGGGTAACAGCTTGGTGGGGTTTTTTTCTCTTGCCTTTTTTCAAAGAAGTGATGTATTACTGTATTGAGGCAGTTGGCCACCTGCTGAAATTGAGGAACTCAACTTGATCATGCAGGCATATAAATGCACAAGTAGCTTTTATTTTTATGCTTTTTTTTTTCCTTGCACGTGTGCATGTTTTTACAGTCAGTGCTGTGGCCAGTGCATTAGCTTTGTCTGAGGGTTTTTGAGCAGCAGATGTGAACACAGAATAGGTTCTTGTACCTCTCACTGCTGGCTGAGAAAGGTCAGGATGCTGTAGTATAAAGTGGGGGCTTATAAGCCACTTGAAGCTTAGAAATTCAAAAGCAGTTGCTATATCTATGCCAGTATATATATGCTATTAAATTTTTTTTCCCACTGAAATAAGCATTCATATTTCACTGTTCTGAGATATGAATAGATAGCAAGAGGAACTCCTGCCTTGGGAAGGACTGTTACAAGCATTTTTCCTGCCATCTTTGCCTTACTCTGTAACTTTGGAGAAGAGCTCATTCGAGTTGCAAAGGTCTAAAGAGGAGAAGAGATAGGAGCCTGATCCAAAGGATGAGGGAAGAGTTAAGCCCTAAAGCGCAGAGAGACCAGTCACAGGGAGAAGTGAAGGGCTTAAGTATCATGCCAATAATCAGTTGTCCGGTGTCTTTCAGTCTCTTAGAGTCCACAACAGCAACTATCATAGACATGCTGCTATTACTTTATACCTGTTAATGAGGAGGAGTAACAGATTAATCTGGCAGCCTCAAAACCCCAATCATCAAGAAATAGCAGCTTTAAAAATCCAGATAGTGCATGTAGAGTGAGATGACATGAGAAGTTTCTTCCCTTACTTTGGGCCAGTGTCAAGTGTAGCATTGCCTGTTTCCTCTTCTCTTGCTGTCCAGTTTCCCAAGGCAGGGTTCAGGCTGAAAGGTAACAAAGCTGGAATTGTGCCCCACTCTCCTGTCCAACTAGGAAGGAGCTCAGCAATAGGAGGTGGTAAGGAAAGGAATCTGTGTGGTGGTATGGTGGATGATGTCTCCAAAGCCCCAGATAGCTATTAGCCTTGTCTCTTTTTTCTTGGCTTATTTTAATAAAGGTAAGTAACTCACAGGTGTGTTGATGCTTAATTTGTTAATGTTTGGAGGCTGCTACAGAAATGCAAATTAGTATTCAGTTACTAATCAAATCTTGCTCTGCTCTGAGGCATATAAACTAATGAAGTACCAACAGACGTGAAGGTGGATGAAAAAACTGATTGTGCAGCTTGAGTTCCCTGAGTTCCCACTTCCCATTTCTTTCTTCTGCTTTTACTGTGTCAGATGGTTAGAAGTGTCAGCATGACCAAGCACCAGGTATGGAGCTTATGTGAGACCCCGGGCCTGAAGCTAAGGAGGAAAGCATGGTGGTTTGGGATATGGGGAGGTACAACATGTATTTGTAACCTTTGTCACAAGTGGAACAGATTAGCAAATGACAAATACTGATTCTCTGCCATCAGCGTATGTTCCATTCAGTGTTGCACAAAGCACACCAATTAGATTTAATACAAATGTTCCCTCAGAAGGATCACCTTGATTTAATTTGTTTCAGATGCATGAAGTAGAAATGAACTGAGGTCCTCTGTTTGTTCTTTAAAGACTTAAGTGCTATATTTCTAGCTCTTGGCAGACATTGTCCACAAGTACTTCATGTTCCATTGGGCTTTTGCCAAATTTAATGTACTGTGTGTACTGAAAGCATCAAAAACAGGCTTACTTTAATTTTAGATTTTACAGCTACTGCTATTGATTTTTCTTAGAGCTGTTCCATCCAATCTGCTATCACGTTAATTTTTTCCCCTGCAGGAGTTTGGGGAAGGATCATGACAGTCTTTATTTGTGTGACTAGGGACTGTTTATGTGAGTGAGAGCTGTAGATCAGACATTTCTGCAGTGGCCAAGCTCTCCATTTATAGAAGCTAAATCAGCAGACTGCATTATTTGTGAACTCTTGTCTTTAATGTTGACTGGTATGCTGTGACTGAGAATAGTGTTATAAAAAAATCTATCAATTGTCTTTCAAGAAACTTGAATTTTATAAAAACTTGACACAGGAAGCTAAGCATACTAAAAATTGTGAAGTTTGATTTTTTTTTCAGCACTTAGGTACTGTATGAATAGAAGCATGACCAAAAGACTTTGGACTCTGAAGAGACAAAGAAGGGAAGAGGTAGAGGGAGAGAAACAGAGCATAAGTAGGAGTTATGGTAGGTAGACAAAGAGAGGAAGGAAGTAACTGAGGGAAAGAATAGGGTATAGTTCAAAACAGCCAACCAGCATGGGCTGGAGTGTTTGTAATGCTACAGTCCTCAGGTCTGCTGATCGCTGCCTGACAGCTGTGTCTGTTGGCCTCATATTTTGACTGTTCATCTTTTATTTTCAACCCTTAGGGCCAAGTAGTTGTGCATAAGCATGGCTTCTGGCCAGGTGGCTCATAGCCCTCGGAGTGCAATAGGATTCCCTTCCATTGTGTTGGTGTGGAACAGCATGGCATTTGGTGGAGCCTGGGTTTTCCCCCTCCGCCTCTTTTACTCCTTCTGCTGAGCCTCCTTTTATTAAATGACAGTCTGTTTTGGTTTCTGCTTTGCAACTTTACTCTTACAAGTCTGGCAGAAGGTGAAGTTGCTCAGAGCTTCAAAGATCCGCATTTAAGTGAGGAACAGAGGTGTCTCTTGATACAGAATGACTTAAAATCCCAGTGAGTTCTACACTCCCTCTTAATAGTAGCCATTGTAATAAAGTATGTGGGAATTCCTGGTTCATCTGTATTGTGAGCTTAACTGTGGCACTTGGTGATTTTTGTTAGGCCTCACTCTTATGCTGAAGTACTGAGCATAGTTTTTAAGTCTAATTTCAGTTGTCTGGTCCTCAGACATAGTTTATGTCTACTCCATCTCAAAGATGGAAGTATTACTTAAGCTTTGACAATCTTCAGGTATTATCTCAGTCTTCAGAGACTGTATTTTCTGTCCTACACCTGCTTTCTCATTCCACTCCATGTCATGGGGCCTCTGTTGGGGTCTGTTCAGTTTCTTCAGGTTACCCTTGCCCAGACAGTGTAAAAGATCCTTTTCCAGCATGCAACCAAAAAACCAATTCAGGAGAATTTGTGGTGGAAGAATATTTAACTGGACCATGTGTTAATGTTAGTGTACCCCAGTTTTAGTGTAGCAACTGCTTATGGAGGTAACTCATATTAATGTTAGCAGACAAGCTGTGCCTCATTTTTGCCTCCTGAAAGTGTTCTGGCAATTTTTTGTCTTGGTGTTGTTTCTCATAAGAAGAATTGGTGCTGCATAATTCTGCAGAACTGAGTAGACTCATGGTGTTTGTCTTCCTCTTGGCTCTCAGATGTCCTAAGTCCTAGACCCCTAAACATAGTAAAAACTGTAACAAAAACATTGCCCTATGAAGAAATCTACAGGAAATGACTAAGCCTGATGAAGACAGAACTATAGGTTGTTCCAAGTGTGTTTTTGTAGACAGAATTTAAAGTTCTTCATTTGTTGCTGTCACTGTGCTTGTTTTCAAGCTTAATTTTAAAACATCCTTCATATAAGCTTAGTATTAACTCAAAATGCATGCTAATAAGATTATTGCTGTACTAAGCAGCTGATGAATGTAGCTTCTGTTACCTAAAGGAACAAAGCAATTTGAATAGAAGAGTGAGTGTAAAGAAAACAAAATTAGCTCTGGAGTTAAGAGTGGGGATAGTTAAGTCCCTTTGTTTTTCAAGATTAAACACAGCTTTTAAATACTATTCAGGAAAAAAACTTATTTCCTGTTATCTTGCTATTAATTAGTCCATGCCTTTAAAAACACATAATTTCACTATTTTTCCTGGAAATGAACACAAAGTCATGTGAAAGGTGGTCCCAGCTTTCTGTTCCTGTCCTTTGTTCAGGTGCTCTTGGCACCAGTAAATCCAGCTGAGAAGCAGACTGGGGTGTGAATCTGTGAATCCTGGTTGTGCACAAACCTTGTGTTGCCAGACTGCAAGGGGCAGGCAGGTCCTGCTGCTTTTGCAGGCACTGGCATTTTATGCCACCTTAAAATGTTTTAACTGCAGAATGTGCTCCTGCTCTATGTTAACTACTAAGTTCAGGCAGTGTTGAGAATAGGTGATAAATAATAGCTTTGTGATGTAGGGCTTGCCTTTGCATGCAGAGCTTGTGCCTGTGTGCTAGTGGCCAGGTTTGTCAAAGAAAAGAAGAATTTATTTTAGAAGGCAGCTCTGGAGTTCATCTGGTCCAGCTCCCCCTACTATAAGTAGTTTGAAGTTTAAGCCAGCCCTTTCAACCCTTTATTTTGCAGGGTTTTGAATAACACACAGCCAGGGAGTCTGCTGACAGTGCTTGTATAAAGCTTACCTGCAACTGGCAGTCTTCTGTAAATGTAAAACTTTGACTTATCCAGTATAATTCCAGAACATGTTCTTAAATTTCTGTAAATCTTGAGCACACAGAAACCAACCGACTGGAAACTGAATTCCCTGAGTAATTTGGAACTACAGGGCATTTCAGTTTGCACAGGGAATACTGAACTGGAGAGAAGGGAATATGCTGTGTTCCAAGACATTGTATTGGTGCCTTTCTCAAAGTACATTTATTCCAGTAGACACTGTGCCAGCATTGATGAACCTCTAGGAAACCATTCTCTGCAGTGGCTGTGACAGGTAGACTTCCCACCTCTGCCTCTCCCAGCTGACAGTTCTCAATTGCTGATGGTGCTAATGTGGATGGGGCTTAACCATGTGGTCTCACTCTGACTTTCTCTCGCAGTGTTGAAAAACGTTGTCCTGTCTGCACTAGCAGCTAAACTGATCTGAGCTCATTGTTGACAGCCACCATCATCAACAGGTCATTTTCCCTCCGCCAGTGTGGCTTTTGGTTATGTATCGTAAATCCAAGTGGAAGTGCGGTTACAATCTCGAGGTTCTTGGACACGGTGAGTTTACATCTACACAGTTGTTCTACAAGAACAAGCTTTTCTACTTGCACATGAGCTTCTTTTCAGTTTTTTTCATCTTGAGAATTCAGTAACTGCTTCTGGAGTTCCTTTAAAATAGAGCTTTTGTTTACCTCTTGAAGATTTTGATTGAGATTAGTTGCTACAAGTGTAGAACAACAAACTGTTAGTATTGTCTGGCTGTAACTATCCGTAACAGTATTTGTTTTCTAATCTCTATATTTTTTTTCTTTAAAATGGAGAGAGAATGCTTAGAGTAGTTCATTGGACAGTATCTCTCTACAGCATCCTCTCCCACCTTTTATAAAAATGCAGATTATTATATTAGCAAAACACCTAAACTGTACCAGATTTACTTTCTCATGCTCTAATATTGGATTTCTACCTAAGGTTGTTTCCAAGGCTCTAAGCTGATACACTATTTACTGCCTGCTGAGTGTGATGCCTTCTCCATGTCACCTCCCTGACCTGTGCACACACACAGCAACCCCTCCCCAGATCTGAGCTGTTCAGCCCTGGGCCTGTCTTTGCTTCAGACCTGCTGACCAGAGTTTTTCCATGACCTGAGTTTTCTCACTAACTCAAGGGAAACAAATTAATTGAGGGAGTTTTCTAAGAGGTTCAGGGAGCTGTGCCCTGAGTTTTGTTATTAGACTGACTATATATCCTTCTGATGTGGTAGACTTAAAATTCCTGCATTGCTTTCCATAGCTTTGTCTGTGAATGTATCTGTGGCTTGTTCTTTCTCCTTGGTTTGAGGACAACAGCTGCTGCCTCTTCTCACTATTGCTTGAACCAAAGTAGTAATGTGGTACTGTGAGAACATCAGCTTTTCCTTGCTTAGACCAGTTTTCAAATGGAGTTAATGCTAAGTGAAATTGAGACTACAACCTCAAGTACAAAGGGTATGATTAATAGTGAGAGGACTTCTGGCATATAACTTTGAAAATGTTTATAGTTTCATTTCACGTCTCAGGGGATTGGAGCAAATAGGCATGAGATGCTAATGATAATAATGTTTTTCATGATCAAAGGTATCAGTACTTCAATGGCTGCTATTTGTGTTTCAACTGCCGAAGTCCTGAAACTGGTTATGTGCAGTCAGTATTGGTGGTTAACAGCCTGAAATATTTTAGGTATGGGAAACACCTCTTTATTATTTATTTCACACGAGTTTGCTGACTTGAATTCATTCTGCATATTTATTTTAGTTTCTGATCAGCTCTGTATTCCACTGTGCCTCTCAATTTTTCTGTCAAGTTTCTATCATGAGTGAATTCTTACTCCAAAATTCTTTGACTCTGCCAGTGTGTTTCCAGGGAAAACTCAACAGATAGTGTGATCTGGAGCTTTGATAGTAATGTTAAAATAAAGCTGTTAGAGCTTTATTTTATCAATTTGAGGGTCTCATAGGAAGGTGCATTAGGAGGCAGTTTCTTTCTAATGAAGCGTGGTGGGTCAGAGAGAACTTACCATGGTCAAGTACTTGTATGTAGGCCCAAAACACTTGCAAAAAACTCTTAGGAAGAGTTGTGAAACACACAGTTGAAGCTGGAAGGTACTTGGCATTTAAGAGCTTCATCTCTTCAGACAAACAATACACAACTTAAATACTATAACTGACACTGCACATTGTCTCTGATGGCAGGGTAATTATTCTGAGGGTCTGGGGCTGATCCAAGATCAGAGCGGTGAATTAAATTGCATGTCCAGCCAAGATCTGCTCCAGTACAGTCTTGCTTAGTTAGGCTGATAGTGATCTTGCTTATGCTGCTGAATTCAGTTGCCTCTGGTGTAGCTGAATCCTTACTTGCACCTGCATAATTGGGCTTAATTATCAGGTTTGGTGAATTGACCTGGTAGATGAAGAAGAACAGAATTGGGACTTCATTTTCTTTTCCTTGCTAAGCATGCCTTTACTTCTTTTGCATGGAAACAAAGTCCTGCTGCTCAGTACAGTTGATCATCTGTTAATCAGATGAGCTAAAAACCTCAGTTTTATTTCTGGGTAACATTGGGAAGGCTAAATATAATAATAAAAAGAAAGAGAGAGAACTGTTGCTTCATTACTGTGCCAGGAAATAATCCTTCTTCCCTGACCAGTTCCTTAGCTGTTCTAGCCATGATATGATGTAGTTTTATTTTTTTAACAATGGCTTTATTTAGATTATCCTTTTAACTAATGGTTTTGGCACGCTTTAAAAAGACACTTAAGGAAGAGGATCTTGTTGCAGAATACCAGTCTGGGCTAAACTTATAGACTGCAAGTATTTTTACTTTTTAAAATTTAATTAGAGAGTCTTCATTTGTGCCACAGTAAAACCCATCTTTGGAACATGTTGAGTTTGCAAGCAGTTGTCTGGAAGGCTGAAGTTTTGTCAAAGGGTTCAGTCTTCTTTACACTGGAGCTGGTTTGGATTACTCTGTGCATTTGTGGTCAGAAAAAGACTTCATGTTGCTTTCCATTAACAAGAAAGCTTTTCTTATGATCTTTCATTTCAGTTGGCTGCCACTTCACTGGGAGTTTCGATTGTAATATTTCAATGCCCCTTTGTGTTAGATCTTCTGTTATCTTTGCTTAACTTTTGTGTTCTGGACCTTTTTTTTTTGCTGGTAAAAGATAAGTCTTGCTACTTCAGTGTGTGTGACCTTATTGGTATTGCTTTGGAGGTGAGTATTGCAGCCTTTCTTTTTCTTGTACAATTTCTAGGTAGACTTCTATATCCAAAATTAAGGAACATGTACCGTGCCATGTCTTTGGGAAACAGGCATTTATTTAAACGTGTTAATAAAAAAAGTCAGTAAGTAACTTGTGAGGATGTATTAACCTTTTCATATTGCTAAATGAGGGAGGATGGCCTGAAAAGACAGGGCTAGATATGAGAAGAAACCCAGTTATTCTTAAACTTGAACCCCTTCATGTTAGGTTCAGTCCTGTTCTTAAGAAGCAGCACCTAAAACAAGCAGAACAGTTTCAGGACTGAAGCTTTCTGTCGATGGTTACACATCTGCATTTTGGGCTATGGTATTTGCATCAGTCTTTTAAGTAATTAAAAAAGTGTATCTTGTTTCTGGTATGAGATAGCTACTATAACTCTATTAGATTTTAAATATAATTAAAATTAACTAGGTGTATATCTAAAGTTACTGACTCAAGTTCATTCCCACCATGTTATTAAACTGTACTTTCAAAATCAAGAGCTTAGACCACAGATTGGTTTTAAAATGAAGACTTTTATTTTTCTTTTGTTAGAAAATTGGTTTTTGTGCTTGCCTGTTTTTATTGTTGACTTTTTAAAATTTTTCTGTAAAGAAAATGAAGTGCATCCTTTCTAACAGGACAAAAAAGCCTCAGCTTGGAAGCACTACTGAAAGAAAAATGTTTCACCTCAGAAACTGGTAAAGTTGCTGGAGCTGATATACTCCTCAGGTTGCTTTTGTAACATTGTATAGTACTGATAACGCTTCACAGTTTTTTGGTGTAGCTGACCTTGCCTCTTCTTGTCCTAGCAGTCATGTTTGCAGACAAGGAATGTGTGTTATAAAATAGAGAGTAGAGGAGGGCGAGCTTGTGACAGTGCTGTGTTTATTTGCATAGTTCAAAGTTTATTTTGGGGACGTGTAATCCACACACTTCCATCAGTGAAATGCTAAAAGTACAGAATGACTTCAGTGTTTTGAAAAGTTTAGGTACAACAGTGGCTGCAGAGCCAGAGAAAGTATTTTCTTTCCTTTCTGTTTAGAGAATATGTATTCTACAGCTGGGGTTGATGTTGCTGAAGTGAGACTGAGCATGTTTGAAAATCTCTTTTAGAAATTCTAAATAAAACTCCTGCCACTGAGTTGCATTGAGGCAATACCTGATACTAAGGCAGCTCCACTGACTGGCCTGGCAAACTCAGAGCCTTTGTCCCACTCTCCTGACACTTCATAAACTCATACTGGTTGTTTAGTGTCAAATTGGCTCCAATGATTTTGCTGTATTGGAAGTTCTTTAGTTTTTTAATATGTCTGGTGAATAGTTCATTCCATGAATGCTATTCCTAAAGTGTTTGTTTGGGTTTGGGGTTTGGTTTTTTTTTTTTTTTTCCCTTAGAATTTGCATTGGTCCAGAAGCTTGAACGTGTCAGACATCTCTGCCAGGACTGGGTAGTGACTTCTTAATATGTGCCTGTGACAGTTCAGACCTTCTGAGTGTTCTGCTCCACAAAGGGATGGCAGGAGACATCCCTAAGCAGAAGAGTAACTAATGACAAGCTGGAAACTGAATGTGAGCAGGACTTGTGTAAACCTTTCTGCATGCGTGAGAACGAGGCACTGCTGTGCTCAGTGTGAGCAGCTGTGAGTAATTTGAAGCAATGTTCATAAACAATGTCAGTCCAGAGAGGGCTGATCTACCCCCAAAACTTGCAAGGATTATTTCTGAAGAGCCAGATTTCTTGGAATAATCACTCTGCTCTGAATGTCTGACTGACAAGGGGCAAGGGAATCAGCCCTTCCAGACTAGATTATTGCTGTTAACTTTGCTGTACTAGAAATACTTGGGGACTTCAGATTTCTGTGGTGCTCAGAGGTGCAACTGAAGGTACCCAAGTGTAGGTATGTGGAGTGCACACCATGGGTTAAGGTAGAGGCTTTGCCCAATCCTTCTCTCAAGGTCCAGAAAGGAAGAAATACATACTATATTAACCAGTCAATTTGGTTAATAAATAAGTGATGCTGTAAATCATGTGATATTTATTTCCAAACTCTATGAAGTACTACTCTGTTCTGGATTATCTGGTACTGTTCAAAAATGGCTTGGTCATGGTGCTGTCAAAACTTGCCATTTTTTGTGGCTGTATGCTCTTTTCAGTATATTTGCCCAATGGTGTTTCCTATTTCCTGAATGGAAAATTTTTTTCTGTGAGAGAAAACAAGTGATTCTTTGCTGCTTAAAGCCTGCCTGTCAGTGCACACAGGTACAAAGTGCAAAGCCAAGGTCACTGCTGGAAGTCAGTTTGCAAGTGTTAAGATACTTCTGCGTGTCAGAGAAATGCCTGAAATGAGAAAGAAATGAGGACTTTCTTTCATGCTTGGGCTAATTCAAATTAGCTCAGTCTTTAACTGTTCAACTACCTTTGTTTTGGGTACTTCTTCAGGTAGCTTTGAAATATGAGCTGATATGTACAGAGAACCTGAGCCCTGGCCAAGATACAGCTTTAAGCATGGGGTTTGGGGGACTCTTTTGGTTTTGGGGGTTTTTTTGAAGAAAACTTAAAGTTGCCATATAGAGCTGCACACCTTCTCTTATTTGGATTTATCTTACTTGAAAGTAACGTTTTCTATGTACATAGCAAATTGAAAACTTGAGACTAGTGACACCTTGAAAACTTACAACTGTAAGTCAAATGTTGAGTGTAATGATCTCCTTAGCTCTTAATTAAAACTGTCCCATGTGGTCAGACCAAGGTCCCTTGGGTCCCTATAGAAATAGTACAGCTCCATCTCCATGGCTGAGGTGTCTGTCCTGGGCTTTTTTTGGTGAGAATATATTTGGCACAATAATGCCAAGCATCACGTGACAAGAGCCAAGAGTACCCACCAGCTCTCTCTTGTACCTGTAAAGAAACAACTGAATTCCTGTCTCAACCAAGGACTACAGTTTAGGGGTGGCATCTCTAGCACTGAATTCTTGCTACTCTCTGGGAATGACCTTTTTGTTGTTAAGTGTCAGTGCCTGCATAAAGTGCCTGTTTATTTTTATAAGCAGCAAACCTCTTATCCAAATTGGATTAGAAGTGTAGGAAGCAAAGTATTATGCCTGTCTAGATATGCTAAATCATGCATTGCTCATGGGATTAGAAAGGAAAAAAAGAAGATATAATTGACTAGCATGGGATTTTTTTTCTCTGAGCAGTAACTGGGAACAGGTAGGTGGTCTAACATGAGGAGGTATTTTAACTGTCCTGTTTGAATTGCTGGATGTAGGAGGTGATGAACATGGACACTAAAGGGTACAAAAAGTTAGTTTTGTATTCATGTATAAATACAAGTTGTATTAGCATAAAAGTTGGTTCACCTGAGTAGTTAAGAGGTGATTTTTAATGTATCTGGACATATTTCAGTATACCTCTGCTAGAAACCTATTGCATGGGAAAAGCAATCAATTCTTAGGTTGTCATCTAAGGCAACATTTGTTCTGTACCTGAGCTCATACAACAGTATTTAAAATATTCCTAAAAAGACGTGCTGAATGTCAGAAATACAGGAAACAGAGGTACAGAACCAGCTGTTTCTGTATAAAAGTCTAATATATCCTTGCAGGCCACTATAAAAACCTGACCCTTGTCTTTCAGAGAGGAGGCCTCTGACAGCTCTCCAGAGCTATGTAGGTCATATGCTTTTATATGTGAGTGCTGGAGGTGATGCCTTTAGAAAGAGCCAAGTTTTGTACCTTATATAAAGACTGCCTGGAGTTTGAAGTGAGGAGGAGGAATATGGTAAGATGATATTTTATTAGCAGTGACTTACAAAATATTCAGGTGTGAACTGCAGACTTGGGACATTGACATGCAGGGGTGAGGAGGCCATTTGGAGGTTATCCAGCACTTTTTTTACCAGAATTGCAGATGGTCTACAGTTGGAATGGTGAGTGTCCAGAGTATAATAACAATGTGGTTAGGAATTTACAATAAAGCAGAGGGAAAATGATAAACTTGATTTTGTGCTTCACAATCTCTTCGAGTGAAAATGTATTTGTCTTCTTGTAAGAGATCCTTTTGTGTGATCCTTTTAGAAGTTGATTAGAAACTGTACTTAATAGTTTTTAAGCTTTGTTCCCCCTGAAATTTTTTTTCCTGGAATGTGAGAGTGGGGAGACAGCCAGTAATAGCTGAACTTCTACAAGTGAATACTTTTTTTCTCCTTTTTTTACTAATCTTTATGAAATGTTTTGCCTCATTGAAAGTGAGGCAAAGATGTTTTTCATCACTGAAAGTGTTACTACTTCTAGCAATTGTCTGTCTTAACATTCTCTGAAGAACTCCATGGTCAAATGATCTGGCTTTGTGGGAATGAAAAATTTCTGGTATTGCAGGTTCAGCTGGTTCTGTTGCCAGGTACCTCAAAGGCTTTGCAAGTACAAAAACTGCATCTCGGAACTTAATTCAGATTTGGCTTCCCTTTCTGTATTTAAGGGAAACCATAATACATGAAACTCAGAGAATCTTAGTCCTGATGTTGAAAGATGGCAGGAAAACAGCTAAAAAATTCTTTGAGAAAGTGCTAGTCGAGGTTAATTGAACCAGAAGTGACCCTGAAAAAATGTAAAAAAAAAAAAAAATCTTTTACAATCGCTTTTTCCAGGAAAACTCAGGTTCACTGTTTTGAAAGGAAGCCTGATGCAGCTACATCTGCATGTTTCTGACTTGGCAGGTGGCTTACATCAGTTTGAACTTTTTGGAAACAAATGTGGTTTCTTCAGAAGGAGGCCTTGCCTATCATTCTTTCAGTTGTCGATTTTTAGGAATTGAGCACATTTGGTGCTTCAGGCAGCACTTGAGAAAGCTGCACTGGTTTCATCTGGGATAGAGTTAATTTTCTTAGTAGCTTGTAAAGTGCTGTGTTTTGGATCCGGAATGAGAATAATGTTAGCACACAGATGTTTTGGTTGTTGCTGAGCAGTGCTTACTCTAAATCAAGGGCTTTTCAATTTCCCATGCTCTGCCAGTGAACAGGTGCACAGAAACTGGGAGGGAGCATGGCCAGGAAAGCTGACCCGAACTGGCCAAAGGGATAATCCATACAACAGGATGTCATGCCCAGTATATAAACTGGGGGGAGTTGGCTGGGAGGGCCCCATCAACTGCTCAGGAATGGGCTGGGCATCAGTCAGTGGGTGATTGAGCAATTATGTTGTGCATCACTTTCTTGGGTTTCACTTCTCTCTCCTTTTATGTTCTCTCCCTTTCCCTTATTATGTTTTGTTTTACTTTATTTCAACTACTAAATTGTTTCTCATTTCAACCTGAGGGTTCTACCTTTTTTCCCCGGTTCTCTTGTCCATCCTAAGGGGCCAGGGGAGGTGTGAACAAGCTGGTACTTGGTAGCTGGCTGGGGTTAAGCCACAACACCATCTTGAGAGAAGCGAAATTCCCGAATGTTTTACTTGGGCAACAGTTGCTATGTTGAACTGCTTATTGAGCAGCATTTCTCTTGTGAAGCTGTTTTAAAACACATATGGGTCTCAGCCTTTCAAATGTTTAATCAGCCCAAACAATCTTTGGTGTAGCTGCAGCAAGCTCTCTGCAGTAGTTTTTGTGAATTGTTTTGTTTGAAGCAAGTGTTGAATCCAGCAGTCAGAGGAAGGCTGTAAACAAACACAAAACCCCAGACTGGTCTGCCAGACTGCTTGTCATCTGCTGTTCTCCAGCATTCAGTACACCTTTCCTATTTCCTAAGGGAATGTGTGTCTCAAGAGGCCGTTTCCTACTTTAAGCTCCCAATCTCTTGCAATGGTAGTTCCATATCTGGGCAGCCAATTCCTGCTGTGAGCAGGAGGTTGGACTAAATGACCTCCTGAATTGTTCTGTGATTCTGTGAAGTCCCTTATGAGGAAAGGAGTTGACTCAGCCTCTTGAGAACAGACAGGCATGGAAAAGTCAGTAGTGCTGCTGTCATGAAGGTGTTTCTTCATTCCTGCCTGAGATTCCTTCAGCTCCTAGTAAGGTTAACTGTGAAATATGTTCTCAGTCCAAGGATCAGAAATCTTGTGTGCACTTTTCCTGATGGGGGTCCATCCCTTAGAAAGTCGAAAACACTGAGCTGGCACAGTGCTAAAAGCCATGTGTGCCTACTAAGGCAGAGATCAAACTGAAGACAGAGGGCCAGTTGTTTTTTGCAGTCTGTAGAATGGGATATGGATTGACCATAACAGGCTGTCCTTGAGTAGCAGGGCTTCCATGGTGTGTCTGAGGAACAGGCACACAAATCATAAAATCGTAGAATCAATTGAGTTGGAAAAGACCTCCACGATCATCAAGTCCAACCCTTGGTCCAACTCCAGTCCCTTTACCAGATCATGGCACTCAGTGCCACGGCCAAGCTCAG
>JAWWEV010000115.1:15455729-15468175 GCA_035583235.1 Hafferia zeledoni | reverse complement strand
AGGTCACCTCTGAGCCTCCTCTTCTCCAGGCTAAGCAACCCCAGCTCCCTCAGCCTCTCCCCATAGGACTTGTGCTCACACATACCACAGTGGTAATAACGAGACTGTTGTGATGCTGTTACACCTGTGCTGGCCACAGAGACAGTCTGCACTTAACTTGTTTCAAGCACTGTGAAATCTACAGTACCCAGACTTGAAAGCAAAGGAGAAGAGGTTGGGGAAAATAATGAGAAGTGAAAGGAGGAAAGCTAAAAAGGTTTCTGTTTAGCCTCCTGGTTGTGTTCTGCAGGCATCACAGCAAATGTCTGTAGGACAGAGACATGTCTTTGCCTTTATTTGTGCGAAGCCCTCCCAAATATGTGGAATAGCATGAAGGAACAAACTGAGTTTTTAGAGAGCCCTGTGAGCTGTTTCAGGTGGCAGTCAACATGCCCATGGTGGGTTGGTAGGTTGAGAAGACATGCTGAAGGCCAAGCTCCTCAGCAGAGAGGACTGGGAGAGGGTGTAGAGATAAGGTCAGTAATGGGATCTTTGTATCAGCTTCTGAACAAATACGAGCAAAGTGTCAGTCAAGCACTGCCACGTCCTTTTCTCTGTTCTTACGACATAAGATGGTAGTAGATAAAATCTGCACAATGACATCTTTTCTGCTAATAACTATGGTCTAGCTGAGGTGGAAGAAAGTGGAGATACAGGATTGTAGTTTTGATCAAAGTTGATGACAGGATTCAAGAAACGCTGTGTGTGTCAAAAAGTGTATTTGCACAAAAGGCAGAATGTTAACCATCAGTACTAAAAAGATGAATAGCTTTTTGAATTGCTGTGAAAACTTACCTGGAAGGAAGGGAATGTTCTTATTTCTATTAAGGCTTCAAACAGACTGGTATCAGCTTTATTCTTTATGAACCAAATACCCAAGCTGGGTAGGCTTTCTCTAGAGGAAGGTCAGAGGTGGGCTGGGTATGTCAGGGGTGTCTGGAAATGCTACTAATGAGAAGCTGTAAAAAAATAAAAGTATGAATGTTCCTCAAAGCTGAAGTCTGAGGAAAAAACGTACTTCAAGACTGTTTTAAGAACTATGTGGAATTCCCTCAGGAAATCTCCTTCAAACAGATGTTTATGTCACTTCTGTCTCCAGTTAAACATGAGAGATCACGTTGCACCCCACACACTTGTATGGTAGACTTGATATCAAATTGTCAAACAACTTCCTTCCGTCTGCAAATCCAGAAGCTTCTTGGAAAGCTCTGAATCAGACACTTTCCATGAAAACTTCCACCTCTAGCTAATAGACTGGTCTTGCTTTTTGTTTTTTTTTTTCTTTAAATTTAATGCCTGTTTGGCTCTACTTCTTAACAGCTGAACAAAATACACTAAATGAACCCATGTACCACTTATTCTGAAAGCCAGCATGAAGGAAAAGCAATGTGGATGTTTTAAGGCCATAGTAAAATTTGTCATCTGGTAGTTCTTCAAGGCAATTCAACTTTATATCATGTGGGTTAATATAAATGTTTTGAAAATTATTTCAGCCAAAACCAAAATATGGAAAACACAAAATATTGTACCTACTGTACCAGATAGGTGTGCAAGTTTAAGTCATGCATTTGAATATTTTCTCTTACACTGAACTTTGTTTTTGTTTTTTCCAGGAAATAATGAAAAAAGTGTGCCACAACTCTTGATCAGAGACCTGAAATTTGAGAAGTCATCATTAACTAAGCTCATGTTTTCTCCTGATCAAGAAAATCATCCATCAAAAGCACCAGTCAAATATGGTGAATTGATTGTATTAGGGTAAGTGTTTGAATGTGAGGGTTTTCTAAAGGGCTACTTTAGAGCCTTGGATGACAATGTATCTATTTCTTACGGGGTTTATTTCAATCAAAACTCTGCAGCAGAGTTGGCGAGTATTTAGAATGTTTCATTTGCATTGTGCACACATCACTTAAAGATAAAGCTACAGATAGATAATCTTCCTTGATTTCATGTTTGGGACATGAGCCTCGTTGGCTTGTTGGTAGCAGATTTGAGATTCATCTGTGTAGCCTTCCTTGCCCTACAAACTTTGTGTGTCTGTGCTGTAATTCTGTGGTCATGTTTCAATATTGAGTTAATTGATTCTTGGATTTAAGTGTGATTAATTAAGAACACGTGATTAGCAACACTATACTAATTAAGGATACTTTGTGCTTAGAGTGAAAGTTCCTGTGGGTCTGTGTCTCATGAGATGCTAAGTGATGCAGGAAGATGGACTTTGTTCTTTTTCTGTGCTTTTCGATAGGTACAATGGGTCTCTCCCAAATGGAGATAGAGGAAGAAGAAAAAGTAGGTTTGCTTTATTTAAAAGGCCCAAGGCAAATGGGGTGAAACCCAGCACTGTGCATATTGCCTGCACCCCTCAAGCAGCAAAGGTGAGCTCCATTTCTCTGGCTAAGTCTGATTTCTCCTGGTGCTGTGTGAAGAGCTCTGTCAACTCAGAGCTGTTACAAAGCAGTGTCAAAAGCATGAAGTTCTGGCCCTGAAAATAATGGTTCATATTTATCCAAGGCTTTTTAGTACCTATCAGGGTTAGCAAGAAACAGTTCAGCAAAGCAGATTTGGTGCCTGGCCCTTGCTGTGGCCAGAAAGAAAAACGACTGGTTTTGAAGCATGAATGTTCCGGGCACAGACTAGTCATGTAAAACACTTTGTATTTTGTTTTCCTTCCAAACTCACTCCAGACATCTGTTCTAGACTTTTTGTTTTCACACTCACTCATGCTTTAGGGCTAACTTTGCTGTACTGAAGCTGACTTTTAAATGATCCTTTGCCAAAGCTCTGTGTGCATTTGCTGTTCCATCCCATGGGCAGGAGTTCCCCAGGGAAGGGGACAGGTGGATTTTGCAGGGCATGTTTCATGGGGCTTATAATCAGTTCTAGAATTCCATTAAGAAGCAGTAAAGAGCTTACATCCTGAAGTTGAATTGTGTTTCATATCAAAATTAATGCATTATAGCCAAGGTTTTAATCATGAAATATTTCTGTATTGTGACTATTCAAGTGTGTGTGCAATTAAGTTTAATAACTAATGGAGCATTTCTACTAAGACAATGGAATTTGAGGAGGCTTAGTGGTTGTTTAGAAATTGCCAGTGACATGATCAGGCCCTTAAACAAATACAGTGGTGTTGAGTGTTTGACTCCCTGAATACCTTGACACTTAAGAAAATTGATCCCTAAATTCAGATCAGTGATCTGAAATAAAAAGCATTTTTCTAATCAAAGTTCTTACAGTAGAACTACATTCATAGGAGATCTGTGAAAAGAATATTTTTGCAAATTCTTTATGGTCTTCAAGTAAGTGCTGTTTAGAAACACTTTTAGAATAGTGTTTACTCAGTTCCTACTAGATAGTTGCAGAATGAACATCTAGACTAACAAACTGAAACCTAGATTACTTTACTACAACTTCTTCAACCTGTGCCAAGTTTCTCCATTTTACTCTATTTACCTTCACTTTTTTTTGTCTGTGTATCTTATCAATCATCACTGATTTTTAGTATGAACATGGTCCTGTTTTTAGAATGAAGTCTCTGAGTGTTTGTCCTCCCTTTTCTGTTGAACAGGTTCAGGCTGAGACAGCCATGAAGGTGTTACATTCAGTTTTAGCCTTTGCATTTGGTGATTTTGTTCTTTTGTGTTAAGGCCAGCATTGCTTTAACACAAAACATAATTAGTCATGTGCCCTGGTTATATGTATTTTGTTCCAGCATGTGGTGAAGAGACCAGTTTGGTCTGTTGCTGAATCAATCCTTCAGCTTTTTTAAATGGCCAGGACTGTGTTTCATGAACTTTAACTACAGGTGTGTCACTAACAGCCATCTGCAATAATTAGCAGAACAGGAGCCTGACTATATATATATATATATATAGTCTGCTTTGTTGCTTTATACTGAAAAGTTACTGTGCACTGGTTCAATAATATTTGGCATTTTTCCATAGGCAATAAGTAATAAGGACCAACACAGCATATCTTACACTTTGTCTCGGGCCCAGACTGTAGTAGTTGAATATACACATGACAGCAACACAGATATGTTCCAGGTATGTGAAGTAACTACATAAGTGTATTCTCACTTTTGGGAGCTTCTAACAAGGTATCCTCTTTGCAGGCCTTTTTCCCTCAGACCCAAAAGTTTGCATGTGTCAAGTTTCTACATTTTACTTTTCAGAGCAATTTAATACTGTTTGTTCTCAAGGCTGTGCCTGCACCTCTCTCAGACTTGGGCAAAGGTGAAAGTTGGGGGCTTTTGTTGTGACTAATGCACAGGATTATGGTTTTGCCTTTGATTGCTGTCTGGCAAGTTCATGTCACCTGTCTCCTAGTCCCTCCTTGCAAAATGAAGAATAAAGTGAACCATTCTCTTTAAGCATTTGGAACTTTGCTTCTGGCATTTACAAAGGGATTTGGGATCAGCCAGTTGGAGACAGGGTAGAAGAAATACAATGTGGAAACACAGGAAGGGTTTTGGCACAACTAATACGAAAAATACCCTGAACTTCTTTAAGCAAACCCAGAACTGCCTAAAGTGCTGGGAGACGTGGAGAGAGGAACCTCAATGCTGACACTGACAGTTCAGAGCAACTTTGCTGCAGTTCCTGTGTGTCTGAGAAGGGACCACAAACACATTTGCAGCTGTGGTGTGCACTCATATCTTATAATTGTTTCCTGTTTTTCTCGAAAAGGAATGGTTTTGTTTTGGTCTTCTTTTTTTTTTTTTTTTGATAGGTGCTTTGTTCTTTCTTATTCCCAGACTGATCTTGCTTTGATTTATTTTTTGTCCCCTGGTTGTTGTCACTAATTTATGGCAAGCAGTTTTGCTGTCACAGCATTTAGCTGTGACGCCACTGCAAGATCTAAGGAGGTGGGAGGTGTTGGGAAGTGGTGGAGGAAGCTGCTCTGCAACTGCAAATACTTACAACAGAGCAGAAGGACTGTAATGAAATCACTGCAGCACAAGCCATTGTTTGTGTGAGTGTCCTCTCTTCAGGCTTGCTGTGGCATGTGTGCTGCTCTGAAATTGCCCCTGGCAATCCCCACATACTGATGGGTTACCCTGCCTCACAAGCAACAGAAAAATACATTCTGACAAAGCAGTTTGAGTCTCAGGAAAGCTTTCCAGCCTTCACCAAAAAAGCATATCAAGCTTTTGGGTCTCCTGCTCAGCAGTTCATCAGTCTTAATATAACCAGCTATTTTCTAAGAGCCTGAGAGCTCTGGAAGTTAGTAGTGTGTAAGAGAGCTTTAAACCCAGCTATGTGAATGTTTGGGAGAGGGTTACTACTTCTCTTCTTCCTTTGTAAAGAAAAGGACACAGTGAGTTGACTGGAAGAGCAGTGATAGTTATGCAGTTCTGTCAAACTCAGTACAGTTGTGTGGGACTGCAAAATTCACTGAAAAGAAGCCATGGCTTCCAGAAAAACTTGTAGTCAGATGTTGAATTCTTGTGTTCTATGATTGTTAACATAACCCCTCTCTGCCACAAGCACCTTTTTGCCTGGTCTTTCACAAAAGGTTTGCTGCCTCTCAGTGCCCCACCAAAGCTGAAGAGACACCGCACATGATCTAATTTTCCTGCATTTACACTTCCACCTAGTCTGGCATTGTTCAGAGTATTGTGGGCATGCA
Organism: Hafferia zeledoni; assembly: GCA_035583235.1. Lineage (NCBI taxonomy): Eukaryota > Metazoa > Chordata > Aves > Passeriformes > Thamnophilidae > Hafferia > Hafferia zeledoni. The sequence goes on along the minus strand of JAWWEV010000115.1, from coordinate 15,462,505 downwards.
AAGTGACTGAATGTCACTTTTTTCTTCCTTCTAACTGCTGTTTCCTGGCACTGTTTTGGTGCTGCTGCAGCTGATCTGCCTGGCCAGAGTGTAACCTCCCTGATGTGAAGGCCTTCAGTGTGAAACCATCTCAGAATTGACTTAATTACGTCATTGTATTTCCCCCTTCCTTCAGTTGGCTTTTCCCAGCTTTCAGAATAGCTGTGATCACTTGAAGGCAGAATTCATCAGTTCAGATCAGGCTTTAGATGGGTGGAGGGGAATGCCTTAAACTGTAACAACATGATTTTTATATCATCACATTCAAATGCTTTGCATTTGAATATTCCCAGTCCCAAAGACAAACTTCTGACCAGGTTTTTTTTCCAATCCCTTTCCAGATTGGTCGGTCAACAGAGAGTCCCATAGACTTTGTGGTAACAGATACAGTTCCTGGAAGTCAGAGCAATTCGGATACACAGTCTGTGCAGAGCACTATATCAAGGTTTGCCTGCAGAATCATATGTGAGCGTAACCCTCCTTTTACAGCAAGAATATATGCTGCAGGATTTGACTCCTCCAAAAACATTTTTCTTGGGGTAAGGAAACCTTTTTCTTCTAAAAGATCAGTTCAGGTTTATTTTTAAAACTAATTCCTAGCTCCACTTCAGCCAAATTAAAATTATCATTGGTGTCATTTCTTCTAGGAGAAAGCTGCAAAGTGGAAGACATCAGATGGGCAAATGGATGGACTAACAACAAATGGAGTTCTTGTTATGCATCCTCGTAATGGATTCACAGAGGACTCCAAGCCAGGGGTGTGGAGAGAGATCTCTGTGTGTGGGAATGTGTTCAGCCTCCGTGAAACCAGATCGGCTCAGCAGAGGGGAAAAATGGTGAGAGTAATGACCAGTTTTATGCAACCTGTTTAAAATGGGTACAGCCATAAGTGGTAAAATTTGGGCATAGAGCTGGAATCTGCTGGAATTCAGTTTAGTTGCCACCTCTGCCATTAGTTATGCTAAATTTTGTGTCTCTCTTCATGCACAAAGGTGTCTTCCTCAACCTGAACTACTGAGTTCATCTGGCAACTAGTACTTAATTGCACATCTAGACTGCTCTCCTAAATTGAGTTTCCAGTCTACTATGTACTTCTGCAAACTGTCCTAGTCCTGTGCACAGTTTAAAGAGTATTTTTCTGATTCTCTCTCTTGAGTTTATCTTTGAAGGTTTTCCCACTTTTCTTGTTTTATAGAATAATAAAGAATAATTATAATTTTATTGGATATTCATTCCCACCTTGGCATTCTGAGTTTTCCTCTTGTTTACAAAACTTTGGTGACGTTTCCAGGACTTAATTTGTTTTAGTGTGACTTGAGATCTCTCAGCAAAAAGAAATGCTACACTGAACACTTTAAGTCAAGTATTTAGCTAAGAGTGCTAACAGGTGACTTTTTCTGGAGGAGGGGAAGGCCATGTGTAAAGGTGTGTTTGAAGAAAACAGTCTAAAATAGGATGGAGGACTAGAGAAGGCTTGTACCTGTTCCTCAGTTCAAGTAGCACAGCTGGGAGTGCTCTAGATAGGGATGGGGTTGAGAGATGCTGTTAAGATTGGAGAGGAGCTTTGCATGACTTAATGTGGTCTATTTTATTGCACACATTGATCTCTTAAGATGTTGGGGTGGATTTTTTTCCAGACAAAAGAGGGGAGAGAGAAGCTGATACTGGGCTCTCTATGGGCACCTCGTATAGATAATCAAGAACTGCTCAAAACTTTGTCTGGATCTTCCAGACAGGTTTGTATGATGGAAGTGCACGATGTTAACCCATGAGGTGACACCTCTCTCTGTCTCTGCCCACCACAAGGTCGAGAACGAGACGAACCAGCTGCAGGACGGGTCCCTGATTGACCTGTGCGGGGCGACGCTGCTGTGGCGCACAGCGGAGGGGCTGTCCCGCACACCCACCGTCAAGCACCTGGAGGCGCTGAGGCAGGAGATCAACGCGGCCAGGCCACAGTGCCCCGTGGGCTTCAACACCCTGGCATTCCCCAGCATGAAAAGGAAAGATGTTGTAGACGAGAAGCAGCCGTGGGTGTACCTGAACTGTGGCCACGTCCACGGCTACCATAACTGGGGCAACAAGGAGGAGAGAGACGGCAAGGACCGCGAGTGCCCCATGTGCCGCTCCGTCGGGCCCTACGTGCCGCTGTGGCTCGGCTGCGAGGCGGGGTTTTATGTGGATGCTGGACCTCCAACCCACGCATTCAGCCCCTGTGGACACGTGTGCTCGGAAAAGACAACGGCATATTGGTCCCAAATCCCTCTCCCTCACGGTACTCACACTTTCCACGCAGCCTGTCCCTTCTGTGCGCATCAGCTGGCTGGTGAGCAGGGCTACATCAGACTCATCTTCCAAGGACCCCTTGACTAACACAGGTGTTACCCAGGACTGCAGTAAACTGATAAGCTAAGCTATACTGATTTTTAAACCAACTGTTTTTTCGTATTCTCTGGGCTTTGCTGGTTTGCATTAAGATGAAGAATTTTGGGGGTTTTTTTGTTACAACAGCTAAATATCTCTCTCTATTGAGAAAAGTCTGGAAATAGAAGAAATGGGGGGAGAAGGGGAAGAACTCCTGCTTTTTTTAGTTAATAACTACTTCTGAAGAGGTGAAGGAAGTGTTTTAAGAGTGAACTTCAATGCCTTCCCTTTAATGGTTTTGAATCACATGCCCACAGTGTTTGAAAGTTGTTTCATTCTTTTTGTATATGGAGGGTAAATAGTTCAAAGAACATTAGTTTACAGCTTGAATGCAAACATTGTAAAATATAACATGTATATTAACTCTTTTCTATTTATCTTTACTATTGAAAATATGTAGAATGTTTAGAGAGTAGCATGGTCATAGTGTGTTACATCCAACTGCTGGATGTGTAGAGTAGTTCTGGAGGGAGAAGAACGTGAGATGGAAATGGTAGAAAAATCTTTTAATCTAAAATACTGAGTTCTTAGAATAGTTACAATGCTTTTTAAACAAAGCTAATGCAAATTATGATGGCATAAAGTTGTGCTTTAACTGTGTTGAAAGGTAGCTAAGAAGGACTTCTTAAAATGTCTTTTTGGTAGGACTGTACTTAAGATCTGGTTATGAGGAGAATATTTACCAGACTCTTTGAATATGCAACTTAGTCTAGATTAAGGATTTTTTTCTCCCTTCATGCTAACACTTCTCTTTATTTAGCATTAGTGACTTTTGTGAGGGTTTTCCCAATGTTAAGATGAACAGACCTGAAAGATGAGGCTTGTTCTGTTCCTTGCTGTTTGGGGCAGGGGTGAGGGGAGAGGTAGGTGCTCCCGGGCACATGTGTGGGGAGCAACTTGTGACTGGGCCATATCTGAGCTTGGGACAGGTTTGCCTGGTGGGTGCTCTGCCTTCCACCCTCAGACTGCTGTGTGGGGGCCCTCACCCTGCTGCCAGGTGCAAATGCTCCTCGAGGGCACACATGGGGCACAGGTGGAGCCTGGCACCCCAGGGATGTGTGCCCATGTCCCAGCATCCTTGGGCAGCTGGTCACAGTTGTCAGTCTGTTGGAGAGAGCTGGGGCTGGACTGGGCTCAGACCCTTCAGTGTGGGATGCTGTGGTGGGCTCTGGTTAACTGGTCTCTCTGTGCTCTCCCCTCCCTCCCCTTCCATTCCCTCTGTATCCACCAGAAAAGACCAGGGCAGTACATGCAGCTTTGCTGCTGACCCACTGTGCTTCAAGGCAAACACACAACCTGACATTTTTAGGATTGATTTCAGCTTTTTTGGCCAGCTTTGTACTTTTTTTTTTCTCCCCTCAAAATATGTACTGTATAATTGACAGCAGCAAATTTCTGTACTTTATAGTATAGCTTTCATTTTTCTTTTGAAGCTGTTCTAAAATTTTCTTGGTTTAAAGAGACCTGTGTTGCTTAGATGTCATAAATTACTTACTTTGACTGTCAATTATTTCTCCATTTTTAAAAAGAAATTATATATATTGTTTGGTTCACTCAGGAAATGCATGTGTCAGGAAACCTGTACTATAAGTTCAGTTGGCTGTCATGTACAAGTAACTGCTGTTACTCCCTTTCCATAGAAATATAACTGATTTTGACATTTTCCAGATTATATGCATTAAGTAATGAAACTTACGCAGCAAGAAATCCCTGTATTGTAGTTGTTCTAATCATCTATTCAAACTATAGTATACTGTAGTTTTAATTTTTATTTGCAAATTAATTTATTCAAACTACGTGAGTAAACACTTTTCAAAAAGAGAAATCCTGGGATTGTCTGTGGCTTTGTTTCCAAGAGATGGAAAAGGTGGCTGGGGATGGCCCTTCTTTTTTACCTGAGGTATCTGTTCTGTGCATGTGGATTAAGAGAACAGAGAAGCAGCAGCTGTGAAGTTTTTGCACATTTTCCTGGTCATGGCTTTGAATAGTTCCTTTCAGATGTGACCTCTTAACATGTTTTATATTTAATTATGTGTTAACAAAGGTGAGAGTGTTGTTTAAAAGACACAGTTAAATGATCTCTTCCCTGAGTAAGTCACAAATCCTGAAATATAAGCAAAAACTGAACTGAAATACAAGCAAAAACTGAATTAAATGTCTGGGCTCTTCTAAAATGATAAGAGCTCCGGATTCCATCTTCCACAAAATCTGGCTGATGCTTCCCTGGTCCTGCTCTTGTTGACTGTGGGAACAAGAAAACTCAGAAGAGGACATGAGGAAAGCTCCTAACAGTGTGAGTAACACACAGCTGAGCTGTGAGCACAGAGTGGTAGGAGGAATATGGAAAGCAATGTACTCACCCCATGTTGGAGGCTCTGCTGGAGGCTGGTGTGGGGCCAGTGGTGCTGTGGGGTACAGGCACATCTGACTGCAGAGGAGTTCATGCCCAACATGCAGCCATCACTAAGCCTCCACCCCCTTTAAGATGATACATTCTGCTTTCACTGTACTTCTCTCCCCCACCCTCACACCCCCCAAAAAAAACAAAAAGAAAAAATGAGACTCCCCAGACAAAGGTGTCGAAGCAGAACTGGCTGTGTCTCTGGGGAGTGTTGGGCTAAGATCACTCCTCAGAGTCTGCCCTGTGCTCTCTGCCTGTTGCATGCCTCTCTTGACCCAAGCTGGGCTTGTTAATCCCATTTTTAAAAGGGCAGAACATGGGCATTCAAACACTTGAGACAGGGAAATCCTGCTGCCAAAGGCAGGAATAGCAACAGTCGAGTAGTGTGAGGAGCAAGTTCCATCACTAACAGCAGGGACTCTGACTGGGGTTCCCTGTTTAAGTTCCCCAAGGCTTCTGTTCTTTAACAGACAATTGGAATAGTCCTCTGTAAATGGGAAAATGAATATCAGATTAAAAGTAAAACGATCCCTTTGACTCAACCAGCTGACTGAAGCACTTAACTTCATGGCCATTCCTTCTGAACAAATTTTGGAGCTTGGTGAGGTGCAAGATGTGGCACCGTGCTGGCTTTGAGACAATCACAGCTCCCTTTGTGACAGCCTCCATCAGCCCCTTGCACCTGAAAAAAGCAGCCCCAGATGGGAGCTGTGGCCTTCACCTTCCTTCAAAGGTTTTCTCCACTGGCAGAAGCATTGGTGACACAGCCAGCATGTGGGATGGGACTGTTCCCTGGGAGACCACTGCAGGTATGAGGAACTGAGAAGGGAATGTGTGTGAAAATGAGGTGAGGTGTAGGTGCTTTTCTAGCCTTGAAGAGTTTGTTGAAGCTCTGCAGAAGTGCCTCTGGAAATCAGCAGCCAGTGTCCTGCAGCTGGTTCGTGCGTGGCTGCTCCATCCTGCACAGTGTGATGTGTAAAGCAGGTGATTTAATGAACTAATTTGCTCTTCAGCTGTAGGAAATTGCACAGATTTAACACTGGTAGAAAGCAGCAGCTTGGCACAGCAGCTGGCTAATGAAGCCCTTTTGTTATTTTGAGGGTTTTTTTGGTTTTTTTCCCCCCAAAGCAGCAGTGGGGCAGCTCAGTGTGTTGGCTGGCAGCAGGGCAGGAGCTGATGGGGAGGTTCCTGAGGGCTTTTCCCTGAGTGGGAGCATCAACGGAGTGCTCTGGTTCCTTGGCCGACTCAGCCATCGGGTTCCAGCAGTCCCACGTGCACCTGGCTCTGAGCTATGTGGTTCAGGCTGGGCATGAGGCCTTCTAATCCTATCTTTGCTACCAGGCCTGTTATACCTGCAGGAATGAGCTCCTGGAAGGTTTAACCCCATGCTGAAGTCACCCCAGGAGACTCCTGTGTTTGAAGGTGCTCTGCAAATCTCATAATGATCCTGCCATGCTTGATCTCTTTCTGAAGTGACACTTCCCAGGCTCCATTCTAAAAATACATTTCCAGTTTTGCAATATAAATCTATCATCATGACTACAGCTACTTGCATGGTGTCTTTCAGCCTGGATTAGGCCTGGTTGCTGTTGGATTAGACCACATTTCCTGGTTCTAGTCTTGGCTCATCCCTCTTCTGTGAAAATGCTGGCAAAGCTCATCTATTTTTAATTGTAGCACTTGGCTTTAACAGAAGGGCTGTGATCATCCTAGAAAAGCAGTTTCTAAGGCTCTTTGTGGCTGCAGGAGATCACTCAAACAAGCACCGTTGTGCATCTTGTGAAGATGATATGGGAAAGCATCTCTGCAGGAGCTGTGATGGTTCTGAGATGTGGGCAGGGGCAGCAGGAGACCTATCCCTGCCCAGGTGCTGCTCCCAGGGCAGCAGCAGGAGCTGGGGAGCCTGTTTTCT
>JAWWEV010000115.1:15442651-15455629 GCA_035583235.1 Hafferia zeledoni | reverse complement strand
GCTCTTTGTGGCTGCAGGAGATCACTCAAACAAGCACCGTTGTGCATCTTGTGAAGATGATATGGGAAAGCATCTCTACAGGAGCTGTGATGGTTCTGAGATGTGGGCTAGGGGCTCTTTGGCAAGTGTGGCCTCTGCAGGGGCAGCAGGAGACCTATCCCTGCCCAGGTGCTGCTCCCAGGGCAGCAGCAGGAGCTGGGGAGCCTGTTTTCTCCCTGAGAACAGCACTGTGTCCCTGTGCCGTTGGAGCAGTATCCCATGGTAACAGAGCTGGTGACACACACCGAGCCAGGGAAACACCAATGGGTGCACAGGGAACAGCTGCTGCTTCAGCTGTGCTGGGTGCCACTGGTTGTTGGTCTGGTCCCCTCTCCAGCCTGAAAGCAAAAGGGGGGCATGTTTAAAGAGCAGAAAATGTGGGCAGTTACTCCCCCAAGCCTGAGGTGCCTCTGTGAGAGCAGCCATCCCAAACACAGCCTCCAGCAGTGCTGGTGGCTTTGGACATGCCCAAGTCTGGGCAACAGTGCAGGGCTAGGATCTGGCATTAGCTGTAAGCCCCAGTGCCTGAACCTTCATGCTCTGAGCTGCTGCCCATCCTCCTCCTGCCTTCCAGCCCTGGCAGAGGCATCCATTCCGCAGCCACAGGGAGCAGGCGATGCAGAAGCAGGTCCTATTCCCCTTGCCTGGCACAAGCCTGTGTGGGATCAGGTAAGGCATCACCTGGGGCTGCATTCCCCGAGGCTGAGCTGAAGGGAAGATGAGTAACCTGAGGCAAAGTGCCAGCTCTGGCAGTCAGGAGCTTCCTGCCCACTCCATGCCACTCTTGGTTTTGCTGCTACTGTGCCCAGCTCTCTCCATCCTTGTCCTGCTGCCCCTCTTGCAGGGCTGGCAGGAGGGAATGGGAGCCAGCACCAAGGTCACCCTGTTTGCTGACCTGTGCAGTTTGCCTGGCTCTGCTGGCCAGGAGGTCTCTGTGGCAGCAGCACAGGAACCAGCAGGTGCTGGTTCTGCCATCGCTCCCATGCAGGGGCTGAGATATCTCGCAGGGGTGCAAATGACCTTACAGATCAACTCGAGAAGGACTTTTCTGCTGTCAGAGGAAACCCCTTTGTAATTTGGCAATGCCTGCAATATTGTGATGTTTTTATTTGAATACTTTTGCTGATTTAGTGTCACTAAACAGCTCTGAGGCAGGAGTAAATTATTAATCTGATCCAAATTCCTTCCTCTGCTTTGTCTGTGTGTGTAATACCAGTTCTGTACCAAGATCTGCTGCCTTTCAGAAATACAATGAGAGCTGAGTCTTTTGGAGTTAGAACTCAAGTCAGGATTTGTCTGTTTTGCCTTGTTGTAGTGGAAAGGTCTTATGAAAAGGCTTCCCTTCCAGAGCCCTTGTAAAATGCACACTGGACTCCTGAGGATTCCCCAGGAGCACCACACGAAGTGTGAATGGCACAGAGGGAGGAGGGAGGAAATGATAGTTCACGTTGTCAGACAGTAGATGTAAGTGCAGTATACAGTTAAATCACTCAGTGGGAAAAGCTTCCTTAGGTGTATTTTTCTTTACTACCCACTCCCAAGATTGTCTGCTTGCTTATATCCCATTGTCTTGGCCCTTATATTTGTTTCTGCTTCAACACCCCGCACCTCCCGCCAAGAAAAAATGAAATCAAATTCACTTTTCTCTGCACATGTCTTATCTGAAAGTTTCTGTCATGTTTTGCTATGGTTATGCCTTTTTCCTGAAGTGATTCTATTGAAATATTTGTCTTTTAATGAATTAAACCATGTTGGCTGGACTCAGGTCCTGCAAAATATATTTTAAGGGTTTTTTGGTCATCTAGTCTTCAGCCTAGATACGGTTTCCCTTCAGTCTGTCCTGGAAAATACAGGAAACATGAGCTGGTCAGGGACAAGGAGAGAGCAATGACTTTCCTGGGCAACAGCCCATGAAGGACGAGGTAAGCCTGTCTCTGAGTTGAAGGGATCCGCTTGTTTCCCTGAATCACCTCCCAGTTCCCAGCCCTCTGACACCTGTAAAATCATTGTTTAATGTAACCACCTTACAAAAGGGATCCACCTGCATTAGTCCCTTTGGCTGGCTGCAGTTCAGGAACTGGATGAACATGAAGCCTTTAGTGCCTCCATATCCACATCTCTCCACAATAATATTTTTAGCTGATCCCAGAAGATTTGAAACAAAACAAATGCATGCAGCAATATTCTAAACTTGCCTGGATGCAAAGCTAAAAACTGCAGCTTGCTGTCATGTGCTGGATGAAAGGAATTGAGTCAACTCATCCTTTCCAAAAATCCCATGCTTTTTTTTTTTTTTCTGTCGTGTGGGAGGAGGAGAGAATTAGTTATTCAGTGGAATGAGGACAATTAAAAGCAAATGCAGCTTCCAGCAATGCCATCGTCTGTTCAGTTAGCCCTGAGAAACACAGAGGCAGAGCTTGGCTTTCTAATTGGCCTCCCTCTCTCTTGCCTGTGCCTCCTGTTGGCACAGTGGCTGGCACTTTCCAAGGCCTCTGTAGGACTGTGATGCAGGTGTGCCCAGTTTTGTTTTGCCTGGACAATCCCCTGAGTTGTGACTTCAGAGGGGATGAAAGGCTCCAAACTGCAGGGTCTCACCTGCCCAGCTTGTGTTGCCCCGTAACGGGGACATGGCTGTGGCTCCCACAGCAGGATGAGCCTGTGGTGTCACCCTTCACCAGTGCTGGAGGATAAACGTAGCCTGAGATGGGTCACAGGGAGTTGTGGGCACCTTTCCCACCTTCTGCCCCTTCCCACTCCCTGTGGTCACAGTGGTGGGCAGAGCAATGGCCTCAGGTCATTTAAGTAGCCCTTGCTTTGCTTCTGAAGGGGGGAGCCAAATCAATCAGCAGGTCTTTAAATACCACATAACCACCCAGGGCATGGATATTTAATGCCTTTTCACTTATTCACGTTAAAAGTGGATCCAGAGCAGCTTCCCGAGCAGGCAGGGTGAGCAGTGCCAGAGACTCAGCTCCACCACCGCTCCGGGGGTTTTCAGTGTTACTCAGCACTTTTGCCAGCGTCACTCTTAATCACTTGAAAATCTCACTCCACCTGTTCTGGAGCAGGAGGAGCAGAAGGTGTGTTCAAGCACCTTCGGGGGATGATGAATCACGCTCCAGCCTGCAAACTCTTTGGCAGCTGCCTGGCCGTGGCCTGAGCAGGGGCCAGTGCCCTCTGCAAAGTGGGGCTTGCCCAAAGCCCCTGCCAGCCCTAAAGCAAAGAAAACCCTCCATCCCCCCTGTCCCTACACCAATATTGCCAAATGCACAGTATTTATACAGTGGAGTGTTTTTCATACTGTGGTGGCCTGGTGTTCCTCACAACAGCATAAATATATTTATAGACCATGTGTGTCTGCATTTCATTATACTTCTAACTGTACAGGCTAATGGTTAATAAAGCCAGGGTCTATTTATGCTTCTGCTGTGAAAAAAAGTGTTGCATAGTATCATGCATGAGGCTTGGGCTCTGCTGGCCCCAAACAATCTTTCAGACTGTAATTTAGGGGCTAATTCACAGTATTAGCAGGATGAAGGTGGTATGTCAGAGCTGGGCTTCCCCAGGACACAGCAGAGGAAGGGAAGAGCAGTTATAGGAGACCTCAGGATGGGGGATATTTAACCCACCTTTGCTCTTGATACTCAACACATCAGTGTATCTCAGATTTCACAACTATTTCAAAGAAAAGAACCACCACTAAGTGTTCCCAGGTTGCATCAAACAATTTTTCTGCAAGTTTTAGATGGAAGTTTCTTTGCATCAGCTGATTTAAAAATGTATTGCTCATAATGCAACCACAGATCCATAGAAGGTCCTCTCTTTCATTCGTCTGCCCCCTGGCAGGGTCAGTTCTACCTAAATGCTGCCTGTAAGCACTCAGCTCACTTACTCTTTCAAAATCTGCAGCAAGGGAGACTCCACAGCCTATCCTGATAGTCTGGGCTTTGGTTCAGCCATCCTCTTAGTGAAAAATGGCTCCTCTTCCTGAACCTAAAGCACCCCAAAAGGACATCTTTAGCACCTTATTCCTTGTTCCCACTGAGTGCACATGGAGGCTGTAGCTCCATCCACCAGCATTTTACATAGTTAAGGCTCTCAGCATGTCACTCCTCAGCCTGTTCTTCTCTTTGCTGAGCAGTCCTTTTGATCTTTCTCCACAGGCTGTATTTGCCAGACTGACAGGTTCTTGCTTCTGTTTCCTGAACTGTGTCTTCAGCTTCACCTCATCCTCCCTGAGGCCCCTGTGCTTGCTGAGTGAAGAGAAAAGGTCCCTGCCTCTGTCCCTTCAGACTTATCCACCTCCTCACTGAGGAAACATGTCCTGATGGTTGTTTCAGTACATTTTTGCCCACAGAGAATCATTCCAATTTTGGGTGCCCGAGCCACTACCATTCATCAACTTGGATGTTCTGCAGAGGTTTTCCCTGTGAGGTGAGGGGGATGATGTACCAGCCAATATTAGTGCTGCTGACAGTGCTGCTGCTGCACCCCTGGGATGGGGGTAGAGCAAATTCCATCCTGAAACACATGATGGAGTCTCCCTCCCTACCATGGGCTCCAGTGCTTTTCTGTAGCACCCTCAATTCACACTCTTTGTGGGACAGATCCTGCCTTAGGATCAGTCCTACACAGATCACCTTCCCTGCAAAACCAACTTGTTAATGAACAAAGATAGAACTCACACACTCATATCTAAAGTAAACCAAGGACCAAGTTGGGACCAAGTATTTACCTACTCTTTGGGGTTTGTTTTCTTAAAGAAAAAGAAACCACTCAAAGCAAAAGCTTTTGTATTCCAAGCACTTCTGCAGAGTTTGGAAATAAAAGAGCAGCTTCCTGCAAAAAGTATGTCTTATTGATTGGCACCTTCCCCTGCATGACAATGAATGAACTTGTCCAACAAATAGACCTGGAACTAAAAAAAAGGGAGGAAAGGTGCCTAACAAGCCTTAAACCTCTGATATTCAATTTATTAAAATTTAATGATGAGCTATTAATAATGAATGTAGCCAGGAAGACAGGAGAACAGCATTAGAATGGCCTGGGATTCCTAGTTAGCTGGATTTCTCTACAGAGCTGGGAAAGAAGAGGGCAGCTTTCAAAGGGTGAGAAGGCTCCTGTGAGGGACAGCTGACAGCAGCAGCCTGCAGCAGGCTCTGTGGGCTGGGTAGGTTGGTGGAAGAGTGTTTTAAGTGTTTCTTTCATTAAAAGCTGAGCTGGGGGTGAATTGCATGCATGTCTTGTAAGGAGAATATGCTCATGAATTACAAGACCTTGAGTGCAGTGTAGGGAATTGGGGTCATTTCCTCACTGGTGGTGATGTCCTGTGTGAAATTAACTGTCTCCCTGTGACTTCCTCCCCACATGGTATGTGCACAGAAATCTTGTCTCCTCCCTCTTCAGCCAGATTTTGGGAGCCTATGTTCTCATGGCAGTGGCTGATGGGACAGGCAGAGCCGGGCACATGGTGATTGTCACACCTTGAGCATAAACAACTCGACTGCCAGTTCACCTCCTAGTTAGTAATGCTGTCCAGGCCATTTCCTTTGGTGGCTGCATCAGCCAGCATGACTCCAGTGAAGATGCAGCACATCTGTGAGTCCCCTTTCTCAGTTGCCAAGCCAGCTGCCTTATCAAAGAGAGGAATGGAGCTGATTAGACATGGCCCGTTTTTATAAGCCCGTAGCAGTTGCTTTAAGGCTCATGTGAGTTTTTAATATTAATTAATGTTGTGTTTGGATGTCCCTCTAAATACTGATAATATTTCTCTCGTCCTGTGGGTCCTCTTCCATCTCCTGTAGTTCATAGTGTTGCTCACTGACAACTGATTAGTTTCTTGAAGGCTCCAGAGTAATTTTGACTTGGCTCTGCCAACTCTGGGTTCCTCTCTGCTTTCTTAACCGTTGTTTAAGCTGTTTCCTTCCTCATCTGGCCTGTATTTCTTGTCTCTGCTTCTTACTGTGAAGCGTGTTAATAAGCATCTGGATGCCATTAACATGTTTTGTGAGAACAGAAGCAGGATAAAAAGCAGAAATTGAAAGCAGAGCCTATGTAGAAGGAAATCTGTTCTTTTGTGTTTGCAGCAGGAGCAACCTCCCAGGAGAAGACATCTTTTGCATCTTTCTGGTGCTTGTGAAACAGACTGACTAATATCAGTCAAGTAGGTATAAAAACACAGTTTGGACAAGGGTGTTGCCATGTGGTAATAAAAAATGCTTCCACAGGATCCAGGAGGTATTAGAAAGAGCTTGGCTCTGGTCATCTCAAAACGCCCTGTCCACTAAGCATTCCTCTTCTGGCTCCCTGAGCAGGGAATAAAAGGGGGCAGGACAGAAGAGTGCTGATCACTTTTCTCCTTGCTTTTCAGGGCTGGGTGAATCCACAGAGCATATCTGAGCTCTTTTGAAAAGTCACCAGCAGAATGAAGTAATCTGAGGCCTCACCCACACCACAGTGTATTCAGCCAGCTGCGTAGGTCTCCTGACCGAGGTGCTTTTTAATGCAGCATGTCAAGCACTGAAAAATGTCACGTTGATTTTGACATACTCTCCACCAAGAATGATGTATTTTCTGTTATGCATTGTTGTCAAGGTGAAGAAATGAATTAGCATGGATTGTTGATTCCTTTGATGCTGAACTCTGATATAACTTGGAAAGGAAACATCATCCTAGATGAATAAAGAGGTGGTGCAAGAGCTGATCACCCTCTGGTGAGGAGCCAAGCTCTGCAAGTGCAAGGAGGTGATTTCAGTGCTGTTTCTATCTCTGCTTGCTCTGAATCAGTTTCTCGGTTCCTACGGAGGCTTCTGCTGGCAGCCAGCAGACACCAGGAGACAAGGAAAGACATGGATTGCCTGCAATCCAGGTACTCTTCGTTTCTAAAGTCTGGGGAAAGGCTGCCATCTGCTGTCACGCAAAGTGGCTGCTGGAAACGCATTTGACCTAAATCAAATCACAGCGGTCACGCTGGAGCTGTGATGAGCTCGGGGCAGAAGCAAGGTAAGACAAGCAAAGACGAACCGTGTGCTTAAAGACCTGCTGATGTTTTCCACGCAGATCCCTCTCCTAATAATGGCTGTTCCCTATCATGCCCTTAGAGGGAAAGAATCATCCCTGTGGTCCCCACCTGGAATTCCCACTCAAGGTCAAAGACAGAGAACTGAGGCACCACTCAGGAAGGTGCTGGCTGGGTGAGCCTGTAGTGAGGGGAGCGGGTGCTGCCTCTTCTGTTCAGGGTAGGCACCCACATCATTCCAGAGCCTCTCAGTTGTAGATTTTAAAATGCAGAAGGGTGTGTATTTTTCCTCTCAGCGATATGTGTGAGTGAACTTGGCCAGTGGCTGTACCCTCTACCCACAGACCTTGCAACCTAGAGCTGAGTAAAGTCTAAAAACATCTATAATCCCAGGCCTTTATCTCTGATCTTTAAAATAAAACCTGTGCTGAACCCTGTGGTATCTAGAATCTAATTCTTATCTCTGAAAGTCCCTATGATCCCAGCCCTGTACCCTTGGTACCTTCTTTAGACATCCAGCAACTTGGTCTGCTTTTTCTGTACTTTTTTTTCTCACTCCACACCATCACTTGCTTTGAATCTGCACATTTTGACTCAGAAGTAATCTCAGAAACAAGAGCTTTTTGCTTGCCTGAAGTGCTGCTTACACCAGACTGTTTCCCATTATACTTTCCTGAAAGCTTCCCACTAGAATCCCTTCTTTTGGAATGTTGAGGTGGCAGTGTCCAGATTCAAAGGGAGCCCTGCAAATAACAAAGCTAGCCTGGAAAGCTGACATAAAAACAGCCAGAGCCCCTGATGACTCAGGTATTAATGCACTCCATCAGAATAAACTGCTATGTGATAAATTGGGCCCACTCCAGATACAGGAGGAAGAACTTTTAATTTTACGTAGCCTCTTTACTGGAGATGGAGAGAACCAAGAAGAGACTGTGTGAAATGCAGCCACATCTGCAGCATGTCTAACATGCTGAGGAATGACTTAGAGCCAGGAGGAGCTCTGCTACCCCATTGCAGACATGGAGGAACACATGCCAGAGCCCTCAGGAGCAACAGGAGAAACTTGGCATCGTAATTTTAAGGGTTGTCCTTATGTTGATGGAATCTATTAAGAAACTGTCCTAGAAAGAGCCATGTCAGATGATGGCCCATGATCACAGAGGTAGGCCAATCATGTCTGCTCTACATAGGTCTGATCCTGAGCTCTAATAGTTAGCATTTGGTTGACAGTATAAGAATAATCTTCAAAATGGTCATCTATGTTAATTTTGAGAGCCAGTAATGTTGCCCTATAAAACTGCCATCCCATTCTGCTTCTTCCTAAGCTCCTGTCTCCAAAGGTTTCTCGTGGCATTGAGCACCACGCTCCACTTACACAAGGCATGGAAATATCTTCCCTGCTCTTGGCATGAAAAATTCAGTCTTAATATCACTTCACATCACTTACGACAAGAAGCACAGAAACTCTCCATCTGCTTTCTCTGCAGTGTTCATTATTTTACATATTTCTTTTATATCCCTTGCTTTGCCTCCAGGGAGAGCTTTTCCTCGAAGTTTGGTTGTTCCTATCATTGTTTAATGCCACTCTTTTAGAGACAAGATTACCCACTATACTCAGGATTCCTGGGGGACCTGCCCTCTAATTACATTTAATCACTTTTTTCCCTCATATTCCCTATGGATCGCAGTATATTCCTAATTTTTTTGCTTGCAGTACAAGCTGAGCAAGGGTTTTCCATGAAGTTTCTGAAAGCTGGCAGTGCCAGGATCCTGTAAGCAAGGACCTTGTAAAACACGACAGCATTCCAAGAAAGAAGCCCAGATATTCCCAGAGATAACCCAGCTTCTACAATTGTTGGCTGCTGGTTCTGCCACTGAGCAGTAATGAGCATTTCCTTGCTTTTTGTTGTCTCCTGCTCTCCCTCGTATCTGGGAAAACATCGAGTTGCTTTGTTCTTTTTAGTGTTTATTTTCCACAGCACAAACCCCACTGTTTCCCATTTCCTTTCCAGGAAGACTCTGCAGAAGATTTCTGAACCAGTGTGAGTATAGGAAAAAACCCTGTCATGTTTCTGTTGTTTTGCAAGAATGTGCCAATTTAACTCATGTAGCTAAAAAAGTAGTGGTAGAAAAATTTTCCTGGCTAAAACTACTTGGGATTGGACTTTTTGCCTCGGAAACTCTTTGTAGGACTCTGTCCCACATGCCTGGGAGTGTTTGTTGGTTTATGTCACCCGGGCACTGTAGTGCTGGCAGTGCTGAGTCACAGATACCCTGCAAGGCTGACGTGGCCCTCGGCAATCAGTGGGAAGCAGAGATAGCTGGAATGCCACCATAAAAGCAGACTTCATGGACAGAAGCTGTACTTGGAGAGGCAGATTGACAACACACCAAGTGAACTATGGTTTGCTGACTCACAATTTCCTCACCAACTCTGCTGGTAAAGCAGTGGCTGTTCTTACCCACAGCGCATTCAGACCACAGTTCACAAGCCCAGCCATTCCACGAGCCTTGGGGAGGTTTGTTATGCTTTAAACCCCAGCCTTTCTTCTCAAAGTCTCCGGGAATCACCCACTGAGCATCCTATGGTCCGGAGGGGAGGAGATACCTCAGGCTGGGCTGGTGTTGTCACTGCCACCACGCGGTTTAGCCGAAAGGTGACAGTCAGAAAAGCAAGCAGCAGGAGGTAACTGCATGGCTGTCATCCTTTCTTTCTGATCCACAAATATGATGCAGCACTAGTTTATTTTTCCCAAGGGAAACAGAGGGCTTTGCTGTTAATACAAAATGCAGCAGAACAGTAACAACATTCAGCTTGGAGATAACATCAATGAAGCATAAGGTAGAAAATCAAACTGTTACTTCCCCTGTGTGAGCAGATAACAAGACTCTATTTATTGCAACTGGAAAATATTAAAGGTCATGGGAGGGTGCATGGCTAAAAGGTCACTTCGAGGGTATGGCTTTCCCCTGTGCCTCTGACACAATTAATCACTGGATTTGAATGTACCTCTGTGGTGCAAGAGAAACACAGACCTGATGTTTTCAGCCAGATCAGGGCTTCCTGGGCAAATGTCAGCTTGAGGGCTCAGTATCTACGTAAGTATCTACAGCTCTACATAAAGGTCATTTCACACTAAGCCACTGATGCAAAATTTCTTTTCAGAGCTGCTCTGAGCAATGGACTGAGATGAACCCTGCAGGCTATTTCCCTGGCTCAGTGAGGATGCTTCAAGATTGGTGATGTGAACCCCACTGAGGTCAGTCCTGCACAGCTGGACTTGACTCTGGCTCAGCTTGCTGACCAGGGCTGAACACAATGGAGCAGCACATGGATCAGCCCATGATTCATACAAAGAGACATGGAAAAAGGCACCCACGCTGCAGGACTGCCTTCAGCCTCAGGCTGACCCACAGGGCTGGAAAGGGGAAACTTGGTTTACCACCAAGGCTGTGGGAGGGGCTGTCCCTTCAAAACCAGTGTCTGTACTTAATAATCACCCACAGCTGCTTCTCTGCCGGGGATTCCCTTTTTTTTTGCCTCTCCCTTCCATCTGTCTCTTTGCTAGCGGAAAGTGTTTATGCAGATACTCCCAGGTCCCATTCCAGAGTCAGACTACAGAAAGCAAACAACAAACACAATTTGGGTAAATCCAAACTTTCCAACTCACTTGAGAGTAGTTGCAGGAACCATGGAGATCCCCCCAGCCAGCTGGCAGCAGGGCTGAGGCAGGAATGCTATCCAATGCTATCCTCAATCCATGTGGCTGAGGACACTCATCTGGGAACACAGTGACATAAAGCAGAGCCACAGTGAGCACAGGGCTAACACCACCTCCCTCCCTGCCTCTCTCCCACAGCATCTTCGATTTCCTTAACTTTATCCATGTGACTAAATTCTGCAAACTCAGTCTTTCTGCAGTCTAGATCAATACACAGCTATCAGTTTTACATTATGTTCATGATCTCTCACTTTATTGCTGTTGTGTTGTGTTCTAAGGATTGGAAAACAGACAGACTCCAACTAGTGTGGCCCCCAAGGTGGAAAAAAAAAAAAAGAAAAAAACAAAAAAAACCAAACCACCATGTTTTGCCCATGAGGAGTGTGTCAAATGCATGTCTGCAGTCTGAACAAAGAAATTTCTGCCAGGTAGTGGAAAACATGCTATGAAAACATTGTGAGTGACGTTTGCAGATTGCTGGAGGGAAATTCCCACTGGCTTTCTAACAAGCATTTATTATTTAACATAGTTGATTTTTTTGACTGCTTTTGCTGTTCCAACTTCCAATAAAGTCTGAGCTGAGCTGAGCTGATAACTCCAGAAAGCCACAGACGGCATTTTGAAGCATGAGAAGATACATCTTTATTTTCTAAAGCTTGTCTACAAAAGCTGTAACAGATGTACATGCAGCAGTGGTGGTGACGACCACTGACACTGAAGGCCACAGTTATGAAGTAATAGTAATATTAAACTGGTCTTTCTTTCTGGTAGTGCCACATTTTCAGCTCTTTAAACTCCTCTTTCTAGAGGGTGAACACCGGTCAGGTGAGACACATCTCCCAAGGAAGTCAAGGATTCCCTGTGACTCTCAAGCACCTGATCTTGGCAACATTCATTTGGGGTTATCTGGTGACTCTGAAAAACAAATTGTACCCAACAAGGAGGAGCAAAACAACATCCTCAGCCCAGTCTGTCTGGTGTCAGCCCAGTCTGTGCAGTGTCAGCACAGGGGCAGACACAAGCACGACTTAGTGAGCCACAAGCCCAGCTGCAAACCCACGGACTTCCACTTAAATTCATTTACATATCCCATGGCCACGAGCTCATGCGGTTCTGACATTTAACACAACTGGAACTGCTGCTATTAATTCATCAGAGCATTCTTGTGTTTTGTCGACTGCCACAGGACTATGGCCAAGAATTTAATCATTGTCCAAGCCACAACCAGGCATGAGGCTGTTATTGCTTTACTGAGACCTAACGTGCCTGTGTATTTCAGGATCTTCTGTGCCCTGATGATGAATTATAAACATAAACCTGAGTAAGACTGGCTGTGGAGCAGCATCCCTGGGGCCTCTCCTCACCCTGGGGACGGTGGTGCAGCCATGGGTGACACGTGGGGGGTCTCACCAGCCCTGGATCACCGGTGGGGGCTCTCACCAGCCCTGGATCACGGGTGGGGCTCTCACCAACCATGGATCAGGGGTGGGGCTCTCACCAGCCCTGGATCACGGGTGGGGGCTCTCACCAGCCCTGGATCACGGGTGGGGGCTCTCACCGCGGGCAGTAGGGGCACTGATGGGGCTTGGCCTGAGAGCCGCTCCTGCGGGGCTCCCGAACGACAGCGCCGCTCGGCGGGGGCGGCCGCGGGCCCTGCGGTGCCCACCCCACGTCGGTGCCTCATCCCCGCAGCCCGCGCCGAGCCGAGCCTGGTCCCGCGGGGGCGGAACCGCAACCCCCGGGGCGGGCGGGCAGCCCCTTCCGCCGGCCGCGGCTCCTCCTCGGGGCGGGGGCAGAGGCGGTGCCTCGGTGCCTCGGTCCCTCCCGCCGCCGCCGCCGCCGCCGCCGCCCGGGCCGCTTCCTGCGCCGCCCTGCGCGGGCACCGACGTGTCGCGGCGGAGGAGCCGCGCTAGGCCGCGCATCGCGCCCGCCGCCAACGCAGGTGAGGCCGCGGGGCCCGCCCGCCCCCGGCGCCGCAGGTGCCTCCCGCCCCCTCCCGCAGCCGGGGCTCCCCGGGGAGCGGCCGGGAAAGTTGAATTTCCCTGGGGCGTCCTTTGTGTGAGCGGCGCGGGCGGCCTGGGCCGGGCGGCGGGGCGGAGGGGCCTGCCCGCTTCTCCCCGCGTCCCCCGAGTCCCCCCGTTATCCCCCCACCTTCTCCCCGCGTCCCCCCGTTTCCCCCCACCTTCTCCCCGCGTCCCC
>JAWWEV010000115.1:15376432-15421211 GCA_035583235.1 Hafferia zeledoni | reverse complement strand
AATACAATATCATTGGCTAGAAGAAGTCAGCTGTTAGCTAGCTCAGGCCAGCTCAAGTCACTTGACAATTTTCAGGCTTAGTCTAAACTTTAAAACCCAAATTTAGACTTCACCTGGCTGAAACCATGACACCATGGTGCAACTGGCTTGGATTTTCTAGAGGCTGCTTTTCCTTAAATTAGCTGTTTGAAATATGTCTGCTTTGTCCATTCTGATGAATTATTGAACAACAATTTCAAAAGCATCATCTTGAAATTAAAAAAAAAAAAAAGTTAAATTAATCTGCTGAATTCCAGATCCAGCAAGATTCCTTGACTTCAGCTGGCCAGGTGGATTTCTGCAGGGAGGAGTTACCAGGGAGTCATGAGCTACATGAGGCAGCAGTGTATTAAAGCCATGTTCATCCTCCCCACTTTGTATCGAGGTTCATGTAAAATAGCACAGCTCCTGTTAATTCTCATTGGCAAAGTGTCTATGTTTGTTTGTTTTTGTTAAAGAAAAAGCAGTCTGATTTTTGCTGATACTTGTTCCCAGCTGTCAGGGGAAGCTGAAAGGCCTGGAGTGTTCAACATCTCTGAAGTTCCCACTTTTAGTTTTACTCTTGCTAGAAGTTTCTCTGGCTGCACAGCTTTTAAACAGTGCTCGATATTTCTGATGTGAGAAATTCCTCTGTGGTTCTGTATGACAACAGTCTGCAAAACATGGTATAAAATCTCCAACACATAGAAAAACAATTTTCATTTAGAGTAGCATAAAAATGGCAAGTTCAAAAACTCTTCTGTGTTCTCTGAAAGCCATCCTGTCATTTAATGCTATTACTGCATCTCAGTCTTGTGAATTCAATGTGTGACCACATCAAAAACTCAAATGTTTGAATTAGAAGAACTTGTGGACTGATAAGCTGAGGAACTCAACAAGTAAATGAAATATTCCTTTTTTTCAACACGCTTGTACTGACAAGCACTGGGTATTCTTAGTTCTGGTTCACTTCATTGGGCAGAGAGGTACTTCACACCTTCCAAAAAACCCCCCAAAAAGCCCTACTTCCAAATTTTATCCTCCATCAATATTCAAGTCCATATGTTTTGGTGCAAGGTGACAGTGTCTCTGAAAAATGCATGGTTTCAGCTGCTCTGAGGAGTGAGATTGGAGCCTCCATTAAGCCAGCCTTGATTGCATGGAAATTACCTGCTGGGTGGTTATTTTCTTCAACTGTGAACTGATGATTCATTTTCAGGTTGATTATTTAGCTCATGTCTCAATGGCTGTTTTTCTTAGGCATCTTGGCTCCCAACTTTGTGAACTGGAAAAGCTGATAGATAAAATGATGATTGCAGAGTTTTCAACTTATGCTCGCAATGATTTAAATAGACCCCTAGAAGATGATTGCCAAATTCTAGAAGAGGTATGTCTGTTATTGAAATAAACTGTCTGATGAATATGTTTGCATCCTTAACATACTTAATTAGCACCAACTAATTCACTCAGGTCCCTCACAGCAACACTGTAATTTCAGACTATTTCTCTTCTCATCCAAACCTCCCCCTGGCCGTTTATTTTTGTGCTTGGCAAAATTAAATAATTTTAATTAAACTCAGAACTGCAATCCAGGCCCACTTTATTTTTTCAAAATAATCAGTTCACTTTTCTCTATTTAAGTGTATACTGAGTTCACTTCATGATCCTCAGCATGTAAGTGGAAAAGAACATGGACTCTTGTCAACTTGGCTGTAAAATTTCAGTTTTGCAATGAAAGCTGATTTATTTGCATGTTGTTCTCATTCTGTCTCCCTATGCTTTTATGGGTGTTTATATCAAGCATATGGTTGCCCTGAATAAATGCTTCAGTGTGTGTATATATATATATATTTATATATATATTCCTCATTCCTCTGAAGATCATAAACATCTGAAGATTAAGCTGTTATTGCTTTCTAGCCTGGAAAAGATTATTCTACATTTTGCCTGTACTTCAGTACAGTTCTTCAGTAGTTGCTGGACCCTGTGAACTGTTCAGCCTTGTTTCATCCACAGGTCTCATGAAATGTAGTGATTGGCAATAGCAATGGAATTGTCCCTTTTTTCCCTATGGTTTCTCCCCTCTCTGTGCTGCAACGTGCCAACCTCTCAATTGGGCTGTTTTTAGTGTCAGTCTTTGCTCAGGGTTAGGAAACTCACTCATCATAAGAAATACCCATGTTTTTAAGCCCTGGTGAATGAGACCAACCAAGGAACAGGCAGGAAAGGGGGTGGGAGAAAGGGACTCAGCTGGTGTTGCCACAGGGAACTTTGTGTATGTAAAGCAAGGAATTAGTCTCGAGGCACTGGACTGATTTAAATGCTGTTCACTGTGTATTTCTTACTGCTGTGCAGTTTCTTAAAATTGTTTCTTGCCTCCACCTTGATGTATTTCACGTGGGTTTTTTTTCAATTTTATTTCTTCTTGATAGGAGAGACTCGTATCTCTAGTATTTGGGCTTTTAAAACAAAGGAAGCTAAATTTTTATGAAATATATGGAGATGAAATGATTAATACTGCGAAGAACATAATTAAACAGGTAAGCCAAACACTTCTAATGTCTCTGGCAAGCTTGCCTCAACCCCTTACACATTATTTTTTGAGTCATTAAGGGCAGCTCAAGTATTTTGGTGGGTGGTGGTCTCTCATTTAGAGCAGCTGAGTTTGCAGACACCAAGAGCTCCCTGAATCACAGAGAACTGTTGGCAGAAAAAACCTTTTGGAAGGTGTAGGTAGCGTGAGCAAAACAGACCCCAGTTTTCTCTGTATAATTACAATTGCTCTGAACTTACCCTTGTCTTAACACAAGGCTCTCCTGAATAGTATGGTTGTGTAATAACACTATGTTTCATTTAAAAAACCCACAACAAAACAAACACCAAAACCACACCAAAAAGCCTTCGTCCCAACCTTCTGCAAAGGAAAACCCCCAAGTTATTGGTGTAAACACATAAAAGGGAATCAAAGAACTTGCCAGTCAAAGGAATCAAATTCCCAGCAAATGCTACAGAAAACATTGCTTGCCTTAATGTTAACACAGACCTAGCATAGGCACATGATTAAAAAGTTGGAAAACATTCTTGCCTTCTTCTGAGAGACCAAGGTGAAGTAATGAGGAAGGCAGAAGAAGTGCCTACCTTTAAGAAAAAAATCATTGGTGTGGTGGTTTGCTGTTTAGGATATGTTATCATTCAAGCCAAATTTTTTTTGTAGATAAAACCAGCTAAACCCAACCATTGAAAAAAAAGTTCAAATTACTTCTTTGGGAGGAAAATGCATGGGCTGGTTTGGATAGTGACAAGATGGCTTTTTTTTTTTTTTGCAAACAAAACATAGACTGAATTTTGAGTGTGTGTTTGATATGTTAATTTTATTCATCTTCTTTGTTTGCACACACATGTGAGCATATTGTGTAAGAGGTGTTTTCATTCCCTAAAAATACATGGTTATTTCATGAGTTATGCTCTGATGTGCCCTCTTGTATCTCAAAGGCTGAGAGAGAAGTGCTGGGTTTGCCATCTCCTATGCTCATAGTCTGCTTTTCACAGCTGTGTTGTGAACTGGATTGGGAGCCTAGTATTAAATAATTTGGATTTGCTTTTTTAATATTGTTAATTGAAGGTTTTTAGCCAGAATTGGCTCTCCCTGTGCTCTTCACATTGTAACCTTGTTCTGCTGGGAATATGTGCCTGTATGTTGAATTTTTCAGGTGGCACCCCTGCTTAATAAAGGAAACTGTTTCCTTCCCACACCTCAACTGTGCTTCCTCTTTAAATGCATTGCTGGGCTGTTTAGTTCAGTGCTGGTTTTTAGCTGTTTATTGCCAGGCAGGTGAAATGGCAGATGTTTGTAAGCACTAAACACACAGTTCACACACAGTTCAAGGACAGGGTGTGTCCTTGAAGAGCAACACACCTGTTCTTCTACAGAAGCTTCTGTACTGACCACCAGTGTTCAGAGCACAGGTGGAATCCATGGAGCTTGAGATGGCACCACAGGGATTGGGCATTCTTGCTTAAAGGCAAGATGAGTTCACATCCTACTGACTCATTTGTTCAGTTTATTGATTGGCACTGGGAAGAAAACCCCATTTCCAGTATGAATGGAATTGATTTGTACCTTGGGCTTACAAGTAATGTGAAAACAGGTCAGTGAAATGGCTGTGAAACAATGGATGTGTTTGGAATGAAAATTGATTGTTCTGGAGACCTGAAGAATCTGGTCAGTTTTGTGGGTACCATTTGGTTTTGGGGGTTTCTTTTGGGTGGGTTTTTTCGTTTGTAGAGAAACAAGTTGTTAAAGTGATACAAATGTGACTTTCTTTTATCATTTTACTTCTCCTTATTTAACTTGAGGATTATTATGTATGTTATGAAACTCAGCAGCGGTTAGAAAGAAGCTAAGATCTTTTTTTGTTTTGTTTTCTTTTCCCCTTAAAATTTGACAGTGTGTGGTTAATACGGTATCGCAGATAGAAGAAATAGATACAGAAGTGGTTGTTAAGTAAGTATGCAGCCAGTTTTTTTTTTTAATTTGTTTTTTGGTGGTGGGTGGGGATAGGGTGTTTTTTAGCATAGATAAATTTACTGTTCATGTTTTTGCTTAAATTTCCCTGTAATTAAGGATTATCCTTCTCTTTCATCTTAAGCCTCTGCTTCTGTCTGCCTCTGTGAGGATACTTGTGTTCCCCTTCTCAGTCAGATTCTAATGTTACCTTAAACTTGCCTTTAAAATAAATACTAAAATTTTGTGAATCTCACTGCATGAAGCATAAATCCCTTGAATATATATCCATCCCCTTGAAGGCATTCCCTGTTGTCATAATCGGGGATTTTGTATTAAGATGTGTCAGTAGCTTCAGTTCCTTCCACATGACTGGGAACAGGATCTATCCAGAGGGGAGACCAGTCAACTTCATCCCTAGAAATGGTCCATCTGGAACCTCCTAAAGCCCAGCAAAGACAAATGCCACAGCAGAGATGGAGATGGAGCCAGGCTCCTCTCAGAGTGTGCAGGGGAAGGGCAAGTGGCACAAGGTGCAAGGTGAAAGATGAGAAAGTCCAGTTGAATCTTAAGAAAAACCTCTTAGAAAAAACTCTCCCTCTAATGATAGTCAAACACTGGAACAGGGCCCAGAGAAGCTGTGGGATCTCTGTTCTGGGACATGGTCAAGCTTTAACTGGGCAGAGCCCAGAGCAGCCCAGTCTACTTGGACCTGCCTTGAGCAGGGCTTGGCCAAGGTGACTCCAGAGGCCCCTGCCAGCTTCTGGGGTTTTATGGCTTTATGATTCACTTGGCTCAGCAAAGTGTTGCCCCAAGATAATAACAATAGCCCAGCTGATAAAGCAAAGTGAGTGGAGAATCTGGATGGGTTTCATATCCCAATTGGGAAAAGGCTGGGCAGGGGGTCATTTTAAACACTGGATATTTGGTCACCATTCTCCAGTGTTTACTGTTCTGCTGTTGGGTCCTAACTGTATTGCAGGGTTTAACTTTTGTTCTATCAGTGACTTTTCTGCCCTTTGCCACAAACAGCTGACTTGTACTTTAATAGCAGAAGTAGCCTCGCTGCAAGGCCACACAATGGGCTTAATAGCATGGCTTTCGTAACACTTGCAAAATATTTTAATTTAGTATTTTTTTTATTTTTTTTTCTCCCATGTAATTTGTGAAAATGTTATTAACCCCCCTCCCTTGCTTGGTAACACGTACTTACTCCATGGAAAAGAACTTTATGCCCAGTAAAAAAACTAAATGGTGAATGTGAAGCTTTCATTTTTTAATAATATTATCTCATTTTATATCCCTCCTTCCCCATTCCACTTACATTGTGCTGGTCATGACTGTTTTTCAGGTAATGTCTGTTGTTCTGCCAGGTAAAAGTCTACATACTTTTCCCTACATTTATTATTCCATTTAAATCATGTGGTTTTTTCTTTATGTGCCAGTAGGCATCATGGCCAGAAAACAGTTTGCTGAATGTTGCTCCTTTTTTAGGCTTGCAGACCAGATGAGGATGATGAATTTTCCTCAGTGGTTTGATTTACTGAAGATTATTTTTTCTAAATTCACGATCTTCCTCAAGAGAATAAAGGTAAGACATTCATTTACAAAGATCTTCACGTAGTTCAGGTAGGAAAGGGAATTAAATAACTTTCAATTTGGAGTCTTGAGGTGCTGCTTTTGGTTATAGAACTCAAACTTCTAATTGAAGGAAAGAGATGTGAATATTGGCATGCAGGGCAAAAATGATTAGTGCTAACAAAGAGAGCAGTGGCATGATTACATCTATTTTAGAGTGCTAGGGATTAGGACAGAACTTTTGTGTGTGTTAGATTGGTGAAAGAAACCTCATTCTCAGAAACATCTGATATTGGTTGCCATCAGACGAACGGGTCTGCCTCCAAATACTAATTGCACAAGAGAAAATAAAGTCAGGATTTACTTCAATTTTGTGGGTAAAAAAAAATCTCTTCCTAGCACAAGGATTTGGTTTGGGTTTTTTTTGTAATAAAAGCTGTATCTCATTCCAGGCAACGTTAAATACTATCCGTAGCGTGGTTTTCTTGGTTCTAGACAAGAACCAAAAAACTAGAGACCTGGAGGACACCTTACAGAAGAACTCTGCCAAGGAATGCTCGGTGGACCCCGAGGTGGCTTACCTGACCCACGAGGGCATGTTCATCAGCGACGCGTTCGGCGACGGGGACCTCCCGCCTGGAGCAGCCGACGCTGCCTCCCAAAGGAACACCTCCCCAAACAGCGAGCCCTGCAGCAGCGACTCGGTCTCTGAGCCCGAGTGCACAACGGATTCCTCATCCAGCAAGGAGCAAACGTCCTCTTCTGTTACTCCAGGAGGAGTAGAGATGATGTAAGTGAACGTGCTGCCCGTCTGCTTTGCAGCGTGGCAGGAACAAGGTGTGAGGTGCAGGCTGTAGTTTCTAATGATGCAGTACAAAAATAGCTTTGGAGGAGTGGGCTTTTTAGGGAAGTGAAGTGTGGTGAGTCTCCACCATCGCCCCTGGAGGCTGCCATCAGAGTGCACTGCTCCCCTTTGTTTCATTTACTTGCCTAGTTTTCACCTCTGTGAGTAGTGGTACAGGGACTGATTTATATCACTTGTTACAGAAGAGAGTCCCTTCTCCATAGGTTCTTCTGGGGAGGCCACCTGTGTAGAGAGCAGGAAAGATGCAAGTCCAGCCTGAATGAAAGACAGAGTCATGGCTTTAGCAGGCAGAATCATCTTTGTTCCCTGTCCCTGTTCCTTATGGCTATTTTGTCTGACATTTTTTAAAAGCTGTTTCCATGGAATGCACCTTGATAAATTCTAGGGAAAAATCTGTTTGTCATTAACCATTTGACTTGCAT
This sequence comes from Hafferia zeledoni, assembly GCA_035583235.1. Taxonomy (NCBI): domain Eukaryota; kingdom Metazoa; phylum Chordata; class Aves; order Passeriformes; family Thamnophilidae; genus Hafferia; species Hafferia zeledoni. Next base: position 15,413,824 of record JAWWEV010000115.1, on the reverse strand, counting down.
AAATAAATCCATCTCACTCAGTGCTTTGGTTTTACAGTCAGTGCTGCCCTGGGGTGCTACCGACTCCAGAGCTGTAACCTTTTGGCATCCTTATAGTGAAAGAGTAACGAAATGTGACGAAGAGTCCAGGGCTACAGGGAAGAGCAGGGAAAGAGAAGGGGATTGGATCCAAGCTAGTCTGGAGCACTTTGCCAAGTGTGCTAAAAATATATCACCCAGCTATAGCTCTTGAGGAGGAAAGTTGTTTCTGAGGCTGGTTGTATAACTTCATACTAAAATGAAGTTGCTTCATTCCTCTTCTGGTTTTCATTGCACCTTTGCTCTGTGTTTGGAGCAGGCTAATAAAAATACACAGAACAGTGTTAGCCCAGTTGCTGCTCTGAAGTGTCCCAAGTTTACTCTCTCCTCTCATACTGTCAGTCCCTTGAGCTGGACCAGAAGATTGTGATTTTTTAACTAATGACATGAGCCATGAACAGCAGAGCTGTTGACCTCAGAACAGTAGACAAGTCATATGAGGTTTTTTAAAAGGCACCAGCTTAAGAGCCTGGAGTCTAAAGAGCTTATAGAATGGTAGTCTATAGACTAAGGTTGAGGGGAGTGCCCATTATCTATTTTAGGCCTTACACTTTCATCAGAATTAAAATGCTGTGTTTTATGTGTCATACACTTTGTGATGCTCAAGTGTTACAGGAGCTGGGTAAATTTTACCTCAGTAGAAGTTAATTGCATTTATTGTATTAGTAATGACTGTATCTTCTTTTCTGTTAGACCATTAATAGCAATTAGAATGTGAATTAAAAAAAAAAAAGTATGTGTAGTTATGCATTTCCTTGCTGCAGGGTCTGACATGACACTGACAGCAGCTTAGAAGATCCCATCTGTACAAAGTAACTTTAGTGATTAACTGATTGTCTGCATTTGACAGTTGCTGCAAGGCTCTTTGCTCCTTCACCCTGTGTGCAGAAACACTGTTCTCTCTAGAAACTGATGCTCAACTGACTGGTTCTGTCATTTGTAGGATCGGTGAGGACATGAAGCTGACTGACCTGGAACTGGTCAGGCTGGCAAACAATATTCAAGAGTTACTTTATAATGCCTCTGATATCTGCCACGATCGTTCAGTCAAGTTCCTCATGGCAAGAGCAAAGGTAAGGAGTGTGGATCAGCCTGCTGGTGGTGTCTCATGCTTAATGGGAATTTGCTCCCAGGTTACTGGTTTAATGAGGGATCTGAAATGGCATTCATGATGGGAGGACAATAACTGTTCCTGCTGCCACAGGCACTGGGTGTTAATGCTCTGAGCACACCGATGTTAATATATCATGTCATTGTAAGGCAGTGTGGGTTTCTGCTACCTTTTTCATTTTCTTTTTGATGTTCTGACTCGCTGTCTTGGATGCTTCATGCAGAGAATGCATATCTATGACAAGGTAGCTGCTCCCACTGTGATCCACCTTGTCTGTCCCATGTAGGGTTAAATAATGTGCCTCTTAGAATACTGGTAACCCTCAGACATGCTGAATAGTTATTTCTCTACATCTCTGATTTTTTGTGGTGTTATGTGTCCTTACAATGGTTTTCTTTGCAATAGGATGGCTTCCTAGAGAAGCTGAATTCCACCGAGTTCGTGACTCTTTCTCGCTTGATGGAAGGCTTTATCTTGGATACTGAGCAGATCTGTGGCAGGAAGAGCATGTCCTTGCGAGGAGCCCTTCAGAGTCAAGCCAACAGATTTGTGAATAGATTTCATGAGGAGAGGAAGACAAAAATAAGGTATTTCTGGGTAGAAGATCTTTGTGTTCTTCCATGAATGATTTTATCAATCATATGCCAGCCAAACACAATCTTTTCTTGCTAAGAAATGAGTAAGCCTGTTAAGAGGAGACGGTGAAAAAACTGTATTAAACCTCAGTTTTTTCCAAGTGGTTTCGACTTTTACTGTTTCATAACTTGATTTCTTCAAACTGAATTGTTCCAGTTACCTCAGTGAGGACCGTAATGGCTACAGAAAGTACACAGGACTAACATTGAAGGGCAGCATCGTTCTGTCTCAGAAGTTTGAAAATAATTCACTTTCAACTGTTTTCTAAGGAGAAAAAAAACAACAAAAAAACAAACAAAAAGCCCCCAAAAACCCCACAAACAAAAATAAAAACCAAACCCAAACCACTTGGAGAACAGCCTTCCCAGTAACATAGATCAAGTCTATTTGCTCTCATCCATCAAAAGCTGTTAAAATCTGAGTATTTACACATTACTTCATTGGCAATGATCTCATAAAGACTTACTGCCTAGTGTAGTTTTTTGGTCCCTATGACAGATTGAATGAACAAATTGTGAGATCTCTGGACCAACATAGTGTTGTTCTGTTTTGTTGCTGCTCCTTGTTGGGCACCTCCTTCTGATAAAAATGACTAACATAACATTTTGAGCCAGTGGCTTTTTAAAAATTGTTGTAGTTTTTATTCCACAGCATTAGAGACAGGGGAAGCATCAAGACAAGGCATTTCTTTCTCAGCCTCCTCTCTTTTGTGTTTATAACTAGCCTGCTTTTGGACAATGAGCGCTGGAAGCAAGCTGAAGTTCCTGCTGAGTTTCAGGACCTCGTCGATTCCGTGTCAGATGGCAGAATTTCTCTCCCTGAAAAAAAACCAGCAGGTGTGTATCTTGCAGTCCTACTGTGAAATGAATTTATGATCTGGCAGTTCTGCTGCTGAATGCTGATGGGCATATTCTGATGTCATTCTTGATCTGTGTTTGCTCACTGTCTTCTGGGGGAATGAGAAGGAAATTGATACCTATTTTCTTTGATTTTTTTTTTTTGTTTTTTTTTTTTTGTTTTTTTTTGTTACTGGTGTTAAAACGTCTTGTGCTGACCTTGAAAGATTGATTATTTATTTATTGATTGATTGATTGATTTGAAACAGAAGTGTTAGCACAGGGAGGGAACTACCTTTCTATACAAGTATTCCCAGTGTAGAGGCTTACAGTCCTCGCACAGATTCAGTCTTTTCTCAGAACATACCACTGAAGAATTGCCAGGGACTGAGGAGCACATGTGTGTGCTCAGCCCTCCTTGTGTGAAACAAAGCTTGCTCCTTCCCACTGCTTCATCTGCCAGTTCCAGTGAAAGGCAGCATGCCATGTGGCTGCTCAGGGAGGAGAAAACTCATGTTCACTCAATTATTTACCTTGCCACAGAAACCTCATTTGACCTCAGAGAAGTCACTTTTTCTCCTTGTGCCCCATTTCCCCATGTGCACAGTGGGAATACTTAATGTGTTCTTTGTGAGGAAACTTGTCCAATATTTCAGCAAGGGATGTGAGAATATTTAAAAGAGAAAGGAAACACAGAGAGAGAGGAGGAAAAATGGTCATAGATTAGAAGGAGGAAAATACAGTGATATTGTGGTGGGGAAACCCTGACCTCCAAAGTGGAATACAGCAGATACAGACAGGGATTAGGCAATAGTCACTCCAGTTATGGAACACAACACCAAAATACATTCCTCAAGTGTTGCTCTTAAAATAACCTCTTGCAGCTTCCTTCAGGCAGATAATTTAGCATGAAAAACTGCATCAGTAAGAGCTTTTATGAAGCCTGAAGAAGTGATTTGAAGCTAAAATATTAATATACACAAGAAATCACTTGAGAATATATAATAGAAAACTTAGTGACTTTTTCTGCTCTGCTGCTTCTGTTTGTAACCTGTTGGGTTTGGAGTTTTTAAGACTGTAATGACTGTGAGACTTTGTCAGATTTTTGACCTAAAATTGCAGCAGATAATAAAGTAACTTCATAGGTTGTAATAATTACGATGGGTGATCGACTATCTAATAAATACTGTAAAAAAAAGCAGTGCTGCAAAGATTGATTGTGGGTTTTTTCAAACCTTAGCAAGTGAACATTGCCTTTTTATAAATAGCATTTTTTGCCCTTATATTTGGTTCAACTCATTCCTTTTCCCATCTTTCTAAAATGTCCAGCTGCTGAAGAAAGAAAGCCAGCTGAATTCCTCATTGTTGAAGGACAAAAATATGCAACAGTTGGGTAAGATGCACTCTTCTTTCTTAGCAGTGAGTTAGTTGGCAAGAACTTCTGAGTAGAACTGTGATGAATGCTAACAGCTTCAGCAATCTTATTTAAATTAAAAATCCCTCTCCTTTCACTGACCAGTTTCCCTTTAGTTCCCAAACACTTATAAAACCTCTTCTCTACATTCAAATGCTATTTTTTTCTCTGAGTGACTGGGCTGAAATCTATCGTTGTAATTGATTTTTTTTTTCCCCAATGAATTAATGAAAACACATAGTCACGAAAATACATGTTTGTTTCTTGCAATCTAGATTCTCTCTGGCAAAAATCACGGACTCCTGGAATAGTTTGGGATGAAAGGGACTTTTAAAGGGCATTTAGTCCACCCTCCCTGCAATGAGCAGGGGCACCTTTCAGTAGACCAGGTTGCTCAGAGCCCTGTCCAGTCTGACCCTGAACGTTCCAGGGATGGAGCACCCATTGCCTTTCTGGGCAGCCTCTGCCACTGTTTCACCTCCCTCACTGTAAAAAATTCCTTCCTTACATCTAATCTGAATCTCCCCTCCTTTGCTTTAAAACTATTACTCTTTGTCCTTTCACCACAGGACCAACTAAACACTTTGTCCTCACCTGTCCTATAAGTGTCCTCTAAGTATTAAAAAACTACAGTAAGGTCTCCCTGGAGCCCTCTTTCCTCCAGGCTGAACAGCACCAAAATACATGAGTCCCCTTCTGAAAATTGCTTATCTTATTCAGAAGCTGCAGATGCTATTTCTTGGCATCCTGGTTGCTTTGAATTGGAAAGTAGTTTTTTGGAGCTGGTTATATCAAAGACATTATAAAATATACAATACTCACATACTTCTTTCCTTGAGAAGCATGCTGTGTTTCTAAAGAGTGTGAAGCTTAAGCATTAAATATGCACAAGAGAGAGTAAAACCTGGAAGATCTCCCTCCCCAGAGTCCTAACATCAATTTACCCATACTTAAAAGTTGTGATGTACAGAATGTCTTGGACCAGCTGTCATTTTATGAGTTGCTTCATGATGATGTGTCATTGTTCGTTAGAAACAGAGGCTGATGGCTGAGAACTTCTGTGCCAGCCAACTGGTCCCACTGCAGAAGAGCATTTCAGGTTGAGTAGGAGCATTGCTTTAAAGGATAAAATTTACCTAATGTATGATGTGTTTGATAATCCATCTGTGCTCATTTGAGGCTTGTTATGTGTAGCTCTGTGAAGCAATTGTGAGCTTCACGGTGCAAGTATTTGTTTAGTTCTACACACTTCTACATGCAGTTTCATTGTATTTAGTCAAATAAAAGGCATTCATCAAAAATGCCTAGATGTTCCCAAAACATTCTCCAGGTGTGTATTTTCAGTTGACTTTTCATCATCTTTCTGTACTCTACTGCCTAAAGGAAGAAAGCGATTTAGCTCTTTGAAATGTTAGCATATCTACTCCAAACATGTGATCTTGCCTCAGTTTTCCTGCCTTCTGTGTATGTGAATTCAAAGGACCATGTCTGCTCTCTGTGGAGCCTTCCCTAGTTCCATGCAATAGCTCCCAAATTCTCCAATGCCTTTTGACTTCAGGAGAAATTATGGGTGTTGAGCATCTTTGAATATTTGGTGCTATTTCTTCATAGCTGCCTTCTCTCTTTGTGACTCCTTAGCATTTATTACATATATTTTCAGAGATTTTTCTCTCATATAAAGTACTTTTTCCACACACTACTTTTTGGAATGAGTATTCATTATAACTATCTTTATACATATATATCTTCTTACATATAGATCTTCTTTATACATATATATGTATAGAGAGAGAGAGAGAGAGAGATATTTTATTTCTACTTCACATCAGTTAGTGGGTTTATTCAGTGCTGTTATCTCTAGCATTGAATAGCATTCTGTCAACATGACTGGCCTGTGTTTGATTTTTCAACATCTTTTGCACACTGAATGACATACTTGGCTGTTTCTTCTCTTGTAGGACAGTATTGCTGCTAATAAGGATAATCCTTGAGTACTGCCAGTGTGTGGATAACATCCCTTCCATCACCACTGACATGCTGACCCGCCTGTCTGATTTACTGAAGGTATGATCCAGATGTGCCACCTGTGCCAAGCAGGGGCAGTCAGGGGGGACAAAAGTCTTACTCTCTGTAATGCTCATGTGTTTTTATGATTTCATGTAAATTATCTAGAAATCATTGTGTTTGCTACTGTGCCACAAGGAAGCCTTTTAAGCCAAAGGCATTAAAGGTGCAATTTGTTGTGTGAATTATCTTTGGGAGGGCTGTCTTTCTTCTTGTTCACCTGGAATATTGGAAATCTCATGTTAGTAGTATTTAAATAGCTGCCTGTCCTTCAGGCTGAGTGTAGGATTAATTTGCTGTAGAAAGAGCAATTTGATCCCAGATGTCACAGAAATAGATCTATATTGAGGAAGGAAACAAATCCCTTGGTTTTTACAAGTCAGTAGAAGCATGAAAAATAGTATGGAATTAAAATGTAAAGATGATAAAACACCAGGATCTCTTTCTCGTTTATTTCTCACTAGAGAAGAGGAAAGCTGGTAAAGTACAGATACTGCAAGGTAATATTGTAAACAATAATAAAAGGAGCACATTAATGCACATTAAAACTGTCATATATGTATATATGTGTGTGTGTGTGTATATATATATTTATGTTTAGTGATCCCAGGTAATGAAATTTCAGGCAGTCTTGAACTGTGACTGCAACCTGAGTGAAATTACACATGTGTATGGGCAAAATAATAGAATCATTTAGATTGGAGAAGACCTCTAAGATCAATCGAGTCCAGTCATTAACTGAACACTACAAAGTCCACCACTAAACCATGTCCTCAAGTGCCACATCTACACATCTTGTAAATACCTGCAGGGATGGTGACTCCACCACTCTCCTGGGCAGGCTGTCCCTGTGCTTGACAACACTTACAGTGCAGAGATCTTCCCTGACATCCAAACTAAACCTCCTCTGGTGCAGCTTGGGGCCATTTCCTCTCATCCTGTCACTTGTTACGTGGGAGAAGAGACTGATCCCCACCTGGCTACAACCTCCTTTCAGGGAGTCGTAGAGAGCAATAAGGTCTCCCTTGAGACTCCTTTTCTCCAGGCTGAGCCCCACCTTGAGCTCCCCCAGCTGCTCCTCATCTGACTTGTGCTCCCAGGCCCTTCCCCAGCTCTGTTGCCCCTCTCTGCACTCAAACAGAATCTCAGCATCTTTCTTGTTGCCAAGGCCCCAAACTGACTTTAGGGAAAGGGACGGTGCTTTCAGTCCTTCCAGGTAAGCAACATCTAAATGTAGGTGACGCAGAGGAGTCTCTGCTATGGTGAACTTCCATGACATCTCCCCTCATTCATTCCAGAGCATGAGCAGCAGCTGCTCAGACTGGGGTTTGTATTTGCTAAGTCCAACAGTGTCCTTGATCCTGCATTCAGATTGTGAGGGGTGGGGTGTATCTTCATCCTTCTTGCTCTCAGTTGGGCTGGAATGGACAGAGCAGCCACATGCCTGGTCACAAAGATCCTGTGGGCACTCTGTCCCTTTGCCACTGCATCTTGGTGTTCTTCTGTTGCAGTGGGAACACTGTCATCCAGCTGCCCCTGTGAGTGTGGGCATGGCTGGGCAAAGGCTGGGGGAGAGGTGCTGCTCTGCCTTGCTGGGCTTTTTGTTAGGGAAGGAAATGCTGTGTGACAGCTGCACCAAGGTGACCTTTGGCTCAGGGACCAGACTCTCTGTCCAGCCCAGTGAGTGTGCAGCTTTCTTATGTCTCATGATTGGAAACCCTTGGGACACACATGCTTGTAATTGCTGGGTTGTTTAGATGGTGCAGACAAGAGAAGGCTCATGGCCATGTGCTGGGTGCAGAAACACTTTCCTCCCAGCAGGCACAAGGAGGGGATGTTGCTCTTTTGCTGTTTCAGACCTGCTGCTTCCTCTCTGCTCTGTCTGCAACAGGTGATCTGGGAATGGTCATGCCCACAAAAGGCAGGAGAGAGAACATGTGTCCATTGACCTTTATAGAGCAAGTTTTTAATGGTCTGCCTCACAGTTAACACTAACCTGGGCTAAATATCTCAGAGGAGCTTAGGCTGTGAGATATATCTGTCTTTGGCTCAGTGGTTCTACTTCTGAAGTCCACCCGGAGGCAAAAGAAAAGGTCTTGCTTTTCTGGAGGAGGAGATGAAGTGAATGTCAGACAGTTTCAGACTCTTGACCTGTGTCTGAGAGGAGTGTAGGTTATGCCTCTCTCGGGTCAGGAGCCACACATAGCTCTGGTTCAGCTGGAGTATGAGGTCTGGGTTGCTTTGCTGGCCCTGGATATGCTACTCTGGCAGCCCAAAGCTGGATGTGTGTGGTTCATAGTGTGTTCTCTGTGTGCCTGTATTTTGTGACTGATGGCAAGTAATAGCCAGAAAATTTATTTCTTCCTTTTGGTCCTGCATTATCACGAGGCAAGACCTGTGAAGCAGGATTGTCCCCCCCCAAAAAAAGGAGATTTGTGTGAGGGAAATCCTCTGTGTTGCAGAGACAAGCTGCAGGGCAACCTTGTCACAATTTCTTTTGAATCCTAAGTTTTGCCTTCCAATTTCTGTCCCAGTCAACAGACCATTCTGTTCAAACATGAGCCCTTGGACTTCTGCTCTCCATTCAGTGAAGGAATTGGGGCCAACAGCAATGGCTCTTCTACTGCATCACCTGGGCCAGTCTGGAATATCTGTTGCCTCAAGCTGGGTGGTGAAGCAGAATTCCAATATAAGACAGAAGATGCTGACAGCAACTGTCTTACTGTCCAGAGAACTTGCTGGCCTATCAGAGCATTTCCACTCTGATATTACACATCTGCTGAAGAAAACTAGCAGGATCCTTACCCTTTGCCCCATCCAAGCTCCTGGTTTGAGGAGTCAGTTTTATAGATTTCTAGTATGAGGCTGTTCTTGTGTATGGCTTCCAAAGAAAGGCTGAACATGGCTGGTCTGCATCAGGTCTGTCTTGCTGCTTTGCTTTCACTCTGAGAGAAGCCTCGCTTGAAGGTCTCATAGAGTAGCAGAAATTAGTCCTTGAATTGAAATCAGAGTATCTGTGTTTTTAATGGCAGTATTTCTGCTTGTATGGCTGAAGCACTGCCCTGACTGCTTTAGCAGAAGCTGAGTCAAAAAACACTGGGCCAGTGACTCCTGAGAGTGGTTAAAAAGTTCCTTTTGTCTTACTAGTTAATAGTCATGGCATCCTCTGGACTAAGAAATATGAGAAACTCTGAAACTGGCCTTCATAATAATTTCTTAATCTTGCAAAATTCTGTTGGTAGTAGTTCTAAGCTGTGGTTATGTATCGTTGATAAAGAATCAGCATGAATTTTCACTGTCTTTTTCTTTCTCACAGTATTTCAACTCTAGAAGTTGCCAACTAGTGCTTGGAGCTGGTGCGTTACAAGTTGTTGGTTTGAAAACAATCACTACAAAAAACCTAGGTATGGATTTCTATATTTAAGATGTCAAAGCTTGTTCTCCTGCCTGTTAAAAAAAAAAACCCCTAAACATTTATGATGTTATGTTTGAGTTTTGGTGCCACGGCATGGACACAGAGGGGTGAAAAGACCTTGCTTTACCAGTTCTGACACGCTAATCCAGACCTCCAGTTTTAAACTATCTCCTGAAATTAAGAGCCTTTGATTGATGGGTTGAAGCAGGTGTCTTAACTTACAGTTCCTGTGTTTCAGGGTGCCCTGATTACCAGCCTGCATTTCCCTTTTGGAAAGGGAACAGCTCAAGGAGGAGTTGAGTGCTGCTCCCCAAGGGGCTGTGGCCACAGCTGGGTTAGGTCTTTGCTGCAGCACCCTCGGCCACTGTGGTGACCATTGTGCAATGTGTGTCCTCTGCTGGCTCAGGCCTTTTGGACTCGGGAGAAGCTCAGTTTGGGGGATCCAGCTGGTGTTGCAGCAGCAGCAGGTTCAGGGCAGGGCACAGGGCAAGGTGTGTGTACACACACCACTGCAGCAGAGAGATTGATGCCTGAGAATGTGGTTTCTGAGGTTAGGTGGCTGATGAGTCAGGTCTTTTGAGATCTCTCCGATGTCTGCGTGTGCTCAGGGCTCAAAAAGTCAAGTAAACACTTAAAGCCTCATGGAAAATCAGTTCCTTATCCCATATCTTACCAAAGCTGGGTGTGAATAGCCAGCTGTCAGTCTGGCATCTTCACTGGGTGGGGTTTCCCAGTGGAAAGAAACACATTTAAAACAGACTAACAAAAAACTGATAAATTGTGTCAAGATCTATTATTTATGTTAAAGGAGATACCATCCATACAAAATTGCTCTTGCTGTGGAATAATTACATCATTTTTCTTTCTGGATTTACAGCCCTTTCTTCACGTTGCCTACAGCTCATCGTACACTACATTCCTATTATCAGGGCTCATTTTGAAGCTCGACTGCAGCCCAAGCAGTTCAGCATGCTCAGGCATTTTGACCACATCACAAAGGTAATTCTTGTGGCATTTCCTAATTAAACACAAAGTTCTGCTTTTCAACTGTACTCTGAAGAATATGAATGCCATTGGAGAATGAAACCTGCTTTCTTCTGTTACAGGATTATCACGACCACATAGCTGAAATTTCAGCTAAGCTCGTTGCCATAATGGATAGCTTATTTGACAAAGTATTATCCAAGGTAATCATTTATGGAAATAATTATACACTCTCTAAGTTGCAATTGGAGGTCTCATTGTATGCAGTATAGATGTTTCAAATGGAGTCTCAAACTTTTCTAATCAGGACTTGTTTGAACTTCTTTAAGCTGTATAAACAGAAGACTCTGTGCTGTTCTCATTAATGTGTTCTGTGTTACCATTTGCCACCTGGGCATCAGTTGCCTTCACTCCCACAAGAAGGAAATTTTCCATTGCCTCCTTCAGCAGGAACAGAAGTGCTTTGGCTGGTGCAGATGCTCAAGTGTTCAGGAGCTGGAGTGCTCTCCTACCCCTGGCAGCTCTTGTCTGCAGGCAGGCCCAGCAAGTCCTGTTTCCTGTTCTTTCCAACAGTGCCTCTTTGGAAGCAAGGAGGGTGGCATTTCCCACAGCTAAGGGGGAAGAGTTTTTGGAGGGGAAGAGCAATATGAGCAAGTCACTTCTGATTTTCAGGCTGTGCTTCCCCTTGGGAGCTCTACGGAACGGGAGCTGTCCTCACCCAGTGCCACTGTGACAAACAGGTTCACCTCCCAGCAGCTGTTACCCTTGGCAGGGAGATAAAACAGGAATGGGGGTTTTGAACAGTGGAAATAATATAATTAAGGAATGGAAAAGGCTCATTTGATTCCATGAATAAGTGTTCGTGGAAAAAGTCCAGTGCAAGTTCTGAGCTTCTCTTGGAACTTGGTGTCTTGTGACTGTTTGGACCGAAGAGCAGCGAATTTTTGTCTGATCCCTTGTGGTGTTTCACGCTGTTGACCTCAGCTGGAGATAAAAATGGCCAGCACCTTGTAGGGCTGGAGCTTGGGTTACTTCTGTTGCTTTTGCATGTGACAATGAAGTTTGCTCTGGGTGTTCTCGTGCAAGAGCCACTGCTGCAGCCTGCCAGTTCCCTCTGGCTTTACAACATGCTGGCAAGTTGGAAATAACTTCCTGCTTAACTTCCCTGTCTTGAGGCATGATCCTCATGCTGGGTGCTTGGCCCCAGGAACAGTAAGCACTATTTTTCTGCTACTTCTCCTGTCAAAGTTAGGTCATTGGTTTGGGTTTGGCTTTCCCTTAAAGATTTTCTCAAAACTCCCCATTTTTTGTGTTCTCTCATGCTCAGACAAGTTTTGTTCTCTTTTGGTATTCAGGCTAACATAAGAGCAATCACCTCCTCCAATCTCTTTGTAAATGATGTAGTTGTAACAATTCAGTTCTTCCCTGAATTGTGCAAGGCTCCATGGGGAAGTGTCACCTTTCCAAAGGTGTGCTGCCAGTGTGTCACCTGGGCCTTTGCTCCACCTGGAACTTCAGAGCTGGTGTCACTGTTCCTGGGAGAGGTTTTCTGTGTTTCTGAAATCCTCTTCAGATCTTCCCTATCCAGAGTGGGAACATAAGAATTTTGTTCCCTTTGTAGTAAATCTCTTGCCATCTGGTGTTTTCCAGTGTTTTGTTTCTTGAATTTCAGGCACTGGGAGAAGGGAAGTTTTTTACTTTGCTTTCCAAGGTATTTCTGCAGTGCTTTTGTGGGGTTTTTAGTATGGTGGCATTGGTGGTTTTTTTTTCCTTTGGCCAGTGATGAGTTTTCAGGAGTTTCTATTAGTTGATGTTTCCTTTCCTTGATTCTTCAGAAATTTGGAGGTAAGTGATCCTAGAGAAGTAGTTTTCTCTCATGAAGTACTTGAGGGGCATATATCTCAGAGATGGAGGTGCTTGTCTGTCATTGACTCATCCCAGTGTGAAGGAGAGGGCTGGCTCCAGCCATGGGGCCTGCACTGGGGTGGCTGGCACAGGGATTATTCTCTCTCTGCATCTGTAATTCATGGCTGGACCAGATCATGCCTAGTGACCATTTTAATTTGTGATGTCCTAAATGAACTTTGATTCCTGATGTCAATAGCAAAGCAGAGCTTCAGGTGGCTGGTGGGAACTCTCAATATAAACCCTTTTAAAGTAGTAGAAAGGAGTAACTGGCTGTGTGTTTATTTGCAGTACGAAGTGAAGGCTCCTGTTCCTTCAGCATGTTTCAGGAATATCTGCAAGCAAATGGCAAAGATGCACGAAGCTATATATGATCTCCTTCCTGAGGAGCAAACTCAGGTGAATGTTATTTTTGAGCCACATTTAACACCTCACTTGCAAATGCACATGAACTAAGTAAAAAGAGAGGCTTTATCTGGGGAGAGGGGAATTCTTTTTTGAGTCTTTGTGAAACCCACATGTTAAAGGGCTTGGGCTGAACTGAGGATGTGTTTGGATGTGTAGGGAGGATGATGAGATACCCAAAAGATTTCAGTATTTCGAGCTGTCTTTTAATGTCTAGAAAGGGCGATCTTCAGGAATTAGAGCTGGAATTCTACACAAATAGCAACACTTTGGGGGCTCAAGTACAGCCCTTTGAGAGGATTATTCTGTAATGCTGCTCAAAATCAGTGGCTTCCAAAGGTCCCTAAATCTATCATGCACCCAAATTGTACCAAATGTGCTTTTCCAGTATTTTGCTGCAGTTACTGCTACTGCAGAGTTGCAAATCTTAAGGACAGGAAGGACTGATCCAGTCAGTGAACACACAAAGCTGTAATTTCTCTTTCACATCAGATTAAGTGGTCCCTTCAAACTGTTTTTTCACTTTTTTTTCTTGGAAAAAAAGACTTCAGGTGGTTCTAGGAAAGAGGTTTGTTATCTTCCAACCTTCATACCAGATGCTAGATCCTTCAAACAGATAAGAAAAGTTCATGCTCCAGAGAATTAGTAAGGGGATATGTTGTGTCCTGTGCGTTAGAAAATCTGTCGCCAGAAAGGCGAGGAGGCCAAAGCACAGGCAGAAGGATAAAATCACATGAGTTGCAAAAGCAAACCAACAGTTAGTGATTGGAGGTGCTGTATTTCCTCTGTGGAGGCAGTGGTGCAAGCACAGGGACAGATCCTTACTCTGGTGCTGTGTTTTCTTGTAGATGTTGTTTTTACGAATTAACGCGAGCTACAAACTCCACCTGAAGAGGCAGCTGGCCCACCTCAATGTGGTCAATGATGGAGGGCCCCTGAATGGGTATGTTGGGGCACTCTTTTTTCACTGCTTAAATAATTGGGCATTGTCTTCTTCAGGAAAGCTGTCACTGCAGAATGCAGGCATGCTCTGTGTTTTTATGTGCCTGGTTTGGAGCCTTCTTACACTAAAGGACATGACTTGTGCTGTTCCATAGTAACCAGGAGTGCAATCCACTTGGTAACCATTTGGGAGCTGGACATTGACTGGAGATCTGCTGTAGGTTTCCTCAGTTCATGGATTGCTTTTTCTCCCTTTATGTGACTGCAGCAGCCACAGTTTAGTTCACATGAATGACATGATTCCTGAAGCAGTTTTGAAGTGTGGATGGATGGTGACTCATGGCGCTGGCAAAGTAAAAATAGGGAAAAGCAGCATTTCATCTGGGCAGTGGGCAGCTGCTTTACAGAAAGAGTTTTTACAGCAGAACTGGATTTGAAACAGAGATTATGCTCAGAGCTTTTCCCCTTTCCTGCCTCAGCCCAACCCTCCATCCCCAAGCAGGTCAGTGGTACCGCTCCTGAGAGAGGGTGCCTGGCTGTGCCTGATGTCCCCAGCTCCCAGGGAAGCCTGCAGCCTCTTGCAGGCTGAATCCTGTTGTCAATTGAACTGTCTCCTGAAATGATGGGGTTTATAATCATTCTCAATGACCTTGAGGGTGGTGATGTGGTATTTGCAGTGTAGTAAGAGTGAAATTCAGTTGGCCTACCCACATGCAAGAAGAGATTGTCTTAGGTGGAAGAGGTCAGAGAAGGAAATAAATGTTTCAAAGGTTGCTGAAGTGAAAGAGTTTTGTTCCTGTCCGGTTTATTCTTGCTTGTCCTGCTTATGTGTATTCCTCTTTGTGAAAGCATTTATCTGAAATGGTTTTCTGTACTCAAGGTGTATTCACAAGGTGTGACATCCCCTTGCCTGTGGTACTTAATATTTGTGAGTATTTGTTAGCCAAGGTTCCCCACGCTGGAGTGAGGCCACTGCAGCCCCACTGAAGTGAGAACACCTGGAGTGTGTTTGGGGTGTTTCACACTCAGATTTCCAGTCCCAAACACTGTGCTGTGTCATCTTCATCCTGTGCTGTTGGTTTTGTTTGATACTTGTGGTTGGGTGGCTTTTTTGTGGATCCCTTTTTGACAGGTGCAGGCTGGGGCACTGTTCTGATGCCCTTCCAGGCTGCATTTCCCTGCAGGCAGAAGAGGTTCAGCTGGCCCGGGTCTGTTTCTGTGGTGACAGCACTTCCTCACTTCAGACACAGCTCTCTGGGAGCGCAGGGTGGGGCTGTTTGAGAACATCAGACACTGGATGTCACTCACTGCTGTTCCAGGAATCTTCACTGACCAAGTTTCTAACGTGCTTTTCTGATCCTCATCCTGTTTTAAACTCGTTGTTTCTGTAATAACAGTCAAAATCCAGTTCTGGGACTCCTGGCTCATTCTTTTACTATGCAAATACAACTCCTGCTCCTACATCTTACTAGCTAGAAGCGTTGTGACTCCTGACATGTTTCAATAATGTCTGAGAGATATTAATTCTGTATAAACTGTTACAATCAATGTAGCTGTTCTGCTGCTCTGTTGGCTTAGAATCATAGAATCATTACTCTCTAGAATAAAGTTAATGTTGCAATAATTAATATTCCTAGTTGCAATGGAATTGGGGGTTTAAATCTAGGTAAGCCTGGGATTACAGCAAGAGAATAGAAGTTTAAATGCCTAATTCCTGCTGAGTTTTCTGAACTCATAGTTTGATCTCCCTTCCCTAGAACTAGTTTTACACCCAGCAGTAATCCTGTTATATAGATGATCACTGCTGTAAAATCAACCACATCCATAGCATTGAGTTTTGAACTGATACTTAAAATATCTAATCCAGGCATAGGATTTGAACATGTATTGTAGTAATTGTGTGCCAAAGTCCTAAACAAACCCTGGCTCTTGGTCTGAGCACTCCAGGTGGATGTGATGGGTTCAGATTCTATCTAACCTTGTCGTGTTTCACCGCAGGCTGGTTACTTCAGATGTAGCTTTTTACACTGGAAACCTTCAAGCTCTGAAAGGCCTTAACAACTTAGACCTAAACATGGCTGAAATCTGGGAGCAGAAGAGGTGATAATCCACTGGGAGCAGTCACTTGGCTCTGACAACAGACTGACTTTCTTCTAAGCAGCGTGATGATGGTGAGGTGAATACTTAAGCCCCGATTCCAAGAAGGGGCACGACTGATAGTCGGGGGAGCTACTCAGAGGGAGCTGCAGGGAGCGACCCTCCCAGTGTCCTTCAGCAAGAAACAAGTGATCAACTGTCTGTGCAATGTTTTTTCATTCTCTCTGGAAACAGACTCAGGTTTCTTTGGACCAAATCCAAAAGAACACATAGCTGTAACACAGCTGTAGTTGTCTAGAATGCTCTGTATATCTTTATATTAAAAAGATGCTTTGCATTTCTTCTAGTGCAATGAAATTCACATGGTGTCCCACCTTATTTAATGATGGTACAATATAAAAAGTCTTGCAGTTGGAACTCTGTAGAAAATGTTTTTCTCTATGAAACTATGCTGTTCTAAAATTTATTTTTTTACAGAACTTTATATAAATAAATGTCTTTTGATTGCTCGCATATAGGATTCAGCTTTGTTAGGGAGCAGTCCTGTGTGAGGGGGCTTTCTCACAGCTGGGCTCCAACAAGATTTTACAACAGATTTCGAGTTCCCCAGAGCCATTATGTGTGGGATAGAAGAGTGAGCTGACCATTATCAGCAGTGACAGGTTAACGATGGGGCTTCTGTGGGAAGTGGAAGGAGGCAGAAAAGTTGGTGTGGGGATGGTCACCCTCAGCTGCCCAGCCCTGGACTGGCATGGCCCCAGGCAGGGGGAAAGGACTGGGACACAAGAAAACAGGGCAGGAAGAATAGTTTTTAGGCTGCTTGTAAAAGGTTGCACCATTAAAGAAGGTGCAGCTGAAATAAATGTATTTCAGAGTTTTTAATACTACCTTTTAAAGACTGGAGGCTGCCAGTACTAAGTACAAGTGCCTGTGTATCTCACCTCACCCCTCTTTACCTGCCCCCAGTCTGAGTGCCTAACCCTGTGATGATCATGGACGATGGAATGGTCTGCTGGAGGTGTGTGTGCCTGTGGTTCCCTCAGCCAGGCATGCTTATCTGTCAGCATAACAGATGTCATTAATTGTCAGTCAAAATAAAGCTCTAAAATCACAGTTGTTTTTAAAGACCAACTTCTTTAATGATACATACCAGTGTTATACTAAGCTTATAAAATAAAGTTGTCTGCATGTAAATACAAGAGAAACATTAAGAAATCAATAGTGATCAGGACAGGGATTTCAATTCCTGTACAAATTTAGAAATGACTCGAGAAGATAAATTAACATACATGGCTGTGACAATATGAACATAGGTGTAGTCAACGTGATCCATTTATTGAAAAAAGAGGGCAGATCAAGGATTAAGATATTAACAGGAGATCCAGTCTTAAATGGGATGTGAAAAAGCAAACACCACACGTGGATACTGAGGCAATTTTCTCAAGTATTGGATTCTTTGGGCAAGTTTGGAACACGGATGATTCCCACTCTCACGATACGGAAATGGAGGTATTGACAGCCTTACCCCAGTACCTTGACGTACAACTGGGATAGGATATCCCACTTGTAGTTTGGGGGGTTGAAGAGGGCTACAGGTTGTGAGCACATGAAATACAGGGGTTTAAGAGCCTGTTTAGCAGTAGTGAAACTTTTGGTTTTCAACTGTGCCTTCCTAAAACGTCACAGGAGTCGCCAACCATGTTGTCCCACATGTATTGCTTCACAGCTTTATTTCTGCAGTTACAAGCAATTCAAAACTACTGAATGTTCGAGGCAAGTCTCTTTAACTTCTTATCAAAGAAGATCTGTCCATCTTCTCGCAAGACAAACAGTATTGCACTTCAAGGTTATATTAACTGAGTTACAGAATCTCTTTAAGGACTGAAGCATTACTTACGCACATCCATGGCGCTATGTGGCTGCTTAAAGATAAGCAAGAGAAATTAACTTCAAATTAATACTGCAGGGTACTGTGAAGACGACAAAGCATCATAGGCCCTCTGTGTACTTAGATTTCTAATGCTTAAAAGGTTCTTCCATGATGAGGCTGGTTTAGCACAGCAGCCTCAGACCTGACCGTGCCCTCTCATGGACTCAGTGGTCCAGGATCCGCAGGTTGCCAGACACGATTTTGTTCTCTAGTAGAGCTCCAGCTGGGATGTCAATCCTGTCCCCGTGGTTTGCAATGATGATAACTGTTCCCTGGGTTTACAGAAAAGAAAACAAGTGTTCAGAAGCTTGGTACTCTTGACTTGGAAGGCGGGAGTAGGTTGTCTGGAGGACCAGTCAGCTGTAACACACCAGAGCCTGGGTGCATTTAGTTGTATTGTTTCTGCATTGACTTTTTTGGTTTTTCCTCCCAGAAAAAAGTTTTAAAAAAGCATTATTGGAAACATTGTAATTACTAGCAGACTACATACTATCAGCTTACAAGAACTGTAACCTCTTTGAAGATCCAAACTTGCTGTAAGGGCTCTTGTCATGCCTACTTGCTCTGAGGTGACAAAGTGTTATCCCATCAGCCCCCAGTTACAGCTGTACAGCACATCTGGGCACAGAGGGGCAGCCATGAGGCCCCCCAGAGCAGAGCCAGTGCCAGAGGATGCAGCCCCACCTTGCAGCCACCTGTGTCAGCTGCTGAACTGCCCCAGAGCAGTGCAGGTTCTGCTGGATGGGCAAGATCCTAAGGAAGACTTTGAGAGCGAAACTAACTTGCTCAGCTCCAGCATTGACTAATAAATCAAGAACCACGAACAGTTGAGAAGGGGCCTGAAGAGGGGTGGTAAGGCCAGCCTGGGAGGTGAGGTGGGATGTGCCTTGCTGAGCCAAAGGACAGAGATGGCAGCAGCGTTTGAACAGAGATATGAGGTCTGTGATGCTTTCAAGGCTCATAAATAAAACTCCTTTGTCCCTGGGCCTGTTCAGAGCAGCAGCTCCAGCAGTAACAACCTGCACTCCTTCACAAGGGTCCCTGTCCAGCCTTGGCCCCTGTGACCCTTGGGCCAGTTACCTAATTCCCAGGAGTGCTCCTAAGGACTGTGTGTGCAGGCACTGAAGGGGCAGGACCCATCACCAGGGAGCAGAGATCAGTCATGTTTAGTGTAGGAGCATCCCAACTGCACACTCACCTTTAATGAAACATTCTTCCCAAATGTAACATCACCAGAAACCGTGAGATGATCCAGCTCCAGCATATCTGGAATACTTTCAAACCTCCGTAGGTAATCTTGAACCTTTTGGAAAGAGGAAAGAATAGAGACAGTTTTAAATCCATCTGTAGGTTTAAAAGTGTGGAAACCTTTCCAATACTCCTTTCAGGAGCCTTCCTATAATCTACATCTCAATCAGTGTAAGAGCTGCTACTTTGTAATTTGTTTCAGAGATAATTGTGAGAACAGTAGGGGCAGCTTCCCACCAGTGCTGGCAAGCTCTGGAGAACACACCCAGTCCAGTTCACCTTCCCTTTCTTCAGCTGAGGGGCTGCAGGAGCACCCAACAGCAGCATGAGGTTACATGTGTGTATTCTTGCAGTTCTTCACAAAGAGCAAAAGGGAATGCTCAGAGGGGCAGAGGGAGATAAAGTAAACCTTGCTTTTAACTTATTGCTGTGAACTGTATTTTTATTTGAAGAGATAAAGAGAGAGTGTAATTATAGGAGTTTACCTTTGTGAAAGAACTTCCCAGTTTGACAAGAGGCACTGTTGGGAATTCACGCTTCTCGCTCATCGTTAGAGACCCAGCATTAAGGCTGTACAAATTGGACATCACAAGCAAGAGATCTGATGTGGTCTTAACAGGCAGAAAGCGACTACGAGGTACGTTTATCCCCAGAGAGTTCTCAAAACTCTTGATAGCAGCACCAACTGCAGTCTCCAGCTGGATAACATTCAAGCCTCCATCCAGAGTCTGGAAGAGGAAAGTCACATGAACACAACAAGCAGGTTCTGGCTCTCAAACTGGAGCCAAACATCAGCCAGAGTTCTGCCTTCACCCACAGACCAGTCCTACAAGGCAGCAGTGCCTGTGAGTTACCCAGAAACAAACAATTCCTCTGAGTCTTTTTCCTCCAAACCCTTCCTGGCTGATTACCTTTGGGTTAACAATGATCTCCATGTCAATGGCGTTCTTCTCTTGCAGCCTTTTAATCGCGGACAGAGCAATCCACAAATTGTTGGTATTGAATATTTTGAATTTTGACACAGACTTGAATTCATCTACGTGTGCTTTTGGGACCTGAGCAATCTCCACAAGCCTCAGCTTATTTTCATATTGTGTAAGTGTACCACCCTACAAGGGGCAAACAAGAAGTTTTAAGTCCTGTTCATGAGAAGCCACAGAAATCCTCCCCTCAACCCAAACAGTTACACTGGTTTGTTGGCATTTAAAGATGAACCTCAGAGTGAGGTTCAACTGAACCCATTTCTTGTTTTTAGTAACCAGCTACCAGGTTACTAATTATAGAGTATGTTTAAAGTACAGTCAGAACTGTCCACCGATCATATTTCAGCACTCCAAGACAGTTAATTCCTTTAATGAAAGTTGCTGGGAATCTTTTGCAAGTGCTGCTGTTCTTAAAAACCACCTTCAGCAGTACTTTGCTAGATGACAGAGCAAAAGCTAAATTATTAAATCTAAGCACTTCAGTAACCTGAACTGCATTTTTACAGTGCATTTCTGTGCTTTTACAGGACTAAGTCAGAGCTTTCTTAATATGCAATGAACAAAGAGAAAATCTGAAGAAGAAAATTAGAAGAACAGAGGCAAAGCACAGTTACAGGACGAATTACTGCAGGCTACAAGTATTTGGTACGTCATAAACCTCTGACACAAGGCACAGCTGGACTTTGTGCAAAGTCAAGGGCTTAGGGCAGGAGCAGATGGGCAGCTGCACCACCCAGAGTTGTGCAATGCACACCTTGGCAGGTCAGAAAGTGTTCAGTCAGTAGATGTAACTGTAGTAGATGCATCCCAGCCCTCAGTGCTCTGGCTTTACCACCCTCAAGCTCTTCCCCCAGTGTAAGTGACAGTTTGCAGAAGGTACAGAGGTTTGTGATGTGCACCCTGCAGAAATCACTCATGTTTTCAGTCAAGCCCAGGCTGTCCTTGTCTGCTGCTGCCCAGAGCAGGATCAAATTTGTTCCAGGAATTAGAACTTTGTAAACTTGCTGATTTTGTGCACCTCAGATCAGATCAGAGTTGATGTGTAAAATGGTGCCTAGAAGAGCCATAAGGAGATTGGATGTATGACTGAACCCATGGATGTATGACTGAACCCACGCACTCAGAGGAGGTGAGGCTGGAGTTTGTCCCCAACATGCCAGGCACAGTCAGACTCACACCCATCTCCCTTTACCTTCACATCTGCCCGGGTTTTGTTTGTGACTTCCATCACAAATTCACACCGTTTTCCATTGGGTGGGTTCATAAGATGGTTAAGAATGTAAAGGTCCACCGTGGCACCCAAATTATCTATATTGGACACAAATATATATTCCTTCCCCTCTGCAATGAGGTTGTCCAGCAGACCAGAGTTATAGAAACTGGCATAGATGTCTCCATGGCCTGGAGGGTACCAGCACTCCGTGTTCTCTCCTGAGTAAGAGACATCCTTGGCTATTGGCAGCAGAGTTTCCTTGTTAATTCTAGGATACCTGTGAAGACAATGGGTTTTGTTAAGTTCTCACCAATGTCAGACTCTGATAACAAAAAATACAACAGTAAAGGTGCAACTCCCTGGGCTTTTCCATAGAGCTTTTGAAGGTGTGCCCTGCAGGTTACTGTGAGTACCCTAACTGGGAGACCCATCCAAATTCTGAGCTGTTGCAGAGAAGTTACAGAATGCAAACTTTCTACTCAAGGATTTAAGCCACAGATCTCAGACCACACTGAAAACCAACTCTGCTTTGACAGGCAGGTTCAGAGCATGTCAAGCACACCTCCAACCCAGCAGCCACTCGGATTAGTTTGTTCTGGAAAAGGAACCATGATCTGTCTCCTTCCAGAGTCCAGGGACATTAAAAGCAAAGTCAGGAATCAAGTGGCCAGCCTCTAGTATACCACTATTCCTACATTTCTTAGTAACTCTCACACATCCCCCTCTCCCTAATTTTAATGCACTGCCCTTGACTGCCCAAACCCTGATGTTCCAGTCTCTCAAAAAGGCTCAAAAAAGACTGAACATGAGTACAGAAGACACTACTGCTACTCCAGCACCTCAAACCAAAATCCACCCCATTTGAAATATGGAGAAACACAAGCTAGTTATAACTTCTACCCCAAGTGGAGAAGTTTTTTTGATACCTGCTTTGATTAAAAGTATATATCTTCACACGGCTGTGACTGTATTTCTGCAGGATTTTCTTTGTGTCATCATCAGTGTTGAAGGAATTCATGAGAACCAGAGGAACATCGGTGTTGTAGGATTTGTTTAAGTGCTGAGATGGGAAATAAATGGTAAATTCAGCATGTATTATTAGCTTTAACTCCTGACACCTAAGATTTTGGGAGAAAGAAATTAGATAAAACAGACTGAAAATAGTAATTGCATGAGAGAAGAGATGCACTTATGCTGATAAGAAAGAGTAATATATTGGGTAAAGGAAATCCTTGTTAGTAGTAAAGATAAGGCCCAAATTAATTAGTGTATCTTTAATTAATCTTTGAAATCTGCATCGAAATTTAAAATTTGAAAAGCACAACACCACAAAATGATCATTTTAAGTTTTAGGTACTGTTGATTACAAAAAGCACATTTTCCATCAAATTGTTACAGTGTCAAAGCAACATTTCCAAACTGTGCCTGCACTTCTGAGGCCTCTTGGCAGGCTGTGAGATGGACAAAGGTATCAAGAGTACATAATGAATGAAATGTCACCATGTTAATTATTTGGGAATCTATAGAATGGAGCTGAGATACACAAGAGCATTTCCATGTGCACAGCAAAGGCAAAAAATTGGACATCATGACAGTGTTTTACCAAAACCAGAGTATGCAGGGAAAAAAAAAAAAAAAAAAATTTCAATGAGTTGTAGCTTTGTGTATCAGCTTGCCCGTATCTGCTGGAGTGTGTTTGGGATCATTCCCTTTGGTGGAGTTGGAGACTTCCACAATGACCCTTTGGAGAAAGGGCTACATCAGTTGGATGTAAACTTAAGTCTGGCATAGAACCACCTGACATAAATGGGAGAGTCACTCCAGACACACCACATGGAGGCAACAACATGCTGGCACTCCAGAAACTATGGAACAGACACACCCAACTGCCTACTCTAATAACTATCCTCATTATGTGCTGTAAGAGGAATATTCAGCATTAAAAACATAAGCTGAAATGTCCTCTCCCACCACCAGCAGCTGTTATTTCGTTTTACTCTTCTTTCTTCAGAGGAAAATGCCAACTATCACTTCCAGGATGAAAGTTTAAATTCAACAAGGAACTTGGAGCTGCTGTGAAAAGCTTTGTTCTAATGCACGCAAAACCCTTTCTTAAAAAAGATAAACTTGCAGCTGGAGCAGTCGGAGACAAGCCCAGGAGTTGTTTACCCAGGCCAGACCAGCTCTATAATGTGGTTGCTTGTGTTTTCTGGACACAATTCCCACTGGATCACACTTGTGCTAACACGTGTGGAGGGGATGGAGTTCAGTCTGTGATTGCTCCAGCCCTTTTGTGTCTACTCCTCCCAGGGGAATTCTGTACTTCACTCCAGCACTGTGCCCAGACCTTGTTTCCCTCTCCTCTTCCTTTTGGCAAGCCTCCACTGTGATCCCTCTTAAGAGGTCACGCAGGAGCAGCTCAGTGTGTGTTGCTTCCTCCAACACAGAGGGGAAAGCTCATCAAACGTTACCTCGATCTGCTGCACCGTCAGATCCAGGAAGGTGTTCTCGTTCCGCACCCCGATGAGACTCTTGGGGCCTTTGCAGCCCATGCTGGTGCCCAGCCCACCATTGAGCTTCACAACCACCAGCTTGTTCAACACAGAAGCAATGTTATCAGGCAGGCCTCTGGCCTTGATCTTCTCATAGGGCTGGATCTGGGGAAACAACAGAAATGAAAAATGGCAGTCAGGCATTTGGAAGGAAGTTGTTTTGTCCTGAAACCTTCAGAACTTAAAATCCAGTGATAAAACTCACATTTATTTGTGTGCTTTATAACGTTAAAGAACATCTGCAAAGCGAGTCTATCGTAATCTAATTTGTTACTACAATAACCTCTTTACTTGAGAGGTTCTATGGACACTGTGACACCAGTCACCATCAGCTTCATTCAGTTGAGAAGATGCCTCTGCTCTTCCAGGTTCAGAGAACTGACTCAGTGGTAAAGGTGGGTGAGGAAGAAGCCACAACCCTCTTCTTATGCGCTACAGCAGGAGAGGGGGTTTCCTTGGGTGCCATTTCACTCACTGCCCCAGTAAGGTGACCACCCTCTCCCCCTGCAGTCAGGCCACAATGTAAGAACCCACACCCTGCATGCAGGGCATACAACTCTCCTTCCCTGAGCAACTTACACTCACTAATTTTTTTGATACTTTGCTCTGAGATTGTCAAAGGCAAAATTCTTGGCAAAAGGTTGGTTCTTTAATTCTGTCTAAACTGACTTTTATTCCAACTACTAGTCTGGTATAATAATTCATCTCTCCCAGTTGCATAATGCACAGTGCAAGAAAGTTCCTGCTGTTTTCAGGATGTGTTCATCCAGCTCACAATAAAACTTACAGAGCGTCTTCTGCCTTGCTGACAGCCAATTCCTACAGGTTTAAAAACAGTCTGGGCTACATTTTGGGATAGTGGTGGAGAGAAAAATCAGGCTTGTAATGACAGTGTGCCTTGAATTAGGCACTGCTTGTTCCCTAAATCCAAAGCACCTCAGTCAGAGCAACAGCAGTAACAATGCCACGGTAAGAATCATGCCAGAACTGTTGGAGCAGAATCAATACAATTATCTGTTAGCTTGCCCTTCTAGAGATTTTCTTTTGAAGGAAAGCCTTGGTGTTTCAGTGCTGTGTGTATTCTAGCTGCAAGAAAATTATCTTAATTCTGATAAGTGGTGTTGTAAGATCAACAGCAGATTTCCAAAACCAAATACCTACAGAGTAGTTTTGGGAACTGTGTTTGCTCTGGGCAAGTCAGGCTGGGGTTCAAATGGAAATTCACACTGCAATGGAACAAGAGTCATATTTCTTACTGGGATGTGTGGGTGTAGAGAGCAGAGTTTTCGCAATTCCAGCATTCCAATACACCACAGGCAGCAGATTAGAGCAGATCCCTCACATTAGGGAAATTCTGCCTTATGGGGTCTGAAAAGCTTATAGGATATATTTAAAGATAAGATGACTCCTTGTGGAGTTCTCGTGGCTCAGACAAAAAGCAGTAACACAAACACTGCGATTTCACAGAGGACATACGCAAGAACTTCCTTCCAAGAGGTTCCAAGAACTTTTCAGGAACAGAAGTGCACAAAAAACAGAATCTTGCTGTGCTTTGTTGACAACAGAAATTGTGTTCAGGCTGGGCAGACACCTCAACAAACAACTGTTCTTCTCATTAACAAAGAGGTGATAAACACTGATTTTAATGTCTTGGAGGTACATCAGGAAGCTTAATGAACAATTCAGTACCAGCAGGACCTACAGAGATTTACACTCAGATTTACTGCTTCCAATCCACTCCAAGGTCAGTAACACTCCGTATTACACTGTAAATGGATTAGAAACATTTCAGCTTGAGCTTTAGCTGGGTGGGACGTGAGTCACATCCAGGATGTTCAGACAGTGTCTGGACATCCAAAGAAATTATCTCAACTTTCACATCTCACTGTGTTCCTCTTGCATCACTCACAAAAAGCAGAAAGTCTGACACTCCGTTCAGGGCTACGTTGCCTCAAAAATCATTTGCTTTTGCTCAAGTGCCAACTACCCTTTAATGCCTTCACTATCATGCCTGATACCAGTTTGTGCAGAAAGCTCAGAGTAAAAATCCTGAAGAAGTTAAAAGTTCCACCCAGGCATCCATCAAGGACTCAGTTCATTGGATGTTGCATCAGTTACAACACAAAATTTATGACTCAGCCTCACTAAATGTTTCAGTTTCTTCTGGCACAGGCATTGGAAACGACAACTTGGCAGTGAAGCCCTGGATCTTGAAGGGTCTTTAATTCAGAGAATAACAAATGTCAAGAACTCAAGTTCCAGCAGGAATGTTGCAGCATCAGGACTGCTGGATGCCAGTGCTACCATGCAGCAGCTCCAGTCATGTGCAGGCACTAATATGCAGAACTACCTCATCACCTGCAAAGCATATACACAAGTGTAAAAAGTGTTCCACAGTAATGAAAGTCAATTCTTGCTCTAAGGGCTTGGAACTTGACAAGTAAGTGCCAATGGTGAACTCTTCATGAAAAAACAGGAGCAGGAATGACATTGCTTACAGGAATAACATGGCTGCAGTGTCACTCACTTAGGACATGTCTCACAGCGTGGTTTGGGAGTGTTCTAAGATGACATAAGCAGCCTCCTCTGTTTTGCAGCCAATGCCACAAAAGTGATTTTTGGGAACAGTTTGCATGAGGCAGCGTTGGGAGTTTGACTAACAGCTTTCAGAATTGTACTCCTACTGCAAAGAGGCTTGCAAGAGTTTGTTAGAGACAGACAAAATGAGCATCAGGGCTGTCATCGTGGGTAGACCGGAAAGGAATACACCCATATTAGTTAATATGTACTCACACTATCAGGAAACATTTACTCAGCACCAAGGAACAGCTCTAGAAACACCACCAAGTGCAGAGCTCTCTGCCCTTGTGACACCCCAGCTGCAGTGCAGCCCACAGAGCTGGAGTCCTCAGCACAGGAGATACATGGACCTGTTAGAGCAGGTGAAGAGCAGAGCCACAAAGATGATCAGAGAGACAGAACAACTCTCCTGTGAAGACAGGATGAGAGAGCTGAGGCTGATCAGCCTGGAGAAGGGAAGGCCTCATTGCAGCCCTCCAGCACCCAGAGGGGCTTTTAGAGCAAGAACAACTTTTTACAAAGGCTGATAGGGATAGGACAAGGGGGAATGGTTTCAAACTGAAGAGGAGAGATTTATATCAGATCTTAGAAAGAAATTCTTTATTCTGAGGGTGGTGAAGCAGAGGAACAGGTCACACAGAGCAGCTGTGGCTGCCCCATCCCTAGACGTGTTCGAGGCCAGCTTGGATGGGGCTTGGAGCAACCTGGTCTAGTGGAAGGTGCCCCTGCCCATTGCAGGGGGTTGGAACAAGATGATCTTTAAGGTCCCCTCCAAACCATTCTATGATTCTATGAACCCTTAAAATCCATTTCCAGAGTTGAAGATTAGAAAGATGCTTTGTGTTTTTGAGTAAGGCTGTAACATTCACTGTTTTCCTTCATGATACAGTTCACGAGATGACAACCTGAGCTGCAGACAGGAATCCAGCCACTGGGGAAGAAACAAATGGCTCTAACAGACAGGTTCCTTTCACACTCACATTGCTTTGGATGCTCCCTTTGCATCCCAGATGAGGTTTTGCATTGAGGTTAACTTGATCACTGCAGTTCTCTCTGAGGCCTCTCAGCAGGACTTTGCTACTGCTTCCCATTCAGACAAATAGATGGCTGTAATCTACATCGAGAGGATTAAGTTACACTTGCCATGTCCACATCCTTTACCTCCTCTCCCTGTTCACTGGCACTCCCAGTGTACTTTCTTCTCTGGAGACTGTAACAGTTCTGGGTCCTAACTATGCCAGCTATCACTGTAAGCCTTTGGACATATGAAAGCAAAGCATCTGGAAGGGAAAAACAAGTCAGAGCTTTACCAATACAGTGTGAAATGGGTTCAGTCATCTGTTACCATCATCAGTATTAGTTGTTACACTGAAAACATGGAGGTCAGGGAGAAATCTCCCATTGCAGAGGAAAACAGAGGAATATTACAAACCAAAAGTTTCTGTTTCAATTTACTGACAGGAGCCTTTAGTTGTCAGTACATGCCTCAGGAAAAAGCAGAAAGCTACATTCAAAGAACAAATACAACAGGTATCACACTAAATGACCTACAGAAGTCTTATTAGAAATTCTGTTCCTGCATAGCAGAGTCCCTTGGCATTGGGAAAAGCCTGAAACACCTTTATCACCTAAAAGACAAAGCCTATAAATCCAGTAAATTATTCATGAACTTTTTAAAGCTGCTAAATAAAAAAGCAAAAACTTCACACTTAGGCACATTTTTAGGTGCCTCTGTTTACAGAGACATGTATGTCTGTATGTAAATATACATACGTACCTAAACAGGTGCTTTTTGCTCTACTAAGTATCAGCTGAAGACTATAATTGCCAGAATTCTCATCAACAAAGCAATTCTCCAAAACAATCATAGGCAAATAAATTCCCACTGGGGAGAGTAAGATGGTGCTTTCTAAGACATGGTCCTTGTAGTGTGAGATTCCCCAAGAACCCCACCACCTCACAAAGCAAGGTCATCCCTACAGGCAACTATAAATCACTTGCAAAATTACCAACAAACAAGTCTTGTGTATACCAACCTTTGTGTTGTTCTAATAAGGCCAGGAGGAGAACATGCTGTGAGGTTTTACAGCTAGGAAGAGAAAACTCATCTGGAACTGAACAAAGGCACTCAGATAAACCATGCATGTGTTCAGGGATGGATACTTGTCCCAAAGAACTCAGCAGTGCAGCCCTTCAAAAATTACCCCTCTTTCTCTCTTCTAAAAGCTCCTACTGTTCTTACCTGTACTAGCTTGACTAATAATTTTGAAATCCTGGTCTTAAAGAAATCAACTTTTATCTAATAATTTCACAAGTCATACCCCTAAGCAAAGAATAATCTGGGAGAAGGTCACTTAAAAAGGGCTTCACACAAGACCCAGTAGGTTCCTGACATGACTGACATATGAAAAAGGAGAGGGTAGAGAGGAGCAGGGCTCAAGGAGGGTAGGGAGACGGAACTCTTGTGGTCAGCAAAGAAGAGGAAAGAAAAAAATACTCAAGAAATTTAATTCCACTTTCGGTTTTTGCGAGTGCTAAATGTGCCTCCTGCCTGATCAGAAAGTCTAAGTATCACCCTAAAGAGATATTTACTACGAAGTGAAGAAGGCATGGAAGGAAGGAAGTTTGCAGATATTTTGCACAGCTTTCTTCTGTGGCATTTATCAAGAATGATTACTTAGAGTTCATGCTAAGAAGCAACATTCCATTTAAGATCACGCATGTGTCTCATCTGCCCAGAAGTGACCCAAGTTGGTAGGATTCTTATCTTGTCAAAAGCTGCTACACAGCACAGGAACACATTTGAGAATAAGCAGTACAGACCATAAGGAAGAAGACAGATACTCTTTCTAATCCTGCCCTTCTCCATTCAGCCTTCTGTGACCTTAAGTTAGACCTTTGTCTTAGTTCTTTTTTAACAGCTTGCCATGCCTGAGAATATCCCCTCAGTCTATTTCAGTGCCCTGCCATAACCTTCCTGTTTGACATTTGCTCCCAATGTCCTACCCTGTCACTTTCAGTCCTATACAGAACTTGTAAGTTTTTCCACTGAAGGTGTGCAAAACTTGGAAAATAGAGAATAGCTCTTCCTCTGCACAAAGCAGCCCATTCACTTGCATCAAATTACTGTAATTTAATCCCAGGCTTTATCTTGACACAGGGAACAGTTTATTCCTTTCATTGTCCTAAATACCTTTTTACATATTTAAAAGACCTATTGCCCCCCAGAGTCTCAGCCTCCTTACACTGAAAGAAATCCCCTTTTCTTCAGACTTCCTTCTAAGTCGTCTTATCTAGAACTCCAATTTCTCACCTTGGCCTCTTCACTGAGGGTGGACTTTTCTCCCCAAAGCAACACTTCATTCAGTGTTACAGTACAGAAAAGAGAGACATCACATGTTTTTGAAGTTAAAAGAAAACACTCAACCTTGGACAAACCCTAGACTTGCTCTAAAACAGCATCATTCTTCAACGCTTTATAGAGCGGCACTGCATCTGTTCTGGAAGTAACTGGCCAGCCTGCCTTTCAGCTGGAAACAGAGCCTCGATTGAACCACACAGAGAGCCTCAGAGAAACCACAAACCTGCGAGGACACAGAAGTCCTGCAATATGCCAAGATCACTACGCTGGGAAAAGCAAGAATTTGTAGCACAACTACACCATTAGTTACAGAGGAGTCAAAGGACAGCCTGGGGCCACAGATGAATCAATAAAATGAGGTTAGGTTTAATAGGAAGTATTTATTTCAGTGCTAAACAGTGCTGAAAAAATACATAGTGCTTTTGCAGCAGCAGCTCAAGTTACAGGTTATAAGTTACAGCAACATGGGCAACACTGGAAAATTACATTCCAACCCCCCCCCGCCAGTCAACTCCTCGTTTCAGATCCCGTTCTTTTACTGAGCTACTGTAGGTTACAGAAGTTGCTAAATGAGTTCTATTACCCAGCCCACTCACCATATGTCCCTTTCAAATTACTTAGCATAATGAATCTCTGGAAACAGTTCATCTGAGACGTGCAGCCTTCTTTTACAGGCAGGAGGGAAATGGGAACAACAAGGGTTCTACCTTCTTCCCCTCTAGTACAAGTTCTAGTTTACTCCAGAGAAGGTACCAAATGGTAAGGTGGCATCTGCCCCTTTTGTTCCCCTGCTCAAAGAACAGCTAACAAAACAACACCAAAGAACTTGACACATATGGTAAGCAGGACCTGATGTTCAGGAACACGTACAACATATGTCAACAAATAATTATTTCTCAGTTAGAACCCAAAGTGTTGTCCTACATGATTTTATAGAACCGCAGGAAATAGATCCCTCCAGTGGCTGAGTACGTCATTTGCCTTAAGAAGCAATTACCAGTTTTATGTGCCTTACAGACTGTCACTTCATTGCAACTTACAGAATCTTCTGGAGGTCTCTGAATCTTCCCCCAGTCCACAGATGGTCCCTTTTCTTGTAGGAATCTATGAAAGAGCTTCTTAAATCCTTCCAGGTCCTTTTTAGTGTGCTACAAAGGAGAAAAGCATTACTTAATTATTTAATGCACCCCTATTCAAAACACAGAAGCATTTCTAGAAACTGATGTACAATCTATTCAAAAGAGTAATTTCACAAACACTTAAGTAGACATGCTAAAACTTATGTAAAGTTCTAGAAGGTACCAAAAGCTCCCTTTCACTAAAACTCAAAAAAAACACCCCCAACTTGAATACCTACACAACAAATCTTTTGTCAAAATTGTAACCACTACAATTTGGCCCCGTCTTCAAGATAACAACTTTACCCTCCCATTCTGTAATCCACTGAAGATTACATAGAATGTATAATAACTAAAGATGATTAAACACTTAATAACTCTATCACCCAGTTTATAAGGAACTGAAAGTCTCCTACTGACATCATATCCAGGCTACTCTTCCACACAGGACCAGAGCACGTCCTAAAAATAAGGATATGGTAATCTGTGATTTGTCTCCTTGTCTAAGATCTGCCTCAATGTCCTGCATCCCATTCCTCATGCTGAGCTGCACCCACGCCACGCTCCTTACCTCTATCTCATTTGAGTGTGCAGTCGCAAGGATCTTATCAAGTTCTACTTTCATTGAATACTCCAGCTCTTGTCGAATGACTTCCTGAAACTGTGAAGAGCCAGCTTGAGACATTGCTTTGCTGAAATCTTGAAAGGAATAAAAAAATGGGTTAAAAGAAAAAAACCTACTTTATTTAGACTACAAATAGCCTTAAATTTTCTTTAAAAAAAAACCTGATAAACTCATGTATTCTAGTCTCATTTTATCACTGTGCTAGCAGTGCAGGAATCTAAAATTTTTGTTCTTAGTTACTCATGGAACAGACCTTAAATTGGACCCATCTTTCAAAACTCAGAATAACCCCAAAAGGCCAATGAGACATCTCCAGAAGTGTCCAAAAATCCACAGCAGTGTACTTTTTTGCTAGAGAATTCACATCCTACTGTATCAACACACTTAAGCAAGTAAAAGTGTGAAAAAGAATTCCCTTAGTGAAAAGCTGTGTAGAACATTGTGATCGAGGGTATCCTCCTGTTCACCTAAGCAAATAAAAACATATGTTTGCATTGTATCTACAGTGCATTTTCACACGATCTTCTGTTTGCTCCAGTAAATATTCCCTCACTTTATTGTGTGAGTATTTTCACACTACAGCATGCATTGCAGTTACTAAGCAACCTAGAAAATTGGGCTGTCTATCACTTCAGCATTTGTTTTACTTTTGAAAGTGATAAGCTCGTGAAAAAAAGAGTAAATACACAAATGTTCTATAAAGTCCACCCCACAGAAAGAACCGGGGGAGAACATGACTCTATTTTCCAACAGAAAGCATCTGAAGCCAGTGTGTTCTCAAAAGACATTCTGAGTATGTTCTCTAAAGACCTCAGTTAATTTAATTTCTGCCAAATCCCTTGAGTAATGACTTCCCAGTAACACAGAGAGTGATGTATTGCCAAATATAGCTGGATTTTAGAAACACCCTGAATACTAGTGCAAAAAGGGACGGAAGAGAACTTTGCAAGTGAACAGAGCGATGCTGACAGAAAATGTTGTTAGAAGAGGAACCTGCATTTAAAGTCTGTTTATTGAGAACACATATTAAAAGGCTCTTCTATTGAGAAAGTCTAAGAATGGTAGGGACTGCTTATTTGAATGCAATTTTTATTTTGTTTTATTTTTTTAAGCAAAGTATTGCCCAGCCTCAGCCTCAGTGACAGTATGTAATCCTTGCTTTGAAGCCCACAGAAGCCATTTTCCTGACTGCACTGTTTTGCAGGTAGGGGAGGGAGGAAAAAAAAAAAAAAAAGACAGACAAGTGCTGCAGTGCACATACTGTGTGTGGTGCAACACGGGAAAACGCCAGCTCAAGATGAACAGTGCAGTGAACAATAGGGTCTTTTTTTAACCAAATGCTTCATTTAGTAGTAAAAGCAGGTAAGAGTTGAAAGCCTGTTAAGCGTATCTTTCCGGGTCAAACACATAAAAACACGGACAGCCCTTCATCAGGAAGCACTTCTGCCTACAGAAAAACAAGGATGCCTGTACCAGCTTAATACTTTAATACCAAATTGCTACAAGTACTGCCTTTTCATTCACACATTTTGGGTTGATGCAAACGGAAACAACTGATAGGAGATCTTTTTGCATGTTTGCAATCCTGCAACATGTTACAATACACGACTCGTGTTACAGCAACACAGTGGCCATTTCTCACAGTTCCTGAGCCTCTAAAACATCCCAACCTCCCAGTGTGATGCAATGCACCTCAGCAGCAACTCTGCACATCCCAAGTGCTCAGCAGGGACCATCAGTCGCGCTGTTAAACACACTGGGGCTGCGGGAGGCAGAGCCAGCCAGCAACTTCCCAGGGCTGCCATGTAAACAGGAAAAGCTTGTTCGCTCCTATGAGCCAAAAGACTTGTATCTACCAGATAAAGCCATTTACAGACTAAGTAGCATAACAAACAAATGAAAATAAAAAGATGTCCTAAAAGTAAATGCATGATAACATCCTCATTTAGGGGCCTTTTTTTTCCCCTATAATACTTTAAATTCTCCACAAACTAAATGAGCAAATGCTAAACACATTTAATCACCAATATCTTTGCAGAGAATCAAATCAAGCCTGTTGCTTGTTTCAATATCAAGCTTCAGGCACACAGAGAGGCAGTAGATGGGATGGCTCTTACCTAAACTCAGTCTACCAAAGCTTCCAGTGTTAGAGACTGCAACTTTCACTGGCAACAGAGGATATTTAGGCTTTACACTGACCATTCAACAACTACTGCAACCCCTCAGTCTCATCCAGAATCAACGTGTCAGGGCATGGTTGCTTGGGGAGAGTATTTGTTAGTGCTTTAAGTAAAGTTATTATTATTTGGGGGATAGAGAGAGGAAGGACATGGCTGGAGTCCATAAAAACATGTGCTTGCCTGGTGCAGGAAAAGTATCTATTCTGCATACAAGAATTTGAATACTGTAACTAAGCAGCCAAGAGAAACAGTAACCAAAAGTGTTTCTGCTGTTAACATGCCAGGAGAGGCAGAGGCTTCGAGCGTTTATCTGTCCACCAGGATGTGGGCTGGGTGGGGATCAGCAGGACTCTCTAAAAGCTCCCCAAAACAAGACAGCAACAGCAGCATTGGTACACATGCTCCAGACAAACTCAGTACCAGTTGTTCCACTGCCCCTCAGAATTTTTGGGAAGAAGCTGGTACTTATGCACCCCAGCCTACCGCCAGCACAAAGACAACTGCAGTCCTTTAACAGCAGCTACAGCTGAATTTCACAGCCTGGGTGAAGACTGATTTCCCCTTTCACCCCAGCATCAACAAGGAAGTGGAAAGGCCAGTGCAACAGCATATCTGAAAGCAGCTCTTTCCTACAGGCAACGAAAACTTCCTAAGGCCATAATGAAAAGTAGCTACTGTGCCTCTGAAAACCAGATGGGAGGCAGAGTGCTGGACAGTTGCAGGAAGAGATTACCAAGGATACATGCAGCCATAAAATCCCAAATTATGTTGAAAGAGAAATGCCTCTTCCAAACTATTTCACAACTAACGCCTCAGATTTCAGTCTAAGCCCACTTTGAGGGAACATATATTTTTGAACACTCATCAGAAGTATGAAGAGGGTGGGACAGGGTAGTGGAAGATTCCAGGGGGACCTGCCCACACAGGAAATGAGCACAGGCCAGAAGAGCATGATTAAATAGTTGAGACTTCAGAAAACGTTGGGCTTTGCAAAAATGACCATCCAGGGTGTCTTATTTTAATGCCTTCAGTAGAAAGTGCTTCCTTCCAAGAAGCAGAGACAAGACAGCTCTTTAATCAAGTTCATGATGGTGTTTGACATGTGGAGAATTTCACTCCAACCCTCCTGCCCCCACTGTTATTTCTAGCAGGCTTTTGTGCTCTGCTCTGACTGCTAACCTGGCCCCTGCCCTCACAGCACAAGCCACAGCCCATGGCAGAGCACTGGCAGGTTTATGATGCATAATTTTATAACTGACAGATGCAAAAACCAAAATGTGATATATCGGCTCAAGCTAATGAAAAGGAGGGCTTTGTACACTATCAGAAACAAAATAAGGGGCAGATGTCCTCAGGAAAACTGCACAAGAACAGAAGATTGGTGGCCCTTACTTAGGGGCTTGCACGTATTTTCTTACTGCCATCCCTCCTCTTATCCCCCATTAAAAGCAGAGAACACATTAAGATGGATTAATTTCGTTCATTAATCCAATCAGAAGAGAACTTCACTGCTTTGGTACTCAGTATACAAGCACCCAGCACAGGAGGGAGTTGTGGGACAAGCCAAGCAAGAACTTCTCTCTGTCATGGAATAATGGGGAATCTCTTGGGCTGAGGGTTATGAATTGCAATTACTACTGCAATTCAGGTAAGAATACAGAAAGACCTAGAGCAGAAAATGATTAAGGTCTCTTTGGAACCAGACTACTGCATAAAAACTAAGAAAGGGTGGCCAGTGAGTTACAACATGCAGCTAAACTTTAAATGCTCTATCCTTGAACTCTGTGCTGAGGGTACAGAGTAAATGCCTTCACTTCCAACAACTCCGCTTAAAGTTCAAGGCAATCTTTATCTCTGGCAAGGATAAAACTCTCTTTAAATACCCACACTATAATGTGCAATGGTAATGAATACTACTTTGCCTTTCAGAACTGAACACAGCTGCTCAGCCTCCACACACATTTTTGTTTTCCTACTACTAGAGGCAAAATTTACCAACTCCTGTTGGACTGAAGGATACGTGAAGCAAAAGCGATTTATGCTCGGACTCTCCTTGACAGACGAGCACCTAAGCCTGAGCTAACTCAGAAATTTGCATCCTAGGAAAGCATTCTTGCCAGCTGCACAAACCAAGAGTTTGGGTGTTACAGTCAGACACAGCTGGATTTCTCAGTCTAGCAGCTGATCCTCATGCTAAAAATATCACTTGACACTGGCAACATGTTTTAGTACTATTGGCCTGACAAGAAAGTATCTAAATAGGGGATGCTTTTTTTTTTTTTTTTAAGATTTAAGGATTGTCAAATCTTTGGTAATATTTAAAAAAAGCAATTACAGTCTTTACACAGGTTTCTGCAGTTCTCAGTATCATAAATAACATCATTTGTCTGCAAGATGGCTACCTTCAGCAGTAGCCTGAGATAAGCCAATTCCATCTAAAAAGAACAATTAGGAATGTATTTTTGTAATGTATTTCACAAGGGCTTATCTTGCTAACTTTCAGGGTGGCCGGTTGAGCAATGTGCTGAAACACTTTCCTCTGCTTTTTGCCCATGTATCACAACAGGACATTTGCAGACAGGTGATGCATTTACACCGCCAGCATTTAAGAGTTCCGAACACCCACTGTCCGAGGGCCAGGGATTTCCCAAAGCCTGCCAAGGCCCTCAGTTGCCTGCAACATCCAAGTTCGTACAGCAAAAGACCTCCTCGTGTTCTTTCTGCGGGCAGCGCTACATTTGTTGACAGGCCTGCACGGATTTAGATTGAGGAACCCCACAGCCACGGGTTTCGTTACAAAAAGCACCACTAGGAATATCGGAAAAGAGGGAAAGAAAACTGCAACGGCAATGCACCAAAGTAATTTTTCTTCCCGAAATGACCTCTTGTGGGCTTGGCTCCCTGTTTGCACAGCGAATCCGAAACTCAGACCACGTACACACAAGCGCTCACAACATGCGGGCAGTGGAGGGGAGCGCCGGAGCCCTACCGGGATCGGAAAACGCCAACAAAAAACAAAACAAAACAAAAAAAAAAAAAAGGAAAAAAGGGGGGAAAAAAGGGGGAAAAAAGGAAAAAAGGGAAAAGGGAAGACGTTCGACCTTAGCAGTCTTCCTCCCTCAACTTTAGCCGCAGCTTGCCCGAGGTTCGTGCCGGGGAGGTCCCCGCGGGTCCCCGGCCCCGCCGCTCCCGCCCGTCCCGTCCCTCCGGGATCGCGGAGGGGAGAGCCGAGCGGGGCCCGCCGGGACCGCGGGCACAGCTGGGGCTGCCGCACCAAAACACGGCCAAAACACGGCGGGCAAAAAGCGGAGGAGCCGAGAAAAAACACGGCGCGTCAGCTTACCTTTCACGAGCGCCGACATTTTCGCGCTTTAATCAATAAGCACTTGTACAACCGCGAGTGCCCCGCGCTGGGCCGGGGGGGCCGGGCGCGGCTGCCGCCCCTGCGGACCGGCCTGGCTGGAGCTGCCGCCCGCCCGCCGCGCTGCCCTGCGCCCAGCGGAGCCTCCCGGGCCGGCGGGCGGGCGGCGAGCCCCGAGCAATTTAAATTTCATCAATGGAAGAGGCGGACCCGCCGCGCCCCGGGTTTCGCCACCCCCGACCCTCCCCTCCCCTGCCGTCCCCTCCCCGCCGGGCCGCCCGCCTCCCCCGGGGGCTCCCGGCGCGGCTCCTCCTCCTCCCCGCGCCCGGGGGGGCCGCGCTGGGACGGGACAGG
>JAWWEV010000115.1:15349937-15375708 GCA_035583235.1 Hafferia zeledoni | reverse complement strand
CGGGCCGTGAGCCGTGGGGCTGCCCCGGCCGTGGCGGCCCCGCCGAACCCACCTCGTCCTGCGGCGCCGCGGGCGGGGCGGGACCCCGCGCTCCCCTCCCCCGCCCCGGGGCGGTGCCGCGCCCGTCCCGGCGAGCCCCTCGCGCCGGAAGTGGGCGGGGCCGGCGGCGGCGGCGAGAGCTCTGTCGCGACAGCCGCGATTCGGGGAAACGCGGTGAGAGGCGGTGGGGGTGTGTAGCCCGCCGAAGGGGAGGCTCGGGGGTGAGCGGATCGCTCGCCACAGCCCCCCGACAGGAGCGCGCAGCCAGGTGCGGATCAGCCTCCTCTTACCGGCAGCGCTCACAGCATGGAGAGGACGCGGCCTCAAACTGCGCCTGCTGGGGAACAGGTTTAGGTTGGGCAGTGAGAGGAATTTGCTCACAGAAAGGGTGATTAAACTTTGGAATGAGCTGCCCGGGGAGGTGGTGGAATCACCGTGCCCGGAGGTGCCTAAGGAAAGGCTGGACGTGGGTCCCTGTTCGCTCCCTGCACGACAGCGCGACAGGGTCCCTGCTGGCTCCCTACACGACATCGCGACAGGGTCCCTGCTCGCTCCCTGTCCCACAGCGCGACAGGGTCGCTGCTCGCTGCCTGCCCGACATCGCGACAGGGTCCCTGCTGGCTCGCTGCACGACATCGGGACAGGGTCCCAGCTGGCTCCCTACACGACATCGCGACAGGGCCTCCTCTCTCTGCCCTAGATCCACCAGCAGGGAAAAAGTCCCGGGTTTGCTCCAGGCCTTCAGCAAAGTCCCGGTCCTTTTCTCCAGATGGGAGCTGTTCCCTTCAGAGCCGCCCTCCTGCTGTCCTTGCGCTGGGAATTAAAATGCTCTGGTTTAAACCTGTTACTCCATTCCTACAGCTCTGCTCTGATCCCACATCCAACGCCTGCCGGCCAAGAGCACAACCCAGATGTTCTCCAGATAGGACCAGAGCTGCTTTTGTACAGCTGTCTTGGGTAATTACAGGGT
Organism: Hafferia zeledoni; assembly: GCA_035583235.1. NCBI lineage: Eukaryota > Metazoa > Chordata > Aves > Passeriformes > Thamnophilidae > Hafferia > Hafferia zeledoni. Next base: position 15,374,699 of record JAWWEV010000115.1, on the reverse strand, counting down.
AATTACAGGCATAACCCATAGGGTAATAAATAAGGAGAAGTTTTTATCTGCCAGCAGTAAAACTAATTACAGTGACCTGTCTTGCTGTGGCATAACCAGGAGAAAACCCTCCTCCGCTCAGACAGAGCACTGATGGTGTCAGATCACTGTGTTGCTTAGGATAGAGGGGAACCAAAACCAGGAAATTTTGGTAAAACTCTTGAGTGCCCAGAGTTCTGGCAGCATCTTTTTAGGAAGGTGAAGGAAAGAAAGCTGTTGGGTTGATAAGGTCAGTCCACCCACAGGCAGCTCCTCCTGACCCCTTTGGCAGATGCCAGCCAGAGGATGGAGGAGAGGCTGTGCAGCACATGCCCCTGGCCTTATTAAAAAACCCAAAACACTTAATTGCTCAAGAGCTGGATTGAAATGAGGGAGAGGTTTGCAGCCTCCTGATGCTGTTACTCCTGAAACACCAACTAGGAATGCTCAGGGAGTGACATGCTGGCAGCCCATCCATGTGTACCAACACTTTGGGTTAAGCAGACTAGAAATGCCAAAAACAGACTGAAAGGGCCCAAATGAAAAATAAGCTTTTGCTCCCCACTCCCCATGCCTGATGTCATCGTCTCACCCAGGGAGTTCAGCATTTTCCAGGAATATGGGGCTGGACTGCATCACAAAGTAACAACTCAATCAAGGCACCAAACCCAAACCACCGCCTGGTTTTATGGCTCAGACATAAACTGCCTCATAAATAAAGTAAGTAAATAAAATTACAGTGATTTCCTTTGCTTTCATCAACCGAGACACTTAGAGCAGTGCAAAATGCTGCCAAAAGAACCGGTCCTGTCCTCCCCTTACTCCAGCCCTTCTCCCCATCCCGCTTTTGGCTCAGCACTGGCGGATTTTGGCTGGGACTGTCATCTTTTGGATGGGCTCATTTCTGGCTTGCAAGTGGTTGGTGGCAAGGGGAGGTGGAAAAGCTCTTCTGGATACCCAGCATCATCCTTTGAACTCACTCTTCCTTAGCATTCCTTATTAAGTTTCCCACTGAGGACATTTATTTTCCCTCTCTGTCTGTTTTTCAGCCACTTCATTTATAGCCAATTAACTGACTTGTTCGAGCTGAGCAGTGTCAGCAGTTAATAGAAATCTGGTCATTTATGGGGGAAAACACACCATGCAAATGCCAAGGAAATATGGCCAGGAGGCTCTTGGAAAGCCAAGGTGTGAACATTCAAATTTACTGACTAGGGAATAATAGGAAAAACCTTTTTTGTTGTTGTCCAAATAATGGAAATAGTAACACAGGTACTTTGTGACCATTTGTCTCTTAATTATATGTATTTAATGATTATATATATTACAAATATAGGTGTATGTATAATATACATATATCTACACATCATACATATACATAATATATAATATTGTAGTGATATGTATTTATGATTTCTATATTTTATGTATATTATACACATATGATATATCTTTAGTATTATATAAATATTTACCACTTTATCTGCAATATAAATATACATTTAGAAATCCAAGAATTTATATACATATAATCCCAGGAGGTGCATCTGGGCATCCAGCAAAGCAGGCATCTGGATCCCCAAGGATGTGTCTGTAAAAATATATATGCGTGTGTGTATAAAACATATATATCTATCATATAAATATATATTAATATATCATTGCATGTTATGTATGTCTTATAGACTTAACGTATATTAAATAGATATATTACAGATACATACACAGTCAGTAGATCCTATATAATATATATAATTTTATATCGTAATTTTTCTTCTTTCAATCTGATTTTTGGCAGAAAAAGACAACAAGTGACTGGGAAACAGTAGAAATCAACCTCTCAGCACCCTTGGGTGGGGCACACGGGACACCTGAGCTCTGCCAGCCCCTGTTTGTCCAGCGAGCGCAACAGCTGCCTGATACATTCCCGGTTGCTCCGGAGCTTTATTCCTGTGAGCAACACCCATTTGCACTATTTGCTAAACAAACGGGGGCTCATCAGCGAGTGCCATCGGTCCCACTCCCGTTTCCACTTTCGGCTGCTCTGCAGGCTGAGGAGCAGCCGAGTTCAAACAATCTGCGGTCGGGCATCAGGCTGGGAGGAGATAGAGCATTAACGAATTTAATAGCACCAAACAGATCAAAGCTTTCAAATGGCATCATTAAATAATAGCCCTGAGGCACCAATCTGTGATACCACAGGACTCCAGCGTGGGGTGGAAAAACCTGTGACTGCATTCTTCTGAAATATTTCCCAACTGTTTAAAAAGGTATGAAAATCCACATTTTATCTATTTTATTCCATTCCAGCATTGAACCAGGAGAGGCTAAACAACAGCTGTGTGAGCAGGGAACAGGGCAGGGAGAACCCTGTTTTTTAAAATAAATAAAATATTATTTTTAATTCTATGCCTTTCTCTCTTTTCCATATTTAAAGCATGGACACACAGCACACCTTTGGGGCAACAGCTGAAAGCCACTGAGTCAGAAACAAGCCTGGTTGCACCTAAAAATCTCCTGCTAACAATGTCAGTGAGGACTCTGGAGGTTTTGGGTGCTCCCCCTCAGAGCTGCAAGATTCTTGGTAATGATTTTGTAACGTAGCCAACGGGGAACACTGGTATGAAGAGATTCAGTGGTGGTGGGAATAGCTGGAGCTGTTCAGGCGTCACAAGGGAATGGGGGTTGTTTTGTCCACAGATAGACTGGACAAAAGCTCTGGAATAATTCAGCATCTATTTTTAACTCCCTTCTTGCAGGAATTTCGCAGCGCCTGGCGCCTGGTGGCACACTGGCATGCACATGGCATGCGTGGCACTCCCGCTGCGGGGCTGGGGGTGGGATAATGTCATTGGAATAACGAAGCCCCCTCTGGTCTGGAGGTGCTGGAGGTGTTGGCCAGTCAGGGGTTTCTATACATCCTGTCAGCTACTGCTCTGCACACTGTAAGTCTTCCTACTGATTTTTCATAGGGAACAAATCCTGGGACAAGCCCTTGTGGCAAACAACAGATGGGTCTTGTCCTTACCAGCACCCGGTTGTCACCCTTTCACATTTGCCCCTGGGCCTGTTCCCACTGCTATAATTAACGGCAAATCAGGTGTCAGCTTCCTCTGTTGGACATGGCCGTAGAAATTCTTGGCACACTGCTCTTCCTTTCGGGGCTGGAAGCCAAGGGCTGGAGACACAGCAGAAAAACAGCTCATTATGCCTGCAGCGGGGTGAGAGCCTTCCCCTTTCTCCCCTGCATGCCCAGGGCTGGAGCCAGGACCTAGTTCAGACACAGCGACCATGGTTGGACATCTCTGTGCCCACCCAGCAATCCCAGGTGGGGAGAGTGTCACAGTGCTATGCCAGGTTCATCCAGTTCTCAGTGCCTGCATCCGTGGTCAGGCAGGTCCCCTGCAGCCAGGAGGATGGTGGTGGCAGTGGGGGGCCTAATGTGGGTCTGGGGTTCTGGAAAGGATGGGGCTGAGCCACTGCATGATGAGCCTCCCTTGCTGCCCCACCAAGGCTGACTGGAGATGCTGACATCAAAACTTCCTAGCCCAGAGGATTAGGGACTAGCAGTGCTGATGACTCCTCCTGTGGGTCTGGTGAAACATCTCAGGAGGTGTTTAGTGACTGACTGTCAGCTGGAGGTGAGGGGAGAGAGATGGTTACCAGGTCACTCCACTTGGCCAAGCAGAGCATGAAGAGGTATTTGTCCGGCCAGTAGTTAGGTCTTAAATATTGGACATACAGAAAGAAACATGCACTGGGGCATGGTGAACCTGAAAATTAAGAGAAACAAACATGTGGGTTAAGAACAAGGGTAAAGGAGTTATTACAATTTCTCTGGTTTCTCTACCAACAGATCACCAGTTTTTCCTAATGAGTCATAGTTCTGCAGAAAAACAAAGGTCCCTCCTCCAACACCTGCTAGATCATGTTACTCAGGGCCAAGGTTTTCATCTCCCAAGATGGAGATCACACAGCCTCTCTGGGCTCCATTGTTGGATCACCCTCATGGAGAACATATTTTAACATATTATCCAACTAGAACTTCTCATCTTCTACCTTGTGCCCATTGCCTGCCCTTGTCCTTCCCCTGCACACTCTGAGAGGAGCCTGGCTCCATCTCCATCTCTGCTGTGGCATTTGCCTTTGCTGAGCTTTAGGAGGTTCCTGATGGACCTTTTCTAGGGATGAAGTTGACTGGTCTCCCCTCTGGATAGATCCTGTTCCCAGTCATGTGGAAGGAACTAAAGCTACTGACACGTCTTAATACAAAATCCCGGATTATGACAACAGGGAATGCCTTTAAGTAGTTAAGAGACACATGCCTAAGTACAGTAGTTCATGCTTCAGGTGCACAGAATTTTAGTATTTATTTTGAAGGTAAGTTTAATTTAAGGTAACATTAGAATCTGAATTAGAAGGGAAATATGTCATATTCTCATGGAGTTGAACAGTAGCAGAGGCTTAAGGTGAAAGAGAAGGTTAATCCATAGTTATGGGGTAATTTAACCACAAATTAGAAGAGTGAATTTATCTATGCTAAAAATGTCCATCTTCTATCCCCACCCATTACAAAAACTGATTTGGCTGTATACTTACTTAACAACTGCCTCTGTATCTATTTCTTGCATCTGCAATTCTGTATTAACCACGCACTATCAAATTTAAATATAAAAAAAAAATAAAAAAAAAAAAATAAAAGCTTCCTTCTTACTGTTGAGTTTATTAACACACACACACACACACACACACACACACACACACACACACACACACACACACACACACACACACAAATCCCTCAGTTAACTAACACACACACACACACACACACACAAATCCGTCAGTTAAATAAGGAAAAGAAATACACAGGAAAGACCCGCTTGCATCATTCAATGCAATGTTTGTCCAGCAGCCCTGCCCTCCAGGGCATACCAGGGACAGTGCCTGGGCTTCTGCAGCAGCCCCAGATTTGCACAACTCTCTTCATACCAATGTCCCCTGCAGAGAGGTGACTTTTTTTTTCCAATTTGGCACATTTTTGAATATTTTTTCTTGCACAGTTACTCAACTAAGTGGTTTCTGGGACAAATGAAGCCCATGCTCACAAGCCCATGTGCAGCAGCACAGTGGAGTTTGTCCCAGAGAAGGAATGGTGCTTTTAGCCAACTCATAGCCCTGCAATGCTGCAAAACCAAGCAGAAGACCAACCACAATATGCCCAAGTGAGCCTTTTTTTCCCTGTGAAATACATAAATTTAATCCACTTCCATTTCATTTCTTGCAATGGTTGTGCCCCTTATTGGCACACCACCAGCCTCCTTCCCAGGCATGTGCAGGATTATGTACACCACTGTTGGAGTAAGGAACAAAATATCACCTGTTCTCCAGCATGTAAAACTTCTCAGGGCCACCAGACCTTTTTTGGGCCTCTGTGGTTCAACAGGCAGAAGCGTTTCCCTCGATGGCACCAAGCACCCTGGGGAAGGAACAGCCCAAAGGAGGAGTGGTGACCTCCAGGTTTTCACCTGTGCCACATCCTCAGTGCTGCCTTTGAGAGGAGCCAGCAGAAAACAATTGGACTCAGTGCTCTGTTTTGTGTTAGTGAGCTGCAGGTTGGGGATCGAGAAGATCCTGCAGAAAGACAGCACTGAAGCTGCTGCACCCCAAAATTCCATGGGCCGCACGAGGCTTCCTGACAGTTGAATGCCTCTCCACAGCTGCTTCTCACAGATGTAACACGTGGTGTAAATACCATCTGCGTGAGGTCACGCTGCAGTAATTTCACAGAGGAGGAATGAGGTGTCCTCGTGGGATTTGGCAGGCTCCTGCTGGATCAAGTTCAGGATGGCCTCAGGCATGGGGCCATGGCTCAGTGGGGTTGTCCTGCCCCTGGGGGAAATCTTCAAAGAACCCATGGCCCCCTTGGGCCCCCTGTGTCCCTTCAGGTGCTTATATTCAAGGAGATTTAGGAGGAAGGGAAGAAAGGCCAGCAGCTAATTCATCTCAAATTATAGAGTAGTTATCATTGCCTTGCTGCCTTCATTTTGTTTTAATTTTAGACCTGCTCATTTTGGGCACACTCTCTGAAAAAATAATCTCTATTAGGAAGGAAAAGATCATATATTTATTGCTACAAAGGAGCATGTTTCTCATCTCTCCCATGTTGCTTTCTAGCCAAGTCATCCACTGCCAGGCAAGATCCCTGGAGCCCTTGGGAAATGCTGTCAAGGATTTTTGTGGGAGCCCAGTGAGTTCCCACAAGCCTGCCATGCTTTTTTACCCCTTCTCCAGTGGAAATGGGTGTATTTCACCCTTTTAGTTCTTGTCTGCTCCAACACTGGACTTTCCAGCTCCATCTCTGGTGAAACAATCCTGCTTCACAAATTCTCCTGCTTAGCAAATCCTTTTATTGAAGACCATGTTTGCTTGCTTTCCTTAGTTAGAGAGAGATGAAAGAATTCAGCTGGAACCCCTGCTAAAATGTGTTTTCCATGCTACTAAATAATCATGGAGAAGCCAAACAAAACGTCAGCAAACAGTTTATTTTTAGCAACACACTGCACATTGTTGTCCCTGCCCAGTGTCAGAGGGGCTGGAACTTAAAGGTCCTTTCCAACCCAACCCAACCCAACCCATTCCATGATTCTATGATATTGCCACTACAATCCCATTTTGGTGGTAAAGTCAGAACCTCAGATGTGTTTGGATGATACATCACAGCTGTTCTGGCTTTGCTGTGGCAGCACAAATCTTCTTGGAGCACTATCAGCTGCCATCCTTTTCACCCAAGCTTGGGGTGGAGGGGGTTAAAATTTTCCCACAGTAGTGTCCTTTGAATGTGGGATGATAGATCTGTTGGATGATAGATCTGTCTGTTAATTGCAACACATGTTTAATGTTCTATCCATTCTCAAGGAGATGCTTACTAGAGTACAATCCCTGTCTTTGTTGAGGTCCTGAAGGCTTCCTGAGGGCAATCATGGTCCATCCTAGTGGGCCAGGCAGTGGCAGTGGGGAAAACCTCTGGAGATGAGCAAGCAAGCAGCCTCATGCCACAGAGTGAGTCTCTTCTGCAAACCAAAGCCATAAAGGAGGTCTCCAGCAAAAATGGGTGAAAGTGAGCCATGGGTGCACCTCGAAACCTCTTGACAGGACATGGTGACACCTCCTCAGAGAAGAGATTTTTCATTTCTTCATCAGAAATAGTGACTCCAAGGCTTGTGAGTCCCTCCCATGCTGCTCTGGGCACTGGGCAGCAAGGGAGGGGATGGCATCTGTGCCCTGGTTGTCAAGCAGCATCATGTCCTGGGAGGGCACCAGGGCCGCTGGGGGAGACTCAGAGGGGAGTGGTGCAATACTTTTTCCATTAATCATTTACCACACAGTGATGTTTTCTGCAGCAGAAACAAATGGTTCTAGTGTACACATTTTGGTTTTCCACAGCACTCCAGAGTCATTTGCTGCCTAACAGTGTGTGCATAAGAGGCACTAAAGCCCATCCAGGCACAGGTTAAGTCTGTGCTACACCTTGTGTCCTCTTTGATGAGGGAATCTGGTCTCAGGCTGATCTTGCTTGTCTGGCTGCAGCAGACCTCTGACATCCACACCTCTACCACCCAAATTCAGGAGTGGGTGTCCATGAGAAAGTCCTTACCAAGGCTGTATGTGCAGGGGTAGAAATGAGGGATAAACCTCAAGGTCCTGGCTAAGCTCTTAGGCAGAAGTGAAATTGTGCCTTGAGTGCAGCCATGGAGTGAAATACCACAAACATAAAGCCAGGCCTTTCTGTCCTGGATACATTTTCATGGAGGGGAGGTCCAAAAGTTTTGAATCCTCATCAAGTTTCCATTGGGGTAAGCAGGCAATGAACCCAGAAGATCCTTTCCCTCAAAAAATCCCTTGCCAAGGGAAGCACAATGAACGATTCCTAAGGATCGCTGCTCAACACCTCAAAAAGAGAGGGCAGGATAGGAAACCAGGTCTCAGACAGTGTGATTTCTGGACAAGATGAGGCCAGTGAGCAGCCTGAGTGAACAGCCTCGTGCCAGGCAGCAGAGAGAGCCACAGCTACTGAAGGACAGGAGACCTGGGATGTCTTCCCTGCCTTGGACTACACTTATTACCAGAAGCATATAATGTCATATGCTCCAAGAGCTGTTTTTTGTCCCATCTACAACTGCTGAAAGACAACAGCACTTCCCATTCTACAATTCAGTCCTTATCATATTCCACTCAAAATATTTAATTGTTGGACTCGATGATCTTAGAGGTATTTTCCAATCTATGATTCTGTGATTCTGTATGTAGGTGAGTGCTTCAAAGGCAGGCTTTTCACCCCACCTAAAGAACACTTTTCCCTTTTTTTTTTTTTGCCCTAGTTTCATTACCTATGGGGTGAAAGACAAGTGAGTTTAATCATCTGCTACACGGCTCTGCCAGAGAAATCCAGGAGCAGCCAGAAATGTTTTACGAGCTTATCAAAGGCAATAAATGTTCTTTGCTTGAGTGAAGAGGCTTTTACAGGAGTTTGGCTCTCCTGATGGAGAACTAGCTCTCCAACACAGGCAGGGTCCCCAGGCTTTGTCCGTAGCTGTGGGAAACGACCTCCAGTGCCGCCAAATTCAGGCTGTGGAGAGACTGCGGCGGGACGGGCGCATCGCAGGGGAGCGACGAGCGGGTTCTCACTGAATACAAATTGCAGTGAGGAGCCAAATCCTGCAGCTCTCAGTAAAAAGGTTTGGAAAATTATTCTCTAGGAGGGCATGCCACGGGGGCTGGGGGTTGCCAGTTGGAAGCTTCAAATAAAGAAGGCAACAAGTTGATCGACTGTGATGGTGAACGTGCTGAGCCACATTCCTGTGTGTGGCAGTGAGGGGACGATGCTGTTGGCTTTGTCAGCCACACAGATTTGACCCAGGGCTGGGCCAGGCAGCAGCTGAAAGTGCTCTGTGTGGGCTATATGTAAAATATGACTTAGCTAGCCTGACCTTTGATATCTCTTGCCCATGCTCTACCACACTGGGCTTTAGGACAGGGTTTGCCATTGTGCCCCTTTGGGAAGTTTGGGGCAGAAAAGCTAAAAAAAAAAAAAAAAAGGGGCGTTTTTTTAATTAAAGAGGAATAGGCTAAAAAAGTCTCATGGTCGTGCAAGAGCTTAAACTGGCAGGTACTGCTGCTCCAGGGGATGTGCTATTTTTGCTTGGTGCTGCCCCTGCTGAGCCTGCAGTTCAAGGGGTTGATCCCCCATCCCTGTGGCTCCTCAGCTGGTGGCAACTCTGCCCAGCCCAGCACAGGTGCCAGCTGTCCTCCCTGCCCTCTGTCCCAGTGTCAGTGCTGAGGTGGTTGCATGACTGAACCCTGCCTTCAGCTGAGGAACCACCACCCTGCCTTGTCACAGTCACCCACTCCCTGCTCACACCTGGGAATGCAGTGGGATGTTGCAGTCCCCCAGCCCACAAAAATTCCCATGCCAGACCCTTTGGAGAGCTCATCCCTGAGGGAGAGAGGTCCAAAAAGCTGGCATGGCAAGAGCTGGTTAAGGCAGCCTGCAGGGCTGCTGAAGCACCACTCTGTGCTCCTGCTTGTTCAGAATCCTTCTTTTAGGGGTCTCCCATGAGGAATGCAGTTATTGCAGCAAGTATTTATGGGCAGAGAGTGCATGCAGCCCTGCCGGCCCCTTGCAGCCCTGCACAGCCCTACATGTTCCACATGGTGCTGAGGAACCAAGGCTGCAATGTCTGCACTGCAGGGCTGGGTGCAGCAGCTTCCTCGCTTCTACAGACAGTTTCCTTACCCACCCAGCAGCAGAGAACTTTGCAACAGGCATTGAGATGCTGAATTCTCAAGTGTACTGTACTCAAGTGTACTGTACCTCATCAGCTTCTTGAGTCTCTCCCAGCATCACCATCACTGTTGGTTGCAACCCTGTGAGACAGTACCTTTCATCTGAATGGCTGGGAATTGGGGACACAAAGCCACACAGCTGGGAACACAACAGCTTGTCAGGAAATAAGCACAGAATTTTTTCCTGGAGATGGAAGTCTGATGAGATCAGCTGATGAATTCAGCTGAAGGCACAGAGCAACTTTTGCATTTTTTAGAGGCCTGGAAGATCCCATAAACTTTAATGAGATACTTCAGCAAAACCATTAGGAGAAGCTGTTGAAAAGCAAATTGTAGCCATTTATGGGGACCCAGGAAACTCCAGCAGCTATTCACTCAACAAGAGCTAGCAAAGCAGCCTTCCTTTCAAATGTCATACCTTTGTCAAGAACTTCCTCCTTTCTCTTGTCAGGCTCTAATTAATTTTGCTCAAGATGGACATATTTCCATTCCCAAGCCACTTCTCTGTGGACCAGCCTGGAGCTGGATTCAGCAGGACAGATCACAGACTGGGCACCGGACATCACAGTTCCCCAGGAGAAACCATGACCCTCAACAAACCAAGACCTCACCTGGTCTATCTGAAAGGATGAGGCAAGAGACGGCCTCCAGGGAGCCCAACTGCTGGGCAATTAGATCTTTTAAAGCTGATTTAAAGAGACTCCTGATCTGGTCAGAAGAGAGGTGGATATGGCTTTTGAACATATCAAATGGCTTTTTAATGCCTTTAATGAAACCTGGGGAGAGGGTAAATGTCTTAGCTGCTCTACTCTCCTACTAAAAAAAGGCATCTCAGCCTTTCTCAGATAAGAGAGCAAGTCTAGCATGTCACCTTTCACCTTCAAGCTTTGTCTACAGGGCTGAGTCATTACTGCAGCTAATTAGAGACTTCAAGCTGATTATGAGAATTGCAGTAAGTGGAGTTACAAAATCTCTGAGCCTGATACTCCTTAATACAAAAGCCACTTTACACTGACCCAGCCTTAAAATACCCTGGGATGATGCAAAGTGCTTTTAAAGCAAATGGGATGAGTCCATCTGCGTTCGGAGGGACTGGCACACGTCACAGACCCCCAGTATCCCAGGCTGATGAGACTCTCAAAGGCTGCATCTGCCCCCAGGTGAGATGAAAGCATCTTTCTAGTCAAAGAAAGTCAAGTCTTTCACAGCAATTAAAAAAAAAAAACACATAATACATTCAGGCAACTACCTGAAGAGCTGATTGATAGCGATCCAATAAAAGCATAAGTCCTGAGTCCACTTGCAGGTCCGGACTCATAAGTTGCTGAGTCCACTGGCAGGTGCCTCTAGGGGTGTCCTAACCTTAACAAGCCAGTAAAACTCTCCTCCAGGTCAGCTCTGCCAAACTTCCATCACTGGACACTCCTTAAACATTAGGCGTATTTTAAATAGAATACAAATGTGAAAAGAAGAGCTCAACTTTTCCATATTAGTTATACAGTGAAATGAAAGGATCTTCCTACATTTTTTTTTTAAATAAATCAATAGATTGTCCACAGAACAGCTTTTGAACCAAAATTACCAAGGTGCACAATGCTCTTGTGGCCTGGGTGTGCCCATTTGGGTTACAAAGTGCCAGTGCTTGCCCCTAACAGGGAAAAGCCACCCTCTCCAAAACAGAGAGGATCCTGCCAGCCCCAGCAGCCCAAGAGCTGCTCCATCCTCACCCTTTGGGTCCTGCCAGAAACTGCCAGTGGCGTGTCCCAGGGTGGAGGACAACACACACATGGCCATAATCTTTGCAGAGAAAGGAAGTTGGAAGGGAAGCCTCATCTCTGGGCTAAGCACAGCTCCAAAAATATGACAGCAGTCATGAGACCCACGACCCCAGTCACCCGCTGTAAGGTTACTGCCGTGGTGACATTTGGATTACAGCGTCATCTATCACAACTTTGAGTCAGCAAAGGAGTGCAGCCAATGGTTTAGGTTTCCCTGCCAGTAAAACAACGCAGGAAAAGCATTTTGCTGGCAAATGTCTACCATCCACCCCCAGCAGCTCCCCTGGCCTGTGGGGCAGGGAGGAAGGGAGTTGGGGAGTTTGAAAATGGAGAGTGACACCCCTACTCACCCCAGGCAGCAAGAGGTTCTGGGTACCAGCACTGGGATGTGCACAGGAGCTCACACAGCAGAGCCAAAATACTGTGTTCCCTCCCACTCGCTTCCCAGGGCACATCAGCCCTCTCATGTGCAAAGGCAGCGCTGCAGCTCAAAACTAACCTGTGATACGTAAAGGAACATGAAAATCCAGCCAAACCAGTATGCCCAGCTGGCAGTATCGGGGAGAGCAGCTTGACCCTGGGCTGGTGGAAACTGGGACTCCATCTCCTGCATGCTCTTCCCAGCACCAACGCTTCAGGCAAGAGGAAACCTCTGTGGTCACCTTTGCTTAATGGCACATTAGAAATCTTGGGAAGGACTGTTCTCCTGCAACAGGAGGTTTTGCTGGGGAACAGGGACAAGCTGTGGGATAACACAGTGTCAGCCACACACCAGTGGGTTAGTGGAGGGGATGGGACCAGCATCGGTCCTTCCATTGACAAAACTAGGGCTTGTACTGCTGCCATGGCTCTTTAAGGAGAAATCATGAGTAATAGGATGAAGAACTGAGAAGCAACAGGTTTCTGCATGGGGGAAGAGATGTTTATATATAAATAAATACATGTATGCATGCATACAAGCATTTTCTAATTTAAATAAAAATACATGTTTACATGGTTTGGTGATCTCATGTTACAACAAAAAGATGTAAAGAGTTCTTCATGTCCCGAAACCTTCCTTTTGCCCTCACCTATCTAAATATCTGATCCAGAAGAAATGTTGATCCAGGAGACTGAGGGGCACAGGAGAGCAAAGGGCTGGCACACCTGGAGCTCAGAACACTTTGGGATCATCTCCTGATCAGAGCTGATATAAAAAAAGGCACAATGACAAACCTTGCAATCATTTTGGCGGCATGTGGTTTCCTACTTTCTCTCATTCATCTCTCACTTTTCTTTCTAGGACTTCTGTCTGCAGATATTTCCCACTCTTAATTTGATTTTTCCCAACCACTGTCTTCTGCCATGATGTTTCCCCAGGTATCTCCATCGTTTTTAGCTGCCATGCCTCTTCCTTCTCTGTTTCCTCTGAACCAGCTAGAAGGACAAGAGTCCTGAACTCATCACTTGTCCCAGATGCAAGAGGATCATTTTGAACCATGAGAAGCTCAGGGAGCACTTCCACATGTGCTGTAGCTTTGCTAGGAAGGCTGTCATAGCAAGCTGGACCTCAGCTCAGATATTTGCCCCTCTGCTTTATGAAGAGCAGTGTGATTGGTTTCCAACATCAGCCCTCTTACATCAGTGTGTGGGCTGTGATCTGTGTGTGTGCTGCAGCTACAGTCCACTGGGAAGTTCAATGTTTTTGGGAAGAGCATGTTTCAGTTGTGCTTGTGCTGGCTGGATTACATGGCACAGAGGACAGAAGCTACACCAGCCCCTGCAGTGTGGCAGCTGCAAGGTCAGAGAAATACCAGAGCTGTAAACTTACCATGGAAATTTAAATCCCTGTTTTCCCCACACGTGAGGTGCTTAGAGACTGATTTGGGGTTTCTTCCAAAATAGGGACTCAGGTGTTTATTTCTGGTCCAGCTCCTCTGAAGATCAGAAGGGTTTAGATGGTTTGGAGCCTTCACACCAAACCAAAACCAGAGACATCCAGCAATGTGTGAGTTATCAAGCAGAGAACACGCAAACAGAATTTAGAATATCAGGACTGTGTCTGCCACTGTTGTAAATCCTTCAGTTCTTCCATGATTATGTCAGCAACATAGGGTAGGGCTCACTCATGACCTCAGCACAGCCCTTCAAAGCATCCCAGTCCACAGTTTAACCTTCCTCCAAGGCAGCTTGGATGTGGTAGGGGATTAAGTGAGTGAACAACAACCTGGTTTTTTTGCCATTTGGCCCCCAGTACCAAAAAAACCATCTCAAATGCATGTTCCCAGCTTGGACAGGGTGACTGTGGAGCTGTGTCTAGCAAAAGCCTGAAGAAAAGGAGCCACAGAAATATTCCACAGCTCCACATTTCCCAAATGAGGAGATGCAGGCCGCCAGCTCCCTTGCCAAGAGAATGTGTTTTGCAGGAGGAACTGCTCCATCAACCCAGTCTGGACCCAAAATCCCAGGAAGAAAAAGTTCAAAACCTCTACCCTGGACTCAGAGCCTGGTTTTACACCAGCATATACTAACTGATACTGCATAGATGGCCACAGATATTGCAGATTAGGATTTGCAAAGCACGTTTCTCTCTATGGCAGTCCTGGTTGGGTCTGCCCTTCTCTTTAGGTGCCCTGCCATAGGCATCAGGGACCTCTTCTGTATGCAAGATGCCTTCTCTACTCAGTTACTCCTTTGCCTGTCACAGAGCTAGAAGATTTGCTGGGGAATGGTTTGAGACAGGGGTGGTTGAATTGGCCAAAACTGTTGTGGCTGTGATAAACAACCAAGAACCTGCATTTGGGATCTGCAAGTGCCAAGATAGAGAAGCAGCAAAGTAAGACAAGAGGCATTTTTCTCTCTGGCTCAACTGTACATTTGCATTTGCTCCCACAAGCACACCAGTACCTGGCTGAGCTGCTGTGGAGGAGCCAGCGTGAAGAAAACTGAGCAAAACTCTCCCCTAATAAACCCTGTGTGTAGCAGAGCTGCCACTGTGAATGCACATAAGTAACAGAAAACCAGCATGGGAAAAATATCCATGGTTGCCAGGCAAATTAATGTTCTGGCATAAACAGCAAATATAAATCAGCTCAGGGTGCACACACAGGAACACAGCCTTTGTGGTGGCATGGGATGCTTAAGAGCTAAGTGCTGGACCAGGCAGTAATGCCTGTTGTTAGAAAAACTGAGCTGGGGAGGAGGGGTGCTGGCCAGGGAGGAGTTTGGCAGTGCATCATTCCCATTAAATCTTTCCCATATGTGTTTTGGGTGGAGCTCTAGCTAGCTAAGCTTCTCTGTGCGTTTTTTCAAGCTTGTAATAATAAGATAATGGCTTGTAATTCCTCATGTACAGCTTTCCATGTCTTCCAGGTCAATCCTGCACTCCCATTTTGCTCTCCTAGAGCAAGCCCTGGCTGTGCCTCCTGTGGTGTTTCGAGGCCAAGCTGGTCCCATGATGAGATGGTTAAAAGGCACCAGAAATAGCAGGGGCTGTTGAAAAGGCAGCTCTGTGCCGGGAAGGCTGCAGACGGACCTCAGGAAGGGAGGGAAAGCTGCTTTACAATCCTGGCATTGATAGCCCCACATGCTGAGTGCTCTTTTCATTGCTAGCTGCTGTGGAGAGAGGCAGGGAAGGGTTACTGAGCCATTCCACATCCCAGTCCCACCGGCTCCAGTGGTGTTGATCTTCTTGTACCCCTTTCAGGTGGGGAGGAGAAGAAAATTCTGCTTTTTTTCCCTTTAAAAATGCATCCTTGTTGGGCTCAGCAGCATGCTAGGACTTCAGTGGAATATTTTCAGTGCCTGTGAGTTGTCCTGTGGTTAAATAATAAACACAGCAGTAAAATGCCAGTACATTTTCCTAATACAGGAGACAGAGTATCTATTGTCATCAGTCCTTAAGAAGAGCTATTAATATATGTGGTCCCTGCCCTCCTTTTTTATCAAGTTGTCTGTTCTCCAAATGCTTTATTGGGAGCAGATGCTAAATATGTTTCATTAATTCTTACCATATACTGTTCTTTTGATATTCAGCTGCCAACGAAATAAGAAGTGAAAATTAGATGGTCAGTGCTACTTAGTTAAAGAGATTTCACTTCCTAATCCTCTGAAGAAAGGTATAAGCAAGCAACTTTACTCATATGAGCAGCACTTGTACTGAACCTGTGAAAGTGGGTACTTTATAATTCATTCTGTGCATAAGCATTTGCCATCCAAGTGTTTAATGGCATAATGCAAGGAAAAAAATTTGAACACCAAGAGGAATTTAGGTTTTAAAATGCTGGAGTGTTTCCAATTCTTCATTGCCTCTCTGAATTGTAGAATCACAGAAACACAGAATATCTTGAGTTGGAAGGAACCACAAGGATCATTGAGCCCAATGTTTCCTACCAATAATTCTACCAGGAATTTCTCCTGTCAAATACAACTTTTTTTCCAAGACTGGCTTGTAAATCCAGACTATAATGAGACCCACTGTGAGCTTTACCATTTCCATGGGAAATTAGGGGGCTAAGCATGTCTGGCTTTAGAAGGACCCACAGAAAACTGCAAGGAAGACTAACCAAAATCTTCTCCACACAGGCACACACCCAGATGGTATTAAAGAACCATGTTCTGCTGTCAAGGAGCAGCAATTCCTGCTGGGGTAGATATAACCCCTCTGAGGTGTTCTGGGTCCTGGTTCAGTGACAGCACATGTGATTAACTATGCAGAGACAGGACTTGGCCTTCCACTAGCATCACATGAAAAACGACTTCAGTATGAGAAACCTGTTGATGCCAAATCCAGACAGAGAGTGACTTGTGTTTAATTTTCCCAGTATAACCCAGGAAACTCCTATCCACGAGGCTCCACATGACTTTTTTCATTAAGCTGTACAGCATGTACCAAGCCCCCTGTCTTTGAGGTGACATTTCAAACCCCCATAGATGAGGGACAGTTGTCAGGGCTGTGCCTAAAATAGCTCCTTGTTTGTTGGCGTGACTTTTACTCGGCTCCCCAGAAATGTTGCACTGAGCCCTGCCGCCTCTCCCAAAATGAAACCTGACCCAGATGGAGGGACATCCTGCTGGATGTTCTCTTCCAACATGCCCTGCCTTACACCCATTCTAGTTGGGTTGGTGATCACCTCTGAGCCCCTTTCCAGCACACAGGAATCACTCAGGCTGGATGCAGGAGTCTCAGGCACGTTGGCACAGCCCTTTCACCTACTAGAGGGAAAACTTAAAACCTGGTACCTCCTAAGGAAAAGTTCAGTGGTTTTCTGGGAGAGCCAAAAGCAGTAATTTGAGGTCCTAAGGATGGCATTTACTTGTGCTTACACAGACTTTTGGAGGGACTGCAAGGACTCGTAAGGAACCCCAGGGGCTGATGTCCTCTAGCACATCCATCACTTCACACAGCCCTGGTGCTGAGCTCAGTCCCGGCTATAAATAGGGCTGAGCCGGTGAGGCTGAGCCCACTTAAGCAGCTCTAACGCAACACCTGCTAATCACTGGCCCCGGGGCAAGACAGGCATGAGGAGCTTCCCGGCCAGGGTGGGTTTCCAGAGCTAAGGCTGGAAGACAAGCCTTTTTCTGACGTTACTTTCTCAAATGGAGTGAAAGGGATAAGGGGGAGCAGCTGTGGCATTTGTCATGTTAGACACCGAGACCCTGAAGATGTCCACATGCTGGCAGATGCAAGGCAGAGAAGGCAGGAATTTCACAGAGAAAAATGAGACAATAAAATCATAGTGTAACTTTTGCCATCTTGTTGAAAAAGCTAAGACTCTCTAGCTACTTGCTGAACAAGAGCTGGAAAAACAGCCTGTATTCCCTGAAGGCAACCCAGCATGTGTCCCACACTGTGGAGTGGATTGTCCCTGGGCTGCAAACTTAAAAGCCAGGTTTCATTGCCACTCTTCTCCAGAGATGCCTTTTCACCAAGTATTACTCTGACTTCAGCAGCCTCCTGACAGGGATGTGATACCTCCTGTTACCCAGACCTCATCAGCTTGGAGCTGTGCAAGCACCTCCAATCCTCCCTTTTTTTATCTTGTCACGTATCCCAGCTGGTTCAACAGCTTCCTTGGGAAAGGAACAAGCTACAAAAATACCATCTCCTTTCTAACATTATGTCTTCCACCTGTCATCTACTCCTCCTCAAGATCCTCAAAAGTCAGGCCCAGTATTTTTGGCTGAGGTGGCAGCAGACAAGCCCCATGACTCCTCTGAAGGTGAGAGCTGATGAGGGCTGGGCAAAGGCCAGTGCTGGGAACCAAGGCTGGCTCACCCCCAGCTGCTCCGCCCTTCCCAGATGGCCATGGATCTGCCCATTGCCTGGGAGCCCTGCAGAGTGAAAGACCAGGTGAAATAAATACAAATCAACTCAAATATTGCTTTAAAAATGCATTTGGGGTTAGAAAGAGTAGGGTTTTTGCTTTTTGCAAGCAGGGAAATCCCTGGTTTGCCTTTGAGTCCAGCTCATTATCAAGCAGGACTAATGCAGAAAAAGCAAAGCAGACTCTTACTAATGCTCTTTCTCAGGACAACAGTTCCTAAGCTGACTGAGTTTCTCTTATCAAAGGGACTTCGAGAAGTTTAAGGGTTTGTCCTTGGTGCCAACAGGGCAGTGTGTGTACACTGTGACCAGAGGACCTGCTCCCCAGCTCTGGCCTGTGTTATTGCGTGTGCCAAAGGGTTGGAAAACTCCAGGTGATTAAATATTAACGTTTATTGCAGTGCATTCACTTTGTTCTAGATCCAAAGTAAACTCTTTCTCCCAGGATTGTGGGGGTTATGGTAAGTTGAAGCTCAGTTATTATGCACAGTACTGATTGTGAATAAAGTCTTCAGCTGAATTGATGCCATACTCCCATTTTGGGGAGGTGAATAGCTACCTAAATAACAACATCTAATCTACTCTTCCAGCTCTGATTTATCTCTTTGAGATTGGTTTGCATGGTTTTTTTAATTACCGTTCTGTCTACTCCACAACTGCAGAGGAAAAGTTGTTACATGTCTTTGAATGAAACTCTCTGGGAAGAGACACCCAAATCATTCCTTTTTCCTCCAGTTGATGTGATTTTCATTACAACTCTTACAATGTGCCTCACTGAAGCATCACTTCCAGCTTTATGTATAGCAAACAAAATCTTGGCTCACCTGTGAAACAGTCACTTCTTAAATAAAGCGAATTTGGGAACAAGTCAGAAAACACAGAGAAGAAAAACACATAAAAAGGGAGGGTTCTTACATACTGGATACAGTCATAGTTAAGGCCTTTCTGTCTTATGATCTTTTTCATATTCCTCTGCTCTGTTGAAAATTGATGACTGTTTCAAAAGCTTAAACTCAGTGACAATTATACAGCTACACAAGGAGGATGTTAAAATAGTTACTAAGAGAGAATAGACAGAGCAGGATTGTGCAAATTCACCTCCCAGTCCCATCATATCTTCTGTGGCACAGCCAGATAGAGGTTGGTGTGGATTAATGATCTGCTTTTTCCTCCTCCTCTCATGCAAATGTAATAAATCTCTGAAAAACCTGTGCTCATGTACAAAAGCTAACACAAATGAGTTCACCCCGGGGAGGCTGGAAGGGAAACAGTAGTTTGGCAAAACAACTTGTCTTTATAATATTGATTCTGTCAAAGCAACATAAATGAAGAAAAGCCTTTAAGTCTGTACCAAAGTGCAGCCTCCATTTGATGTAATGAGCACACATTTTCGGGAATTGCAGTGCCCTGGGAGGTGCCTCCTTCCCAGGCTTCTGGCAGGTCAGCTCATGGGCTCCAATGAACCTGTTTAAAGGATGGTGGCCTGAAAAATATCGCAACCTTTTGCTTTTGTGTACCTAGTGTACCACAGCAGGATATGAGTCAGGAGAAAAGGTGAGGCACGTCCTGATTGCTCCACATTATTTAGGTGTTCAAAAGAATGGGTAGAAAATCCTGTGGATGGCATGATGCCCTTTTCCCCTTCTAGGACTCTTGCTCTTGCTCTTTTTGCTGCAGGTGGGGGTTTGACTGAATTTCCAAGCAAGCCACAGCTCTGGGGTCGCTGCAGGACTCACCATGTGGTCACTTCTCGGGGAAGGATCCAGCTGGCGTCCACTCACCTCCAGTGCTGCTGCACACCTGGTGGCATTGCCCATTAGATACGGCTGGCTGACTACTGAGACTGTGCCCAGAAAGGGAAAGAAAGCCTGTCCTCTGCCTCTCCAGACTCTCACCTTGAGGTGTGCTGGATCCCTGCTGGGTCCAGAGAAGGATCCACCACAGAAAGGGCTGGGTGGGGATAACGACAAGAGCACGGAGTGCCACCACCTTCTCCTTACTGAACCAAAAGAGGTAGCTTGGTGGGGATGAGAGGAACATCCTCTTTCATGGAATTCTGGGAAAATTTCATAAGCCCCATCCCAGCTCTATACCCAGGGTCATTTCCAAGCACAGGCTCCCCTGCTGTCACTGCCTTGGTCTTGCTTTTTAACCTACATGATTTCCTCCTCAGCCTTCCCTGCAACCTCCATTGCTGGCTTTTGCCCAGACTTCTTTCTCCATGATAGTGTCAGTCAGAGTTTTCTGAGCAACTTTTCCCTTTGCTCCCATGCTGTGACTTCAGTGAGGCAACTAATGCACCCCACACCTCCCAGCCATGCTGGCTGCCACCTGCACGCTGCTTCTGTCCCAGCTAACCTCGTTTGCCTTGCCAACGTCAAAGCAAGCACAGCACAGGCACTACCGGGCACAGACACTTCCCCTGCCACGTGCTCCACAGCTGTGTCCCTGTGGCCTTTGCTGGAGCTTGGTGGCCCGCCAGTTCCCCTCAGAGACGTGCTGGGTGTGATGGTGCTGTCTGTCTCACACCTCCCAAGCACTGGGGCAGGTCATAAGATGGATATCATCCACCCCACGTCTGCACTCGCTGATCTCCTCTCTGTCCTACTTCCACCTCCCACCAGCACCTTCTGTCCCATCTCTTCTCCTGCTTTCTCCTTACCCCAGGGCTAATCCATCCTTCCTTCTCCATCACCCTAAATTCTCCCTGTTTCTGCCTATATTCTCCTTCTCCAGATTCTGTAGCTTTTGTGATTACCCCTCGTACCAGCCTGGCTTTCTTCCTGCTCTTCTCATTACCACTTAATCAGCTCCTCCTACACTGAGGTCCTCACCCTGCTGGCCAGGTTGTCTTTCTAACAGTGTCACACATTTCTTTTTTGTGTCCTCTCTCTTTGGGGTTCAGACACTGTTTTTGTGAGCTTCCATGACTGGTTTCTTTGACTTATCTACTTATTTTTTCCCATCTCTTGAAATCCACACTGTTACTTGCTGTTTCTGACTGGCTTCCTTCACTTTGCTTGGAAAAAATGGGTTACCTTTTCCTAGAGCCAAAAACATACTAGAGAGAATATGCCAGAGAAAAATGAGGAAATTAATAAGTACACACACGAGATTATTCTCAACCCATTCGAAAATGGGGGGGGGAAAAAAGAACAGAACTTTTATCTGGAGTAAATGGAAGATGATGACAAATGATGCAAAAAGAAAAGGAAGGGAACTGAAACCGAAAACAAGGGATCTGATTACAGATAAGTTGTTTGGACAGTACAGTGTTACCTACTGGACAGGCAAAAAGTATCTTAAGATAAAGCTTGTGAACTAACCAGGGGAAGATAAAAATTTGTCATAATGAAAAATGCCAGTTGCTATCAATAGCATATAATGGGCTGAAAAATACAGTCAAAAGCAGCATTGATTTTGTGCCTGGCTTTGCTTTTATCCAAGTCCATAACCAAACCCAGTCAAAATCAATAGCAAAAATGGCTGGGATACCACAAGGCAGCTTTGATCAGGTTGCATCTCTGTGGCTTTGATTTTCAGTTTCAGGTCACTCAAATTGCATTTCTTGACTTTTTCAGTACAACCTTCTTAGAAAAATTATCCAGAAGCCCCTTTATGCCATGACATCCCAAAGTTTATATTTCCAGTGAGAGAAAAAGAAAGCCAAGACAAACTTTTAGTAATCATTTATAACTTTTCCTACAGCTCTTTTGTTTGTTGAGTTGTTTGCCTGAGGATTTATGTGATTTATCTTTTTTGCACTCACTTCCCTGACCTTTCCCTCCTGCCTCCCAGCAGCACTTCCCGGCCCCGAGGCAGGGAGCACCACGTAGGAGCCACGTGAGTCAGGCACCAACTTATTTGCTCAGGTATGACTCCCATTGCCAAGAGATACTTCGCCCTTGGGTAGGTGTGGGATTCATCTCCTGCTGGGTGAACATACCAGGAACTAAGTGACTCTGTGACACAAAGACAATGTTTGCAGTAAGAATCCGGAACGTGGCAGCCTTTCGCTCACTGGCGGGAAGCGTTGGAGGATTTTATGACTGGTACTTGTGACGGAGACACACGGTAAAGCAAACTTTGCAGGCAGTACTTCTGACAACTATTTCCTCCTGTAGAATTCAAGCAGTTTTTCCAGGATTATCTGCGTTGATGGATGTGTCAATGAAGCATTATCACTTGGGTGCTTCGAGAGGGACATGAGTCAGCTCCCATAGTTTTGGCGGTAGCTTGTAGCAGGATAGCCTGCGATTTGGAAGAGGAGCTGCAGTGACCCTTCAGCTCTGGGGACCTCCCCACAGCTGATACTGGAAAGCAGTTAACTTGCTCCAGCTCCCTGCCCTCACTGTCAGCAATTTCCATGCCAAGAGCCAAGATAAGAGGTCACTCCCCACTCATCCTGTGGCCAATGTAATTACCCACGTTGAAAGATCAGGTTGAAAGACCAGACTTTCAGCACAGGTTACCCTAAGCCCTATTTCAGCACACACAGCTCATAGGTTTGGAGACTCTCCAGCAGATATTTTTCTGTCTGTTTGACAGACTTTCCTTCTGTTGATTGCTCTAGTGTGGAAGGGAAAACAACCAGTACTGAAAAGCATCACCACCAGACAAATCCTGTGTTACATTTTAGAATAACAACCTCATTTGATTAATAGCAGTAAGGGTGGGAGGCCTCATAATCAAGGGTAAATGTTGAAACCCTGAGACACCCTTTCTTCTCTGCACTCACAAAAAAGAAATTAAATGTCTGGGGTTTTCTTCCATCATCAAAAGTTTCTCTGTGCACCAAAACAAAGCTTGTAATTTCTGTACTCAAGTGAAAAGTAAAAGAAAGGAAAAGCTGGTTTCACATCACAGTGGTGCTTTTGGTTGTGTCTACCAAGTAGCACAGAACTCCACAAAGGGCTGTTGCTTCTGCTGCCCTCTTTGCCTGAGTGAATTTGAGCTCCTCAGAAAAAGGCACAAATTCTCCATATTTTGGGACACAAATGGAACTCCTGTAGAACAACTCCACCTAATCTTACCATACACCAGCAGGAGCTGGTACCTTCAAGTCCCATTTGCTGTCGTCTCCCTGAGGAGTTATTTAGCCTTATGCCACCCTTTTGCTCTCTGGATCAAAACACCAGGAACTAGGATGGAAATTTCTGTACCAAAATGATGATTTTTTTGCGAAGTTACTGTTTGGCCAAGAAGCATCATTTCTCTACATAACTTCTCTGCCTCCATCTAGAAGGCACATTGACACAGCAGGGCAGTGGGACTAGGCAAAGACAAGGGAAATGGAACTTCTGGTTTCCTCTGCACCTACATTGCACCTACTCCAGTTAAGGATCCAAGGGAGACTGGGAACAATTGAGTATTCTCCTCCTCAAATGGAAGTGGAGCACTATTTCTAGCATAAGACAGAAAGTAGACATTCACTATTAAAAATGAAAAAAAAAAAAAGAAAAAGAAAATATCAAGAGTTAGAACTTCATGTTCAGCACTGCAGAGTTGTGTCTTCTCCTGTGCCTTCCTCCAAGCCCTCCCCAAGGCTGTGCAGCTGCCCTGTGGGGACACCTCGTGGCTCAAGTGGCACTTTTGTCTTGGGTACTGGTGGCTGCCTTCTGGGCAAACAGCACCTCTTCATCGCACCACGATCTGTGCAAAATATTTTAACTGCCAGTGTGACACCTGGGAGGAAAAACATGAAGTCAAATTTGGAGGTAGGAGCTACAGTGGGCATAGACCCACTATTCTAATGATTTTTTTAGCATTTTGTGAAATTCTAAGTGGCTGAGTTCAAAACCCCCAGACTTTCAGATACCCTTAAACAGCAGTATGAGGCTGCTGTCCTCCCCTGCCGGCAGGTGAGTCCCATTAACACCAGTGCAGCCCTGCAGGGTGCAGGTGGTGCTGCCAGAGATAGGGATTTGGTTTGTGCAGCTGAGCTCAAATAGTTCCTCAGATTCCACTGTTACCAGCCTGGGCATTAACAACTTGATTTACCCCCCGTCCAGTTTCGCAGTGATGCAGTTAGATAGGAGCATAGCACACATGGAGCCTGTATTCACTAATTCTGTGTTTCTGTAACATGCAGATCAATCACCTGGCACTTGCTAAAAAAGCCAACCTCATCTGCTGTGGCTTTGCAGAGAGGAATGGGAACAGTTGGTAATACTCTGTCTGGCTCCCACGTATTCCAGGTATTTCCATTCAGCCTATTAACAAGCCCTAAGCCCAGAGGGGTGGCCTCTGGCTGGTCTCCATGTGGCTTGTGTCCTCTCTTCTCAGGAAGGCAGAGCTCAGGCAGAAGCTCCCCTGGTTCTCAGGACAGGCAAATATTTATGGTGTGCTCTGCGCTGCAGGCACCAACACCAGCACTGCCAGCAGCCTACACCAAAGAGAAGATACCAAACAGCATTTGGGATTCTTGCAATAGTATTTTGTAATGAGGAGCTAGGGTTTGTTTTAGTCTTGAAAGCCCACAAAAGCAGCATAGGCATCCTCATCTCTATTTTGCTTCTCCATTTAGGAGAGAAGTTAATAGGCCAGGATTACTTGCTTTGTGGTTTCCCTGTTGATGAAGAGGTGGCTGAGCTCTCCTGCTCTGCCTGCCTCTCACACCAGTGTCCCCTAGTGCACCCTGTCTTCTCCAAAGCACTTGCAAGGAAACTCTGACCATGCCCTTTACAGCATTCTCCAGCAAGGGCTTTCAACTCATTTTGCAAATACCAGCTACGAGAAGCTGCCAAGGTCATGGGTTCAATCCCCTGTGTGGGCCATTGACTTAAGAGTTGGACTTGATGATCCTTGTGGGTCCCT
>JAWWEV010000115.1:15300401-15314731 GCA_035583235.1 Hafferia zeledoni | reverse complement strand
GAGGTCACCTCTGAGCCTCCTCTTCTCCAGGCTAAGCACCCCCAGCTCCCTCAGCCTCTCCGCATAGGGCTTGTGCTCCAGTCCCTTCACCAGCCTTGTTGCTGACTTTGCTTAAAATAATAGTAATAAAAGAAAACTTCCTTATGCAAATCTTTTCACTCAGGAGAAGTTTTAGTGACATCTGTATTTTTACTCTTGCTTTGATGGCAACGATGTTATTACCAGTGTCATTAATATCAGGGGCTACTGAATATTGATTGTATTGGAATAAATTTTAAAGTTTTCTTTGTGTTGGGAATAATTTCTATTTAAGTTGCATGGAAGTCAGTTATTATTGTAACTCGAAGGCAGAAAAATATACTGAGAAAGCTTTGAACATACTTTCTGATGCAGGGCCAGCTACACCAGTTTGTGATTAGATGAAGTGCCATAAATTTGTTAATGGGGCCATTAAGAAGAGTATTGTTACATCAATATTTAATTTAATCTTTTATCTCTTTGTTCTCATTGGGCAAATGATTATTGTAGCAGATTTGGGAATGGTGAATTTCACCCCACAGATTTGGTTTGTATCAATGTAGAAGTGTGCCCGTGTTTACAGGCAAGCAAATAGGCATGACTTGGTCTCCAAATGAAATGCTGGTTTATGAGAGATGTATCAAGAGCTGCGTAGTAGGAACGGGCACTTTGAGGCTTAAACTGCAGCCCAGCAAAAATGTGCAGCCTGCCCCTTTTGTATATAATAGGGTCGACATTGGGAACCATGATCCCTTTGATCTTTACATAAAACAGATGAAAATGCATAAATTGCTTCTAATCAGAGATGAATTAAAGGAAAATAACCTCCCGGAGGACAAAGCACCCCAGGCACCCATCAACAAGCCTTACCAAATGACAGACCTGGAGGAGACTTCAAAGCTTCAGACACAACTGCCAGTGAAATTCACCAAGAATCAAGATGCCATTTAAAAAAAATAATAATTTTCACAGTTTGCAAGTGCCCAAAACTCTCTCTTTAAGAAGAACTGACAGAAACACACTACATGGACTTGCTTTTTAAGCCACTAAATGCTCTTTTGCTTTTAGAAGAGTTGGTAAAGGCAAGACTTGCTTGTTTAATTTAGTCCAAAAATGTGTTCAGACATGACAAACATTGGTAATTTTAGTGTCAGGTAGGGTTTACCCCATTTGAGTGGCATATTGTTTTGAAGCTGAAGTGTATGTTTTTAGTGGAGGCAGATCAGACAGTTATTGTAATTGCTTCCTTGGTTGTCATCCTTATTTGTCCCTGTGAACACAAGCACAACATTCCTCAAACTGCAGAAGAAGGAGGAAGTGTCATGAAATATCAGGCTTGATTTTGGAGGGAGGGGAAGGAAGATTGAGGCAAAAACTAAGCATTTTCTCTTTGTGGAACAAAGAATAACTTATCCTGAATTAAATCAGAATTCAGATCCTCTTCTAGCTCAGGTAACTCATTTAAATATTATTTAGATATTAATATTAGTAATGTTAAATATAAGAAATAGACTTGAATAAAAAATATTAATTGCTAGGTTGTTTCAAGAGAGAGGTAACCTAAACATAAATTTTTAACTTTTTGTTAGCATTCTGTTTATGAGAGGTTATCAGAACTGCATTTGGCATTTTTAAGGATAGAGAATAATAAACACAATTTTATGAAATGCTAAAATGCCACTTTTAATAGGACTAATGCAGTCCCTTCAACATAAATACTGAATTAGGAAGGATTTTACCTGCTGGCAGTTGTATGCTTTGCTTATTTGTTGTGTACATCTATATCAAATTTGACACTCTCTTAGTCACATAAAAAGAACAAATGACATTTCCAAATATGTAACTGCATATGAAATTGTTCAGTGGACTAAATGATTTGCTGTAGGTGAGGTCAGAAAGGTTGCCTAATTCACGTTGTAAGAACTTACTTGCAGTTGCTTATGACCTTAATTGCTGTAACTGAAGCATGTTCTGTCTAGAGCTATTGGGTTTTGGAAGAAGTAAAAAGATTTTGCCAGTATGTCTGAGAATGAAGATAGGAAAAATTGCTGAGGGCTTTCTTTCTCTTAAAGTTTTTTAAAGTTTCCCCCCCCCCCCCTTCCTGAAGACATTGATATCTCTGGGTTTTGGAGCAGACATTTTAAATAGGTGTTGAAAAACTTGAGTTTGCCTATGGCTTGTGAGCCCTTCAGGAGTCAGCATTCCAAAGCTTGCACCTCCACTGAATGCACTTGTCTCACTTTTGGGCCACTGACCAGAATGAATGAGCAGAGATCAACTCCTGGCACAACAGACATAGCTGGACTTCCTTCATAAAGGCTGATCCTGACTGAGCCCATCAATAGCTGGACTGAAATGGCAGAAGGCTGGAAGGCAGAGCAGGAAATCTGCCTTGTTTTGTCAGGTGGGATGAGAGCTACAAAGAGGCAAGTTAAGTCTGAAACTGATAAAAGGAAAAACCAAATGTCTTGGATAGAATGATGGCCTGTAACAGTGCAGAGCAACAGCCTATCTGATTATGGACTTTTTCTCAGCATGAAAAAAAGTCTTTGCCACAGCTTACACAGAGAATTGTCCCCATTCCCATGGCTTTTGCTCTGACACTGGTTTTCTGACTAACAGCAAAAGCTCCTCTAAGATTGAGTCATACTTCTTTGACTGATCAGCATACAAAGCCTGGAAACAAAGTCGATCATTCTTTCCTTTCGTGGGTGCCTGGGAGATTGTTGCAGATAACACACTTCAGCACTGCTGTTTGTTTCTCCTGTCTTAAACTTTTTATCACTGTGGATCCTTTGATTGAAACTGGGCCTCGTGTTGTTGGGACTTCCATCTGTGTCATAACTTGGCAAAGAGAAATCTCAGTTCACCATGAGTGAAAGTGGGTGGTGGAACATGGCATTAATGTCTTCCTTCTGTAGCATTGGTAGAAGTTGCTACTGCAAGACATCACAACAGCTTACCACACCTTTTTATTTTTTAAGAAGGGACTTGGTTTCTCAAATCCCCTTTTTAGATGCAAGGGAATTTTTGCTATTTATTTTGTATTTCCAGTGTAAATCTACTTGGAAGGGAAAGATTGTGTGTGACCATCTCCATTAAGCAATCAGCATGATGGACTCATCAAACTCTTTGCAATATCTTCAGGCTCCCCCTGAGGTGGGTGTATGTGTTAATCAATCAGATAGAGTGCCAAGTGCTGCTGCTTCTAACTGGGCCCATGGGGGCATGAGATGCCTCAGGGATCTGAGGCACAATCCGGGACAATTTATCTTGGGATGGTTGGTGTGGTTATTGCACTGCCTCTGCTTTTGGGAACAATTCAGTTGCTTATGTTGCAGGTCCTCAAAGGACAGGTTGGCAAATTAAGGAAGACTGGAATTGGTGCTGGTGCACCATTGGCAGTGAGTTGTGCCTTGCATCAGTGTAGGACTGTGAAATCCCTGTTTCACAAGCAGCTTGGCCACCCTGCAACAGGGTGAGAACCCCTTCATGCCCAAGAGAAGAGAATTAGGGGTACAGCTGGCATGAGCTGTTGCATTTGTGCTGTAATAACTGCCCTGCTCCAGAGCTGGCACACTGAACTAGAGCAATTATGTGCTTTGGCTTTTCCCTCAATCTTTCTGTATCCACATTCAAAAGCAATGGAGATAAAGAACAAACCATTTAATGCCTTGAGTACTGCAATGCTTGCCTGCACAGAGATGTCCAGTTCACCTTCTAGATGCACTCTCCAGCAACAAAGTTATTTTAAAAAGAATTTATTTACAGAATTTCTCTCGCTGCATGAAAATTAGGGGTTTTGCTGTCAGGATTCTTCTGTGTATAAAGGACCCAAACAAAGAGTTCTCAAAAACTTTTAAACTTCTTCAGATCTAATAGTTTTTTTTTGTGTTGAGCAGGAGTCATGACTCTGACATGTGCCTGTAAATGCAGTTGCATTTTGCATGCAGTCAGTGACAATTCTTTCTGATTATGGTGATTTGATCAAGAATATGTATTCAGTTCTTCTGTTGTTTCATATTAACTTTAGTAATTGGGTTGGGTAGTGGTAGTTTAATGTGAGAGGCCTTTATCCTGGCAGGAATGTGTAGTCCCTGCCATGCTTCCAGGTTTCCTTGTAGAGCCACATCTTGAACAGCTTTTATTGTATCTGCTTGTCAAAATAATATTTTTATTCTTCATCATCATCATCATCATCATCATCATCATCATCATCATCATCATCATCATCATCATCATCATCGTTAGGAATTTGTGACCTTTATGGTCTTTCAGTCAAGAGATGGAATTATTGTGTGGCCTTGTGTTCATTTTTGCCTACATTGGCCTTTTGATTATCCTCTGACACACTATGCCTCATTTCTCTAGGCCATGACCAAGCAGTGCAGTGAATTTAAATTTTCAAATTACCTGTAATCCCATTTTATCCAGGAAGGACAAAAATGTTTGTCACAGTCTTCAGTTTGTTCACTGCTTTGCCTTCAGCAGCTGAGCTGATAACCATTGCTGTTTCCAACCTCCTTTTCTTCAGAGAGAAAAAGAGACTGGCAAAAGCTGCTGTTTACCTGCCTGTACCTCAGTGCAGGATATCTGGGCATGCTGATGTGCTGCTGTTGCCTTGGCCTCCCAGAGGAGCTGGCACATGGAAGGCTGTGTCCCCTTCCCATCACCAGAGAACAGAGAATAGGCAGAACTGGAGAGCAAAGCGTGCAAGCACAGCTCTGTTTGTGAGGAACATGGCACTGTGAGCTGCCTCGAGTTGTTCCAACCTCTGCTGCTTATAAAAACACGTTGAATCATCCCAGATTATAGTCTGGTATATTAATGTAAACTGTGACTGGGTTTGGTTACTCTTACTGTGCCAGTTTTGTGTTTGTTAAGCAACACAGTGTCTGTGGTGTTGGGGTGCAGGGGGCTGAACAGTGGGGAAAAGAATGAGTACAGATGTCTTGGGGTAAATAATTGGTAAATATAGATTTGCTTGGTTACATTGTCCACTCAGCTTCTACTGCTGTGCTGGGGAGACACAGGACTGTTCCAGGCACCTTCTGAGCTCTCCTCTCCTTGTGGAGCTGTTGTGTCCAGCTGACTCCAGCTGAGAACACCCTGCAGATATCAGTGGTTCACGTTTTATCTCTCCTGAGAATGTAGTTTTAAGAGGCTTGTGTTTGGCAGCCGTGCCAGCTGACACAGCTCTTGTTTTGTCCTTGCATCACTAGTGTAATTGCACTGGCAAACTACGTGTGGGGTTGCCTGATGAGCTGGTTCACAGAATTGAACTGGTTTTAAATGGAACATTTTAATTTGTATGGCTTTATAAGCAGTTGTACCAGCACAGCTGAAGGAAGATCAACAGCTTTGGCTTTTTTTAAAGGGGTCTGTTGTGACAACCCTCAAACTCCTGGAGCCCTTCTGAAGTTATAACATGAAAAAAATTAGGCATAGGACTTATAACGAAGATGTGCAAAAGTCTGTGTAAGAAGGTTCTAGAAAAGTGGTGTTTTCATGATATTGGTGACTCAAGAGGATGTGCAACCATTTTATCAGCAGCTTTAAATACGTGCAGTGGAATCCTGACAAAATAAGTTCGTATTTTTTGGCAAAATTTGCCTTTATAAATTTTACCTTCATTTATATTGAGCAAATGTGACTTGAGTATAGCCAGTAATTTAAAAGATTTAGCTGATTATTTAAAAATAAATTGCATTACTATAAAGAAGAAAATAAGAGGTAGAAGAGTAGAATAGAGAGAAGAATTGCACCTGAAGTAAGGGTTAGGTTTGTGAGGAGGAGCATATGAGATGGAGGAGAAGTATTGACCATTTAGATTGGGAAAAGTAGGTGGGATGGGGAATATTGCTGCAGTGCAAGTCTTTCAGTATTGTGAGAAGGGCAGAGAATTTCTGTGCATTATGAAGGTGAGGTATTGGAGAAGTCTTTCTAATGTGGCTCAGGTTGCTTTAACCGCCACAAAATTAAAATAAAATTCAGAGATGAAGACCAGATCTGTGCTTTCTTGTATTAACGTTAAGCTTTTCAAAATGTGCCTGTTACCCAAAGCACTGTGTGTGGGAGCTGCATCTGGGATCAGCTGTGCCTGCAGTGAAGGGAAGGTGGTTGTTGGGCTTGGGGCTTCTGGTTGGGATCTTTGTTCTGCCTGGGGCTTCTGGTTGGGATCTTTGTTCTGCCTCCAGCTTCAGAAGCCAACAAATTGGGAAGGTTACTCCAAATTCCTGTATCCAATGTGGATTGGACTAAGCCTGTATGGGAATAGTAGGATGCTTTTATTTGAAATGCAGGAGCCTGGAGAGTATGGGGCATGGTGCCTTTAGGAGGGGACTCAAAGGATCAGGTGCTGCCTCATCAGCACTGAGAACAGGGAGACTGGAGCATCCTAAGTAGGAATGGAACTTTTGTGGACCTGATTTGCTAAAAGTGATGGTTTTACTGATGGTTTTTGAACAACATGGTTGCTTTTCCCACCAAAGGCCAGACCTATTCTTTAAGGTCCAGCCCAGGAATAGTAGGGGATGTGTTTCAAGGATAACAATTCACCCTGTAAAATATAAGCAACGGAACCATTTGTGCTGCAAAATTACTTCACCTTCCACTTCCAGAAAAGAAAAGTCAACCTGGTGAAGACTTATTTGGTTTTCAGCTCACAATGCTGAAGTTTTGCAAAGTTATCCACAACTTTTAAATACAGCTGTAAAATTAGTAAGGTGGTTTGACACTTCTAAATGGCAAGGCTGCCACCCTGCCCATAACAATAAAAGATTGGGCACTGCTTGTTTCTGATGTTATAACGTCTTCCTTTAGTCTTTGAAATAAACATTTTCTCTATACATATATTCTTGAATTATGCATTTTTTTAGATACTAGTTTAAAACACATACATGTGTAGCTTGATTTCCACTTGACCAAGCACTTAAATCCTGCTTTAGAGACAATTTTATTGACTTTGACCCCAAAATAGGTCATCTATTGGGACCTGTGCTTTACTTTTAAATGAAAAACAACCAGGGACTATATTAAGAATATGCTCACAGAGGTTGTTTTGCAGGTTATTTGGGGTATGAAGGACAGGAATGCAAACTGACACAAAATGGGATGAGTCCCATTTGAAAGAAATAGTTAAATTTTTATCGTATATATTATGAAATAACATCAACATTCTAATTAATAGATTTGTATTTAAATATTTTATATGTTTATATTTAAATAGTTAAGTTTTTCATCAACTGTGAGTGAAAGGCAAGAAGTCGAGGTCAGCGTTAAGGATTGAAAATTGCTATTTGAAACACAAGGTGGTGCCATTGTGTAAAGTTGTGTTTCTGTGGAGTTTCTGAAGGCGGAGAAGGTGAAGACAGTGTTTAAAAACTTGTGAGAAATGTGTACAGGGAAGTTTGCAGTTGCAAATGAAAGACTTGTAGCACAGGATGAAGGGGAGTGTGCCTGGAGTGCTGGTTTTGTGAGATGCAGAAGGAAAAGGGATCTCTCAGGAAAGAGCTGTGTGATAAAGTGATGTTTTATTTTGACTTTAAGTCTGCTTGCAAGTATTTTCCTTTTTTGGTTTCAAAGGGGGCCAGAGAACTTAACTCACAGTGTGAATCTAGGAACCATCTCCAAGCAGCTTTATATTGTGAATATATCAAAACAAGCTTCCCTTGTGTTACTTCAAATACACCCTAAAATGCCTTAGGATTAAAGCAATCATCTGAAATACAATATCTGTGGCTCATCGTTGATTGGCTCAAAACATGAAATACAGCTTTTTTTTCTTGGAACAGTCAGTATGTTTCCTTCATTCTCTGCTTTACCAAAATTCTGCATTCCTTGTCTAATCCTGAGATATTAAAATAATTAAGTGGGATAGTCACAGTTTCACTAATGAAGCATAATTGAGCTTTGGAATACTTTGATATTAAAATTAAAAAGAAAACATGAAAATGGATTTGCTGAGCATATGCACATTATTTCTGTATTTTGCTCCCTGGTTTAGGCAGGGACTGGGGAGCTGACTTGCCTAAGGACACCTGGGCTGTCCTGCTAACAGTGTTTTTTAGGCTGCAAGTCTTTATCATAGAGTGTGTGCAACTCTGCTTGTTGCATCTGTGAGAAGAGTTAGCCCTAACCAAAGTAATCATTATAACTTTAGGATGCAAAAATATGATTGCATCAATAAAGTGGTCAAAAGAAAATCGCAGTTTGGCAATAGCCATTCAGATCTGGTTGCTGTATGTAAATGATACATTTTTAATTAACTTGTTGGAAGAAATGTGTTTGACTTTATTCAGCAAATGCTATAGAATGATTGTTCCTATTGAGTCAGATAAAATACAGTTTAATGTGCTTTGCTACCTAAATATATCAGGTCCTAATAACAATTTATGTGACCTAGAAAACACCAAAGACTTGGCATCAGTTTTCAAACTGCTTTTCTTTCAGACCAAGAACCCTGTTCTGTAATAATATCTTACACACAGGGTTGCTTATTATAGATGTTGCATATACTTTAACTGCTGTGCAAAGCACCTCTCCCATGTAATTACACAAACATATTCTTAATTAATGTGACTTGTGTTAGCGTGATCGAGCAATGGAATATTTTTTAGGTGTGTGTTTTGCAATCCTGAAAGAAGGCTGGCAAATGAGGAATGTAGTTACTAAATATCACACATCTCAGGAAGAAATCCTTGGAAAGGACAAAGGCCAGGACAGCTGTTGGACTTCATGGCAATGAATTGCCTTTGAAAGTCCTCAAATGTGTATTGAGCAGGAATTGCAGTATCCCAGGCTCTTCCTGATCCTTAAGGATCTGTATTGAAAGGTGTTGTCAGATATGAAGAGCACTTGGGGGAACCGGAATAGTTTGTTTACTCCATGTGGAGCAACTTGACTCTGTCAAACTGAAATGCCTCTCTCTAACCTCAGTATGCTCAGTAATGTATTTTGTGTTCTCTGCTTTTGTAATTTAACCACGGGGTATCCTGCAGGTAGGACTTACTGTGCTGCTCAGTTCCATGCAGTGGATCAGTCACTTTTTTGACGTGTTTATGCAATTTTTCATATGTCAGTGCCTGGAATACTTGCAGAAATTTTAGTATTGGGAATAAAGCTGGAAAGTTTATGGTTCATCTCCCCCTGTCCATTAATTTTGCTATTCCATTTTGAACTGCTGTAAGGCAGCTCGGAGCATGTGTCAGAGATCATGATAATCATTAATGGAAATGAGATTGTGCATATGCATGTGTAGTCATGTAGAAAGGTGGTTTGGGTTCTGTGATTTCACAGAACTTTTGAAGTTGTGGCCATGCAGCTACTAAAGGAGAAGGAGCAGGTAGATGAATGGAGCAGTTCCTTCCCCAAGATATTCCTCTGAAGCCACTTTGGTGGAGCGCTGCTTTAGGGATAGATCAGCTGGTTGCTGATACATATGGGAAGCAGTGTAATGATGCCCAGCTGGGATGACCAGTGGTGGAAGCAAAAATTCAGCTAACAGGCCACTGACCATCTCTGAATTCACTCCAGTGGGTTAGGTACATAGGAGAGTTCCTAGCAGTGCCAACAGGCATTTTGCCATTCCCATCTGAAAGCTCACTCAGTTGCAAACTAGTTGAATATTGAGAAACAGCTGTTGGGACTGTTGTGGAAATTTCTGATGCTTTAGGGAGGAGGCTGCTGTGAAATGCACCAGCAGTGGGGATGTTTCATAAATACAGTGCTCAATACACTTAAGTGGTAGTGGGAAGGCAAAAGCACCTGCCCTCCTTCCCCTTCCCCCATTACCCTAGACAAACATAAATTCTGATGGGAAAAAATGTTTTATAGGATGCCCTAAGCAGACAGCATCAATGTACTTAAGCCCTCCAGCTGATACTGCTAAGGGGAGTAGGTCGGACAACAGATGTCAGCAATTTAGTCAGTGGGAATAAACCCATGGAAGGTGTCTTGGTGCTGGAGTATGTCTTGAGGCAGATTCACAGGAGATGTTGAAGACTTGTGTTCAGAAAAATCAGGAGACAAAGAAAATAGAGGTGACACTGCTGCTGTTTACCAGGATGGCATCCCTCTCTGGGGATGCAGCAGTGGAAAGGGAACACCAGCTGTGAACCACTGGGAAGGAAAGGCTGGAGGTGGCATTGGGCATGCCAAAGTTTGCCTTTTGTTTTCTCGTGATCTGAAGGTATGAGAAAGATGTGGCTGCTGTTTCTCATTGCACTGTAAAGAGACATTCCTGGCTGTCTTACAACACTTTAAAGAGAGGTTTCAGCTACAGTCTTGGAGGGTGCAAGGTATGGGTACAAGTGCTGCTCAGATGTGAAACAGTGCACTGAGGGACTGAAGTGCAGCGAGGCTGCCTGAAGAATAGGTAGGAATGTGTCTGTAAAACCAGAAAACCAACAAACATTCTCGATAAAATTATTCCTTTTCATTTAGAGTGACATAAAACATAAAAAATTCAGCTCAATTAAAGTATGAGGACATCACTTTGGGGAGGTCAGCTTAAGTGCCCTATCTGTTTGAATGTCTTTTTTTAGACAAACCCTGTGTTCTGGTGATTGCCCTTCCTCATAGATGTATGGCTTCACTAGAGCCATACTCATTTGGCTGAGTTTTCCCATGACTGCTCAATAATAGTACAGAGGGAAACCCACAGAGAATTAATCCAGTCATGGTTGTGCTAATTTCCAAAGAAGCAACTGAAAATAAGGAGAGTTTGTAATAAATGCAATATAAAACCTGTTTACATGACTGATTCTCCTCCCCACCCCCACCAGTCTGACCTTACCTCATTCCAGATTTCCCAGTTCTAGCTGAAAGCATTTTTGTGAAGAATGCTACCAGGAAAATTCCCTTTTTTATCTTGGCTATGAAAGACTTGTATGAAAGACCTTTCAATGGAAAGAGGGAATCTGTCTAAATGTGTTGCTATTGAAAGAGAATTGGTTTATGGTCGCATAGTTCGATATTCTTAGAAGGACTATACATTTAATCTTTGATCTGGAAATGATTTTAAGAGTCTGCTCATAAGCTGAAAGAATTTCTATCTAAACGTGCCATCTTCAGCTCCAGACACAACCAGAAGCATTGTATTTTTCATGCGTGAATTTTCTCAAATATAGTTTTACTGGATAATTTCAAGGGGTTTCCTCTGCCTTCATTTAGCTGGTATGTTATTTTCAGATAAAACACTTTATATAGGCTCTGTGTAAAGGACTTTTTGGTTCTGTATTCAAGGAGGAAGTAGACTGTCCTCTTTGAGCTTATAGTGCTGACACCAACAAACTGGGGACTGCAACAAGCTTGGGATCCCAAACCCAACTCCTATGGAAGATGCACACAATTAGGTATTATACCTAACATATTGCTGTCTGATTTCCAAGAAGAGTAATTTTAAGGAAGGTAAGGTCAATCTTTGTGTGTGAAAAGTGTTACTGAAAATTTATTTCCCAAAGTTTAGGAAGTGAGTATGATTTGAAGCAGTTCATTGACTTAATGGATCAGAAGCCTGAAAGAGTCTCTGTAATAAAAGGTCAACACCATGTTGTCTTTATGGGCAGTTGTAGCTCTCAGGTAAATAAAGCCTTTATGCCTGTACTTTAATACCAGTGAAGCCAAATGTTTGTAAATATGAATTTTAGTGCTTTGCCAAAGCAAAGCATAGCTTTGACATAGAAGTTATTTTGGCACTTTTAAGCTGTTGTGGATCTTAAAATGATGAGCTCAACTGGTCAAGTAGGCTTCTAAATTAAAGTTGAAAAAGTAGCCAGGGTGTATTTTTGCAAATGGGAGTTGAAAAAATTATGTCAATACATCCCACACCCCTGCTTTTCAAAAGCAGATCAGCTGCTGGTTTTGTCCCTGGAAGACCTTCCCACTTTTGTATTTTCGTAGCTGCTGTCCCAAACATCCCCCACCATCTTTACACAGTGCCTCAGTCACTGCTTGCAGAGACTTCTGTAGCCCCAGTTGTATTTTGGCTTTTGGTAGGGTTGTAGGATAATTTCAAATTCTTTGAGACTACTGACTTTCCTAAATACTGTATTTTCTTCAGAAATATAAGTGCAAATACATGCTGTAATAATGATGCTGAATACTGTTCAACCAGTGCATTGTGTACTTAATGATGAGAAAAATCCAGCTCAATCTATATGTTATTTTTGTAAAATATACAATCAACTAAACTCAGCCCTTTATGCAGTAAACACACACTTTGGGTAATCTACTCAATGAAAATAATGCAGACATTACACCCAGTCTGATATGTAGAAGATGATCCATGGGGGGAGAAGATACACGTGCATAAGTCAATTATTTGAGAATAGAGTCCTTAATTTCTTCAGGGTCTATAAAAAGAATTTTGGCATCTGCACATATTTATTTTAGAGATAGAGGGGTAAATCTTCAGCACAGAGCATGGGGAGTTAACCATGGAACATTCATTAATGTTAATGGGATTTCTATGGCTAATTCCCCACACTGAAAATTTAGCCCAAAGAGATTTGAGAAGTGATGTTGAGAAGCAAGTTGGTCGGTCAGGCTCATTACTTTCATGTTATTAACTGCTCTATCTGCCACTGGCTTTGTATGAGCACTGAGATATTATACTTAACAGTTAATAATACAGGACTGTGTGCCTTGTAATGTGGAGGTAAAATAATGCAGTCATTATGAGCAATTTTGGGACATTTTCAGAAAAAAAAAATCTGCAAAGCCATAGAATAGAAGGGGGAGGGGAAAGCTATTAAGGCATATTTTTAGAAAGCATAAATGGTTTTCATTTCTAGTGCAGCTTAGGCAGCAAAAGGAATTTTTCCTTTCCTAATGTAGTATTTTACTACTGGGATGTAACTTCAGAACTGGCCAACTTAAGTAGGGGATTGGACCTAATGACTTCCACGTTCCTTCCAGCATAAATTATTGTAAGATTTGGACTTAGTATAGCATTTTCCTTAAAGCCTTTTTGGACTAGTTTTCTTTTGTAAAGTGAATTGAGATAAGAGAGGAAATTCAATTTCTGTTTATCTTAAAATTTTGAAGAATTGTTGGAACCTGGGAAAACATAAAAGCTATTTCATCTACTAAATTGAGAATATTGTTTTAAAAAGAAATACAGGCTCTAATTAAAAAAGTTGATCGGATTTGTGGTACTCTTTTTCTGTGTTAGGGATATGCAACAGAGAATGTATGTGAAATGTGAATATGTGTGTTTGCATATGTATATTCACATTTCTATGTTTTATTTTTTTGTATCTTAGCTGTTTCCCTTGCTTTTTAGGGGAGCTCTTAAATTGCTTTTCCAGTTGTTATTCAGTGCAGTCAGGAGCCAGCCATTAGAGGGTGCTTCTGCACCAAGGAGCTCTCTTTCCTTAAAACCTAATTTACTTAACTCTTAAGTACTTGTAGATTTAACGAGGAATCATTTCATGTTTCCTAGAATTACCCAATTTCCTCTTTAATTTGCATTCCTTCATGAACTGCTATTCTTGGAATTCAGAGGGTTAAGATGCAGATAACTAAAGGAGATTAAGAGAAGGTGGAACTATTCAAAGCAGCAAAATGATTTTATTTCATAATTGTTACTGTAAAAACAAAAGAGAACATACACAGACCCCGTGCAAGTGAAAATGGACTGACCTTTTACCCAGTTAATGACTGAGATGAGCATCTGTACTTTATAGCACTTGCTAAAATATTACTGCCTTGTTTAGAAATAGATTTATTCATTATAACTCCACTGCTTGTATTTGCAGCAAGAATAGTAACACGGTGCAATTTGCAAATTTCTGTCATTTCTGGTAAAGTTTTAAAATAAAACTCTCTGTACAATAAAGTTGAGGGGTTTTTCTGCTAAAATCATCATGGTTCCTCATCATTCAGTAACAAACTTTAAAATGCTATGTCTTTGCTGGAAGGATGTGCAGGCAGCAGAGGAGGGAACAGGGTTTACAGCCGTTTGTCCTGGGAATACAAATTTAAAGCCTGCGCTTCTGACCCAGGATGCTGGTGCAAGGTGAGTGAAGGAGAATGGAAATAGAAAGATTTCTGAGAGAAAATTCTGCAGTTATGGAACCAGCTCCTAAGGCTGATTGAGTAAAAACCATTAAATTTCAAAAGTGGAACATAGTACAAAGCAGTTTATGTATCTCAGTTCTGTGCCCAGGAATGATCACGAGCGCTCAGCAGAGAAATCTGCCACCTGCAAGTCTTTGTTAATCACAGAATCATAGAATCCATTGGGTTGGAAAAGACCTCCGAGATCATCAAGTCCAACCCTTGGTCCAACTCCAGTCCCTTTACCAGAT
>JAWWEV010000115.1:15277539-15300301 GCA_035583235.1 Hafferia zeledoni | reverse complement strand
AGGGATGGGGAATCCACCCCCTCTCTGGGCAGCCCATTCCAATGCCTGATTACTCTCTCTGGAAAGAATTTTTTTTTTTTTTTTTATTAAATCCAGCCCATGGAGAGGGTGATTTTGGGAATACTCCTCCCAGAGAAGGTGATACATCTTTGCACTAATTTTCAGATTTGAGTTATGAATTTCTGATATCCAACTGCTTTTGAAAGCTGCCCAAACTTCCAAAGACCTTCTCCAGTAACATGTTGGTTGACAGCTGGAGGAACTGGCACAGAGCTCAGAAAGTAAAGGGATCAAAGCCTTGTTCAGGAGGTTCTTCAGAAGCCATACAGCCTCCTAAGCCTTAAAAAGGGTAGCAAAATGTCCTTCAGGCATCAGAGTTCACATGTTTATTGCACCAGTATGTGCTGATATGGTCATGGTGGTGTATTTATATGAAGGGCTGCTGGTATTGCTGTCTCCAGTTAAGCAAGTCCAGCACTTGGATCTCTTTTCTGAGATTGTGAGTACGTTTCTCCTCAAAGGACAGTGCTTACATTGCAAGAACACATGGAATTTAAATCAGTGAATCTTCCTAACATCATGCTCACTAACAACTTGGGAATTATTATTTGTATATATGTTTAAGTAGTTTAAATTTCAGCATCAGTGGGTGTGCTTTGTGAAGCTGACATATATTGTTGTGTAACTAACTTAATTTTAATTCTTCCAAGATTTCATACTCATACTCATTCATTTATGTTTTGTTTAGCTGTTAAAAGGTGTAAATTTTTTGTTTAACACCTGCACTGCCTAGTTCAGATTCAAGTACATTTTTATTCTATTTTGAGAGTAGGATCTGGGCAAAAATAAAACTTCTATCTTTAGCATGGAATAATTGGATATTGTGAATGATTGGATGTTGGATATCCTGTTCTTTCTCTATAAGAGTTGGACCTTCTGAACAATTACACAGGTAACCTGAAGCAAGTGAGAGCTATGATGGCATTAGGCATTGAATTTAATGTTTTGAAAGTAATTGTTCATAGATTTTCAAAGAGATTGTTAGATCAGACCTATGAAAACAATACAACAAGGTGCTAAGAAAATCTGTAACGCAACAATTTATAATGTTTGCCCAGCAAACTTAACCTGGTACGTCTGTTTGGCCCTATTCTTGTGCAAATCGTGATAGTATTGCAATTTGGAACAAAATGTTGGTGTGCACACTCTGCTCACTGGACCCACTCTGCTCTCTCAGAGCTTGGACCCATCAATTCATTGGTAGTTTTTTCCCTGAGCTGAATGGATCCAATTTTAAGTTACAAACTCTTAGAAAATTCGATACATGGATTTTTCTGCTGGTAGCATATTTGAGTAGCTGTTGTAAATCACTAGTTGAGCTCACAAATGGTATTTTAAAACTAGAACCAGGTAACAATGACTGGTCAATTGAAAACAGGGAGTCTGCCTAATCTTATACTTTAGTGAGCTAATTACATCTTCTGATATTATAGTTTATAATTTTAACAGGATTGAGTTTTCAATATTTTTTTTTAATTAGGAAGAGCTGCTGTGTATTACTTTTTTTTTTTCAGTAAGTACCATAAATCCATCACTTAATGATGGGAGTAGAGCTAATAAGCATTGCAATGAGAAAAAGAGATAGATGAACAGACATGGTAACTTGTGACTAAATATAGTGAGGATACACATATTTTGATTGTGTGAATCTTGGCTCCTTCAAATGTGTCAACTACAAAAACGCCTTCAATATTCAGCTGGACAATAAGACAGTAAGCCTAAACCCAGAGAACATATCACCAGTATTATCTAAAATAAAAAAAAAATAAAGATGGCGATTTCTGTGGAGAACCAACTCTCCATAATTGGACTACATATTGGGAAGATGCTGCAAGCTAGCTGGCTGTTTCTGAAGTATTAAGAGTTGTCTAAAAGTCCATTTTTCATTTCAGCTTTCATTTAATACATAATACGTACAAATTCCACCACTGCATTATTTTACAGAAGCTAAGAAGGACTCCTGGCTCAGGCCAACCAGCAGTTAGAGCACCTGCATACATGAAACTGGGGTTGGTGGATGAAATTACTTCTCCATCAGTATCCAATATATCTAGTATATCAAATAAAGATACTGTGATTTTCCACTTTTTCAGGCAGATGAGTTAATTGTAACGTGGCACCTGACAATGTTAACCAGTGGTGATAGTACTGTTATCAAGAGGAAAATTTTCCTTAAAAGTGTTGGATGCTGCCCATTATCTGTGTGATCTCCTGCAGACCCCAAATCTCAATTTCTCTTTACTGCAGATACTGAAATTTAAAGGAATGGTGCTGGAAGTTGGTAAATCTATTGTTGTTCTGTTGTGGGACAGGTTTGAGACCAAAACTGTTTTAAATACTGGACAAAGGCAGTGCAGGGATCTTACAGACAGTTGGTCTTACTCTGCTCATGTGAGAGGTAGAATGAAGCTGATCTGAGCTTTTGCCCACTTTGGACCTATTTTGTTTGCATATTAAATAAGGTATATTTCTGAAACTAGCTGTATTTATAGTAGAAGTATTTTACTCTCATGGTTCTCTTAAGAGTAGCAGAGTAGTTTGTAGTTCAGCATTAAAAATCTGTATATTTTGGTTTGTATATGACCCCACTGCTCAATAGTTTCAAATGTAATTATGAAAATGTTTAAACAAATGCATTTTTTTTTCTTCAAAGTTGTTTTCCCTAATGCATATCTGCATAATTAAAGCACAACATAAACTATAGTGTAACATTCCAATCAGGAATTAATTATTGTAACATGAAATTTTCATTTTTTTTGTCTTTCCTAACTGCAAAGGTGAGTATGGCTTAAAATTGAAAAAATATTAGTTCTTTTCATAGAAACTTGTTTGAAGATCATAAAAGAGTACAAAAGAAGAAAAGCTTTTTGTTTGTGTTTGCAATCAAATCTTTCTTAAAAGGAAGTCTGACACACAGCCATTGTAGTTTTTTTTAATATTATGTTGAAAAAAACCAAGATACAAGTCTCACTGGATTAACTAGAATTCAAGTATAGCACAAAAAAAATTCAATGTTCTCAAACAAGCATCTCAATGAGCCCTGCAAAAGGCTATTCAAAGGTGATTTTCAAATATTAGTGAAGTTTAATTTATTGCTTGCCTAATTTATTGCCTGCATCTAAACAAAATAGGTCAACATAAAATAGCTACTGAAAATTACTTAAATGCTAAAATATTCTAAAAAATAATGCCAAAAATATAT
Source organism: Hafferia zeledoni (assembly GCA_035583235.1). Classification (NCBI taxonomy): domain Eukaryota; kingdom Metazoa; phylum Chordata; class Aves; order Passeriformes; family Thamnophilidae; genus Hafferia; species Hafferia zeledoni. The sequence continues at coordinate 15,297,039 of JAWWEV010000115.1, read as the reverse complement.
TTAAAAATATTGCAGATCTAAAAATAATCTGTTTATCCTAGTGAATTTATTCAACTCATACAACATACTGAGAAACACATTTCTGTTTTTAAAGGCAAATTGCAAGTTCACAAGATCTGTACATTAAATCCATGTGTTTACTGACGTTCTTTTGAAAATTCTTTAAACAAACACTCAGTGAACATGCAGAGTATAAAATGTTGAAGGCAAGAGCTGTACAGGTCAGTGAGAAATTTGTTGTTACGGCACAGAAACAAATGAAAACTAAATAGATGTTCATGCTATATTTTCAGTGCTGCTCTTTAAACTAACAGACATCCATACAGATCTGGTTAGTTGTGTGATAGCTAAATCTGAATCCCTGCATAAAAATATAGAAGAATCTTATTTGTTGAGGTGCAAATATAGTTAAAATTCAGATTGAACTGTGGTTAACCCATTGCTTTGGGCTTAACTGTTGTTCTGATCACTGTTTATTCAATACTGGCAGCCCAAGCTGCAAGGCAGCTGATGAACTAAGATGCCTGTACATAGAGAGGCATAAATGGAAAGAAACAATTCAGATCTGATGCTGTCAGTGGCACTGCTGTAAACCCACACATTTTCATCACTAATTTCCAATGTGAACTGGTGTTCTGACTTTAAAGACCTGCCAGTGTCAACCTCCCTCCTTGCAAACAGGAGCTGGTAGGGCAGCAGAGCAAGGACTTTTACCTGTGCTTGGATTATTTGCAGATCCTTCCACCTCCTTTCTGTTTAGCTTAAAAAAAGAGAGATTTTGTTGTCTTCTCCTTTGGCTGACGGTGAGAAATAACTGTTACGACCTTAATTTAATGACCTACTGACCTTAAGTATTGAAAAATTGGGTTATTTACAACAGAAATCACTATCTAAAAGAATGTCATAGAACAGCTTGACATTTAGTGCTTCTGTAATTGCCTTATGTCATGTGTCAGTACTGGATATCTGTAGTTTGGATCACTTATCTACTATCTGGTTTATATAAAGGCCTTCGGGGTCTTTATCAAAATGTGTATATGAACTTTTCACTCCGTGCAGTAAAAACCCAGGTCAATTATATCTATTTTCTGTGACCTTCTTAACTTTTCACACCCACTCTGTGTGAGAGTTGTTACAGATTGTAGTACTTGCCTGCAGTATCAATTGGAGAACGGTTCTGAGCCTCATCAGCATTGTCAGAGGTGTGGCTGGTACATAAACTTAAGTGTCTTCTTGACAAATGGCATTACCTCCCTCAAATTAATTCTGATTTACTGTTGTTAATCTTATTATCTGTTCAGTTAATCAATAGCTGTCTTTCAAAACACCAATACAGTTTATTGGAAGTGTGTTCCTCAAGGTAGGAGCGATGGTGTGGCAGGAGAATTCACTTTCTGATCCTGTCATCATCTCCTTGGGTGACAACTCAGCAAAAACTGTGCCTCAGTTTTGACATATGAATAAGCACTTTGGTGGCAACAAGTTACCCCCATATAGATTTTCTGTAGTGTTTCTGCACATGTCCTTGAACTTCAGCACCCTCTATGTAGTAGACAGAGATTTTAGCTCAGAGCTCAGAGGATGAATTGGACAGCTGTCTCAGACAACAATTCCCATTCTGAAAAATGACCCTGTGGCTTTTTGCCCAATTAATTGTGCAAGAAATAATTTATATCAACTGGAGTTAAAATGTTTGTTCTGTTTTACAGCATTTACAGATTTTCAGTGTCCTTACTATGTGACAAATAGTCTAATGTTTTTAAGAAGCTGTATGTATATTTCATAGTTAAATATGTAAATATCTTAAAGCACAAAATCTCAGTAAATAAAACTGTCATTGCAAAAAAAGAGGGTTATTTTTAGACTCACAAAACAATAAAACAAACCTCACAAAAAATAATTCAATGGAACATGATACAACTTCACAGCATATGGGAATAAATTTACAATGTATAATTTTCATGCCAGAATTCTTGAGTTATCAGATAATGTATTTCCTTTCCATGATTATTCTGCAAGCCATACTTAGGCCTTTCTTACAACAGAAGTTTCACTGTGTATTTTGATACAGCTCTTATGAGTTGTTCACCCATCTACAAAATAGTTTTCCTATTTAGATTGGGGAAATTAAAATAATTAAAAGAATTTGCTTCATTCATGTGTTTGGCAAAAATATTCTGAGTAATCAAATTCTGAAGAGGAAGAAAGTAACAACAGTAAATATTTGTCTGGAAGTTCAGATTGATGGTAATTGGTGAACTTTTTATTTGTGTTGGTTGAAAATATTCTAGTATGAATATTAGGGTATGAGTTATTATGCACATAATAGGTTTATAAAAGTGTACCTGTATTTCTACATCTTAAAATCAAAGGTTCATCTTAGTGACAGGGGATCTGATTTTCATTTATACTACAAAATCTACACTTCTTTTCTCAGTGGAAAAGGGATTTAAAGGAGAAGTAAATGAACATAAGATTGAAGCCCACTGGGCTACCAAAGATAGCCAAGATCTCAGGCAGGGTGTTCAGTCCCAGGGGCAGTAGTTGGGAGGAGGGGCTGGCCTAGGCTTAGAAAGAAATAGCTACAGGCAAGAAGAAGTGTGAGTTCAACAAGCACCAAAGAAAGAGGGATGAAAAGGAAGACGAGCCCAAACCTGCTCATAAAGGGCAAGGTGCCAAACTGGAGTGGTGATCTGGAAGCAGAGGCATCAGGGAGCCAACACAGGGGAAGGAATGGGGAACTTTACCCAAGCCAGCTTTGCAGTTGCCATTACAGAATAATTAATAACCCATTTGATTCAAAGTTGATCAGGTCAGTCTTTTGCTTTATGTAGCCACAGCATTTTTTTATCTGATCTTGCACGATAAGAACAGGATTCACCCCTGTGCTTAACCACAGTCTCACAGTAAATGAGGCTGTTTGTAAAGCACTGCAGAGCTACAACTCATCTCAGACTTTGCCTCTTTGCGAAGTGAAAGATGAAGAATAGAACCTCTACTTATCAGAAAATTAAGTTAAGCTTTATTTTAATGAAAGCCCTCTGGACTCTGCACCTGGTACAGTGTGACCCTGGATGTACATACAGACTGGGGAACTGCTGCAGAGCAGCACTGCAAAAGGGACCTGGGGGTCCTGGTGCATGGCCAGTTGAATCTGAGTCAGCACCGCCCTGACAGCCAGGAGGGCCAACCGTGTCCTGAGGGCATCACACAAAGCATCGCCAGCCAGGAGAGGGAGGGGATTGTCCTACTCTGCACTGAGGTGGCCTCACCTGTCCAAAGGAGGGCAATGAGGATGGTGAAGGGCATGGAGGGGAAGCCGTGTGAGGAGCAGCTGAGGGCACTTGGTCTGTTCAGCTGGAGAAGAGGAGACTGAGGGGAGACCTCATTGCAGTTACAACTTCCTCGTGAGGCACTGATCTGTTCTCTGCAGTGACCGGTGACAAGACCTGAGGGAGTGGAATGAAGCTGTGTTGGGGAGGTTTAGGTTGGATTTTAGGGAAAGGTTCTTCACCCAGAGGGTTGTTGGGCACTGGAACAGGCTCCCCAAGGCAGTGGTCACAGCACCAAGCCTGGCAGAGTTCAGGAAGCATTTGGATGATACCCTCAGGCACATGGTGTGACTCTTGGGAATGGTCCTGTTCAGGGCCAGAAGCTGGACTTTGGTGATCATTGTGGGGCCCTTCTGACTCGGGATATTTTATGATTCTACGGAATAGGAGAACACATAGGGGTGCCCTGTGACAATTCTTATAAAATAATGCCTGGTATTTTATTATTTGCCAAGAAATTCTGATACCAAATGAGTAGTGAAAATTGATTCTGCAGCATTTTCTTTCATTTGAGCATTTTGTCCCAGAACATCTGCCCAAACCTGCATCTGAAGCTCCTCATGTAGTACATGTACACTTGCCATTGCAGCAGCTCTGTAACTTTGCCATGGCATGGAGGGACCTGTTTTCTGACTGGCTTTGTATTTTACCTTGTTTCCACTGCTAGGAGTGTGTCCCAAACAACAGCAATGTTTTGAATGGGATCCCCTTTGTTTGTTGCTCTTCCACTAGGAACACTGGGTTTCTGGGAGCACTTTGGCCCACGTTCAGTGGAATAGGCATCAAATGTGGCCCAGTAGCCTGGCAGTTACAGGGTTTACTCTTAGAGGGGCATTTCAGGTGGTGTTGTCACACCAAGCCATGCTCCTGGCACATGAAATACAAAATTCAGATGGTCTATTGTAGTCAGCATCTCCTGTTCTCCAGCTCTAGACTGCTCCTAGAGTGTTTTCAGAGGTCATGTTCTTGGGATGCCCTCGCCTCGGGAGCCGAGCATTGCCTTTCCCAAGTACCCTGTTCCCCCAGGTAACTGTGGAAAGAGAAGAAATGCAGTATCAGTGCCCCAAATCACTCGGGCAGTACCTAATTTCTAATTATTTGTCACGACAGCATCTACATTGGAAGTGTCAGAGAGGACCCTTGATATCAATTTCAGCATTTGTTGATGTTGCAAAGTGGCCAGGCGGTTATTTTCTGCATGATTTACTAAACTGAAGATCTTTTTTAAACAAAGCAATCCTCACACAGACACTGGCACAGGCTGACCATTGCAAAACATCTCCATTTGTCAGTAAGCTTTTGCAACTGCTAAAAAATCTCTGTTTGTGGTGATATTGTGAAAGCAGACAGTCGGTGTTGTGTGAGCCAGAAAAAGAACAGCTGGTAAAGTGAATTCCAGTTTTACCTTAAAAATAGAGTTATTTCATCCCATTTTCCCCAAATTTTAATCGATTTTAAAGAGGGAGGGATGGAGTCCTAAAAGCTCAACGGGAGGAATTTTTATGTTTCGTACCTTCCTCTTTGCAATAGTAGGGCCCAGCTCATGGAGTTGAAGGAACATTCTAAATTCTGAGAGGCACTTTTCAAACACAGAAAGATCACTTTGTCATCATCATCCTCATCCCCATTGTGCTGGAATATAATGGTGTGGGAAATGGTGAGCTGTTGTTGCATAACACTAAAGTTGGCATGTATTCCTTCTAAAGGAACAAGAAAGAATAATTTCTCTGAACAAAATACTCAGACTTTACAGTGCCATATTTTGTTACAGAAGAAAATTTTCCCCCCCCCCCCCCCCCCCCCCGTAGACTATAAATAATCAGAAGGAATTTCAGATTAGAAATCTGTTAGACTGGAAAAGTATTTTTGGGCAGATGTCCATTCTCACTGACACAACAGTAACAAGCATTCCAATAATTAGCTGGTTAGTGAGTGCTCAGAGTCCAAGGACAGGGAGCAGAAAAAAGCTAAACTCAAGATTATGATAATTGACAAGGTCTTTTTTCCCTTTGAATGTATATTAAGAATTTTGCTTCATCTAGGTTATTCAGCATGGAACCAAAAGATTGCTCTTTAGAAGTCTTTGGGTTTCTAACATTTCCTTATAGTTCTGAGGACAATTTTTTAAAAGTACACATCTTGGATGCTGAGTATTTAGTGCTCATTTGAAAACTTCTAGTTTTTGGCAAGTTCCTCTGGTGTGTCTGATGGTGAAAAAAGTAAGGACTTGAAAGTCTTCTCTGATCTGTCAGTTGGGAAGGCACACAGCAGCACTATGGGATGGGTTTATATTCTTTAGGAGGACACAACTAGAAGTGCCCATGCAGCCTACATACAATGGCGTTGGTATAGTTTGAGGAATTTAAGTTAGACTATCTGTTTTACCAAAGTCTTTCAGTCTTCCATTGTTTTGGGTTTGTACAGCAAGATTTTGGTACTGGGAAGGTCTGTAGGGGTGACTTCTCTGTGAAGCTGCTTGAAGCTTCCCGCATGTCCAACAGAGCCAATTCCATCCAGCTCCAAGACAGACCTGCCTCTGGCCAAGGCTGAGCCCATCAGTGCCAGTGGTAGCACCTCTGGGACTGGGATAACATATTTAAGAAAGGGAGAAAGTTACAGTGCAAGAGCAAATTGCAGCCAGAGAGAGGAGTGAGAGCATGTGAGAGCAACAACTCTACAGACACCAGGGCCAGTGAAGAAGGAGAGGGAGGAGATGCTCCAGGTGCCAGAGCAGAGACTCCCCTGCAGCCTGTGGTGCTGACGATGGTGAGGCAGCTGTGCCCCTGTAGCCCACGGAGGTCCGTGGTAGAGCAGAGATTGCCCTGCAGCCCGTGGAAGACCCCACACTGGAGCAGGGAGTTGCCTGAAGAAGGCTGTGGCCCCATGGGAAGCCCATGCTGGAGCTGCTCCAGGCAGGACCTGTGGCCCAGCAGAGGAGCAGGTTTGCTGGCAGGACTCCAGCCCACGCTAGAACAGCCTATTCCTTAAGGATGTGGGGAACACACTGGAGCAGGGAATGCGTGTGAGGAGTCCTCCCCTTAGAAGGGAGTGGCAGAGACAATGTGTGATGAATTGACCCCAGACCCCATTCCCATCCCCTTTCACCACTGGGGAGAGGAGGTAGAGAAATCGAGAGTAAGGCTAAGCCCAGGAAGAAGGGAGGGGTGGGTAGAAGATGTTCCTAAGATTTGATTGTATTTCCCACTATCTTGCTCTCTTTTGTTTGGTAATAAATTGAACTGATTTCCCCAGGTCAAATCTGTTTTGCCCAGTTGGTCAGTGATCTCTCCCTGTCCTTGTTCCAACCCACAAGCCTTTCATTGTATTTTGTCTCCCCTGTCCCACTCAGCAGGGAAGTGAGCGTGGCTTTGGTGGGCACCTGGTGTCTAGCCAGGGCCACTCCACCATACCTTGCTTCTGGCCAGATGTGCCTTCTCTCCAGCTGAGCAGATCATCTGCCACTCAAAGGTGTGTGGGTTTTTTTCTTTAGTCAAGCCATGATAGGATTTTGAGAAGCTCACTCAGTTTGATGACTTCCGATTAGTGAGAGATTCTAATATCGGATGTGTGGGCCCTGGGGAATGCAAGTTTTGTTTCACTTGCTAAAGAAGGTAAGGAAAAAACAAGAAAACAGATAAAATTATAATGTACAGTTTCCTTTCCTTCCACAAGGAAGAAGAGGGCTGCCTTCATCCATATTTATACCAAAAATGGTTCCCATGTTGAATAGACCTCCATGCTACTAATCTCCTTGCAATTTTTTCCAAACCTCATTCTCACCCAAGATGAAGGTATATTCCATTTACTAGGTGTGTTGTGAGCTTTTTTTTTTTCATAAAACTATGGGATTTAGTAAGTCAGCAAGACTTTTTGTACATTTGGGGATCAGTGGAAAGAAAATGCTATTTCCACTTGGTGCTATTTCAGTGGATTAGGCAGTACTTCAAAACATACACATTAGCTTGAGTGATAATACCTCTAGGTCTCCCAACTCTGCTGGGACCATGATAGCTTGCTTGATGCCACCTGAGATTCTTGCACATATTTTTCACCATGGCACTCTTGATGTAAGGGTCTGGTGCTCTATGTGATAGGAATGCTGCAATAATTGATTCGTTATCTAAATGGCACTCACTGAAAGCGAATGAAGAGTCTGCTTCAAAGCAGAAAAAAGTTGAAGTGTACTACCACGCTAACAGTGGTTCTAAAACCTGCTGCATTTGTGTAAACAACCTCTCAGTCCAGCTCTCAGTGCACTCTTGGGTTTAGCAAAGGTAGGGCCCACTTTTAACTACGGCACTTCAGAAAATCACTCAGAGAAATCTGCTGGGTACGTGGTCTTGGAAGATTCCCACTGCTCCTGTGAAACACAACACATACTCTACTGGGAATATAAAACACAGCAAACATTTAGTAAGTAGCCAATGTGCATAATATTTCAACTCATATTCTATATGCTTTACATCTGTTGTTTTGTCAGTTCTAATTGATTTATTCTAAGTGCCTTTTTCTTTATTTAGGAAGACATCATCTATTGGGTTTGGTGCTATAATGTCTGCAGATGTTGGGCTCAAAGCTGTTTCTTGACTATATTGACACTTCCCAACATAGTGTTTAAAAAATTTGGCCTGAGAGTCAACTTCTCCTATCTAAGCCAGATATTTAAGTAGTGGTTTCCCTTTTGCATATGTCAAGGTAATAACCGTACAGTAAAAATAGATTATAATGTGTGTATGAGAGGCATCAGGCACAGTTACTTACTTTAGTGAGAGCAGCTGTATGTTTAAGGAAATGTTGATTTCTCTGTGTATATGGACATATTACATTTGTTATCCTATTCTTCCCCAGACTATTCATTTTACTGTGATCAAAAGCTACAGCTTGCACGCAACAAAATATCATCAGTGCTAGGTTCTTCTAGCACTTAGTTTCCAAAATATTTGCAGTGTCACTGGTGATAGAAGGTGATAAATTGATTCATGAGGTTTCTTTCCTTCTTTTGCTAGCGCTAAGGCTCCATATGTCACCAGATGTCCTTCCTTCTGACTGAGATGTTCCTGTGGTCTTTGAAGACCAACTTACGTATTAGAGGTGAGCTGTTACTGTTTACTAAAAGCTGTTACCTGGTACTAAAACAAAACAGCAAAGCTGATTGATGAATATTAAACCAATATAAAATTTTAACTACCCAAAGTGTTTTTTATACTTAGGGGAAAGAAAATTAGGCAGCAATATGGTATTTGAACTTCATCTTTGCTTATCTTGTTGTAGAACTGGAGCATCCTTTCAAGTAAAAAATGTTAAGATTATATTTAATTGGATGCATTTCCCATCTCAGGAAGCTGTGGCCTACTTGATTGTGAACTTCAGTTTAATGACTATTTTGGGTGAATGATCTGTAGTGAGGTGATCTACAGAGGCATTGTAATTTGTACTTGATGACTGCAAGTTCTGGATATTTTGCATTATTACTTCAAATTTTATCTTATTGATTGTTTCAGGAGACACATGACTAACTACTAGCCATGTAGAAATTACCTTCATTCATCTTGCCTTGCTATTGCTAAAATACAATGCTAAAAAAACCCCCACTGGTTTATAAGTGGACCATCTCAAAATATTATTTATGACACATTATGCCAAGTGTAGTGTATAATTTTGTTGAACTATTATTTTGAATCATCAATGGATATTCAGTTGAATTTTATTATTCAAGTATTGATTCAATATGCTTTCCACATGCAATCTTTTTGTGAGAACTGTTCTGTAACAACAATAACATTCCAAAGTCGAAGGCTGTATTTCATAGAAATCTGATGATTGAAGTAAAACACAGTTGTGACTTATTGTAATTAAAGGAGTGGAGTACTGTGCCTGTTTTTCACTTTTGACCTTCTTGCTTCCATTTATTCATTGCTTAGAGATCTCATTCAAAAATTCTGAGGCAGAAGTGGGGACTGATGTCCTGGTTTAAAACCTGCCTGCCATTTCAGTGCCTTTCTACTTTCCTCTTCCATGTACAGGTTTTCTCCCTGTGGTATATCCCTGTCTGAGTCTGGAAGGAGACAGATGCAGTGACAAGTTAATTATTTTAAAAGGTTGCAGTGTGACATTGTCCTTAGCTCTGCTCAGTGGAGCTTGCCATGGCACACCCAGGTGTTTACTTGTCAGCCACATCAAGAACTGACTGGTGTGGCTGCAGTCCCAATGTGCCTGAAACACCCAAATTTCTTCACCATGGGAACCAGGTAGACGATAACACCTATAGATTAAGAGTATTAGGTCCTTTGAAAGAGCACCTTTATGAGTTCAGGAATCTTAAAAAAACCCTGTTGTCTTTAGCTCAGCTGTGTCAGTCATTTAAAAAACATTTTAAGTTATTCCAAGGTACACTTTTCACTATGATCCTCACCTTTCCTTGTGAAAAAACACGAAATATGCTGATTAGAAAGGTCATAAGAATACTTTGGCATGTTGGCAGCTGGAAGAGAATCAAAGTGTATGTGAGGGAAATGACAGCTCCAAATAAATGGAAGGGCTTGTGACATCCTTCTTCATACCTTGCCTGCTTGCTCTTGGAAGTCCTAATGGTATTTAGACTGTATGCTAGGTATTTTTCACTGTCACTTGTATTTTAACACCTAATCCTGCTTTACCTGGCAAAAAAATGAGGTGCTGAACTTTGCTTGCTAAGGTGTGTTCTGTTTCTAGTGTCCCATCCATAATTAAATATATTTACTTTTCATTGTATAGATGAAGACATTGGGATCCACCAGTACTCTGACAAGAAAGAACCAGGTAAAATATAACTAACCGTAACTGAAACTAAACAAAACTTCAAAATGTTCAGTGTCTGACACCAACTGCTTGGTCTGAAAAACGCAGCTTCGAATTTCTTGTTAATATGTGCCTTTTTATTTCTGTGGAGTAAAGAAGCATTTTACGTCAGAGTATTTAAAAACTTTTTAAACCCCTGAAGAAAAAAACAAACGTGGAAAAATATGTCACTGTAAACCTCAGTGGGAATTTATACTCTTAATTCTCATGTTTTTAAGGTATTTTCTGTTCTGTTCAGCCCAGCACATGCTGGGACCCCAGCAGAGGGCATCTGGAACGCGCCGCAGTGCCAGCCTGGCCTCGGCACCCTCCCTGCTATCTGAAATGGCCATTGCAGAGAGAACGATCCATTTTCTTTATCTCATTAATCCTGTTAATCCTACAAGTTTCACCACGGGCCCAAAGGTCTGTTGGGCTACAGTTACTCTCTCTTTGGGTCCAGCCACCCCGTGGTGCACACCCCGCTGTCTGTGCGGCTCTGCAGACAGACGGACAGACAGAGGGATGGACTCAGCCCAGCGCTGGGCTCAGTTGCAGCTCCCTTCACTATCTGATCAGACAGGGGCTCAGTGACACCAGCCCACCTGTGGGGCTCGGTAAGCCTTTCTTTCACTGCGAATTTAAGATACCTGCCTTACGAGGTGAAAACATCGGGGCTGGCTTAATTTTTGTGGTAAATTTCTGTGTTTTATCAAACTGTGGGAGTCCTCTAATATTAATATTTGCTGACAGCAGTTGTAAGGATTATCGTTCATCTTTTCATCCTCTTTCCTTTAGCATCACTGATGAAGCACAGTTACTTAGAAGAGAAGCAAAAGCTAGCAGAATGTAAGGATATTTCCAGAGTTTCTTGTTACAGTAAGACCAAATTGTTAATTTGGATTGGTGATGCCCCTGGAAAAGCGTTACAATAACCTCAGTCTGCTTTCAATGTAACTTTCTGCACATGTCATCTAAGACAAATGGCCACAGAACTACACAGCACAAAACAATTGAAAATTTGTAATTATTTCTTCCTGGTATATTTGCAATCTGTTTTTCTGTCACTAAGCATGGTAGCATGTATTGCTTCCCAAATCCATTGTCAAAAAAATCCCCCAAATAATCCAGATTTTTCCTTATGAAATTTACTTAGCAGATGAATGATAAATATTTTCCCAACCAGCTTTTGAATTGCAATACCAACTGCCTTAAAACTGAAAATTATATCTAAAGTACTTTCAGCCAAAATCAAATTCCAGTTTAATAATCAGCTGCCTGCATAGAACACTTTTAACTTTGAAACATTTCCACTGTTCCTGCAGTACCTGGTTCAAAGCAATTTCGGTTCATACTATCACACAGCAGTGCTATGATAGTTAAAGATTTTTATATTAGTACAACTTTTCTTTAGCTCAAGTTTTACAACTCCTGCACAGTTACTGTTGCTCAGAGCATTCATTAATGTTCAAACATTATTACATGACAACTCTGAAAAATCCAATTGATTTTTTTAGATAGCTCCAGAAAGCAATATCTATGCTGTTATCAGAATAAAAATTCCCATGGAATTGTGCATGCATTTGAAGGGAAAATGTGTTTTGGAAGGATTAGCTCTTTGCAGCACCATGAGGTATGTTTGGGACAGGTAACTCTACACCCACTGCAGAGGGTTGTGTCAGTGGGAATCAATACAGCTCTGTAAAGGTGGGGAGCTGAGGAAGGGTTGTACACAGGGAGGAGCACCACAGATTTACATCCCTTGTGCTCAGTGTGGCATTATCTTACAGGCATTGCATGTCTGAAAGGAGAGGCAGGCCTGGATAAACCCCATTACTTGGAAATCTGTTACCTGTTGTAATGTGACAGGCAAAAGGAACACAAGCTGCTGCACCTCATTGCTGTGAATACAGGGGTGCCCTTTGGAAAGAGGAGCACTGGGGAACTTTATTCACAGCTGTTGATTTGTATAGATAGTTTGGTATCAGCACAGGCAATTTCTTTTTTTGCATATGTGGTTAAATATTCCAGTATTTATGAAGGCACCCATTGAAAATGTGATCTTACATGCCTAATTAATATTATCATAACAGTTACACCAACACTGGCTTGAGTCCAATGAAACACAAAGAGAAGTTGTATGCTGGTGTCCTCTTTTGTTGATATATGAAATCCTTCATTTTTTCACTCTATAGCACTTCTATTGTAAGCTCCTTTTTGCAGGGAGGTTTAAGCATAACTGCTAAGTCATTCAGTCTGGAAGTTGGCATACAAACTGACAGCTTGGAGCTCAAAACTTTTCATCAGGTTTCCTTTAAATAGGAACAGATTTTGAAAAATGTGTTCTAGTTTCTCATGGTTTTTATTGTACACTTACAAACAGAGAACTGCTCACTTTTAAATGAAGAAATTTCACAAGTTATTAGAGCCTGATTCTCAGACATGAAACAAGCCAATTACTGGCAACTCCAGAGGAAGCTTTGCCTCCTGGTTACTAGAATTAATTTATTAGGCCAGAATTTTCACAATAGTGTGCTGAACATTAATACATTTGTTAAAGGCTTCAGCAGTTAAGCAGTTTCTTCTTTGCTTGACTTGGATTCTTTAGACAAAATTTTCAAGAACAAATCCTATAAATAACTATACTCCATAAGTTATGGCATTCACAATTGCTAGGTTTTAATATGTCTATATATGCATATATTTATGCATATATATTTTGCAAACATGTTAGTGCCTGCTTTTTGAAACAAGGCAATGAAATGTTAGTTCAGAAGAATAGAATCTGTTTATGATTTGATAACTTGAATCTGAGTTAACATACTGAACAGGAGATACTTTTTCACTGCAAGTTGGGTAAGGTCCTGAAAGCTTTGTACACAATTGCCATGGGAAAGTCATGGTCAGTGTGGACAGAACATGCCAACTGTTTCCATGACTGAGCATTCCAGAAGGAGATCCTTTGCCAGTAGAAACCATAGCCATTTCCTTCCAATGGTAAGTTTTACATTTAAAGTAACTCCTACAAATCTTAGTTTTGTGTTTCCACAGAAAAGGAAGCTCAACTTGAAGAACTTTTAAAATTATATATAAAAATATATGTTTTACTCGTTCCAACTCATGCATACACACAGAGATATAAATATATACAGTCACCTATACATACACATTTCTCTGCCTTTTTATTCTTTTTTTTTTAACTTATATTTGACAGCCAGAGATTATCCTTGGATCCTGAAAACCAGGAGAGCAGACAGACTGCGAGATGCACTCAAGGAGGTGGAGGTATGTTTCAGAAAGTTTCAAGTGCAGCAACATCTAATCCGGTTTTTGAACCTCTTTCAACAGCTTTAATTTTCATAAAGATCCAACTCTCCCAGTGATGATAAATGTGCTTTTGTCTGGTGGGCTGTTCTAAGACAGCTGCATCTTTGTGTGGAATGCTTGGTCTGTAAACTGGAAAATCAGAAGTGTGTTAACCGATAGTGACAACGTGTGCTGCCAACTCCACTCTGTTTTCTGTTGCCCTCCAGGACTTAATGGAAAGCAGTCCATGTGTGCTGAGCAGATGGAAGAGCAAACATACCTGTCAGGTACTGTGTTATGGCAGAGTCCTGCAGTGTTCACTCAGTGGTGCTAAACAGCCGTGCAGTGGTGGAAGCAGTAGTGTTAAAATGTCAACTAACACAGAACATCATTGAGCTTTTTTTTAATGTACGGGCCCTTATTATCTAGATTGGGATTCTTTAAATTTCTACTCTGAAATACATGCCCCAAATAAAAAATCTGGGGTTTATCAAGACAAAAATATTGCATTAAAGGGCCCTGATTTTGTGAGATGATGATGATGATTGCTGCTGTTGTTGTTACTATTATTACTATTATTATTTGAGGAAACTGAAAACATTATGTACCTCAAAACAGCAGGCTGAGGGAGCAGTTAAAATATATAAACTGATCTGGAATCAGTGTTAAATTTCATTTTGATGTCTTAATTATTTACATATCTGTCACTGTTACTTTATGCTTGTGTAATATGGGAGGGAAACTGTAACTCTATACCAACTAGATCATTAATCAAGTTGTGGAGAAAAAGATATTGTGACATGTGACACACATATAGCTCTGTTCTGTGACTATATGAGTTCCACATATTGTATACAAGAAAAACCTTTTCACATCCTCATTAAGACAGAGCAGGAGGGCCGGTAGGAGAGCTGAACATGACATGTGCTTTAGCTCCTTCTGAAAAACATGTGTCATGAATTTGCTATGCTTATACAGCCTTCATGAGGAATGTACATCGTATTTAAAACTCTTTGGCATGGGGAATACTTGCCAATATTACTGTTTCTAAAAAGAAAATTTGTCTTCTTTTATGCCTTTTCAGTCTTGTAATTTTTTCTTCTAAGTCAAATAGTTCCAAATATGTGTCAACAGAATGAATATTAAATATCTGAACATTATACACCTAAAATTCCAGAATGTCTTTAGGAATAGCAAAATTTTTAAATGCTTGATATGCCAAATGGTATGTAGTCTTTTCATATCAATAATAAAAATATTATTGTCTAGCTACATTTGCCTATCAGATCTTACCCCTAGTTAATGTCTATCATTCATGTACAGATTACATAGTCTATATCTCTGAATGTTAATCTTCTAGAGCTTATTTAAATATTAATTGTATGCTAATTTAGAGCACTCATTTTTTCCTGTTATTATTGTTCTGATCAGGAAAGGAATTTGGTTAAGAAATACCAAGTCAATTAGCTGTGAGTGCATTCATTTGCTTCCCAGTTTGCTGTCTCTTTATTTGCTTTCCCTGTCCATTCTTCCTTTATCATTTTCCTTCCCCTCCCATCTATCTACATCCACCCTCACTCTTTACCAATACATGCTTTGAAACTGTGAACTTCTTGCCAGAATGTGATCATTCTGCCTTCATAATGTAACCTTTGGTTGACTGTATAAAACTCTTCTTTTTTTATTTTTTGACTTAGCATCCTCTAAGTAATTTCAGGCTTACATCAACAAAACTGAGACAAATGCAATTTCGCTTATTTCTTATACAGGATGGGAAAGGCAAGAGATGGGTGCTTTCATCTTAGTATATTAGGTCTAGCTGTATATTGGGTTGAATCATGTAAAGGACTAGTTTAATTAATTATTTGGGGGGTTTCTGTAGATGGTTTGTATGGCCAGAGTATAAGTGATGGTAAAGATTATAATATAGCCAGAGTGAAAGTTACAGATAAAAGTCATAGTCATTTCTCTGTCCTTAAATTCTGCTTTTGGTTTCTCAATTACAAAACAAAATATTTTTTTGCATAATAGTGGCTGATTATTGAAATCTCCAACAGGGCTTAGAGTGTTTTGCCTGAACAATTGTGTTACTCCAGTTTCTGTCTTCCTGAAAATAAAAGACCTCAAACACATGAAAATAAAACAGAGAAAAATGAGTAATTTGGAAGAGTCTAGAACAGAAAAGCTGTCTTATATCCATTTTGTTGTCAGATGGTTTGTTTTTCTGCTGCTCATCTGTCTTTGAGCATTTTGCAGCAATAATTGCACTGCCCCTTTTCTGATGCAAATGTTCTGAAGCCTCTGGAAAAGATGTTGTACATTTATTTTTATAATTATAAGTAGCATGCTAATTAACTGCTTCAGCAGAAGGTGCTTCCCACATAATGGTGGGATCTGTGGCATAGCACTACTGTATTCACAGCCTTTTTTGTGTGGATACCAGAGACAGTGGGGAAGAGTCTGTGTTTTCATTCACTTTCAAGAGTAAGAGAAAGGAATGTGTAAGACAAACAGCATGAAGACCGCATAGTGAATTACCCTGATTGCCATAATTTCTATGTTTTGGGGTAAATTTGAGTATATGGTTTAATTATAGTATCTTTTTTTTTTTTAGCTCATTGGTTTTAGAAGCAATACGTTGTCAAATAAACTTATATATGGAAATTGAAGTATTTTACTCAACAGCCATCACATTTTTCAATAAGTGTTCTTTGTATCTGAATCTGCCATACCTGTAGTTGAACTGGGAGTAGTTACTTTTGTATTGTAATAACAATGTGCCATCCAAAAACTCAGTAGCTGCTGTACCTTGAGCAAGACAGAACAAATGGGAAGAAATCTGTAAGGTGATACTTCAAAAGAATAGTAGGATTTCCCTCAGATTTTGTGAAAAGCAAGCATAGGACTGCTGCTAGTGTGCTTTCTGTAACCTAAACACCAATGTTCCTAATCCTTCCCTGCTTCCTCCAGCCCTTCCATCTTAGAACTAACCCACAGGCAAAAATTGGGGCTATAATTTTAAACACACATCTGCCAAAAATAACTGCACTGTCAAGTTAACTGTTTATGTGCAAGTGATCAATTAGACTTTGTGCATATGCTTCAATGAGAAATCTAGTTATTTTGCATGCAGATCACCTTGCCCATTGCAGGAATGTATTTCTCAAAGTTGACTTTTCTATGAGTTTGCCTAGAATGACCATAATGCTGGCCCAGCTTTCTACCTTTCTTTTCATTTTATGCATCAAAATTTCTCCTATTACTTTTCTTGTACAATCAGCGCACGAGAAGTTTCATATTTACTTCCTTGTCCATTGCCAAAAAAAATCCACTGACCTTTATTTTTGCAGTGCTAAGTACACATTCTAGTATTGCTTAGAGCTTCTGAAACAGATGAATGTGCCAGTTCATGTAAACATAACCTAGACAGTCCAGGGATTTTTGTCAAGGAGCTTGCTCTCATATTTAAAAGAGCTTAGTTGTGTCCTAAAGGGCTGAGGTCTTGTCTTTAGCTCTGTTCCAATAGGATCTGAACCCACACCATTTCTGTATGGTACTTTTGACCCCCAACTTTGATGAGCTCTGTTGATTTGCTGAAATAATCCTATAATCTTCAGTTAGCTGATGTCAAAGGAAAATAAATAGACCATAAAAAAAGGATGACGAAAAAAAGACAAGAAGCCTTTACAATAAGATACCACTGTGCTCCTCAGCTTTCCCTGCCGAGGAGTAGCAACCTAAGCAATTAATTTTATCAGTATTGTTGAGTTTACTCAACTCAGCTCTGGCTGCTTTCCTTCTTCTTGGTCTCCTTCTCTACTTCTTTGGAATGCTTTTAAGTTTTGCCACAAAATCATGAAATCTTCCTATGAAATGATGCCATTGGTTCAGGTTGGTTTTACAATATAAGGCAGTAAAAATTAATGAGGTCTAGCCAAAACAATTCATTTCCAACTTTTTTTTTTAGGTTTACATTACGATGTTGAATTAAACACATGCCAACACTGTTATACATTTTATTGTATAAGAGCCAAGCACTAGCTATAAATCATATCTGTTACCTGCTAATGAAAAAGATTTATGTTTTCTTTGCTAAATTGTTTTTATTTCATTTAATTGTGTTTGTGTTGCAATTTACATATGCATATAAATGGTTTTTTTATTGCCATCATCGGTGCACTTAGAACTGGATTCTGAATTGAGATCCACAGCAATGTTTTCTGACATGGCCTATTCTATCAGCTACAATGCCCATAAGCAAACTGATTTAGCAAGATAGGTGGTGACGTACAGCAGCACATTTGGTATCAAAATCCAGACATTCTGGCTAGAATACATGAGAAGTTAGCACCCATCACAGTTACTGAGAGGAACATTACCCTCATATTGAATTCTTTTGATTGCTTTTGATCAGAATCATTAATGTGTTGTGTGGTTTTAGATATTTGAAGCTAGAAGTACAAATGCATTGATTATTGTGAAACAGTAACGTGTAACAACAATAACTTCATCTCTAATAAGGCATGCAACACAGTAATTATGGTGGGGTGGCTAAGAAAGCAATCTGGAATGAAGAGGTGGGGAAAAACCCTGGGAACCTGCTTGAACAAGAAATGCTTTGCAATTCTCTTCTCCTTTTGCATATTCCTTTGTCAGTTGGACTCTGTAAGAGAAAACAGTTTGCAGCAACATTTTTTACAGGCATATTTTCCTTCTATTCCAATTTTAATCAGATAGAAGCAAATCCTGGCTTTGCTCTGCAGGTATCTTTTTAGGTAGAAGAGCTGATAAGCAGCTAAGCTGCATGAATGAGGAGTCAAGGGCTAAGGTTTCTGAGGATAAAGGGATCCACTTAAGTACATGCTTAAGTTCTACTAAAGTCCATAAGTCGTGAACCTGTGCTTAAGTCCTTTGCTTAATAAAACCTAACTCAAATATATATTAGAGCACATTGCTGTTGGGGAAGGGAAGGGCTAAGGGCTAAGTCTTCCCCTGAGAATTCTCAGCATCTTCTTATGTCTTTCTTGCTCATTGGAGAACAATTTTTGACACATAAAGTACATAATCCCTTCTATCAAAGTCTTCATGTTCTACTCCTCAGAGACACAGAAATCAGGTGGCCCTTCCTTCCCAGCATGTGGAATGACCACATGCCCAAACATTTTACTCAGACCACATTCAAGTAGAAAGGCTCTGCCTATTCTTCCAAAAGGTATGGAGTCATGCTTTCATATTTTGTTTAGGAATACTTTTAAGACTCTTTAAGCTGTAGAGATGACTCTTCTGATTTTATTTTTCCCATCACAGTACTTCAATCTGAAAAATTTATGATGTGTTTCATTATTGTGAATTTCCTTCTCTAATTTAATATCTGTTAGATGGAATGATTTAGTGCCTTGTGTAAATAATGCCTCTTACATTTGCTTTTATTCCTTTACAAAGATGGGCAGTTCCCTTGAGCAGTACTTTTTGGAGCCGAATCACTGTGTGTCTGTGTTCAAGCCAAGTTTGCAGTCTTCCCTATTTACTTTGTATTCACTTGTGCTTATGATTGGACTGCTCCCATCCACCAAAATACGAGCTCAACTATGCAAGCTTGTGTGTAACAGCACCTAACTCTTGTTATCATATAACAATATTTGCATGGGCTACACAGTGAGTAACAAATTGAAATAGTGGTTTTAATTTGAGCATATAAATGTTTTCTCTTTTACAGAATATTTTTGACCAAAGATACTATAGAATCATAGAACCATTTAGGCTGGAAAACAGCCTTAAGATTGAGTCCAGCTATTAACCTAACACTACCAAGTCCATCGGGGCAGTCCCGTGGTGTAAAGGAGAGCACTATGGACTCTGAATCCCAAGGTCCTGAGTTTGAGTTTCAGTGGGGACTGTCCCCTGGCAGTTCAATCCCTCCCTGCCATCCCATCCCATCACATCTCAGATGCTCAGCAGGATCAGCCCCAGTCAGTACTGGGTGCTGTGACAGTCCCGAGGACTTCACTGTCACTGTCCAAGCTCGCTCGGCCGTGGCAGATGGACC
>JAWWEV010000115.1:15247574-15277439 GCA_035583235.1 Hafferia zeledoni | reverse complement strand
GTGCCTCACCTAAAAAATCCACTGTGCAGGCTGGAAGGGCACACCCACATGGGGAGAGCCCTGCCCAAATCTTCGTTGGGAGGTCTGGCCATACATACCAAATCCATCACTAAAACATGTCCTTAAGTGCCACATCCACACGTCTGTAATACCTCCGAAGATGGTGACTACATCCCTGCCCTGCTTTATTTAAGTACCTGCTTGTACTTCGTGGTAAACTTCAAGACCTAATTTTTTTAAAAACTCAGTTCTAATCTAGAACATTTTTAAAGGGAGGTGGATTAAATACTAACCTTACATGGCCAAGTAGTGTGTAAGGTTTGTGATGTACTTTTCAATTGACACTCCGAAGTTCCTAGAAGAATTAGCTTAAACCTGTGGAGCACAGGTATATTACCAGCTGTGGTAAGTTATTGTAGCAAAAATTTGTTAAATTAAAATTTAAGCTGTTCCCAAATATCGCAAACTCCTGAGGAGAGTAATGGGAAAGAATGTTTTACTGTAAAATTGAAGGAGGGAGCACAATGGGAGAAACAATAAAAGCCATGAAATTATACTATTTTTACCTACTTTCTGTCATTTTATCATGCTATACTGATAGTATAGAGATCTATGAAATCTTGAAAAGCCATAGGATTTGTTTAATGACTATTTTTACAGATGTAAAGCAAAGCACACCCATTAACACATTGTATATTGTATTTATATAGATGTCATCAAACACCTGAGTAGTTTTCACTGATTTCTCTTCTAGCTCTGTAACAGGTGTGATCTATGCCATTACCAGGAAATTACTATATGGACATAAAGTGAAGTTACACCCTGAAATCGTTAAGAGTTAAAAAACCCTAGCCCTGTTTGTTGCACTCAGGCCAAGAGTTTGCAAGCACATCTGAATACAGGGTGGTGGATGGACGTGTTGGATGTCAGCAGAACGACAGGCATGTGGCCTCATTCCATAATGCAGTCATTCAAGGTCCTTATCCATCAAAACACATTTTTTCCTGTTTTGCCTCTCCTTGTTGCTTGGATGGGTGGTGTTTATCCCTACTCTGTCAGGTAAACCTGGAGGCTGAAAATGGAGTTCTGATTCACTGTAGGTTTTCTCCCAGCTGAACCCCAGGTTGTTTTCCTTGCTCCCTGCAAGGAAGAGAAGCATGGGAAGAACCCACCATTACAGTAACACTTCCTGAGGGAAGGACGGAGCTCCTGAGCAAAGGTGTTGTGGGAGACACAAATTGGAGAATTTATTTATATGATTGCACAGTGATCTCTCCTGTTGGCACATAACACTGAAAAGTTTGAGGTGTTTTACTCTGCCCCACCAGGCTGATATTCATTCAGTAATTTAGGACTGATCTTTCTGGAGTATTTATGTAATTTTGCTTGATCATTGCTTACATCACAGTTTGGCAACTTCTGGGTTTCAACCCTCACTTTTTCCACGAGGTTATTCGGACAGTTACAGCCAACAGTAGTCAGTCCTTGCTGGACTTCGTGTTACCACGTTGGAAATAAATTGTGATTTTATCTTCTCTAACTTCAACATAAGGGCAAATTGAAGTTTTGAAAGATAGTAATAAAAGCTGCATGAGTGTAACCGTGTCTAACATTTTTACTAGGACAAAACCTTAAAGGACATCTGTCATGACAGGGAATATTGAAATATTGACTGTATATATTTATGAAGTGAATGCGTGCCTGGACTTTGGCAGGATGGGAACGGATCATTTGTTATTAAAAATTTATTTCATATCACAGCTTTTGGGGGTTTTGGTATCTATTTCACACATCACTAGGGTTTCTCTTCCAAAAGTATTGGTGTAAAGATATTAGTCAGTGTAAGAAGGTGATTTATTTAAATAATTCTGTTCTTTGCTATGGAGGGCACAGAGCTGTCATAATAAAGCAAAATATGCATAACTGAGAGTTTTCATAACTTAATTATCAGGAGCAGGGCATTGCACAAGGGGCAAGCTCAATTAGATCACTACATTTCTGTCCCCCATACTTTTTATTTATTAAATAATCCAGTGGATCTTACTGCTAGAGTGTAGAAAAAATTACATTGCAACCATGTCTGTCTCAGAGCTCCATCATAGAACAAAGATTTTTTTTCTGCCAAATTCTCCTACAAGAGCAAGCATTTCTCTAGTAGTTTAGGTTTTTTAAAGCACAGAGATTTCCTTAAAAATCTGCTGTTAAGTAGAAGTAAGAGTCAGAGTCCAAGATTCCTGGACTTTGGTGAGCCCTCTGGACTTGTCTGCAACAGTTTTTCCACTGAGGATTTCTTTCATGGGTTTTATTTTCTGATTTCTTTTGCTATAGTAGTTGCATTCAGAAAATGGCTTATGGTTTAATTATGCAAAAATAAATGTTTTTTGCAATTCCTCCCACTGAGTGCTCTCTCTCTCTCTCATACAAAATCAGAAGGACCTGATAAATACCCTGACTTAGTCTTCAAGATTACATGTATCATTTAATTTAAATTAATTAGGTAGAATTATTCAATTAAGTATGAAATAACCCTCTGACTATTCTGTCCAATAGTATAAATTCTTTCTTTCTGAGAAAGACATCTATAGCCTTATGTTGAGGAGTGAATGGGCTTTATTGGGTGCTCACAGCTATCTCTGTGGTAGGGCACCATTATTTAAGTTAAACAATATATGAATGATCAGAAATAACAAGAATAGCAAAAAGCTGCTGGTTTTAATCTGTGATAATAGTATAAAATTACATTAAACCCTACTTTATATGTTTTTCTGCAGGCTCTGCAGTTACTTTATACAGAAAATGGCAGGTCCATGGATGGTAGAGTGCTCAGTGCCATTTCTTCCCTCGCTCAGGACAGAATTTTGATCTCCATTTTTAACAAACTAATTCAGTACATGTTATGCAACATTTGGGGACTTAGCATGCTGCTCCTTCAAGCATTCAGCAATTGTAATTCTTGTACCCATACAATTCACTGTTGTGTTACATCTCTCTCTTCCATTGAAAAAGCTTTCAAAGTCTTTATAAGACATCTTCACATCAATAATAATTCATTTTTTGCAATTTTGAAAATTAGGTTACTACGTAATGGATGGCTGCTAATATGTACCTTGGAACGTTTCACTTTGTTTCTGATTTTTGATGTCTTGTTTTCTCGCTCTTTGGATTTAGCTCGTGTTTCACTCAGGTATCTTGGTGTCCCTAAGCCTTTCTGGGCCACAGCTGGAGAAGGTGGTGATTGACAGGACCCTGGTGGGGAAGCTCATCTCCGACACCATCAGTGATGGTAATTACACCCATGTGCAAATCAATTGCCTGCATTAACAATAGAGCAGAGAAACAGTATGTCAACAGGTAGACTAATTATTGCCACTGGGGACTTGCAAGCACAACAAGTAATTGCATGTAATGCCATAGTTACAACCCTCAGGACTAAGAGCACTTTAAGAATAATATTTAACATCAAAGTTTTCAGGCTTGTCAAATGCTGCATGGGTTTCTAAAATTCAGTTTCTTACACTTTGTAGTCACTGTGAACATGCCATTTCAACTTGTCACATTTATTTTGTTAAGCAGGAAAAAGGGACAGAACCAAACATTAGCCAATTGCTTAATTACATGGCATAGTCATTATTAAAGTTATTGTTAAAAAAGGCTGGATAACATTAGTTATTTGAAAATGTTCCGATTTAGTTTCTAAAAATCCAGAATCTCACAATTGTTTTTAACTAGTGACTGCTAAAAATAAAGTTTTCATTTAATGCAGAAGAAAACTTTAAAAAAGTGCCTGTTTTGAGTAACTTTAAATATGACTATGATAATATTGAGAAATCAACCAGGTATCTATCTGGGCTTCTGCACAAGCAAGAATATGAAATTTTGGTGTGAGCCCTATTACACATGTATTATCTTTCAAATTCTTTAACAGTAGACCCACATTACACTCCTGCAGTAAAATTTTGCACTTAATTTGCATTTGATCTTTAATGCTTTATTTTCCTCCATGCCCGAGCATCTATTGCAAATTGGCCTGGTTATTTAAGAAACCTATAATACTGTGTCCCTCTGGTCTTCTTATGTTTTGTAATTTAGTCACGAAAATTAACATTAATAGAATCTTTATTTACAAAAAATAATAACCCTAACCTCATTTTTTACCAACTAATTACACGGAGAGCATAGAACACATTTACTCTCTTGACTCCTTTTTTTCCACTCTTCACTTAAATTGCTGGATTCCATCTCTGATTTTTTGCCCTCAGTTTCCAGAGGGAGGATTCCTTGCTTTCAGGTGACAAAAAGTAGGAGAGCATGGAAGCTAAGGTTATATCCAAATTGAAGTTGTTTGTAGAAATTATTTAAATTATATGTATCACGCCTTACCTTGGCTTAATATGTCATGGAAACATAAATATTTGTCTAAAAAATACTGCTAAATAAAAAAGTTACAACTAAAAAAAAATAATAAAGCAACAAATATATTTTCCTACATTTAGACTACTGTGTTTATGATATAAATAATGTTATGTAATCATTTGTCCTTATTTTCACTTATTCAGGATTTTCTTAAACCTCTGTGTTTGTTAATACCCAAGCCCAAAGGTGAAATAAAGCTACCTCTGTTCAGTTAAACCAGCCAATAACTCATTGCAATACAGTTTTTATTTTTATGCACACCAATAAAAGATACTTTTATTACCTACACAAATAGTGTTCAAAATAAAAATTTTTATACTGAACTATTCTTATGTAGAAACCACAACATAATATTGTCCTAAAAACCCTGCACATCTTTCCAAACCTGATTTAAATTAGGGTTGTGATTATCAAGTTGGCCATAAGAAATTCTATATTTAATAGAAGAAGCCTGTATAGAAATAATAGTTCTTACTTTAGCAATTGTGTGTAGATAGAAATGGATAAGGATTACAATCCACCAAAATTACTTATGAAATGTTGTCATTCTAACTTGGAGTAGCATGTCCTCTTAACATTTGGAATAAAGGTCAGATTGTGTTCACAAGATACAAAATTAATACTGTTTTTATAATCCTCTTGCATCTAATAAGGTCCTCCTGGTTCTTATTATTTACAGACAAAATTTCATCAGCATCTGAGGTGTGCTGTAGCTCATCTTTAATGTAAACTATGTCTGTGAGGGCATCAAAATGTTTTAACTGTGTGCATACATATTGAGGATACTACACTCAGTGGTTTTCAATTTTTATGTGTGTGCAGGATCCCAATTACAGTTTCTAAGTCACCATATCAGATGCTTTATCACCTTTTTTTTTTCACCAAGAAATCTAGTGTTAACATTACGTTTCAAAGGCAATTATTTGGCTTTAAACTCTACCCTTTAGCATTTGCATACCAGATACTTCAGAGTTGTGCCAGGACATGACTCTTGGAAAATGCAAGTGGGTATAAATCAGACTAAATCAAAGCAAAGCTGAGTAGCCAGTTTTCCATGCTTCTCTGTAAGACTGAACTGTCAATCTACTTAAGGATATGTAAAATTTAGATTTAAGGATCTGGAATATTAGTATCAAATGCTTTTCTTATTTTGTTTTTCAGGGGTTGCTTCACAGGGTTCTGTTTGTTTTTAAATCTAGTTCCACTTTCCTTGGTACTTCCTTTTTAACAGAGGTTTCTGAGTTTGCAGTCTGAACACAGCTTGCTAGCTTTACTTTAAACCACTTTCTCATCCATGATTCCTCAGTGATCTGGTACTAGTTACCCTGATGACTCACTTCGTACTCAGACATCTCTTTAATGTGGGTGCTGCTTGAATAACTGGGTAACTTGGGAAAAAGTCCTAGATACTGTTTTCTAAGTAATTTTCATTTTCACATCAGTTAATCACTTTTATATTGAACTATTTTGGTCTAGCACCCCCTTATGATAACAACAGAACACTGTGTTTTTCCAGGCTGTAGGGGAGTCTGTTCCGTCTTGGTTACTTATAGTTTTTGGGTACCCCCATGTGAAGCTGCCAACAAGTCATAAGCCCTCTAAAGCATAATCCTGTATGTAACAGCCTCCTCAGTGTCTGCAGCAGCACCAGGAACTTTACAATGTCAAATACCAGATGCATGTCCAATACTAATTTGCATTTATCACCCTTAGCACAAACTAAGCTGTTAGTGCACTAGTTGCATTTCTGAAATAGTGGTGGTTGGAACCATAAGAAAAAGAGAATACTGAAGGCTTAACTGAGTTGAAAATTAATGTGGAAGGGCGTAAAACATATATTTGGATGTAGTGGTAATTTAATATGAGCTAATTTAATCAGGTTTATGTAATCAGAGTACTCCCTAAACTTTATTTCACATTTCCAGGAAGGTCCGGACAGGATGACACATTGATGCCTTTTAGGACATTACAGGGCTTTCAGTGTAGCTTTTAAGACACTATCTTGAAAAAATTACTTCTTGCAGTTGTCTCAGTGGAGTGTTCAGTACATTTTTTTGTTACTAGAAACAGTATTACAGTACTGACAATTTTTATTTGTTTTTTTTTTCTTTTTTTCAGCTGTTCTTACAGACAATTTCATCATTTTGTCATTTGAGGACCATAACCAACTCTGCTTTGTTCAGTTTACAAGGAAGATGGATTCTCCTGATGTAAATAAAAGACTGGAAAAACTCTCTTGTTTGGACCTGAAGGTATAGCTGTCAATGGGGACTGCAAACACTGCAAGAACTATACATTATAAATCACTGGTACTCATGGATATTGTGTGGCAGCATAAATTACAAACCTTTATATAACTGACCAAAGCAGCTCAAATTCTGAAATTGACAGTTACTGAAAAGTAAAAAAGAAAATAAAGAATTACATGGCATTCTGAGTTAATGAGTTAAAATACCAAGCCAAGAGGGATCCAAATTTCTACAATATTTATGTTCAGGCTCAGACACACATTTATTTGAGTGACCCCTGCTTGACAGATTACCTTGTGTCCATTGAGAAGCAGTAACTGACCCTTTGCACATTCTTGGCATCTAACAAGCATGAAGCAAAATCTCTAATGGTAAACCTCAGTGTAAAAGATTTGAGTTAATGTGTTCTATCTCTTGTTTGTTGTTGGCTGAAATCATACACATGGTCAGGTACTGTGGCTCAGCTGATAGACACGAACTCATGAAGCTCTGATAATTCAGTCATCTGTCTGAGCTCCAAGACTATTGTAATTTTTTGCAGAAATCTTAATTTCCCCTCTAGTTACAGCAATGGCATTGTTGGGAGAGTCACTTTTACAATTAAGCCACTGAGTTAGGGTTGAAGATACAGAAGCTGAGTTTCTCACCACTGGCCAGCTATGTATGTGACCTTAGGCAAGTGATTCAGTGCCTCTGTATCTCAATTCACTGGTTACACCGTGAAGATTAAAATACTCCTTTTTTTCCAGCTCTTTATGTGCGGGTGTGTTTATAACCATAGTCACAGCAGCAACAGCAGAAAGGTAGCCTAGGGAGAGCTGAGCTGGCTTTAAACTGTCCAGTCTGCATGTCAGTGGAAACCAGCTCATCTCAAGCTGAATTACACTGTCTTGGATGGATTGGGCCGTGCAGACATAACTTATTTCGACCATAAGCCTTTGGCATCAGGGCAGCAGCAGACCTGAGGTGGAAGTGCTATAGCACTATGAAAAAATAATCAGCCAAGGCAATTAACTTTGAACAGGTGAAGTAGGAAAGGGGCTGCATCCAATTCACTGCAAGAATGAAAAAGGGTCAAGCCTTTGCCCAAGAAAGGCAGAAAGATGTTGTGAGAAAAGAGGGAGTTTGTATTGTTTCAGACAGGATAAATGTTACGGAAAACAATCTTGTGCTAGCAATTATTTTCCCCTTGACAATCTCATAGTAATTTGCTTGCTGTTATAAGGGAGTTTGCATCTGCAAGGCAAGCTTTTTAAGGGTATGTTTAGTTTAAGTTTTGCCATAATGTGTTTTAACTTGCTTGGTAGAAATACTTTCTGCTAGGATTAATATCTAATACATTTTCCAGGCTGTTTCAGTTCAGGGCCTCTTTTCAGCAATGGCTTGTGTTTGCAAGATTGATCCAGCCTCCATAACGTGGATTTGAGACAGTTCACTGTTCACTGGGAACTGAGCTGATACATACTTTACTTTAAAATGATGTGCCTTGTGCCTGGTTAAGGCTGGGCTTTGGAAGTGAGTGTGGTGTGTGGTGTGGCTTTTTTTTTAATAGTGCTAAAGTTTAATGAGGAAGCTGTGGTGAACTGACAACTGCCTTTGTCATTGAAGTGTGAGTGCCACAGTTCCTGATTTAATGTTTAGAAAAAACAGAAATATCTGCTGCACTCCTTAATAGGGTTGTTAAGTTTTCAGTTCTTGCTGACACAGCTGAGCTTTGCAAAACACCTCCATATTCAACGTTAACTTTGTTTTCTCTTGAAATCAGTGGGAATCACCACGGAATACTTCACTGCCAGCCAAAAAAAAAAAAAAGGCATTTGCATTTTTTAATTGAATGTTCTTTTGTGTGAGGCTTGCTAGTTAGGCAGCTAAATATAATTTTTATTATCTTCAGAATTGCACCAGTGTGAGGCTGCAGGAAGTATTATTCACTGCTGCAATAATATTATGTCAGCTCTCTGCATTAATTTGGAGTTCTTCATGGCTAATTTTGGTCAAACTTCCAAAAGCTGAAAGATCACAGACACAGTCAGCACTCGTGTCACTCTCAGTAGAAATGAAAGATGGTCTTCAGTTGCAACTGTGCAAACCTGTAACAATATGGAACAATAACAAATGTTGGGGAGGTTAGGGAGGAAAAAAAATGTTCCTTAAAGGTTGGTTGGTTTTTTTTTCAAGAGAAATTGAATGAAAAAGATAACTTCCACTGGTATAGAACTGCCACAGGATTAAAATCTGGAGCCAAGAGTCAGGAAATGTGATTGTAGCCTTCATTTCTGCTTCTGACTTCTGGTGTAACCTTGAGAAATGTACATAGTATTTGGGTTTAAGTTCCCTTTTCAAAAATGAGGAAAATGCTTGCAATGATATAATTAAATTTCTGTCATATTATCATTGTAATGATAAGCAACTTCACATGTTCAGTATCCAGGCTCAGGGTGGACAAAACTGGCAGCAATGTGAACTGCCAGAGTGCTGTCAATAATAAGGAGTCAACCATGCTTTCCTCCTCACTTGATATTTATCCAAAACTTGGCGGTTTTTACACAATGCATACCTAAATTAAAGAATGAATCTCTCTATCCTCTTCCTTTCTAAATTATACCACCTTGAATTTTATTTACACCATGAAACTATAAAGGAAGATTTTTTTAATATGAATCACTACAGACTTGAAGACCAGCAAAACAGAAAACCAACTATTATAATTTGCCTTTTCTCAGTAGCATGAGTCCAATTTGAGAGTGACATGTCTAATGCAAGACATGAACGTTTACAAAAGATGTGTGGATGTTATTACATATGAAATAGTTGTCAACAGTTAATGCTACTATATAGGACTAATTAATACCTGTAGAAGTATTTGTGCTTTTCCAATCTAATCAATGTGTTGTCACCAAATTAAGTATTTATATATAGTTCTAATTCAAGTAGCAGCTACCTGTTAACTCTTCTGTATGTTTTATCTTTACACGTCAAAGTATTTTGACAAGTAAAACACAGGGTATTCTGAAAATATTGACCTTTTGCGAGTTTTTCCTGTCTGTGGTTTTTAAATCCATTTCAATTTACTGAAGGAGACAGAACAAGGAGTTAAATGTTTACCATGAGAGAACAACATTGGTAATTACTTTGATTTCAGTTCCTTTTGATGTGTATTCAGGGGATGAAGAGGTCAATAATATTATGACCATGCAAATAGAAAAGGGTTCTTTTTGACCATATAAAAAACAGCAAAGGATTATTAAAGCATTAACCTTGATTTTAATGGCCTTGGTTGAGAGCTGAGATCACAATTTGGATGAGCCTGATTATTTACTAAATACAATACATAAATGCAACGGGTTCTTAACACCCATTGCACTCTGGCATTATCGCATTACTGCCAGCCTTTGTTGCCTTGCAGACAGGAATATGAAAGCAATCTGTCATGTAGTGAGACTGGCTCCAGAAGCATTTCTCTGATAAGAAGACCCCCTGCCCTTTGCTAGTGTCTGGTCCAGTAGGCTTAGCCATGCGCTTAATCCCCAGAAAGTGGTTCGATTATTGCTGACCAGCAATGGCAAGATAGTTTTTTTTTCCCCTAGCTATCAACCTTCCATTAATTCCTTAAGCAGAAATGCGGTGCAATCTATATTTCCTTGGCATGTGTCACCCAGATGGTGCACTGCTCATGTTTTCAAATAACCATGCTCCAAATAACAGAGTTTGAATAATAAATTCCACAAATCCTTCCTGAGGAAGAGGCACAATTCTCAAGAGCTGCATAAACTTTACGCATGATGCTGTAGCTCATCCACATTATGCAGAAAAGTATATATTCTTTTGCAAAGTGGATGTTTGTGTTTCATTTCCTTAAAATGGGGAGGGGAAAGAAAGATGTATGTTTGCTCAAATACTGTAGGATATATTTAATATTTGATTATGTTTTAAACACTGGCCTTAACTCCGTGGCCAGCTTTGCAGAACTTGTCATTTAATATGGCTAAGCTTAAATCCTGTGTGGAGGTCGATGCTGTCAAGCAACCATGACTGTACATTTTGGTATTGATTGGAGTCATTGCAGTAAATTCCTTCTTAACTCATATTCCTTTCCATCCCAATCCCCTCCCCACACACAGATAAAAGTGTGAGCGTGTCTTTTTCTGTCTGAGGAGATATTTTTCACATTTACAGACAGCCTATATGAAGATATATGTACACAGTACTCTGTGTATATATACATTCTTTTTCACACATCCAAAGTAAATGCTCCCATTTGCTCCTGCTGTGCTGTTTTATCACCTCAAATGTTTCCTGCATTCTTTCTTCCATCAGATTTCTTACACTGATACACTTGGACCAGAAGGTAGAAGGATGAAACGTCACCTGGCAATAAACTGTGTGCAAGATATGGTCATTTGCTGGTGGTCAGCAGCTAGTGATGAAGCCTGGCCTTGGTCTCCTATCTCCTGTGAGAGGGACAGAGCCAACCTACTGCTGTTAGGTTGTGCACATGGCAAATTGGAGGTAAAGTGCTGAACTCTCTTGTTACATGGGTTTTTTCAGATTTGCTAAAGAAAGAACTATTCAACTTAAATGCATATTCAGGTAAATATAAAGAACAGATATGATAAAAACATAAGACAGGGAGATCAGCCATTCTAGTGTTCAAAACAAAGGTTTGTACTTTAATAAAAATCACCTTATTTAGTATGTTTGCTATTTTCACATCAAAACTGGCAACCTGAGAAATGCAGCAAGGAGTAGCTTTGATGCTGCTAAAACTGAAAATAAAAGTGTCAGAGTTCCACTAATCTGAGTCAGAAATGGTAACTATTGTATGCATGTCTGATGCAATTATTTTACATTGTCTGCAATATTAACTGATAGGCATTTTACATCCATTTCAAGTGTTTTCTTATAAAATTCTAACTATGCCCAGATGGTGTTTGAATTGTTGCTTTGAGTATTGATAAAATCAGGGACTGATTTTTTTTTAAAAGAAAGTCAAAACTCACCATCTACAGGTGGGAGTGTTAGATACAAGTTAGGACAAAGCTGCAGGCTGACCCTCTTCCTGACACCTGCTTAGCTTACCTTTTCAGGCAGATGTTTCCATTTCATCTACTTCATTTTTATTAATATTTTAATCCAGTTTGTTTTGTTTAGGTAAAACTATAAAAATGGAGCCATCTGGGCATATCTGAGAGAAGTGGAGCCTGAATTTAAAATGTGAAAGCTTTTCTGGACTAACATCTTGTATAGATGCTCCTGAGTTTGGAATTTTATTTTCAGTTTATCTTCAGCCACTTCTAATATGGACTAAAAAGGCACTAACTGGGGGAGAAGAGCACAAACTTGAGGATCAGCTGTGGAATAGCTGTTCTGGATTAGCTATTACAATTTCCCTGTGGGGAAAACCCCTAAGTAACACTTTAAAATAAGTTACTCTTAAAAGCAGCATCCTGTTCTCTTTAATTAGAGAAGATGTAAATGTTTTAATGTCTTGGAACTATTACTTTGGTAACTAATATTCATTTCAGTGTGATTTTTTTCCCTTGGGATTGTCTACATATTGAAAGCAAAAGAGAAAAGGTGGTTGAGACAGCTTTTCTTTCTTATTTCTGTCATTAGTCACTGTAGAACTCAAGTTTAAATTACGTCCAGCTCTGCCTTTCTTACTTCTTTTCAATTGACCTCTCTCCACTTGCGGTCATCTTTGACTCATCTCTCTCTGCCTGATCTACACCTGCAGTTCTCCAGTCCCCCTGCAGCTATGCCAAATCACATAGAAAAATTACTCTGGGAGCTAAAACATGTGACTGTTCTTTGTAAGCTTTTCCAGCCTAGTCCCTATGCCAGTTTGATATTATGAAACTTCATTCTTCTCACATTTCAGACCTTAGTTCTTACCATGACCTCTGTATGTCCAGTTTCTGACAGTGACATTCCCATGCCTTTTCCTTTCCACATCTTCCAAAAAGCTCCCTAATGCCAACATAGCAGTTTGCAATCTCTATTTTTGGAGGTCTTTTTTAGAGACTCTTTTTTCCTACAAAATTCAGAGAAACCACCATGTCAGTTTAAAGCTTTTCAATTTATATGTTATAGGGAGATTTCCAAATCACAGCAATCCTTATTTTATCCTTTTCTGGTTTAGGTTCTAGTGTAGTCCTAAGCACATCACTGGTGCTTCACACAATAAAGATAATTAATACTTACTGAGGCTTTAGACCCCATAATCATTTTAATTTGCCCCGTAGTGTAATAGAAATATAAGAAAATTCTTTTTAAAAGCAGAACTGTCAAATTTGTTCAGTTGCTTTCCCTTTTTAGATTCTTTGCCTGTACTTGTCTGTTTTAATTCTGAGATCTCCAGATGAAATTGCTTTTCCTGTATTTATCAAGAAAATACCAAGCACTATGGAAAGCTTAGTCATATATGAATAACAAACTGCCTTGCTGGTTGTCAGTTAGGCTGTCCCATGTATTTAGCTCTTGGATGCTCAGCAAGGCTCAAAACACTCTGTCTATACACATAGCCTGTAAGTGTCACCTAAGGTACTATTTGGATGAGGTTTTTTCCTTGATTTCTCTAGCATTCCTTATGGGCAGGACTTAAATTCCTGTGCATGGATGGGAGAATGTCAACTCAGCAGTTCTAGAAGTAGGATCAGCCCCCAGTCTGCATTTGAGTGAGGTTCATTTCTCCCCTACGCAATCTTTTTTCCCAGTAGATAATTATGGTCAACAGTAGAAGAATGAGAAGCATGAACTGATTCAGTTTAGAGCATTTACCAAAAAGAAGTGTAGTAAAGTAATATCCCCAATATTTTACTTGAAAATAATAGTTGGGTAAATAGTATAATGTGTATATATATAGTATATTATAATAGTAAAATAATAGTAGTTGGATAAAACAGCATTATTATCTGGAATTAAGAGAAAAGAAATTGCTGAATACCAAGACCATAAAGACCTATTTGGCATATTGGGTCTATGAAAACAAGCCCCAGGAAATGAATGGGTGCCACCCACAGCCATCACCTCAGTGATGACCTACAGAAACCACAAAATGACCTGCCAGCTGCTGACACTCCTGTGTTGGGGCAGAGCAAAGGTAAATGGGGCACGTATTTGACGCTACTTCCTGCCTGGAAGAATTTTCTGAGTGATGTTGGCTGCCCACCAGGAGAGTGTTCATTAGGAACAGGA
Organism: Hafferia zeledoni; assembly: GCA_035583235.1. NCBI lineage: Eukaryota > Metazoa > Chordata > Aves > Passeriformes > Thamnophilidae > Hafferia > Hafferia zeledoni. Next base: position 15,263,580 of record JAWWEV010000115.1, on the reverse strand, counting down.
CAGGAATAGCTCTGGGATGAGACAGCTCAACCCCTCGTCATGATCATCACCTGTAACTCCTCGTTCTGTGCTGGGATGATTCACATTGCCCATAGAGTGTTTGGGGTATTGTGTGCTTCAGCAGCTTTTCAGCTTAGTGAAAGAAACACATTTAACATTTTAAATACACTGTAAATTTGATTTGAATTTTACTATGTGGCTTTATGTTTTAGCATTAACTACTATTAAAGCTACAGGTAAGCACTATTCCCCTAAAAACAGAAAGAAGTTTTTCCTTGCAAATCCCAACTTCTTTTACTGAGGTTATTTTCTGAGATTAGTATTTACTGTGTTGAATGCTGTAATATTTGAAGAATTGTCCCCTGAAAAAATAGAAGTGCTTTTCTCTGTAGCATTCTCTCTGCTTCATTGTGCAATGTACATTTAGACACAGGCATGTGTGTTGCTGCAGGAGTGTTTGTCTGTTGGACCTTTATCTGCTTTCCTGCATGAATCCGTTTCCTCCAGTAAACTCATCCATTCTCTAGTTTATTTTTTAATTATTTGGCGTTTGTTTGTTTTGTGTTGTTTTTTCTATGTTGAACTACCAATGATCAAGGGTATTCTTCGAATTGTCTACCTCTGGAGACAACACTGGTGTTTTGATTTCAGAACCAGACGAGGAATCTTCCAGAAATTATTTCAAACAATTTGCTATGAATAAATAGAATCTGATGTGAAATCATCTTTGGATTAAATGCTTTGAGAGAAAGTCATGTTAAAATCAACATGAACTTTATTCTGCAAACACAAATTAACAGGTGGTGCTGATGCCCAGGCTCAGTTACTGCAGTACTTTCCATTTGTCTTCACCATGTTTATTTTCACTCCATTTAGTGCTACTGTGAAGGACTGAAATTATCCTTCAATCCTGTGGGAAAAGTAGTTTCTCTGAGAAAGGATATTATTTTTCTTTCTTTCTCCCAAGAGATAATATTTAATAGTTATTGCTCCCACATTGCACCTAAATTTGTGTAATAGGCACAGTAGATCTTTACTGGGTGACCTGTCCTACAGTTACTGTAGTGCTCAGAAAAGTGTCTACTGCATGTGACCAAGTGGTGGAAACACCTCTCACACACATACAGCAAAGAATGTAAATTCTTAATGTCACATTGGGGTAAAAGTTCAATGAATAATATGGGATAAAGATGATGATGATAAATTTTGAAAGAAAGTAAGAATGAATATTGGCTGGAGATCTAAATAATAAGGTTGGCTGTAGGACTGTAGATACAATGCAGCCAAAGAAGTAACCTTGAGTAGGAGCCTTTCATTTTTATTTTAGAAATGTTTTAAAACAGAGTGGGTTTTTTCCTTTCATCTTCTCAGTGTTGTATTTAAAACTATTTTACTCTGGTGTGCACCACGCTTCCCACTTTACATTTCTAATTAAAATGTTTGTTGTTATTTGGCACCTCACTGTGTGAAATTAAATAAGCACTTTTTTTAACATCCATGAAATAAATCAAACATGTTTTTTCTCATCTGAAAGACACACAATTCAGTCACAGCAAGCTTATTTCTCTGTTTCTTTTGTTTTCTTTTTTCATCTGCCTGGTAAGCCAATTTTCTGCTTAAGAACTACTGGTTAAAACTCTTACTTGTTTTGATATGTGGACTTCATCCTTTCCCAGTATTCTATGCAAAATACTTCAATTTTAAGTGTTTAAAGATTTGCACTGAGAAAAATTATACTGCCCACACAAGCTAGTGCTATTATTTCTTTCAGACATAAAATGAAAGAAAGTATTTTAACTAGCATAGTTTGGGCCCCTTATTTATAATGATTAAGAGATTCCTTTACTTGGAATCTTATGATTCCCTACTCTGTGATTTGAGACCTTGGCATGTGCAGCATCCCCCATCATGCTGATGAACTGATGCAGAGCCCAGGCCAGTGGGAAAACAGCATAAATGTGCAGTAGTGGTGGCATGGCTGCCACATGACTAAGGGAAATGGGTATAAATTATGTGGAAAATATTTAAATGGGTGTACTGAATTTTTGTAGCATTCACGTCATAGAAATAAAAGAGACTTAAATTTTTAAAAATTATTTATGCATTTATTTTGCAGAAAGGAATTGGCTTTACTTCATGCAAAGTACTTCCAGAAATCTTTCCTGGAAACCGAAGGCTAAGTGCTTAGCCCAAGATTTATGGAAAGTACTTAACTTTGAAAGAATTATACACCCTGCTTTGTGATATTCCAGCTCTGTCTTTTCAGATCCACTGCCATGTCCCCTCCTCCACAAATCTGACAGTTGTCCTACCCATTTCTGAGGCAACTCCTCTGGCTTTTGCTTTTCCGTTTCCTAAGCAAATGTTTTGTTAACTCTTTTAATGTAACCCTTTCCAGAGAACTGCTGCTTACCAGGAAGGAATCCCAGTGGATTCCTAAAGCCCTGTGTGCACTCCTTTTACTAGCATGTGGCTACTTACCAGACAGAACAGTTGGCAGAATACCATCTTCTTGGGGGAAAAAAAGTTTTGATTATTAGACTTCTTATCTTTCAAAGCATTATCTTAGCCTTATTAACATGTTTCTGTAGTTGTGTGTCTCTCTGATTTACTTTCCTGGTTAGCAGCGTGAAGAATGAATAGTAAAAGTAATTTCTGAGAGAAACTCAAATCTTCCCTCTCAGATGAAAGAGAATATCCACTTTTTCCCCCTTCAGAATGCCAAATGCCAGTAACATTCAGCAAAACTGGAAGCCAGAACAAAGAGGTCTCTCGGCTTGGTGCTCTTCCTGCAAGAGGCACATGAAGCCACTGATGCATAAGAAGCAGCTTATCTGTTCCAATCTGCAGAGAAACGTTTCTCTTGTTTTCAGCCAGAGTATGAACAGTAGTGGCTAGAAAGGTTTCCTTTACCCTTGTGTGTTTAAACATTATGCCAAAACTTGTGTTTCGAAAGGCAGCAAATAGTCTTTCTCTCCTTGCAGGAACTTTTTCCTAGTTTAGAATTGGGTATTTTACAGCAACCCGTCCTACCCTAGACTTCATTTCAAGGATTTGCTCTCAAAATTATAGGAAGCTAGGAAGCTTCTCATCTCAAATCTCATTAGCTTAGCCTTCCAAAATGCATGATGTGACTTTCTATTAAATTCAAAGTAGTGGTCCTCATTTTGTCCTACTTTTGTTCTAACAAAGCAGAACAAAGTCATGAATTGGGTTCGGTTTACTTGCTCCCTCTCAAAGAATCATATGGCAACATTTATTTTTCTGTGACTGTTTCCATCACTGTTTTCCACTAGTCACTCCTATGGAGTTGTGAAATTCATGTTTCACATGTTTTCTTCTTTATTGTCTTAACCTTCAAGGCCAGGCTGTCTTCAGAATTTAATAGTGCTTTCAGGCTTTCCTCTCTCACAGGCCTGATTGTTGTGTGGATCTTCATGACTTTCTTGTAGCTTGTGAGGAGATGTCCAGAGAAAAACACTGGTTTGAGGTCAAAATATGTAGCTAAATAATGCAGTGCATTGAAACCTGCCACAGGAAGATGGAAATCTGAGTCCCAGAGGGCCTCAAGGCTCATTTCACTGAAGTTATGGAAGCTTTGAAGACTTGCTTGGGCAAGATTTCTGTTTCACACATTTGAAAGGGAACTACCTGGGTCTCCATACATACTCTTAGGGAAAACTGCAGAACGAACAATACCACTTTACTTTGTCTTTATTTGGGGTTAGAGAACACTGTGGTCACAGTAATCCTTTGTCCACAATAACCTCTTTCAGGAGTTCCCTTGTCATGCAATTTAACACCCTAATAAAAACCCTTCAGCAGCTCTAACATCTGCACAGTGGCCACTACAACATTTTGTGGGCATAAAATGCCTAGTTACAGAGGCTAACTCATTGGTGAGGGAATGATTGAGGTGAGAAAATGGTTTTCAGACCATATAAATAATGTAATCTTTTATTTCCTCTTTCATATATAATTTTGTTGGTCACTACTCTGTTGAGATTGGTAGATTAGGTTTTCACAGGTTGGATTCATTGCCTTCTGTATTCGATGTTTTTGCATTAAGTGGTTCTTTGCATGTCCCTAGCTACTCATCTTAAAGTAGCAGACTTTTGTATTCACTGTCAACTGGTTTTCAGCCAGAGAACTGAAATAATCCTTTTTTTACTTTTTTTGAATGAGAAACCCTTTTGCTGACAAAATATGTAAAGTGTCAGAATAAAACATCCTAATCAGTCCGATCAACATCCCAAGTAGCTTGTTTATAAACTTATCAGTTACCTCTGAAGTAATGGGTGGTATGCCAAAAAATCTGAATTTCTTATTCTCTTTTGCGGGATGAAAGGCTAAATTATGTGTTCACTTGCTCTTGTGATCTGTGAAAAACAAATTTAAATTACTCTAACATGTATGCACTTCTGTTTTCAACATGAAATTTCCTTCCTTGTCGTCTCTCTGCCTTTTAATCACATATTTTACCCCTCTCTGTGTAAAAGGTGCTTTCATACCACCTGAGCTTGAGGGGCTTCCAAAAGTCGTGGCAGGTCAGCAGCTTTAATTTGCAGTGTGAAGATTGCTGTGGGTGTACCTGGGGGCGGAGTTCAGCTCAGGTTGACATTTTCCTTTCACTCTTTATTTCTGCATGAGCAAACACCAGCAACTTTCTGACTGACTTCCACTACTCTCATTCTTCTAGAGACATGGGGTTTTTCTCTCTTTCAGAGAAATAGCTTTTCAGAAGCTCATTTGTAACTTTCTTATAGCTGGTTTTTCTCCCATGGTTTCCCTGCCTTTAATCCTGTACAACACCTCTCGCTCAAACCCAAATATCATAGGACACAAATCTTCTCTGTCTCCATTGTTGCCTCTACCACTTTATGGTACTTCCCCGTGTTTCCACACTACAGGTTCTTGCTCTTTGCCAACTGCTGTCTTTTTATCACATTCTGCCTTTTTGTTCTTCTTCCAGTTCACTCAACTTTCAAGTCCCCCCTTTCCTGCCACCACAAATTCATCTATTCTGCATCTAAAGCTAGATGGCACCAAAAAAACATCTACCACCTACTCATTTGGCAATATATAGTAGATGTTGTTTAAACATGCTGTTGTTTCTACTACTACAGTGTAATATTTTCTGTTACCATGGCCCAGAGCGAATGAATCCTCTACACCTGAAGCTCAGAGTAATCTATTACAGATTTTTCCAGGAATTTTGGGGGTTCTCCCCCTCTCCACTTGTGAATAGTCAGTTCTTTTATATCAGCTTAGGTGCTCATTTCTCTTCCAACACCGCTAGGACCATCCCCTCTTTTATCTTCTATTCTGCTAACTTGTTATTTAGCTCTGAACAAACAAATATGGCTCAAACTGTATTGCAGGGGGGGTTTAATCAAATAAATTAACCTTTTAAATGTTAAACCAGTAGATTTTAAAGAATGCATATTTGGTTTAGTTTGCTGACCCACAAGATAGCGTATTTACAGCAGTCTGTTTTTAAATCATCAAAGTAAGAATAATTTACTACAAATGACTAGCAAAACCCCCTGGATTTTTTTCAGGTTCTGAGCTATGTGCGTACGGAGTGGGAGCCGCTCCATGCCAGCTTCAGCTCTCAGCAGCCTTACCAGGTGCTCACAGTGGAGCACTCGGTGTCAGCAGCCAAAGAGCCCATGGCCGACAGCTGCGTCTACAAGTGCCTCAGGAGCAAGATCCAGTGCGCAGCAGTCACCAGGATACCCCTGCCATCCAGGGCCATCAGCTGCTGCAGGGATGTCACAGAAGACAAACTAGTCCTGGGCTGTGAAGACTCCTCAATAATTCTGTATGAAGCCTGCAACCAAGTGACTCTGTTAGCCCAGGCAGAGCTTCTCCCTGCTGTGATAACCTACCACCCTTCCGGGGCCATATTCATAGTCGGGAGCTCTCAGGGGGAGCTGCAACTCTTTGACACGGCACTGTCCCCAGTTAAAATTCAGCTCTTGGCACAAGACTATTCACCTGAGGCAACTCTGCAGTTCAGTAAACACTTTGAGGTGCCTAGCAGCCTCACCCAGATCCAGTGGGCTGCTCCTCCAGCTGCCTTTGCCAGCCCTGACAGCACAGACATTCACGATCTTTTGTTGGTCAGGTTTGACAAAGGACCCTTGGGAGTACTTCACTTTAAACTTGGTAAGTTATTAAGCACATATGGTGAACCTTGAGCTCTCAAGGAAACATCTGTATCCCACAAGGTTTTTGTGGTTTGAAACACCTCAATTTTAGATCTATGGGAACATACCCTTAAAAGCAAATTGTTCCAGTGGTATCTGAAGATATGAACCAAGGTGTTCTTTATGTTTCACAGTAACTTAATACCTTTCCATATGGAGTCAGACAAAATAGGACCCCAATCTGTTGTCAGATCAGGGTCCCGTCATGTTCCCCATTACTCTTATAAAGCATAACAATTTATCATATGGAAAATTCTTTTAATCTGTAGTATATAATTTTAGGAATCATATTCATTTTGTACTAATAGCCCAAACAAGCTAAAATGAGCTATGTTTAATAATAGAATAGTAACACTATTTTCTTTACCAGTAATTTTTTTATGTGTGTGATGTATATTTGTCCCAGTACTCTGTTCTTCCCGGCTTCACTACATGAAACACCTTTTCTTTCCTTTAAGACTTATCTCAGATGAAGGAAGTTTTTCATAACCTTCAGAGAAGTTTGGTGTCTCAACTAATTTTCAAGGAGTTGTGAATAAAAGAAGTAATAATACTAATTTTAGAATTTTTATAGCACTTCTCATTTTAGATATAGGGAGACTCTAAAAGAGTAAGCCCACAACTATCTTCCTTTTACAGTCAGAATAACAAGGGGCAGTAAAGGAAAGCTAAAGGTCTTTCCAAGACTTACACAGCGAGTCAGTGGCTGAACTAAGAATAAAACCCCTGCAGTGGCTCATCAGTGAGAACTGTATTCATTTCATTCAAGTCAGACAAGTTACAGTGGTGCAAATCCACTGTGAGGGGTAAAAAAACAATCATGCTTAAACCCTCTGACTCCCAAGCCAGTGTTTCAGCAGGGCAGACAGCCATCCTGAAAAATTTCAGCATTTTGCCTATTGTCTGTCCAAGAAAACAAGATTGCCTCTCTAAATCTTCATGGGAGTTTTAAATGATGATGTTGTATAAAGCTATTGAGACTAGGAAGAGGCTTTTTTTAAAAAGGCAAAACACAACACAACCAAAAACAAACCTCAAAAAACCCCAAAACAGTGACCTAGCTGACAGTAAGATTTGAAGATCTACTATATTTCTTTGTTTAATTAGAGACACACATGTTCTTTTGTAGGGGATAACCTGACTAAAAGTACCACAGACCTAAAAATTTGAAAGACCAAATTAGAAAAAAAGTTAACCAAGCATGTCACTGCAAAAAGGTAAATTAATAGAATAGGATGTTTGCAACAAAAAAATGTTGGATTGACTTATAATTGTGTAGTTTTAAAAGACCTGATCCGGATTATTGCTGCTATCCTGGAAAACTATTAAAAACCTGTTTGCAAGTTATCATTTATTTTGAGATAATTAGCTGCATTAAGTTCAATGACAGGTTTAATAGTTGCAGAGTACCCCAGAACACTAATTATAACAGCTATTTGATGTTTTTGTGCATGTTGGCCATTTAGAAAAAACAAACGCTCTAAATTATCTCTGTCCTGATTTGGGCTGGGATGGAGCTGAGCTGGAGGCACTCTACCCACCTCTACCTTGCTTTTCTTCAGTCCTCCCTTGTGAGGTTTTCTCACAACAGCTTTCCAGAAAGCACAGCTTTCCCCTTGCTATCTTTAGCACATTTATGTTCTTACCAAGGCAAGCAGGCTCTCAGTACAGGGATTTAGAGGCCTTTCCTGCTAATTGCCAGCTTGTAAACTTAATTGGACTGTCTCCCTGGGCACCGTTCCTAAATCAATTAGGCAGTGAGTTGGCTGTCACCTCTTTCTCCTGAGCAGGTTGCCTGGAAGTGCACCACCCTGGAGAAGTCAAGCATCCAAATGGGAAGATGTTGACCTCTACAGCTGAAAGTTATCACGTTTTAAAATTCATTCTGTATAATTAATGAAAATCTCTTCTAGGAAAAAGGCAAAGCTCTCTCCCTCCTTCCCTCTCTCCCTCTTTGCAGTCCACTGTGCAAAAATATGCTGTTCTCTATTTCACCCTGGTTTTCAGCTTTACACCCCTTGGACTCAGTTTGCCACACTACCAAGGTACTACTGTGTTGATTAGTGAGCCCTTCTTCGCAGCCTCAGCAGTTTTTAGGTCTCTGCTATTGAAGAAATAATGCAAATATACAGAAAATTTGAGGGTCCGTGACAGAAAGACCCAGACAGGCTTCAGAACTGAAATAAAATCCATAATTAACACGTGGCTTGGAATGGTTTCCCATAGAAGTCAAGACACTATGTCAGTGAGAATAGGCAAATATGTTTTTAACTTCCACCTATATTATGATTTTGTACAAGTTTTCTGAATTCTCCGTGGTGCTGTCTATCCAAATTTATTTCAGGAAAAGGTTCATATTAAATACACTCTCAAACATTAATGGCAAATATTTCTGCTGTCTAATGCCAAACTCTTTTCCAAAAGCATTGCAGATTCTTGTCATTGCTGCCAGCCCAGATCTTGGATTATGCCAAACATTGTAGTTGTGCCAGTGGTTCGGCATTGCTGGCCTCAAAAGGATTTTAAATATAATACTATATTTAAATAACATGAAAACAGGTATTTTCACCTTCACTTGGTTGTCAATGTGAAGACTGCCCAGCTTCTGTAGTACTTTAAAAACACAAAACATTTAGGAAGAATGAAGTTCCATAGCTATTAAATATTAAAAGTTTAAACGTGGCCATTACACATTGTAATGTCCACAGGCTTTAATACATGCAAATAAAAAGAGAAATACAATAGGAAAACATGTCTTTTCTTTAGTGATGCCAAAAAAATAAAGTATTTCTCTGTTATCAAATATAAACACATAAGCTTTTTTCCTTCAAAGCATCAGATCTGTATATAAAAGTTGGCAGCACGTTACTTCTCCTCAAACTACAGTCAAATGTTTTCATCCACTTTTTTTTTTCTCAATTCTTATTTCACATGACAAACTATTCATAGTAACATTTATGAAAGTTTTGTGGGGTACGTTCTATATGTATCACATCTGCTTCTCTGTTACCAGATTTTGTTTTCCTCAGCCAGTCCTGTGGATTTAATATCAATCTTGAAATTCAACTTGTTCCCTTTTTCCTTAAAATTAGTTTCAACAAACAGCATTGGAATATAAATTTGGAAAATAAAAAACCACATATTTTTATTTAAAGAGAGAGAAACAGTAAATTTATTCTGATTTCTTCCTAACATTTGTGGGAGTACTGATAAAGAATACTCTATCAGAGTGACCCAAAGTGGGCAAGACTGGCCTAAAATGCCATGTGTCACGTGATGACTTGGCCAGTCAGAGACAATAAATGGCATTACTTTCTGCAGCTTTTTAGTCACCTTCTCTGTTCAGAAGCTGAGATTTACAAGTCAATACACATTCTTATGGCAAACTTGTTCTTGGTTTCATGTGCAGCTGTAATTCAGAGGTCCCTAGATGTTGGTAACATTCAGAATATCCCCTCACAGGAAAAATGCTCCACTTAGAGAATATTGCCAAGCGAGAAGCAGTTCCAGGGCTGTTGCAGTACAGAGAGTAATTGAGTAACAGTGACTCTGAACCTGGAGCTGCTGTACCCTTGTATGCATGGGCACATTTGTGTGACACAAAGGCTGAGTTCTGATGCTGTCCAGCAGCATTTCTCTATAGGAAGAAGGTGCTATGAAAGTGAATCTATTACCTATCATACAATAGTAATAAACTGTGAATAAACTACTTCTACAATGTCTGAAACAAACTTCATTACATGATGTGACTGGTGAGTTTTGGCTACATTCACTCAGCCTCCATGTGTGAAGTTCACTGATGATTTTTCTCTGCTGTCCAAAGCACAGTCAGTCTAAATATATCAAGATATTAAGGAAATACCTCACATAAAAATTCAATCCTGAAACCCATGAACTTAATTTTAAACAATGGCAATTAACTGTGCTGAAAAGTAGTCAGCTACTGTTTTACATACTCTATCAAAGTATAAAGCCATTATCTTTGGTTTTAATATTTCCTGTTAAAGGTGTGATCACAAGGGGACAACTGGGCCTTGTGGAAATCATCCACCAGTACATTCAATATGATGAGATACATCAGGCAATTAATGTCCTGAATACCATGAACTGGAACACGATGGGTCATCAGTGCTATATCTGCTTGAGTGCCATTTGCAATCACCTTCTTAAACAAAAGCTTACACCAGACAGAGAAGGTAAGAGGCGGTTTATATTTCTAATGTATTTTTGTGGTGTCTTTGTAATTCATATGTGGATTATGACAATGTATTTATTGACTGTATGAATAAGACAACAGCGAGAATCCAGACAGCCAGATTATGGTACTTCTTAATCACATATATGCAGACAGGCCATTTCAATAAAATCTGGACTAATATATTGACTACATTTTAATTTGTATCAATAGTGACACTAAAATAATGCATATTTTAGTATTTCTATGCTATAGGCTTTACTTAATATTTAGCATTAGCATATATGTGCTGTAACTTCATTACATTGTTTAAATTTGAACTTATGTTACACACAAATAATACAGGATTGGAATGTTTGTTATATATTCATGCTGACACAGAACCAACTTAAGAAGGGATGTTTTCCTGCAACAGAGACAAGAGATTTTAGTATGTTTTTTAAGGTGCTTCTGAAGGGTCATTCTTTCATCACAAGATACAAAGGCTTTGAATACACTATCCTCTGCTGCCTCCTTTAGGATTAAAGCACTTGTCCTCACTGTAATCTGGCCCCCTGCAGCAGTAGCTGGGGTCCTTCACATGAAATTATGAATTTTAGGTTTAGCCCCATCTCTGCCACAGCCTGGTGTGATGCCTTCCTCTTGATTTGCTGTCTGTCTTGGAGCTCAATAGACTTCAAGATTTGAAGTGCCTTGATTCAGTGAAGGTGTTATCCTCCAGTCTAGCAGGCAGACAGCTGGACACCAGGCATCTTTTGTGGCAAGAAAGAATACTTAGGATTCTGGTGTGTTTGATGATAGAAAAACTCCAAGGTGTCCTACATTGCTGCCAAGCCAGCAGCTATCTCATTTTGTGGGATCTGATTAAAAAAAGCTCTGCATTGCAAACATAACATATTGATTCTAAATAAAACATGCTTTGAAAAGGACCTGTGAAAAGGGCTGGGTATGAAACTCTTCTGAAAATATGCACATTATAAGCAGATGTCTGTGTGTTTCCCCCCATGTAGCTCCCTAACACTGTTTACAGCAGAAGGAATTTTATTCCATCCAGGAGTTATTCTATCTGAATCTAACAAATTTGGCATGGTAATTTGTTTGCTTTTTTATTAGCAAAACCCAGTGGGGCCTTTTATTTATAGTGACGGGGCAGTTATCTCTGAGATCTTTATCCTGCCTTCAACATCAAGCTGGGCTATCTAATGAATCTATAACTGTGGCAGTAGTTACTCATATTCCATGTTGGTTGAAATGTTTCAGAAGTACAAAACATGCTGTCAAGAAAACAGCAATGGCAAAAAAGTATGGCTTGTTCTTCTATTTTAATCTAAATTGACTGCTGCTTTGAAAGAAAATACCTTTAAAGTTCAACTTATCTTACTGTCTAGATTTAAGATAACACAAAACTAATTTACTAACAGTTTGCCTGTGTTACTAACACTACTACTAGCACATTTAGTGCTATCAAGCCTAATAAAATAAAATGTAACTATGCTTGGAAGTAAAGAACCATTATCACTAAATACAGAAATGCTTAGTTCAGACAAACATTAATAATAGCAAATCAATGAGATTCTGTCTGCCTAATGAGACAATAGGTTATAGTTTGCTTTTAAAGCAATATAAATACATAGTAAATTCTATCTTTTCTGCCTACAAGGCCTTGTACTATGTTGTTAACTCTCAAGCAAAAGTCACATAGTATAACTATTATTGATCATCAAATTTCCTTTCAGCTAAGCATGTGGAACATGAAAGTATACTGTGTATTTACTTGTATTATTTATGATTTTGTATTAAAAACATGTAGAAAAATGCTTAAGAGCTTGAGCTGTGGAGTATATTACTCCGAAAGTGTTTAAAGCAGAGAGAACTTGTGTGACAAAAGGGTTTTATTTTATTGATTACAAGGGAGGTTACCTCTATATGCTATCAAACCTTTAGGGTTTCTAGACCCTTTTATTTCAAATTTTTAAAGAACTGTGGGCTGAAGGAGGTTCCTTAGGCCTCAAGGCCATTACAAAGAGGGTTCTATTACCTGCTGACCTAACACAATAATCCCTGAAAAACCAAATTACCTCACTGTTTGCCTAAAAGGACAAAGACAATTTGAGCTAATTGAGAGTTCATCTCTACTGGACAATCTTGTTCAAACTGTATTACTCTTATGAGTCACTTTTAGTTGTAGGCTGCTGGTGAGAACTTGATGTGTTACAGATTTCATTATCCTTTTGGTAGGTTCTATTGCTCAAAGTCATTGTCAGCTCTGCCTCAAAGTGAAAGTTTATATGCAAGTTTGTGTTTGTACAATCTGTCATATTTTAATTTCATCTGTCCTACAATGACATCGCATTTCATCAGTGTTTGAGGGGTTTGAGTGACTGCAAACATGAGCAACCTGTTGTAATTGAAACTGATTCACTTGTCTCATTGCTGCTGTGTTTGAACTCCACAGCACAGCTTGAGGCAAGCCTTGGAACCTTTTATGCTCCAACAAGACCCCTCTTGGATACGACTGTGCTGGAGTACAGGGACCCGATCAGCAGATACGCAAGAAGGTTCTTCCACCACCTGCTCAGGTGAATGACAGTTTCAACTTCTATCAGCTTAAAATGAATTGCATATTTCAATAACTACCTACTTTAATGTGGTTAACATTTTCCAAGAGGACCACCCCTGAAAAAAATGCATTCATTGTTAATGTTTGTTTAACTTGCACTTTGTTCCTTTCAAATAGAGTATTTCAGATAAAGTGCTATTCAGAGCTCTTCTGTCATCAGTACACTTAAAATGAATCACCCTTTCCCTTTTAGCTTGATAGGAGAAAGATAACATGCTTGGGAGAGATGGATATTCACCAACTGCTTTCAGATTAGCTATTGTAAAAGCTTACAAACTTGGAAAAAACACTGCTAGAACACAAAAGAATGCTGCATGGTCCAAGACATTTCTGTCTTTGCACCACCAAAATCTGAGCATTTTCTTATTCTCACCTTTAAAGTCCTCATGTATAAATTCATGTTGAGTAATTTTCAGTGAATTTTTGGTGCCATTAATGTAAGAGGAGAAAACGAAATGTTGAATTTGTCTGTAAATTGTATAGAATCATGGAACGGTTCAGGTTGGAAAGTACCTTAAAGACTATCTAGTTCAACTCCCGTCCCCCATCATGGGCAGGGGCACCTTCCACTAGACCAGGCTGCTCAATATTCCATCCAACCTGACCGTGAACACTGCCAGGGTTGGGTCATCCACAGCTTCCCTGGGCAACCTGTTCTAGTGCCTCACCACCCTCACAGTAACCTAAATTTCTGCTCTTTCAATTTTTACCCATTATTCCTTGTCCTACCACTACAGTTCCTAATGAAGAATCCCTCTCTGTCTTCCCTATAGACACCCTTCAGATACTGGAAGGGTGCTTTAAGGTCTACAACCTTCTCCTCTCCAGGCTGAAGAGCCTCAACTTTTTCACAGGGGAGCTGCTCTTATATTAGAGGAGTCATAATACCAAATTCAGATAGAATTTTTGGTACATTGGTTTATTGTTTTATTTTTCCTTCAAAATAAATCAATAGCTTAAGTTTCAATCAGTTATTAAGTGTCAATATGCAGCAGTCTCACCTGTTCATGTGTTCAACCACAAATACAGCTGAAATAGTCCCTCTGAGAATTATCCAGGGGATGAAAATAAGGAAAAATTACCTTTCTGAAAGACACAATGTTTGTAACAGCTTGTTGGGGAGGAGTGTAGGTGGGCATAGTGAGAAGGCTTAAATGCACCCTTTATCTGTTTCATCCAGATTGTATACATTGTCTGCATAGGCATAGCTAGGAACTGTGAGCTACTTTGAAAGTACAGAGTGAGCTTTTGTGCTTTTTCCCAAATCTAAAAAAAAATATTTTGTATTGCCTTCTACATTTTGAGTCTGAAGAGATGCATCTTAGTGGGAAACAGGTCCATTCCAGTGGGGAAATTATTCCAAGCAGAAGAATGTTCCAATATTTGCATACCATGCACCAGCCTTTCACTGGAGTTTTCCTAATACACATGGCCATAACAGTGGGCACGAACTCAGCTGTTGCCTTTCTCCTAGAAGCCAGCAAGGAAGATCTGTTGTGGCAATGGCCAACTTGTGGTGGCTGTGGGCCAGTTGCCTGCAGAGGACAGATGCAGAAGGAATGCCTCAGAGACTGCTGAGAGGTGTAACTATAGTGCTCTTATATCTGCAAGAGAAAGGTGTATTCCCTCTGAGTCAGGATTTGCTTCCAAGTGCTAGCAGGCATGCAGAGGCATGGGGCCCTGGGTGAGCTGCCAGCCCTTGGGGCTGCTAAGCACAGCTGAAACACTGACTCAGTCCTCCTAGAACAAGAACCTTCAATGTCAGAATGCTGCCTGGACAGCGTGGGGCACGGGCAGGAGGTGTGCAGGAGAGTCTTTTACCCCCACTATAAAGCAGGCCTTGAATAACCTACAGTTATGGCAATTTTTGGAAAAAATGTGTGTTATTTTGCTGTTTTCCTTTTGTCAAAGGGATTTGTATTCAGCTGAATCAAAGTGATAGGATCATGTGATTACTGCAGAACAGATGGTAATGCTTAAAGCTTATCTCAGAAGACATAATCTAAGTACAAAATTAAATGTTCAAATATGGGAGATTTATCTGATAGAAAGCAAAGAAATGATGTTCAGAGCTGATCATTATTGCATTAAAGTAGCTGTGCCTTAATTGGTGTTTATATCCTTTTAGATGTTTTCTTAAGTGACTAGAATGATATGAATGTAGGCTAAGCAGAGAAAACTACAGATTTGTTGGGGAATGGTAAACCGTGGTTCTGGGTGAGTGAATGCCATCCAGGCGTGATGCAATGTCTAGGAGGATCATAGACAGGCACAATGCTCACGAATTCAGGCACACAGAAGTTGCAGCCGCCGCCGTTACATCTGCATGTGAGAGGCCAGCAAGGCAAACCCCTTCTGCCAGCCTGCATTTACAGCAGTAGGCTCAGAACAGGAGGAAAGCTGGGAAGAGACTTATGCTCTTGCCCTTTCAATCATCCTTTTATGCCCCTGAGGACACTGAAAATAGAGAGTTCTTCCCACTACCTGTTTGTCAGAGGCAGTGGCTGTTTCTGGATGTCAGAAAGTCTACGTTTTAAGTCAGTTATGTGCTCTCTGTCTCAATTTTGTCATTCCAAAATGTTGGAAGTCAAGCAGACAATGCAGAAGCCTGGGATCTTCTTTGGAGATAAGGCAAAAAAAGAAGGTGTATGCACAGTGGAAGCAAGGTCAGGTGACGTGAAAGGAATGCAGAGATGCTGCTCACCACTGTAGAGGGAAAATCCATGCGGTAAAGGCTCAAATGGAGCTGAAGCTGTCCAGAACTGGGTGCCAATTAAAAGAGGTTTCTTAAATACATTAATGGCAAAAGGCAGTGCAGAAATATTGTCAGCCTGTTACAGGGTGAGGATGGTCACCTCACAGACAGGGAGATAGACAAGGCAGAGATGTTCAATGCATTCTTTGTCTTCAACACTGATAAGGAACTAAGGGGGTCCCAGTGCCCTGAGCTGCAGGACCATTCCAGGGAGAATGATAAAC
>JAWWEV010000115.1:15234474-15247474 GCA_035583235.1 Hafferia zeledoni | reverse complement strand
TAACCCACCTGGCTGATCCAGGGAAGCCAGTTGGTGTAATCTTTTTGGATTTCAGGAAAGCTTTTGACACCATTTCTCACAGAATTCTTCTGCACAAAATGTCCAGCACCCAAATGGATAAACACAACTGGCTTATGAGTCAGGCACAAAGGGTAATAATGAACGGGATGACATCAGGCTGGTGACTTGTCACCAGTGGAGTTCCACAGGGCTCCATCTTATGCCCAGTGCTCTTCAACATCTCCATATCCATAAACAACTGGAGGCAGGACTCAAAGATACACTGAGTTTGAAGTTAATACTAAATTAGGAGGAGCTGTTGATTCCCTCAGAGGCAGAGAGGCCCTGCAGAGAGACCTTACAGATTAGAGGGCTGGGCAAGCACCAATCATGTGAAGTTTAACCAAGCCAAGTGCTGGATTCTGCACCTGGGATGGGGAATGCTGGATGTACAGACAGGGGAATGAGATGCTGGAAAGCAGTGCTGTGGAAAGGGACTTGGGAGTCTTGGTGGATGGCAAGTTGAGTAAGTCAGCAGTGCCCTGGCAGCCAGGAGGGCCAAACCTGTCCTGGGGGCATCAGGAAAAGCATCACCAGCCGGGCGAGGGAGGGGATTGTCCTGCTCTACTCTGCACTGGGGTGGCCTCACCTGGAATATTGGGGGCAGTTTTGGGTGCCACAATATAAGAAAGATACTAAACCATTAAGAGAGTGTCCAAAGGAGGGCAACGAGGATGGTGAAGGACCTTGAGGGGAAGCCACATGAGGAGCAGCTGAGGGCACTTGGTCTGTTCAGCTGGAGAGGAGGAGACTGAGGGGGGACCTCACTGCAGTGTTAACATTCTCATGAGGGGAAAAAGCGGTGGACAGACACTGATCTTCTCTGTCTGGTGACCAGTGACAGGACTCAGGGAATGGCATGAAGCTGAGTCAGGGGAGGTTTAGGTTAGATATTAGCTAAAGGTGTACCACACATGAGGTGGTTGGGAACTGGAACAGGGTCCCCAGGCAAGTGTTCACAGCACCAAGTCTGTCCGAGTTCAAGAAGTGTTTGGACAACACTCTCAGGCACAGGGTGTGATTCTTGGAGCTGTCCTGTGCAGGGCCAGGAGTTGAACTTCCATGATCCTTGTGGATCTCTTCCAGCTGAGGATATTCTACTGTTCTATGATTCTGTGGTTTGACTTACACACTTTTTCACCCATATTCATTTAGCACTGAGTGCTTGCAGGCTGGTTACATGTAGCTAATGAACCTCTTCAGGGAGAATTTTTTTGTTACAACAGATGTGTCTGCATGACCAAACAAGAAGACTTGAATGCAGAAGCCCTGTAAACTGCCAATGCCAACGTGATGCAGCACTAGGGAACACTTTGTTACTCTCGTATGAGCATGAGAAGACAAAAACAAAGCGATCACTTTATCCCCTATTGCAGCAAGGAGTAGAAGACACATAGTGCTTCCTAAATTGTGTGCAGTAAAATTGTAGCTGATAATCAGAAAGCATTTCTTGGCAAAGAGTGGGGCCTTCTGCAACTCATCTGGTCTTCAGATAAAGCAAGCAGCAGTTCCACGTAAGTTAAATCTAGAGGGTGAGGAACAATGGAAAGTTTCTGAGAGAAACTCAGAAGTTTGGTAGGAAGAGTTAGGGAAGCAAGTTGGGATGAGGAGCAGGAGTAGAGGACAAGACACTGGGGACAAAGGCCTAAAGGCAGGCATGGGGACATCAGTGCCCTGCAAAGAGGGCAGAGGGGACTACAGAGCATAATGGGGGAAAACAGCTTAGGATATGTGTGGTGGGATAAAGAGGAGACCAGACACATCAGGGGTGGACAGGGAAGGGCAGAGTCTATCATACAAAATTAAAACGTTAAAACACTTAAATGTTTCTAGATCTAAATCTGAAAAATGTTCATATAAACAAAAGTTTTCACCCTCCACTCCGGCTTTCCTTTGAATGCCCCACCAATCTGCCTTAAGCCTTTTCTAGAAGGACCCACTCAGGAGACAGAAATACGAGTTCATTCTACATGCTGAGACAATCTTTGACCTGCCTGCTGAGTCTGCCAAAAAAGTGCCAGTGATTGTTGCACTTTTAAAGATGTGGATGTCTGTATTTACTAGAATTGAGAAACAGAGTTACCTTTCCAGAAAGGCTATCCTCACCTAGGAATAATCATGTGATTTTAATCTTTACTGTAGGCTGAAAGGTTGCACAGGCAGTTGCAAATAACTGAAGACATGCATTTTCACATTATGAGGGAGATTATAGGCTAGCTATTATTCTACCATCAATGAGATCAGTTTCTAGAGAATGCTGAATGCTGCAATGGTAGATTCCCTCTTTAGCTATCAAGCACTTCAGCAAGATGTTCCATCCAACCTGAGATGGGCAAAGAAACACGGACAGCACAACTGAAACAGATCACAATTAAAAGGAAGGAAAATGCTTTGCAATATATTTCACCCAACCATGTTATTCATCTCCCTCATTATAAAAACTATGCTCTTAAATTTGCAAACTACACAGTATCTTCAGCTTCCCGTGAAACAGAAGCTTAGAGCTTTGCAGGTATAGGTGCTAAACAGAATATGATATACCTCCAAAAACAGGCATTCAGTAGACAAAATTAAAATTAAAGGCCTCTTAATTATATACCAGAGATCCATTACAACAGTATTTATGGAATGGATAATTATTTTCACTCTAAATTCTTATCTGTAATTAAAAACATACAGGAACTGTATTACAAGTACAGAAATGTATCTTAGGTGTTCCTTGCCACTGCAGTAGCACTCTGATATTTTATTATGATGTCACTGCTTATAATAATATAATGTGTTATATCATTATGTAAAATGTTGAGCAGAGGTGGATTTATTGGGAAGCTTTGGGAAGCTGGAACCTCCTTGCCACCACCCTTTTGCTACACGTATTTGTGTGATGGGGGAGTGGCTGCACAACCTCCTGCCTCTGTCTGCCAGCCCCATCTATCCGTGTACGGAACATGGAATGGGATGGAATAATTTTTCACTCGTTAACTGTGGCATCGCTGACTCACGGCTTTGCTTCACTCTGATCAAGCATTCGTTAATTGTACTTGTCATGTTTTCTAATGCATGAAATTATCTTGTTTGTTTGACACACACACAGGCACAAACACACGCCTGCTGCTCTGTTTTGTTCCATTTTTTGAGTGAGAATGCTGGGCTAGAAAGTAAAGTCTGAAATGCAGTGCAGGAGTTGCAGAATTAAGATGCAGCTACAACTCTGTGTTTCTGCTGTGCCCTTTCCTCCTTTGTAATTCTATTCTTGTGTTTGTGAATACCCAGTTTAAAGATTGGGTTTTGTTGGGTTTTTTTCCTACATGGAAAAATATTAGGATTCAAAATCACTTGGACCTTTCCATCTGATAATTTCATTAAAAGAATGTCATTTGGCTTTTTCTTCATAGTACAAATATATTCCCCTGCAAAGCAAAGCTTGGTTGTAAATAACTACATGGTGCTTTTGCTTCTGTCGAGAGCAAAGTGCATCTCTGATCACATTCACTGGCAGGATTTTGGATGGGTTTGTGAAAGATTCTCTTTTGTGTGAATCCAAAAGTGAGAACTTTTTACTGTTACTGTTTCTCCTTCACAATTCTTCTCAGAACTGTTGTAGTCTTCCCAGTGTTCAGTGCAAGATGCTACAGGTTAAATGCAAAGAATTAGCTACGTGTTGGGCAGAACATTCATAAAGTGATACAACTTTACACACAGGACTTGAGGGAGCTCCTTTGTAAATAAACACTCTTAAAAGAGTTGAGAAAGCAAGTGGTCATTTGCATTGGGGGAGACCTGCATTGAGCCAGTACTGATTTTTATGAATCACTTCCCTGTTCAAGAGTTCTGAAGTGCACTGCTATACTACAAGAGATGATGCCTTGACACAGTCAGTTATCACTTAAGTTCAAGACAGCCTTTGAAAAGTTAAAATAGAGCTCTTTTGCCCTGCAGGTACATCACTAATGCAGTACTAACTAACCCTTGGTAAGCAGGTTCCCGTATCATTACACTGCAATATTCAAAGTAGATATTCACTATGAGTATTTCCATCCTAAATAGGACCCTAAATCAAAGGTGAAAAAAATGCCTCAGCTGCACAGGAATAGTTCCCAATCCTATCTGCTGCCAATTGTATGGAACTGAGAGACAGAGTGAGTGAAGAGCTTTTATGATCCTTTTTAAGAGCACCCTAGAAGTAGAATCTATAATTATGTTGGTAAATAGTGTGTCACGAAATACGTATAAACATTAATGATGACATGGTTGAGGACTAAGAATTTCTTTTATATTCGTAAGGTAACCTATTAGGCATTAAATTATGCCTTCAGATAAAATGACCACTGATGGCAGTCAGGTTCTCTATGGTGGCCACACAAACAGAATTCATCTCTATGGGAGTAAGTTCAGTAGCAGCATTCTGTCTAAAGTAGCACCTTCTGGAGAGGACTTTGAAGAGTCATCTTTTGTCATCTTTTAAAAACGATCAAAACCAAAGGTTTTCATATTACCACAGCACTGTTAAATGAGAATTTATATTGCTGTGATGGAACTACACATGAAAAGTATCCCCTGGTCATGCTTCTTGACCTGTTTTAGAAACAAGAAATAAAGGCACCTATTTAATGGAACTAGGTTATTTTGCAGTTAAAGAGGTTAAATATCTCAGTAGAAGTTTAGAATGTCTTTACTTCAGCCCTATGTTAATGATTTTTTTTTTCTTAAACCATCTCCAACACAATTTTCAATTTCAGGCAGATACTTTGATGCTGCAGGAATAGCTCTAGGATTTAATTCTCTAGTAATGATTACAATGTAAGAAATATTGAGAAAAATAGCAGGGTGGGGTGACAACAAATGACAAGACATAATTGCTTGAGAACAAACTTCCATGAAGATAAACGACAAGAAGTATCTGTCAGAGATTTGCTGCTCAACCTCATGTGAGACATTGCTTGGAGCATGGGAAGAATGGCTCCTTCCACACACTTACAGCAGTCCCAGAGCTGCTGTAATATGGAGCTTTTTCCACACAGCCACCAACAGATGCTGTGTGGTGGCCCAGAGTGCCATAAGTCCTACAGTTCTCTGCTAAGTCCCCACCCATGGGACTGCACTAGAAAAAAGGAACACAGAATAGCTACGCTGGGCTGATGTTTGTGCCAAATCTATTCCCACGTGCTAGTTAATCTGACTTTGATATTGCTCCTTTCAGAAGCTGAGCCCACATCAAGACCACTGTTGTGTTGTGTTGTGTAACTGATAATCTGCCCTCATAAGGTGACTTTTTCCTGCTGTACCAGCTGTGCAATTTCCCTGAAATCTTACAGGCTTTGGACATACACTGAGTCCAGAAATAGTGCAAGTATACCTTATTCATGGGCAGAAAAAATCAAGAATTAGTTCTTACCAACACGTCTGCACCCTCAAGCAGCTGCTGCAAGTCAGCCTCAGCCTTTGCAGTGTATCAGTTTCTCCCTCCCCATCAACTCCACCTAATCACTAACAGTATCTCCTTATGCAGTGACACTCAAAAATTTCTAATTTGAGGTCCTGACCAAGAACTCAGTTTAAGATTTTTTTTCCCTTGAAGTATTTCCAGACTAATTCATGTTGCATCTCTTTACCAAGATACTTTGTTTCCACTCATCTTCAGAGTCTTCCTGAGCCCCACCATTACACTTGTACTCTGTGTGGATCATCTGGCAATATTCTGTTTTGAACACAGTTCATCAGATGAGGCTTTTCTCCCACCCTCTCGGACTCTTTTTGCAGACTCTTGTCCCCCTTCCAATCCAGTGCCCTCCAGGAAGAGCCAGTAGTCAGGCAGCCCTAAGCTTTCTGTCTTCAAATGAAGATCTGCCTTTTATGGTCCTTCAGACTCAAAGAGTCTGCTAAGGGAAGGACACAGTAACAAAAATTTAGAATAAAAATCAGCAATAGTCAACTGTCCAATAACTGGATGTGATGTCTTGGCAGTGCACCTCACCTCTCATGACTTAATAGTGTAGAATTTGTATGTCCTACATGCTCATCTGAGCTTCCTCTATAGTTTGTATAAAGACACGGGCACCCGAAGGTTGAGTAATCCCATCGAAGGGAGATGTCTGAGATAAGCGTGAAGAATCAAACGTCAGTGCCTATCCCTATCAATTAACTATAAAAGAAGCCTACCTAATTAGCTTAAATTAGCCATGTAAAGGTGAGCTGTTTGAAGATAAATGGAATGATTTGCACTGTAAATGTCTAGCTCCTGTATCACATTATTACTGGCCAGTTAACAGAAAGATCTTAGGTGCTCAGGTGGTTTCTGTAATAGAAGGAGAGAGGCACAAAGACCAGCAAAAATACATGAAGAAAGGTTTAGAAAAAGCAGATAGGCACGTCAATCTCTTTAAAAACCTCCTTTTGACCAGTTGGCCAAGATAGAATTCAGATGTTTCTTTGTTTACACTGGTAAGTGCTAAAATATCAGTAAGAGGGGTTATACTAAGACAGATAAACAGTAATATATTACCAGCACAAGGTAAAATTAATTCAGAATTTCTAGAGGTAATCAAGCATAAAACATCTGAAATACACACTGTGGTGTATAACCTCTTATTTAGAGTGACCTGAGAACAGGAACATGGAAAATATTAAGTCAGTTTTTAAAACAGTCTGGTGAGTCTGAAGAACTAGAGCTCTGCAAGTCCAGCCTCTGTACCAGTGAAATTAGTAGAAATTATATTTTTTAAAAATGTGAACATACAGACAAATAATGTTGTACTGGGGGAGAGTCAGCAGGATTTCTGCAAAGGCAAGTCATGTCTCAAAACTCTGCATCTTTGATGTCAGCAATCATGTCAGTAATGGATATCCAGCTGCTACTGATGAAAGTTTGACCACTGAAGACCTTTTTGGAAGGTCTCCCACCAAAATGTCTTGAAGAAACTAAGCTGCCACAGGATAAGAGGAAAGCTTCCCTTTCATAGATAAGTAATTCATTAAAAGGTAAGAAACAGAGTAAGAGTAAATGGTCAGTTGTCATGGAGGTCACCAATGGAAATCATAAGCATAGCAGATCTATACTTAGAGGTAGCCTGGCAAAGGAGGAAATAGTGAGCTGCCAGCATTTGCTAATGATACTAAATTATTAACTCCAGTGAAGATAGGACCTGCTGTGAAGAACAGCAAAAGGGCTTCACAGAACTCAGTGACAGAGTGTCAAAATTGAAGATAAAATTAAATGTAAATAAATTCAAAGTGAAGCACATGGTGTGTGAGTGACTCCAAATTTCACGTATAAAATGATGCAATCTGAGCTCAACATTATTCTGGAAGAAGAATTTGGACTTATAACTCTACGGCTATAAAATACCCAGCTCAGTGCTCAGCAGAAGTACATAAAGCAAATTGCCTGCTAGGAATTCTTAGAAAAGGACTAGACAACAAAACAGTGAACTTCAGTTCACCTGAATTTTGTGTGTAGTTTTGGAGTCTCTTAATCTGCAAAAGGATATAGTAGAACTCAAAAAGGTTTAGGAAGGGCAGCCAGGATGATTAAAGGCATGAAACAGCTTTAGTGAAAGGAATGGCTAAATAGTCTAAAACTCCTCAGCCTAAAGAAGAGACAGCTGAGATAGAGATCTATTAAATTGTGAGTGTTGGGGAGAGAGGAGCACAGTAAATGACTGCTCATTGCTTCTTCTAATACAAAAACTAGAGGTCATCAAGCAAAGCTAACATGTGGTAGTTTCAAAATACAGTGATTCTTCATGTAACATGTAATTAAAATATGAACCTCCTTACCACAGGATGTTGTGGATGATAAAATTGTATGTGAGTTCAAAGGCAAGCTTTGGAGAAGAGAAATTCACTGAGGAATACCAGCGTAGAAACCACCTCTGGCTCAACAAATCCCTGGGTCACAAATTGTTGGAGACTAGGAGACTACTTAGGGAAATATCACCATATGCTTGCCCTGTTCTTATATTCTCTTCTTGGCGTCCAACTGATGGCAAGAGATTAGGTCAGGTGTGCCTTCAGTGTGAGGAAATGGCTCTTCCTACATTCTATGCTCTTGGACATGGTGCTGTGCAGAAAAAGCATATCATATGCAATAGTTTTCCATTCGCTCCCTCAAAAATGTGCCAAAATTCTTACAATCCAAGTTCCAGGGAGTTGCTTGTCTGTCTCTCCTGTAACTGTATTTGCTGTAATGGAGTTGTGACGTGTGGGAATTTTATGAGCATTACCACTGCATTATTTTGTTACAAAGAAATAATTTGGCTATTGACAAACCTTGATAGAAAAAGTAAATATACTCTGATGGACCCATAACTCAGCCAGTGATTCAACATTTGGCCCTGCATCGTGATTTGTAAGTAGATATTTATCTTTAGGCAGCCAGCTTTAGAAAGTATCAAGCTAATATATTTTCTCTGAGAAGTCTTAGCACTGAAAAAACACATCTTATCCAATGTCAGGCATGAGGGAGAATTGGCCCTGTACCTCATGGAAAGTCAGGGAGGAAAAGGGCCTGCTCATCTTAACTTTAATACCAAATTTCCATCTGCTGCAGTTGGAAATTGCAGAGATATCACACGTATACAATAGGGATTTATTATAGAGGCAGCAACTCATCCTTAACCACAGCGATGATACTGGGCCTCTGTTATATAGCTGTCTTTAGTGTGTAGACATGCTGATATGTTTGCTCAATAAAACCCAGCTTTCAAGACATACTGTTAAGTTTACATGATCACCAGAGTGAGAGGGATAAAGCTGGAAAAGAAGAAAAGCGGAAGCGAATTAATGCAATAAAGGCTAGGATTTAACAGACAGGGTTGAGTAAAATAAATGTGAAACAACAGGTGTCACTGACTCTTATCAGCATTTTTAATTAACACCTGTTTTTAGCCCAGAGTACTTTGGAAGAGTATGCTGGAGTGTGTCTGTATTTAAAGATAAAGATAGACTGTTGAGAAGTTACTAAGTAGTGAGAGGTTGGAGAAATGAAGAGGTTTGGGGTGGGGGGAGCCTGTGCTTGCTGGGTGGGTGTCAGTTGCAGCTTAGAGAAACCTGAAGGAAAGCCACTATGATAAATTTGCAAGGTAGGGAAATACTGCTGTGGCAACAAAATATATTTTCTTGAAGGAAAATGAGTATGAAAAAGGAAATAAGGAGTGTAGGAAATTCAAAGGAAGCACACATTGCAAGAAATAAATTTTAATAGTTTCAATTTATATAATAATATTTTATGATTGTAAAAAATTTCTGTTATCCAGACTTTCATGGCATGTACTATGAACAATCTCAGAGCACTTGACAGATATGAAAGGATTCTGATTCACAGTAGGAAAAGGTTGCTGTTTTTTCCAACAGTCCTCTTCTTCACTGGTCTGTCCTACAAGAACCCAGGCTAAAGTGATTGGCCAATATCACATGAGAAGTCTGTGACATAAATGTTCATAAAATCACGATCTTTTAACTAGTATTTTTTCTGGTGTAAGTGTGAGGCAGTTCTAGAGTGTTAAACTAGTGCTGGTTTATAGTTAATCTGAGCAAAGGACAACAAATAAATTACATATATTTCTTTATACCTAAGCCCACTACTTTTTATAGAATATTTCACATATCTAGACTGTTTCTTGCTAAATATGTTATTTTAAGGGTTTTAAAGATCCCTTATTTCTAAACTGCTTCATTGAAACACCTACTTGGTTCACTTGAATATCTGACTCAAACCATAGAAAGTCTGCCCTGAGCAGACACATGTGTGTTTAAGAGACTCACCTGAACTATTTCACACAAGAATACATAGAGGTTTCCTAGAGCAGAATATCACCCTGGAAGATAGGAATCACATGGTAAGATTATTAACTTCTGTTTTATGTTCAGTTTGGGAACGACTTCAAGATTCACAGCCAGTTACAGCCCTCAAGGGCTTTCTCTGGTCAGACAGTCATACTGTCTGGCTCCCCTTATTAGCTTTCTCTTTCCTCTTATTTTTTTTTTTTATTTGGTTTGCTTGTTTATTTTCTTGCTTCATACCAGAGGGTAGTCTTTGATGTGAAGGGCATTTGGTTTTACACCCAGCAATCTATAAAGTTATAGGTGGACTTCCTTTAGGTCGGGGTACATGGCTTGACAGCATCCTTCAAGTAACAAAAATTTTGTGTGCCTTGAGATACTTGTATTTTTGTATTTGTATATTGTATTTTATCATGGCTAGTCAGTAACTCTTTCCTGAGACCTATTTCTGTATGACCTTTGAAAGGTTCCATAAGGTATTTCTTTTTCAACAAGTCACTCAGGCCTCAAATCCAGCACTTCACTTAACATGCCCCTATTTAGGGTCCATAGAAGATTATAGGTTATAAACTCATTCATTAATGGTTTGCTAGATCTGGGCCTGAAGGGATGTATATCAGACTATACCTGGACAACTTTAAGAGCTCCTGCATCTAAAAGCCAGTTTAGGAGATTATCCCCTTGACTCACATGCACATGGTCCCAGTGGCTGGTTCTCCATTAGCCTTTGGTGTGCTCTGCAGCACTTTCCCTTGGTCAGTAGGAGAGTATCTTAGAAGGTAACAAGGTTGTGGGTCCTCCTCAGAGGTTTTTGTGTCCTGTTCAAAAGAGTTCAGATCCTTAGATCCCAGTAGCATTATAGCAGGAGCTTGCCAAAACGATACTCCCAAAGCATCCCAGAGGTTGTAGCTTCCCAACACATCCAGTTATCCTTCTGCACCTTCCCTACTAACTTACAGGATCAATGATGAATCTCAACCAATTTAACAGAGGGTAGAAGTCTCAGAAATAAGCAAATGCCTGCAAGTTTTGTGAAAATCAGCAACCAGTTAGGGTTAAATAGAATGCAGGAGGTTATCTCTGTCCCAAAAAAGCTGCAGGGAAAGTTCAGCAGATAGATGTTCTGCCAATCAAGACATGCACTGCTTAACACCAAGCACTGTCCACATTGCCTCTTGCTCCAGCCATTGCTGGGAGAGGGACGAGGATACCCTGCTGGGAGAAGGACATTCATTCTGTCAGGGTCCCTTGGGAATGGTGAGAGTTACTGTGCTGAGCCTGTGTACAAGGAAGCCCAAGACAGGTTCCTTGGAGAGTTCCTGCTCTTCAGGCTGAATTCAGTTTTCTACAACTATCTTATTTAAAATAGAGTGACCTACTGAACTCATTAGGGTAAAATCTTACAGGTTTTGGCTGACTTCTGCTTAAAGTATTTTAGTTTGGTTTCTTTTTTTATGAAACATGAGATCTTGATGTATTTATTCCTCTCCAGGAACTCTAAGTACCAGTTTTTCAGCGTTCACTGTAAAATGCAGGATATAAGTCCTTGACTAATACTATACTTTATATATGACAGATTACATAGCAATCTAAGTCTTCAGAATTTACTGAAATTTTATTTTGGTGTATCTCTCATTGGAGGTCAACCAAATTTCAGTGTTGTCATTTTAAGGATGCACTGAAGTTACATCATCTATACATGGCTTCATACCATCAATATTTTCCATTTGAAATGTGTAACTCTGTAAGCCCTGGGTTTGTAAATGAGCTCTGAAGCTGTTCTGATATACAGCTACTGCCTGAATCAGTGTGTTGTGTTCAACTGTTTGTGGAAAACCAATCTGTCCCCATTTAAATCAACCACTTAGCAACCTAGCTACACACTTTTTACGTTCTTTAACTTTATAATCTGTAATTATTCTGGCTCAGAATTCCAGTGAAATGGGTTTCAGAGTCATTTTACGGATGTCATTCTTTATTTTAATATTGTCTAATTTAAAAGGAAAATATTTCAGATAATAACAACATATTTTGAGGGGGAAAAAAAGCATGAAAACCATTTCTGTTCCAAAAATTGCTGATATGAGAATGTATGGGGAAACAGCTCCTTTTATGAATAATTATTATTATTGTGTTTAAGAAATGGGCAAGATGCCTAGAAATTGAATGAAAGAATGAGCTATTAAATTGAAATATTAAATGAAATAACTGAATTAAAAGTGATCATGTAAACCCAGCAGTAAATGTTAGGAGTTGTAGCTGATTGAACAAATTTTCATCATCTGTTTTGTATGCTTAAATACAATTGCTTGATGTAAGTAAACACTTGATTGATATTCTGAATACTTTAAAATCTGCATATGCATCACGGAATACTGAACAATTAAAACTTAATTTCAGTGTAGTTTGATTACATGTAAATTATATCAATATTCATTTTTTTCCTGTTCTGTTTGCTCAGTGCATATTTAATATCCACTTTTTGAATGCATATCACTCTTGATTGGACTGTGAGATGAGGAGGACTCTGAAATTTCTTCCATTAAAAAGGATTGCCTTATAAATATTATTTGTGCCACAGCTCTTCCCCTGCAGATTATTTTCTAAATGTTGTGTACTCTTATTGAAGACAAGGAAAAAAAACTGCTGCAGCCCTCCTTTATCAGCCCAGCACAAGGAATATGCTTACATGGTCGATGAGCATGTCTAAGAAGGCTTGTTGGTTGTAACTAGTCCCTAAAGAAATGTTTCCATCTTTTCTGCACTGTATTTCTTGCTTGCATGAGCTCCCTCTCCCTTCCCTTCCTCCTCCCTCCAAATGATTTTTTTTTTCTGCTTCCTGGAGGTCTTAGAAGACATTTTAATTTTATGGCTAAATATTACGAGTATTTTCGAGTTGACCATTTTCATACTGAAAATTGTATCTGTATGTTTAAGTGACCACATCCAATTTGGATGCTGGGAAATACAGATGATAAAATTTTGCTTTTTGATATATATGTAGAACCTCATAAAAACCAAAGAGACTTCCCTTCTCTGCGGACTGCAGTCCATGCACATTGTTTCAACCAACAGTATTTCAGATTACTTATTTCTGAATATCCAACAGGAGGAAACCCTGGGTTTTGATTCTGTTTTTATTTACGCTAGTCAACAGGAT
>JAWWEV010000115.1:15219310-15234374 GCA_035583235.1 Hafferia zeledoni | reverse complement strand
ATTACTTATTTCTGAATATCCAACAGGAGGAAACCCTGGGTTTTGATTCTGTTTTTATTTACGCTAGTCAACAGGATAGTACCTCTGAAATTACAGATAACATTATATTTTTTTATTACTTATTTATTTTATTTAAAAATAAAATGCTTTCCTGACATCTTTTCAGTTGAGTCACATTCCCAAAATACAGGCAGGCAGCAGGTCTGCCTCTTCACCATGGAAGGCAGGTCTGGATTCTTCTCTGCCTTGACCACTTTTGACCTGCAAGACCCTTGTCATATCACCCACATTTCCCCTTGATTTCCTTGTCTACACTAATAGCCATTTTTTTGTATTTTTGTAGAATACCTCGAAACATTATATACATGCATATAATAGGAGTATTATTTTATTATCTGAGAATTTTAGTTTACTATTGTATCTACTAAATGGCTTGCAAGGAAATATTTTCCTATATGTCCTCCACAGTTAATTGCAGTTGGAGGGTTTTAATCTTGAAGGTCGTATTTCTGTTGCCTGTCACTGTGACCAAAGAAGTGACTGAACTTCCTGGTTTACAGGAGGATTTCCTTATCTCTCTTTTTCAAGAGACTTATAAGCCTTGATTGCTGGAGTTGCTGTGAAGCAAGCAGTAAGTTGCAAGGTGGAGGAAGAGGTGGGAAGACACCAGGGCTCTGTAGAATCCATTTTAGAAAGCAAATATTGTGCCTTGTGATTGTAGCACAAGAACAAAAGGGAGAGTGTTTTTCTTGGTGGTTTTTTCCTTTGTTTGAGGAGCTGATAAACTGTGAGTGTGCTAACAACAGCAAGAGGTCTTCCCATGACAAAACAAGCTTTATAAAACAGACATTATTAGCTGGAGGTTGGCCTCATGCAGTATGGACCTCTCTCTAATGATTAAAACCAACACAACTTTCATACCAAAGAGATTCAAAATAACCATTATCTTGGTTAAAAAACCCTGGACATTCCTGACTGCTTTAATACTGTTTGCCTGAGTAATGCAAACTTGCCACTCTTCTTTAAAACCTCTGCTTTATTTTAAAGCAATTGCATTTATAATAAATTGTGGAGTAACTGGGATTATTTCCAGTGCTCTTGGTTTGTGAAGAGCATTTCTAAGATGTTCTTTCCCCCCGCCCTTTTTTTACCTTGGTACAGATCTGAAAATAATGAGATAACTTCACAGTTTTATGAATAGGGGCCATAATGGGACTGAAGTATGTATGTTGATTAAAGGGAAAAAAATGGAAATCTGTGAAACTGCAAAGAAATAACAGCATAGGGCATTTTGCTGAAAAATCAAATGAAAAAGCTACTTTACATTTTTTGGTTGCAGGCATTTTTGCCTTGGTTAAAGCAAATGTCATTCAAATAGTCTGTATAGTGATAACTTTGGGAAAACAAAACAGTGATAGACATTATTTTTTAGCTAGTCTCATGGCTGGTTTCTGTTTGGTTTCCAATTTCCCTTCTAAGTACTAAGAATGGATACTTAATCCACAATGAAAAAGAAAGATGTGCCAGAAAAAAATATATACGTGATCGCTGTTCAAGATAAACATATTTTAACAATTACTTATTTGTCTTAATTAAAGCATAGCTTCAGAAGCAGCATGACAAGACAACATATTTTAATGGAAAATCCTTCATGGGAATCATGTGGAAAAGCTTCAGATATAACAGAAATGCATGATAAAACAGGGGTGCACTGACTGTTCCCCAGTGATCAAGGGGTTAACTTTAATTCACCTCCTCCCCTCCCTTAAACTGGTTCTGTGAGGAGGGCTGCAAATTAGTGCTTGGAAGACACAGCAGGGAGATTAGCTTTAGGGAGGAAGGGACTCCCCACTCCAGCTTTTAGGAACCTCACCTGGAGAGTGCATTTCCTTTTCTACTTAAGCTAACATATTATGCCTTCTTGTCATGAATGTTATTCCTTGAGGAAAAGTCCTCTCTGGCTCTATCTTGCAACTGCTGAATCATTCCAAACGCGGGGTGGAAGAGAAGGGAGCGATAAGGCTCTCAACGAGAGGGAGGCACAAAACCGCTGAGGCTTTTGCCAGCAACAGGAATCCCGGGATGGTGCCTCATATGGGACTCCTTTTCCCACTAAGGGGGAGGAGGATTCCCATCTTTCCTCTTGTTCACACCGGCCTGAGGAGGAGCTACAGCATTGCCCACTGATTCCTAAGATACCACCAAGGTACAGAACTTGTATAAGCATCCGTGTGATGCTGCCTGACAATATTTATTTGGCAAACACAACACAACCCTGAGAATTACAATGCTGAGTTTTGCGCCGGTCATGTCCTTCTCAAACTTAATCTACAACTGATCCATTGTTGAAATTGTTAACATGTGAAAAGGGTGAAAATTTACCAGTAATGGGAAAAATAAAGAAATCATTCTACATGGAATCGTTCTTTTACCTCCCAAGTGAAATAAAACTGAGGTATTTTGCTATTTTATGTTTCTAAAAAAAAAATCACCAATTCTATTTTCATAGGTAATTTTAAACAGTTAAAAGTGTACAACAGAAGAAATGTGTACTAATAGAATCACTTTCTCATAATACACTGTGACTTAATGGTTATCTGCATCTAGTAAAAGACAGGCATTAGTCCAGTGCAGAACTTCCCATTGGGAAGTTTGCCAGTGCAACGTTTTATATATGTCCTCAGAAAGCTTCTGATGGATGGCTTGTTTCCTCCCACTTCTGTGGAATTCCCAAGGATTGCAAACAAGAGAATATATACAGCCTTGCACAGTACCTCCATCCCATGTGAATATTTGTTGTAATTCCCAGGAGATGGTGTGCAGTGTCTGGGTAGGAAGGTGTCACATGGAAAGAGCTGTTGTTCAGCAAGCCCTCAGCCCACCAAAGGAATGGCCTCAGTGTGCAATGGAACAGCCCTCCTGGATTAACCATAAAGGTGAAGGTTCACATCCACACTGCCCTTCCTACTCCACTTCATCTCCAGGTGATATTTAAGCAGTGCCTTCTAGAGCTAGAAGTGACTTTTGCTTGTGATTTTTGCCCCTTATTTTACCTCATTGACACAACCTTCTTCACTCCAGGACCTCAGAAAACTCTCAGGATTCTGTGCTAGTACTGGGCTGAGGCAGTTATAAGAACTCCCTACCTTTTTCAGTCCCTAAGGACTCATGACTGTTTAGGATGACTTGTCTGGATTATCATCTTCAGAGAGCTGTGTTGAGGGGTCTGCAGGAGCAAAACTCAATGCAACTTTCTACAGGGACCTCTGAAGTCATGTGAGATTTGGGATTAGTGTTTTCTGTAGAGGTTCCTGCCAGCATTGTTGGGAATATGGTATAACTATGTTGTGGCCAGTATCTTTGTAAAAGATTGATTTCTTATGATCTGCAGTATCTTAAGCTCCCTTCAGTTTCAACTGGATCTGATGGTTCTCAACACTGAACATAACACTTCCTGGAGGTTTTAAACAATGAAGAAGGCTAAGGGTAGCCACTGTCCTACCCCACATTCTGCAATCTGAGTATGAGCCTGTCAAGTTTTCCCAACATATATAAAGCTTTGGCATCACTTCTTGATGAGTATTGAAGTACTTTGTCTGTCCATTAGCAAAATTTGATGCAGCTCTTAAATTAACTGACATGTTTCCTTTTTCTTTCAGGTATCAAAGGTTTGAAAAGGCATTTCTGCTTGCTGTCGACATAAATGCTCGGGACCTGTTTATGGTGAGTCACTTCTGGAGGCAGAGGGGCTGTTGTCAGGGTGTTAAAATGGTTCCATGTAATTTACAGTCTTGGACACACACTGAAGACAGAACTGTTCTACCTGGTTTGCCCTTTGCCATCATGAAACTCCTCAGTAGGAGCTGAGTATCTCTAGAGTAATAACATTTTCCCCAGCATGGTTTACAGGCTATTCTTTATTTTTCAGAAATTATTGTATATGTTTTTAAACTTTCACCTTCTTCATCTGACCTGATGTGGGTGAAATGTCATCTTTCACTCTAATAAGCTTATGCATTTCTAATCTGTTCCTTTAAGTCCAACTGCTGAGTCCTGGACACAAGAGCTGTCCATATACTGGGGATCTCGAGCGCTCTTAGTTTGTCTCGCAGGGTTTTGTGAGAGTGACAAATTATGAACGCTTCTGCTGGTACTTTTAAACAACAAAGCTCAGCAGCATCAACACAAGGGCTTTAACATTTCATGCACTCTCTTCCCCCTCCCATTTAATTAGCTACAAAAGTAAAATTAACCAGCTCTTAAAAGGTCCTCTGTGTGAGCTCTGCAGGAGGTTCTTGTTTTATAAGATCTTGCACCACAATGTCACGGTGAGGTCAGATGGACAAAGCCAATCGTGCTCTCCTAGTCTCTCAGCATGTTGCTGCTCCACAACTGATTTCATTGTTTTCAAAGAAACAATAGGAAAGGGCTTGTTGAAAAAAGGCCCTTTGAACGATTCGTTTGCTTGACTCTTTTGCATAATGAAGACATTCTGTTGTTTAAATTAAGCTTTGACACTAGATGTTAATATCATTTATCCCATTAAGTCACTTGCCCTGCTAGTTTGATCTTGATATTTAAATTGTATGTTAAATTACACAATTAAATCCTGCTTTTAGGGGTTATGAAAATTCCCTTCTAATTATATAAAAAGTTGTGTGAACCTTTTGATGTTTTTTTCACAGCTCTAATCATCTGGCTTGTTCCATCTAATTAGAAAGATGTGAATACTGCGATAAACTTTCCTAAGTATGCATCAAAAGAATGTGATGGAAATGTCAGACTTTTAGGAAATTCATTACATGTTCCATGTTTACTCTGCTCGATTTTTCCTCTTTTTAGATCATCTTTTTTCCTTTTCTGTTTTTATTGAACGTAACATCTTCAATACGAATATTGTACCTAATCATTTAAGCACTGTCACAGCCACGTAAGATTCAGACTGTAGGATGTCTGCAACAGGTTACAGCTTTTTGTTGAGGGCCCCCCACTGCACAGATAATAAATTCTCCCTAATTTTAGCCATTCTGGCAGAATAAACAACCCAACATTTGGCCTGCCATCTCAAGGGCCCTCTCTCATGTGACAGAGAGCATTTCCTACATGATCTTTTTTCTTTCCCTCCACTGACAGTGGGATTGGGGGAGCACCTTTGTCCCAGGGTGGGGAACACCAGGGTTGGGTCATGAGATGGGAGGGACTGAAAGTACCTGGCTCCACATGTTCTACTCTCAACCTAAAGGTTCTCCAACTTTCCTCAATGTTCACAGAGAAATTAACTCCATCCTTTCCTACTCTTTGGTTTTCCTTTCCTCTCTCAACACCTACTCTTCATTTCCCATCCTACCAATGCCCTTCATCATAAATATATATTTCCAAAGGGTTCCTCCTGGCTTATGTTACTGAGAGATCAAAACCAGTTCTTTAATGTCCTCATTCTGCTTGCATTACCTTTGAGATTCCTCATAGATCCCCCTAAATTATGCAACAAGCAGCTCACATACCTGCCTCCTCTGGGGAAATGTCCTTTTGCTAATTCATTGTCTAAGTAAGTTATAATGAAGAAACTCTACAATAAGCTAACAACAGCACTGGTTCAAGACCACTAAGTACAGGACTCAAGAAGTTTAAACATGCATAGGTCATTAAGAGTATTTATTTGTGCCATGGTAATTTCTAGGGAATTTGGTTTCATTTTGTGTGAAAATTAGACAGCCTGCTCCCTGAAACCTTACAGTCCTTCTAGGTATTAATATAACAACACTACTGCTAAGCAAGGTTTGTGCATCCCTCACTTCTGCTTAATACTGAATGATTCCTATATATTGTTTATATAAGTCAAAATGCAATTAATAATACATAACTTGACTTTACATATGTTTAAAGCCTATTTATTCACTTTAAAAACCTCAGATCGCTCTAGGATTCACATCACCTTATTCCAGTTAACTTAATGGGATGTCAAGAAGAAATAGTAGCTTAAATCAAGATATCTGATGACATAAGCAAAATGAGAAAGAAAAAATCTGTTTATTAAAAGGGAACAGAGAAGGAACAAAAAGGAAAGGATAGAGAAGAACAGATACAACAGGGGCTGAGGAGGATGCAAACATTGAATGAGACTCCCAAGAAAATGCCCTGTATCTTGGAGAATTTATCCTGAGCATCTCTTTCACCAAACAGGGCTCGTCAGCATTCACAGAATCACAGACTACTCTGAGTTGGAAGGGACCCACAAGGATCATCAAGTCCAACTCTTAAGTCAATGGCCCACACAGGGGATTGAACCCATGACCCTGGCATTACTACAACCAAGTTTTAACCAACTGAGCTCATTATTTGTTTTGAAATTATTGCAAAGAAGTTTGAGAAAGTGCTATCTGAGGGCTAATTCTTTCATATAAATTAAAAAGGAAAAAAAAAAAGAAGGTTTAAAAGTTAGTCCTAGGGCTGTAGCGTCACTGGTGTGATGCCATCGCATGGCACACATTCACTGCTGGGTCTCTCCACAAGCTTTACCCCCACGTCACTTCTCAGTCCATCAATTAATATCATCTCCTACAAAGTTCAATAAAAAAATAAAACTGAAGGGGACATAATATCACGAACAACATCTCTATTTATTGGACAGTGACTGATCCAATCTGTGACAGAAAAGATCAAGCAGTGGAAGGGTTGTTAGCTTGAAATCCTTTTATAGTACGTTCCAGCTCTCAGCTGCTGAAAATTCAAAAGGCCATGCCACGTACCAAAGGTTGCAAAAAAATGCAAGCAAAAGACACTTTAATAAAACTGTCAGATCTTGGGTGATACACTGATGAGGAAAGTGCATGCTTCGAAGAAATGTTGGAGTGTTGCCCAGAAATATCCCATAGACAAATGCACATCAGCGTTTCAAATGACTTCTGCTCAGCAACGGCCAGCTCTGTGAGTCACAAAGGTGAGGGTAGAAAGGAAGTAGTCCAAAAAGTAAGCAAACTGTTAAATGATAAAATACAGTCCTTTCATCAAGTTCCTAGTAAGCAGCTGGAAATTGTTTTTATTATCACCATTGTTTTTGAGAGGGATGTGATATTTGCACTGATAAATTCTTAGCTAGTTGTGTGAAAAAGATCTGTCATGAATATTCAGCCAATTTAATTCTTTTTTTCTATCATTCTTTAAAGCACCTTATAATGTGATGTCTCTTCTTTTTTAATTTTCTAGTTTAATTCTACTCAGAGAGTTATAAATTCTTAGCAAAATCCAATTTTGCTGGTTTATTTGAGTGAGAAACACCTAAATTTGATCTGAAGTGGTCTAATTAGGAGATTTTATATCTGTGATCTTTTCTTTCCAGAGCTTGTTTAGAGATGAGACAAAATATACTTTTATATTACTCTTCATAACAGTAACTTAAGAAATGACAAAGAATGCTACTTACCAACCTAATGCTAACCTTTTTTTTCTTACAAAGGCCATATTAGTTAATGATGGATATGTGGCATCTTTACATTTCTTTACTCAAAACAGAAAATTAGGAAAACCAAGGTCTGAAATAGCAGTTGCTTTGGTCCACACAGAACTGACAGAACCTCATCCTTTTCTGGAGCTGTTTCCATCCCATCCCCGAGTTTGTTATTTAAAATTGGGGGGGGGGAGGGGGGTCTGCAGTACTTCTCGTAGTTGAAACTACAAAAGGACAGTCATTAAGCGCTGTCAGAATGTATTTTAAATCAGTCTGCCTATACATTCAGATCTCTGTAAGTTCAGGCTTGTCCAAGAGCCCTTGGGTTTTCTATTGTTATCTAAATAAGTGACAATATCTGCTGTTTAATCTTCATAGAAGTCATACCTTGCTGCTCAGGCCCTTTTCTCCTGACAGGCACTTCAGACCTACAAAGAGAGGAAATACAGAGTTCGCCACAAGTTCGTGACTCATTACTTTGCTCGAAGACACTTGCACAATTTTTTAAGTCACACCTGCTGATGATGAGAAAATGCTGCTGTCTCCTGCAGACTGTGGGGATCCTGCAAGTCAGTTCCAGGCTTTCCTACATAATCAGTCTCAGTTTTCTTAACATTCTCAGTTTGGCTATTATTTTTGTTTTAAATTTTTTATCGTTATTATTAAATGAGGGGTTAATAAGAGCAGCATGTCTTTCTCCTGACACTATTACTCTCACTTTTTTTATCCTATGACTTCTCTTTGTAGAATAAAGTCACTTTTCCTGTAAGAATTTCTGTCATATTGATGAAGATGGCAGTAAATTGACACCAAGAAGGACAGTTTCACCTGAAATCTTCTACATTACTGAGAATATAGTTGCTTTTATGTTATGCAGAGTTCAATATTTCCAGTAAATACTCCTTTAAATTCCTGTACGCAGATGGATTGCAGAACAATGGAATGACTCAAATCTCTGGATACCAAATGGCATCTTCAGCAATGAAGTGGGGAAAAAAGCTTTGCCAGCTGTTCCTGGATTTCTCTCCTTTCCTGTGTCACAGTTCATGCACAGAGCAGCACGTGTCCATGATGCCAAATGAGAAGGGGATTAGTTGTTGCTTTATTAATGGTCAAGGATGAAACTTTACTTCAATGGCCAAAATCCAGGGCAGTGAGACTGTAATTTGTCAGCAGGAGTATATTCTCCCACAAATAGTGCTGTTCACAGTACAAGTGGTTTTCACCTCAAATATTAAGACACAGTAAAAAGCCTTGACTTTTGACAAGGGCATGTAGGGATAGGACAAGGAGGGATGGCTTTACACTGACAGAGGGCAGGTTTAGGTTAGATATTAGGAAGAAATTTTTCCCTGTGAGGATGTGAGGTGCTGGCAGAGGTTATCCAGAGAATCTGTAGCTGCCCCATCCCTGAAAGTGTTCAAAGCCAGGCTGGATGGAGCTTGGAGCAACCTGGGATAGTGGAAGGTGTTCCTGCCCATGGAACGGGATGAGCTTTAAGCTCCTTTCCAATCTGAACCATTCTATAATTCTGTATAATGATGCACCCCTGCTGCAGTCCCCTGATTTTTAACCCTAGATGAAGGACTAGATCCAGAATAACATCTGTTCATGGTAAGACAGCAACATTTTTGGAAAGCAAGTTATTGTGCAGGAAAGACTCAAGAATCATGTCAGCTGTGTGGAAGCTGAAACCACTGAGCAGCCACTGCTGCTCTTACTACCTCCAATATCAGAACAAGGAGTATCACTATCACCTTGCTCAAACAACAGTGAGTGTAACATTACAGCCTTCAAACAAAAATTAGTCCCTACAGATCTTTACCCCAGAAGTCGTGTACTAGGTGGAAACCTTTGAATCATAGAATCATTAAGGTTGGAAAAGACCTGTAAGATCACTGAGTCCAACTGTTAACCCATTACTGCCAGGTCCACCACTGAACCACATCCTAAGCATCACATCTACATTTAACACATTTCAAATATGGGCTGTCAGCCAGAAGAGTTCCAGCACTTCAGATCTGGTTTACACAGAGCCACCTCCTATCAACCCTCTTTTAATTCATGTTGCATCAACATACCTTACCTTAAAAGTAGACAGATTGATGTCTTTCATGCACTGAGTCAATAACTTCACATGATTGGTCAGTGTTTTGTTCACTGCCGTATTCAACAGTACAAGTAAGATAATAAATTTGCATTGGGAGGGAATTGAAATGTAATGGTAAGTTCATCAGTTCCATCTGTGTTTGTGATCTAAGAAATAAAAGAACCTCTTTCTTTCAAAATCCCTTTTGTCGCTCCTATGAGATTCATTTTAGATTAATCTTTTTTTTCCTTCTTTATTTCCAAAGGACATCCATTACCTTGCACTAGATAAGGGTGAATTGGCTCTAGCTGAAGTGGCAAAGAGAAAGGCTAATGACATTGATGCAGAATCAATAACTACTGGAATTGGTAAGAATTAATGGTGTTTAAAAAGCCCTTTTTGTTTTAATCAATACTTGTCCTGTAGAACATGGTGTTATATTTGTAGGGGGGTTATTGTTTTGATTGCACTGGGGTTTTTTTGAAAGTGAGACTGTGTTTTTATTTGTATCTAAAGAACCATATTTTTATTCATAACTAAAGAAAGAGGCTTATAAAAATAATTTAACTTTGCCTTTCAGTACCCATGTGAGGACAGCTATGAAACAAAAAAGATTTATAGTATATTTAAAGTATAAATATTTATATATAGAAAAGCTCAGGCTGTACAAACTGAACTGAGTGCAAGAGTTTAAGGGACTGAATCTGAAAGTTGTTGTTCATATTAGCATTAAAGGCCAGGTATGGCAATCTCATTCACCTCCAAATATTTGCTGGTGCACACTGTGTGAATAAGGGGAGTCACATCCATCCTTGGTGCTTTGGCAGATTTGGATGGAACACTTCCTGATGTGAACACAGGCTCAGATCCTGGATTTAAAGCAACAGCTTTGCATGCAGTGGAATTCTTGCTGTTCCATAAGGAATATCAATGCAAAAATTGCAGTGTTAGATTAATAGCTAAAACAAAGACAACTTTTCAGGCAGAGCAACGCATAACTCATTCACTTTCTCCTTGTGTTTCTTCTGAATTGACATGAAGACATACATGCCAACATGTTAGACCATTCTGATTTTATGCCTTGTAGCATGAACCAAGCAGAAGGTGTCTGTATCTACAGAGTTGACCTCCATCAGAGAGAAAGTAGAGGAAGGATAAAAAAACCAAAACCACAAAGTGTTTGTATAAAATATGCACAGTTCTGTTTTAGTTATTTTTCTGCATCTTTGAAAATTAGAGGAATTCCCTGAGCTTTTGTCATCGTCCCATGCCAAGTGGAATAGGAAACTCAGAAGGTTTTTTTGTGAATCAGAGTCACAAAACATTGGGGATCTTGGGTAGCACAGGATTCTTTTAGAACTGTCCATCTCCATGTTTACCCAGAGCATACAAACAAGTGCCACTCCAATACACAGAAGTGCAGAGGGGTAATATATGCATTTATGTGACTATTTCTACAGACTTTCAAGACTATGCAATACAGTATCACCTTTTTTCCTCTCCAGCAGAGTAGGAATCAAGCACTGCCTGTCCTGAGCTCTTTTCTTCAGTGTATTTCATTTTCACACTCAAATCGCTTCAAGCATTTTTCCATCACAACTGGGGCTTTGGTCAAGCCCTTTCACCACTAGAGTTCCAAAAAAGAACATTTGTTTGAATCTTTCCATACTGGGCACTCTTTAAATTGTACAGTTATTTCTTCTTTCTCTTTTCTCATTTCTTAGGTATTTGTCCACTGCACCAAATACAACAGAGATACTTAGGACTGGCATCTGATCATTATCTACTCTCTGGCACTTAATCCAAAAAATCTAAGCTCTATTATGTATCTTCATTTAATTCCTTGCAAACTACCATTATTACTAGATTTCTGAAGTTAGGCTATTTTTAAGTTTACTAAGAGCCTTTATAGCATTGTAGGCACATGTGCAGAGGGACAGGAAAAAAACTGGAGTGATCACCAATGTCTTACTTGCATATCAAATGTAATACACGTGTTACTACAATTCATTATAAATGTGCAAGCACAGAGTCTTCCCCTCCTCCAGACCAGTCCTACAGTTACCTCTGCAACACTCCATTAGCATAAATTATTAAAGTCATTTTATATGATAAAGTCTTTTGCAGAATAATTAACTATCAGAGTGATTTAAAATAGTTTTCAATGCCCCCAGGGACAAACTGTCACTGAGATTCAGTCTCTAAACACTAATGAGTTTGCATTCAATTCATTTTATATGAAAATAATCAGGAATCTCCCATGAGTTTGTTTCGCTGCAGATTGGATCTCACCTTAAACATGTGAAATCTCAGCCACAGGTTTTGTTTTATTATAGTTTATTCCAACGTCCTTTTTTTATGATGTTATTATTTCATAAACTGCTGTTGGCAAAAAACATGACATGATGTATGACCTTTGTGGACCCAATGAAACCAAAAGATAGCAAGTGTTTTATATGCAAATTGCTGTATTTTTCCAGTATTTTGAGAGGGGGAGAAAAACTCATGCCAGAGCCAGAAGTTTTGAAATGCAGTTTCAAACAAGTCTCTGTTCCCTAACCATTTCCCAAGCCCAGTCCTCTTCCTCTAGCCCCAGCTCTCTGGAGCTTTCAGACACTCAGTTCACCAATGGTCACTTCCCAAAGTTCTTGAACACCCATTCCAGGCCTCTACCAGAAGACAGTAATGTAAGCAAACAGAGGCAACAAAGTGCAATCAGTGCTGTTGAGGTTGTGCTGGACATATATACATATATATATGAAAGTTTATCTATCTATCTATCTATCTACCTATCTATATATATCTATATATATACACACACATATATATATATCACTGTTGATCCTAAATAATACAAAAGAGAACCATTCTCACATATCTGATGACATTTCCAGAGCTAGCCCATCCCCAAAACTCAGCTCAGCACTACTTGAAAATGAGTCAGTGCTCCTGGCTGAATCCCAAGCCTTTGAGAGTGCTCCATCTTGCCCCAGATATATTTAATTTGTCAAGATATTTCTCTGTACAAGGCTCACTTCAAACATAATATATTTCAAACTCAGACTTTACGATAAGTTTCAAACTCCTACAAATAATGCAGAATGACAATATAATTTCATCTGGAATGCATAGATGTCATCCAGAAGTCTATAATCATTGGTAGATTCCTCAAATATATGACATGAAAATTTGTGTCAAGATAAAACTAAAAACAGATTGATTATTTAAAAAACTTTGGCTTTTCTCAGTTCGTCACATGCTTGCAGTTTGCTTGACACCATTTCAAAGGAGCCACCCTCAAAGCTAAGGATGTCTGTGGGCATGTCATAAAATCACCTGTAGACCTCCAGAGCACAGCAGTTTGGTGAGAAAATTGCTGAGCAAGATGAAGTGTCAGGTGAACTATGGTTTTAGCAGAATCAGATATTTTGCTCATCTGATTAAAATCTTCTAAAGAAAATTATTCTCATGAGATTTTATGTTTGACAGCCTGTGAAAACACATCTTGAGGGATGAGAAGATTGCAGTAATGGTGCTGTATATCTCAGAAACAACATTAGCTGTCTCCTGTTTGCCCACTCCTATTTGATCAGCAGACCACTGGCCACAGACACTGTGGTTTCTTCTGCCAAAGATTTTCTCTTGAATTATTTCTGTAGTAGTCCCATGAGTTTCTTAATGAGGTCAGGGAGTTCTCATTCAGCCTTGCCTAAAATGTATGCTGTGCACCTCATTTCCCTTGATTAAAAGAGAGAATAAATACTTATTCAATATTGACAATGCATGTAGGTTACTAATAAATTCTGTTTATGGGTGTAACCTGGCATACACTCCCCTGGAACAGCACTGTCTGTGGTGGCAGAGTGGCAGAGTCTGTTCAGTGCTGTAAACTGGAGGTTGCTGATGTAAAACCTGAGTTGCAAAGAACTGACAAGGCACAGCCTGTTAAGAAATGCCATAACTAATAATGATCATGGAGGTGAAGAACTCAGCCCTTCAGACATCATTGCTCAATGAATATCCAACGAAGAGCATATGTAGGCAGTGTCAGGAAGTTTCCCAAGGCCAACTTCCAACAAATTACATTAGGGCCTAGCAGGATGATTTTAACCTTCAAATCAACAGCTTTCACCCAAAAGGAATTCATGTTGTGACAAGACAGATAAGTGCTGCATAGTTGAAAGGCAAATTGGGAAACCTTGTATTTCTACTTAGAATGAAATTCAGAATATTAGCAACACTAATGTTTAGGCAACATTTCTAACAGAGGTATCTTCACTGATGTTCAGATAATTTCATTGTTCTGAAATGTTAGATGGGACTGACTAACATTTTGGTGGTTCACTAATGTCTCATGAAATCGCTTGAGGTTTTTCCATTTAAAATAGAATTTAAAAATATTTCTGGAAATATTCCATGGTGTTTGCAAGTAAGATAGGAAATCTTATCAGTTCTCACAGAGACTGAAGTCCAATTTCCCACACAGTTTATAAAATGACATTCAAAATGTAGGGACCCTAAATGTTTCACCTTAGTGGCAAGGAATGTCACCAGTTTGAACCTTAAGTGGGGAATTTATTAATTTCATCTTAATTCTGTGGTAGTGTTTTGTATTGAATGGCTTACATGTTCTTTGTGCTGATTAGTAATGACACATGCTGTGATGTTTTGTCTTCCATGCGGTGTATCTGAGATACCAGTCTGGACTTGCATACAGTCTGCTACCTCCAAAGCACTTATGATTTACTCACATCTTCCCCAATTCCTGACAGTCCTGGGATTCCTGCTTGCATTTCAAGACCATGTTTGGAATTGTGCCCCTGTGTTTGTAGCCTTCCCTGGCCCTGCATTAGCCTAGATGTTTACATTTCTTCTGATCCATAATATCTCCTTCCATCTCTCAAGCAACAGACTTCTTCCTTACCCTCCCATACCCTCTTTCATGCTGATGCCAAAACCTTCTTCATTTCTTGCTCTTCCTTGGCACACACATCTTTCTCTTGTCATCTACTGAGTTCCAAGTTAACTGAGAATCTTAGCCTTTATTTCATGGCATGATCTTTATTTCACTGTGTGACACGTTTGGGTCATGCTTCAAAGGTATCA
This sequence comes from Hafferia zeledoni, assembly GCA_035583235.1. Taxonomy (NCBI): domain Eukaryota; kingdom Metazoa; phylum Chordata; class Aves; order Passeriformes; family Thamnophilidae; genus Hafferia; species Hafferia zeledoni. The sequence continues at coordinate 15,219,732 of JAWWEV010000115.1, read as the reverse complement.
TCCCATACACAAGGTGAACTGTGAACTGGAAAGGCTTGGGGGACACCTGTTTGTGCTACAATTTTTTGGAGCTCTACTCCCTTCAGTGTAGATGTTAGATCTCCTATTTTATTTATTTAGATATTCAGTTTAAGTCAATCAAACACTCTGGGATCAAATCCTTTTCTTTTCTTTTTTTTTCTTCTAATAATGTGACTTTTTCCCCAGAGAGCCAGAAAAACATTTTTAATGAAAACTGTTTTCTAAGTATGATTGGCAGTTCATCTATGGCAAGAAATTAGTTTCCACAAGCACTTTTTCAATTTTGTGCCACCCAAGATGAGTGTCTTTGAAGATCTATAGTAATTTGAAATTATTTAACTGTACTCATATATACACACTCTCTTGAGCACATCAAGCCACACACAACACTTTATACAGAG
>JAWWEV010000115.1:15201197-15212952 GCA_035583235.1 Hafferia zeledoni | reverse complement strand
AAAGCTATCTCCTGTACTTTAGTTTGCTCACATCCTAACTCTCTTTTGCTTTGTACTGTTTTAAATAGCAGTGATTACATCTTTATATTAGTGCTATCGGGGGGCTTGAAAGTTCCTGCAATCCTACACATCTGTTTTGATTTCAGAGATATAAATTGACCAGCTCCATATTTTAAGATGGGGTTTCAGACCAGGTTCTTCTTCTTGTTTGTGGTACCAGGGGAGCAGATGGAAAGACACCTAGGCTAGCAGTTTTAAAAAAACCCAGCACTGGGCACTGTGGCTGGTTGTACCCCTGCTCCATCAGGGCCCCAGGGTAGGTATGAGAAGAGGCTCCAGGGCCAGGCACAAGTTGCTCACATGGCACTCTGCCACAGTCAGTGGAGCCCAAAGATAATTTTTCTGGTTTAGAAGCAAAATCATTGGTCATATAGACCTGAAAGCAGCAGACAGCTGTAAGCCTGCTTTAAACTGAACGTGGTTCTTAGAGAGGTATTGCTTCAAGCAGCTATTTATAGATCAGACAGGATCCTGGTGACAGGATCCTTCCTGCAATGGGCTGAGTTTCCAACTATAGCCTAAACCAGTCCAAAAATGTGCCACAAAATGTATGGAAGAGTTTCCACCTGCAGTCAGAGAGGAGGCAGAGGGAGCAGAGTGGCAGTCAGGCTGCAAGGAAGGACTAAAAGGGCACAGAAATAGCCAGATAGAGATTAAACGTCTCTGGGTGATGCACATCTGTGTGAGAAAGACTGGTGGTGGCATGTAAGGAAGGAAAAGGAGCACTGTGGCAATGCAGGAGTGTGAAAAGATGCCTTATAAGGGCAAATTTTACCTATTGAACATTAATTGCTTTCCGTGGATACAAAGTGCACTTTAAGTGATGAAAGGAGTGGCTGAAAAGCAATGCTGTATTAAACAGATATCAAAGATTGCAATGTAGGTTAATTATCTTCTCCTTAAAAAAAGAATTTTTTTTCTTTTTTCTGAAGAGGTGAGTATCTGTTCTGAGAGAGAATCTTATCTCCAAACTCCTGTTGTCTACTTCAATGAGAAGAGGAGCAAGAAAGGGAATGAAATGGGTTGGTGAGGAGACACCAGCAGGGGCCATGGTGACTTTTTTCCCTGGCATCAGGCATCAGCTATTTGCATCTCTTCCCATGGACTTTCCTCCTGGTTCCCTTCAGAAGCACAGGCAATGCCAGGACCTGCCCACAGCTCCCCCCAGGGCTTGAAGCTTTCCCAGTGGTACCCACAGCCACCACTCCTGCTGACATAGTTTATTTAAGTAGGCAGGGAGAAAGTATTTGTGTTTGCAGAAGGCAGTGTATAGTGTAAACTACCTCGGTGAGGTTTTAAAAAGAAAAAAACACTCTGGTATTCATGCCAGTCTATAATTGAGGGATATCAGTCAGGTGAAGATCTTCCCAGGGAGTGGAAGGAACAGCCTGGGAATGGAAAACCCAATGTTTCTATGAGGTTGCATTTCCACTTCCAGCAGAGCATACAAAGCATAGCATGTCTCCTTCCCAGAGCTGTGCATTTTCCCTCTAAATCAGTCTCTTCTACTGGTAAGGGATAAGAAGGAAAGTGTCAATCCATCAGTCAGTGTTTTGGGTGCCAATAGGGTCACATCAGCTTTTAAAGCCTTTGGGCACGCAAACCACAGAATGCACTGGTGGTTATCAGCAAGTCTGTGCAGCAAAGCTCTGCAGCAGGTGAGTGACAGGATGCAAATATCCATTAGGGAGAACCTGCCCCTATGTCTGCTTCAGTGCCTTTTTAGCCACACCTTTCTGGTAAATTGTAAAATGTCGGTCAGGGTGCTCTGGAGATGGTTAAAACAAGGTGTGCTCATACCCCAACCCTTTTTATGTTCTAGTGCCTTGGGGTGCATTTAGAAAATGCATCCTAGTTTTGTCTTATGTTGTAGGATTTAGCCAAGAGACATTGAGCAGAGCACTGCAGAAGTGTCATTAAGGGAGCTTAGTAACAGGATATCCTTGTGCATGGGGTGTGTGTGTGTGTGTGTGTGTGTGTGTGTGTGTGTGTGTGTGTGTGTGGACATACATGTGTGTGCAAGCACACAGCTTGCATATATGCACACCACAAGAAAGTTTTGGGGTTTGTAGGTTTAAAACAACATGTTGGTACCAACTGTGTAGGATGTTTTCTATACATTGCATCAGTGTTGCTCATTTTCTATGCCGAGACAAACACAGACACCATAAAAGCTTGGCCTTCGTTTTATGAAAACTTACCCAGGACATTACCAGCTTAGTATCCTCATTCCTAAAGTATAAAAGGTTCTACAGAAAGTCAGTATTTTTCAAGTGGCTGAAAAAAACCCATGCAAACATTTTCAGTTTTGGTAGATGGAAATCTTGCTCTTGGTTAAGTCTGTAAGTTTTGAGCTTGTTGATACCAGAGTAACTTTAGTCTGTACAACGTTCCAGTATGAATAACATCTTTCTTCCATGAAATCCACTGACTACAAAGACATTAGTCTGGCAGAGGCTGGCAAGAAATGTTGTCTTATAATTTAGGCTTTATTTACAGATTTGAAAAATGTACATGATTTGAAAAATTTACATTTTTCCATTATTAGGACTAGGCAACTAAGTGGTCTCAAGTTTTTCTTCATTAAAGAAAAAGGAAAACCTCTCCTTTTAATATGTGTGTGTTTCACACTTTTCAAACTTCAATAGCATAAAATTTTTCACTTGGTCAGAAAGCTGATTTAATTTGCTGCTAGGTTAAATGGTAAAGGTTTCAGTCAAATTAAATTCAGTGCATTGCTTAAATTTCTAGCTGCAGTGCATTTAGCCTAATTGCTTTGGTAAGATGGGTGCTTGGTAACTACTACTCTTCTGAATTTTCCTCTTTAAAGGCAAGCAAAATAAGCCTGAGGGTCACAGGTGGGCTAGGCTGCTCTCTGGGATTCACCTGTGGGGTCTTTGGATATCTCCTCCAGTCCAACTGCATCCTCAGACCATGTCTGATGAGCCTGTCCTACTGACAAGGGAGAGTATTTAAACACCTGTAGGTTTGAGCAGTTTAAGCCCAAATCAGTTTTGAAGCAACAAGAAAGGCTGAGCAAAATGGTTCAGATTTCAGTCAGTTGTCAACTAAATGTGTGCACTGGGCCTTTAAGTATTTGGCCAGACACATCTTGATTGCTTCTCTTTTGTTTTCACCCTTGGAAAGTCAGCTGGATAATACCCTGTAGCCAAAGTCTATTCTGTGATGCTGTAAGTGGGCTGGACTGGGGATGCCTGAGCCAGAGGAGCGTGTGGGGGGAGAGACTTAACCAAAAACAGAGTTATATTCATGCATTTCCAAATTTTTGTGAGCCAGGCTATTTGCAGTCATTTTCAGTATTCTTGCAGTGTTAAATATAAAACTCACAGGGACATAAAATGACCCCCCTGGTGCAACCTCTAAGGCAGCTTTTTCACCTTGGGGACAAGTGACAGTGCAAACATGGAGGTGATGGAAGCAATCGAGGAAACTTCCACCAACGGCACCCTCAGAGGCAAGCCCTAAGTGTCTAGTTTTTCCCTCTTTGTTTACAGTATTTTTAAGGCTTTGAGTTCTCACGCAACATATATGTCATTAAATGGCTGATTCCTCTGCGCACGTTGTTGTGATGGCCTGTGGCAACCTGAATTAATTGTTTCAGTAGTTGATGGTGGTTACTAGCCATAATTATTATAATTTGCATTTATAAAAACTTCTTTCATCTAAGGATCTCAAAATGCTTTTGCACACATTTAATTAAGCTTCACAACATCCTGTGAGGTAAGTGTCAAGAGTGTTGTTATATCCATTTTTACACAGGTTTCTCCAAGAAAACAAGGTCAGTGACTGGTATTTGGTTCACATCACTCTTGCACTCTTGCACAGGACGAAGCAACCGGCGCAGCTGCAGGAATTGGGATTGCTGATCTAGGTCACTCTGCATCTCCCACATAGCTCTTGCTGCTGCCACACCGTGTGGACACACACACTAAGCCATTGCAAACAGTCAGAGCAACCTCAGCCCAGATTCCCAGCCTGAGATGGCCCTTTCTTTCCCAGGAGCACTCCAGCAGCAGCAAAGTCTTGGAAAGAAAAACAGATAAACACTCAACATGTTGAACAACATGACAACTCATCATGCAAAGATCTGTTCTTTCTATAATCTTCTACCTTAACATTTAAGCCTCTCTTTGCAAACTGCACACAGCAAGACATTTCTGCTTTAGCCAAAGCCAAGCTGCAGGCAATCTAAAGTTTCTCTTTAATAGTCACTCACTTGCTCTTTGTGCACTTCATCTCCAGCCCCTACCAGCCTGAGACCCAACCTTATGGGCAATCAGAAATTCTGAGATCCACTAAATCCTAGATTACCACTTGACTGATATTTAAGAGTAAGGATCAACCCAAGCAAAATAAACTTGGAACTTGAGGGGACAGCAGGAGGAGTTTTCAAAAGCTCATTTCTTTTTCAAACATATGACTATGTTGTTTAAATTGAGCCCAGCTCTCTGTAAGCTCTGCTGATCACCATATTAGCCCTGAGGAAGCTAGGTCTAAATAAGAGCTTGCAAATTGAGTAAGAAGTCCCTTCATGAGTTCTTTACCATCCTCATCAATCTATGTTTACATAAATTGTTTACATTTAGCAATGACCAGATTAGCTATTTGGAAAGAATTCTGCCTGTGGATGCACTTATTCCAAAATAAAAGCCACTTTGCTTTTCTAAATTAAATGGAATTACAGGTAGAGAATGACTATTCTGAATAACATAAGAAAGACAGTAATTTCATTCCTAAGCATTCATTCAGCAGAAATATTCTGGAATAATCTGTCTGTCTTATTTCTCGTGTTAGTACTTTTTAGGGCACTGACACAGTCACACAGTCAACAACAACCGATTTTGTTTTCAGTCCATTGTTTTCCTGGAGAGGGTGTGCCAATGCAAGCCAAGAGTCAGAGATTCTTTTCAATTCCCTTGAGTCAATGTACAGGATTTATTCTGCTCCGCATCTCTCTTATGAGGAAAGGAACTCCTGGCAGCCAGAGGAGAAGGTCTGGCACAAGAACATACATCATTTCATTTTACCTGATGTTGTCTACTTGACTTTCATCAGAAACAGGGGACAGTCATCGGGCTAAGCCTGCATTTTCACTGAAGCTTTCTTCTGTTTTTCCTCTCCTCCAAACTTGTTCATGTCTGCTGCAACAAGGAAAAGAAAAATGTGTCAGCAACCTATGGCTTGGGAGAATACAAAGCCATGGGAATCCCAGCATCATGCCCAAAGAGGGGTTTTTATTGCAGCCCCCAGAAAGCTTTCAGTAACTTCAGTACTTTTGGGGTATGTTTATTTGGAAGGGGGGAGGTAAAAACTCTACTCGTGTTATCTCATGTTGCAGAAACTGAGACTTGATGGGTACTACATTATCCTTTTTGGACCTCAATCACTCCCAAAGATGTAAGATGAACTCTGCCTGCCCAGGCACCAGAGTCGGTGCCCCAGGGAATTTCTTCATATCTAAGGGATATGCAGGATGTGTACTCGCATGCCCTTGCTGCCTCTTAACTCCAGCTGTACATGCAGTTTTGCTTTAGGAACCTGTACCTCCAGTATTGCAATATCTTTTTCAGTCTCTGTCATCAAGAGTTTAAATACAGTTCAGATCAGTGTTAGTGGCCCAGCTCCAAATGAGGAGAATTGCTGCAATTCGTTATCTTGACAAATTAACTGGTCTGAGGCAATTCCTTTTTGAGAGAGATACAATTACCTAACTCTTGAACTCTAGCCTTGCTCCAGTGCTGTGGCATGGTTATGCACCTGCTCAAAAAGTGTGGATAGCACAACTAAGTCTTTCCCACCTCTAAGTGCAATTCCTGAACGAGGAGCTGATCAAAAAAAGAAAGGCTGACTGAAGACCAAGGTGGTCTTGTTGCATAGGGGAGGGACGGTGCTGGAAATGCAGGGTCCTTGTCACAAAATCATCATAGAAGGACCTGGCAAGAGAGCATTACACCAGAGAAATACACCACCAGTTGTCCCATCCTCTGTTTTGAGTCCAGCTTCCCAGTACAGTGGAAGAAGGCAGCTTTCCTGCTCCTAGTCCATCATGTAGAAAACAGTAGCCCATGCAGACCCTAAACAGAGATTTTCTTTGGAAAAGTGTAAAAAAGAAATCCAAAGTAGTTTCTCCGTGGGATTTAGGCAGGAATTTCTAGTTTCAATCCTTCAACTCTTATGTATTTGGTGAAAAAATGGGTTGCCATCAGGTACAGTACTCCATCCTGATGTGGACAGGAGCTCCAGAGAAGGCAGGGTAACCCCCAGCCGTGCCCTGGTTTCCCTCACCTGCTGGCCTGGAGGACCAGCTCCATTCTGCCTTTTCTACCAAGCAATGAAAATACGTCCACAGTTAGACATTGTTCTTCCAACCCAACGTGGGCAGATGCACTTCTCATCCAGTTCCCTGTGGAAAGCAACTCCTTCTGCCCCTCAGCCATAACTCACCTGTGGGCATCATTTTTCCTTGTAAAAGAGCTCCCAGATGCTGAAAGATATCCCTTACCCATTCATTTGAACCACTGCCTTTTGGAAACTGTTTGGGATAAAGCTGTCCTGCAGAAGGCTTGTGTTTGCCTAGAGCCTCTTTGTATGGACTTGGTGGCTGGGAGTTTCCTTGAGCTCCTCTTTGAACTCCAAGCCTTCAGCATCCAAAACATTTAACCCTCAATTTCTTTTCTGCTTTATCAGTTTGGCCAGCTTCCAGCTGGCAGCCTTCATTTGCAGGCTTCCATTCTGCATCTTGTGTTTGCAGATGCATTTCTTTTTCAATTAACCCCTTGAAATGGCTTTCTTCTCCCCTGAGCCTATCTGCCTCCGGTCTGGACGGCACTCCTCCCTGAAGGGCAGGAGCCAGGAGTGGAGGAGCTGGGTGCTTGGGCTGGAAGTGCCAAGCAGAGGGTGTGCCCCATACACAGGCGTCACGGAGAGCAGCTGAAGGAACACGCAGGTTCGGCAGCGCCTGCTCTGCCCGCTGTGGGTTGGGGCTTGCAATGCCAGAGGCGCTTTTCGCCTATGTGGAGTCTCCAGAGCATCACTTATGAATAATGAGCTCTTCTTCCCCGAATGCTTTCGCTGGGATGCTCTGGAGCACGCGCCCACATTTCCATGCTGCAGCCCTCGCCCCACACAATGGGAATGTCTCCGCAGCTCTTGCCTGGCTTTCCTTTAGGAGAGCTATTTCTCGAGGTGGTCACTTAAAAGTAAGAAAAAAACAAAGGAAACAAAAAAAAAAAGAAAAAGAGAGAGAGAGAAATAAAGAGCTCGTCTAAAGCATCACTTACCAAACAAAGACATTGCCTAGTCACCAGGAATGCCCTCCCTCCTGTGCCTGCTGTAATTACTGAGTAATAGCAGCCTTAGGTTGCTCATCTTGGCACTCCAGCTGGGTAATGTGCACCCACAGGGAGAGCAGAACCACTGCCCACTGCCAGGATTGCCAGGCGAACTTCACACGGGTCGGGAAACCTGATAAAATCTAGAGATGCAGGATCTCTATTGCTGAGACACTAGTCAAGCCTTTGAAGTGAGAGTGCCTGGAATTGAAGCAAATCCTTGGTTATTCAGTCCCTTTCAGCTCATCATCACAGCTTGGTACTACCACATCTGGATCATCCTGTAAGACACACCTTATTTTTTCTAATTAATTAATATTGGCACTGGTAGGGGAGTTCCTAAGGAACCTGATTACTTAGGCTCCAGGGAGGTATAAAATGAACTGTATAGTGGTTAGCTTAATTTTGTGTATGATTCTAGCAGAGCAAATGAGTAGTAAAGATTGAAATCTCAGCCAAGCTAGTCAAGACTTAGCATTTGCATTTGCAGAAAGTTTTAAGGCTAGTTTTCATGGCAAGCTGCAGAAGACTGCTGAGTGAAGTATAACTGTCTGCACTACAAAATAAAGAGTTGTTGTTTGTAACTGTTACCTACTTCTTTAGTTTTAACATACAATTTTCATATTCATTCTTACATTCCTGGCACACACACTGAAACAGGTTTCCTACTGCTAATACCTCTAATATACCCCTAATATCCAACTAGCAAAATAATGACATGTTATGCTACTATTAAGGGTTGTTTCTATTAGTAGTAATGAAAGTGCCTTATCTTCTCAGTTATCAAATTGTTACATTACGACAGAAACGGGAAGTACTCAGATTTAATGTACCTATTTCAGCTCTCTAAACTGTAATAGCTGTTCTCAATGAGTTTTAAAAGTACTGTAAAAACAATATTTCTGCAATTTGTATTTGTCAAATGCAAACAAGTCAGCTTTGGGAATTAACAAAACAACACAAAAATAATTTAAAAATAGGAATCTGTGGAAAACTAGCCCAGAAGAAGCAAAAAATTTAGAGTTACATTTTTCCACACTCACAGACAAAGCCCTGTGGTTTCCCTACAGGAATTTGTTGAAATGAAACAATTTTATTAGAATATGTTTATTTAGAAAGAGGTTTTCAGAAGAACAATTGTAGGCAGAAAAAAAAGAGCTGACCACACTCAAGTCAGCAATAGAAGTTCCCACTGATTTTGATACCAAAAGAATTTTACCCAGTGGCTTTAGAAGTAGCTTCGTGTAGTTTCAGAAAACCTGGGATCGAGTTAAGGGAGAACAACTTGATAAAGTGTGAGATCAGGCTCAGTCTCATGCCTCCTGCAGCAGTTGCTTGCCTTAGAAAAATCCTGAAAAACTCACAAAATCATGATAGCTTGCTTTCAAAAGGTAAAAAATAAACACTTAAATTTTTAAAAAAGGTTAATGCATAATAAGAGGAGATATGAACTTATTCATATAGAATTAGCTACTCAAATAAAAAAAATTAATTTGTTTAAATGCCTAAAACCCCTGTGATTGTTGCTAAAGTCTACTGTTTTACAGCACTCACTTTGCTTAACCATTTGCATTTCTTCAGACCCTTTACTCATTTCTCTTGGGAAAATGTTACTATTTACCTCGTTTTTTAAAGAAAAACAGCAGTGTGCCTGAAGTCTGTGTGGTTCACTAGGAGTTCACTGGGATATATTTGCAACTCCTGAAGCAAAAAACTGGTATTTTATCTTTAGAAGGAGTTACATTTTTTGAACTTATTGAATTTTTCAAAGATCAGCATGAAGAGTTCTGATTAAATGCTTGCTTCAGCGTTTTAAAGGCTTCTTGTGTCCCTGTTGCCTAAGGAGGTCGTACATGAGGATTGCTCTGTAAACATCAGATTGTACAGAATTGGCTCTGTACCATGCCAGGCACACAAAGGAGAAGTCAAATGGCTTATCTCTCACTTATCAACTAGTTTATTTTTCATGCCCAAAAAAGGCTGCTACAGGAGCAGCTACTACTTTGTAAATAATTTAATGGCTTCTGTTAAGTAGAGCTGTCAATTTTGCAAACAGTATTAAAACAAGGTTTTCGTTTTGCCACGGATTTGCACGTTTTAAAATGCATTTTTATCCCTGGAAGTCCAGTGGAGGATACTGGAGAATGGAAACAGCTTCTGATTTGCAGACACAGATTCAAAAGAGAATAGGTGCAGTTAAATAATGACAGATATGTGAGCAGGGAAGGTGTGATATCTCATCACCTGTGTGCTTAGAGAGCATCCTGCTCGTTAAAGCTTAGGAAAACTTTTAGTGGACTTGTAAAGAACCATTATTTGGCTCTCTCAGACAGGCATTAGATGTAGCAATAGCAATTACCAGCAAATTTTGTAAATGTAGAATGTTCACTATGGGGTTGTGTTTACACAATATTATTCCTATATTGATCATGACAAACAGGATTTTTCAAAGATTTTTAGCACAAAAAAATCATATTATTGAATCTGATAAATTACTTTAATGTTGAAACAACATTAACCATGATACTGACTCTCAAGTTTATAAAATTCAAATTCACATGCCCAGCTCCAAACACGTTAACCAAATACTAGGTTAGAATTTAAAACAGCAAGAGTTTGTTGTGCAATAAGCCAAAGGAAGATCCCAGAATGCCTGAATACAAAATCATGGGAGAAACCTGTGACCTGTCCAATGCTGGTACAAAGTCAAGCCCCTGTTAAGCACCAAACCCTGTCCAGAGCCCTCATCTAGATGTGAAGACCACCACCCTCTCCTGGCTCTATGGCATTGCTGCCAAAATCCTTCCCTTCTTAATTAAATGTGGGATATGTTGCCTCTAGTTTGGGAAGGGCTGTGTTGTTTAAACAGTGTTCCTTGAGCATTTGTTTTTCCTGCTTTAGCATTTCTCACAGGGAACAGACTCCATGTCCCACAACAAAAATATTTATTTCTTTACTCCAGAGCTCATATCTGATGGTTCTGTGGCTTTGAACCACTCCTGGCATTTGATCCTATCTAATGTTCGGCACTGCAGCTGAATAGCCAGACTAGAATAGGTTCAGTGCTCATAACTTGAGGTCAGCTTCAGATATTTATTTCAGATATGAAAAGCGCAAAGACATTTATTTGCACTCCTGTGGGTAAGAACCCCCTTCCTCCAGTTTTGTCTAAAAGTGTGCTTGCATATGACAGACTGCTTTGTTTTCCACGAGTTTCCTATGGATCCAGTAGCATTATTTAACAAGGTGTAGCTGTGCCACAGCACAAAATATCGAAGTCACTGGCCATGCTGTATTTAATTGCTCATAGCATTCATAGATTAAAAATATGTCACACAAGGACTCTATACATCCAAACTGGAGCCCACTCCATGTTAAAAAACTGCTCAGTACCACCTGGAGCACGTGCATGAGTTACACTGAAGTGTTTGGTGTGAGAGGACTCTGATTTACTCACCTCTGGTTCTCAGCAAGTGTGAGAAAATGCAAATTAATAGTGTGATGGAAAGAGATCAAGAGAAAGTTGACCCAATTCTAATTTGTTTGTTTTCTCAATACCCACTCCTCTATCAACATCTCTCAGGGTTTTACATTCTGAAATGCCCCCACTCCTTGGAAGTAGGTCAGCCTCAGGAATGATGGGTTAGGGGAAGTCAAGGACATAATAAATTGATGTAAGTTTGTATCTTTAGGGGGTAAGTTATATCAGCCTTAGATGTTGCTGAGTAGGTGGAAAAAGAAAAAGAAGAGAAAAGAAAAATTAATTATACCACTTCGACTCAAACTGTACATCTGAGCTTTGACATTTAGGAAATTCAAGAGTTTAACATTTCACTCCTTAAAAAGCTAAGGCCGAGTGAAGAGAAAGGACCAAAGATTCAGCTCCAGGTGGAAGCGCCAGTGGAAGTTCCAGTGAGAACTGTTCCCCTGCAGAGGATGTCAAAGCTTGTCCCAAAAGAACTGCAATAGATTTTGCCCAATTTTTTTCTTTTTTATTTTTCCCCATCAACAGGAGTTTTGTTTAAGCCCTTTCCCAGAGTTCTTCACGCATATCAAAAGCAGTTTCTCGTAAGCCTTTTTAAGTTCTCCATACTGTTCCCCTCGTTCTCTTGGCTTCTCACTCCACAAGAAGAGATTTCCAATGAAACCTCCCTTACTTCAGTTTCTTAGATGTAAAGCATTGCTCATACACCTGTTTTCTCCTCTCCTTGTTTTCTTTTTGGATTTTTTTATTCAAGGTGGAAAGGAAATTGCAGCAGTGCCAGTTTGGCACCCTTATTTACTATAGCATGGTGTGTTGCCCCCAACCCCATTGGCTTTTGCAGCTATAGAATCAGAGAATC
>JAWWEV010000115.1:15170423-15201097 GCA_035583235.1 Hafferia zeledoni | reverse complement strand
GCCCGTGCCCCCTTGTCCTATTGCTGAGTGCCTGGGAGAAGAGACCAACCCCCACCTGGCTAGAACTTCCCTTCAGATATTCCCCACATTGCTCTGCGTGTGGGAAACAGCAGCACAGGCAGAGAATATCAGTTACCTGAGAAAGCCAGACTGGTTGCCACATTTCACCCTCTCTCTCCCCACAGATGTTAATAACATTTATGTAGCATGAAGAGTAGAAATATTCCACAGCAATCTTACAGCATTGGATTTTTAGGACTCAGAGACTCAGAAATGCTTACAAGTAGATTTGCCTTCCTAAGCCAGTGAGCGTTCTGGTCTCCAGAGAAAATGTAAACCAGCAGCATGGCAACACTCACAAGAGTGTTATATTCTTCCCCCTGCCCATGGTATTGCCATGGGTATCATGCAGATTAGCTTATACAGGATCCAAAAAGGCAGAGAACAAGGGGAGAAAAACAGGATTAGAAGAGGGAAAAAATGCAAAAGGGTCTTACGATTTTGAGAAAAATCTTTTAAAGTCTTTATCTGTAACAGGATTTTTTTTTTCCTTAATCCAAACTCTGCTAGCCTGCGGTTTGACCGATTTATTTATTTATTTTGAGTCTCACACCACGAATATGCAATTCCTCCTGTACATTTTTAAGTGGTGCAGGTATTTTTAATTCCCTTCCCCAAAGGATTCAGTTTGGAATTTGTGGATTGGAGGCCCCTGCTTCACCTACTGGACTTCAGATCTTGACTGTAAACCAATATATTTTGAAACAAAGCTAAGGGGAGTCTTTATATTTAAAGGAAGGAGTTACACAAACCCTTCTGGAGGACAAATCCAATTGACGAGAGGGAAATGTTCACGTGCAGCAGTTTTTGGCAGCCAGCTGGACCTTCTGGAGTTGACAATTTAGAGAAGACATTTCCTCCTTGCTAACTAAAGCCAATACACACTCACTGCCTGCCTTTCAAAAACTCTGGGACGTTATTGTTGCTGGTCATTAGCTACTCAGCCTCCTCTCAAGGGGAAAAGTCAAGGGTGAAAGCTGTATGAGCATATGGTTTTCCATTCAATTTGATCCATTACAAGAGAGGACACCCTTGTCCTCACTGACATGGAAGGTGAGCAGTTGGTAACCTGGTTGGTATTTTTAAATTAAGTAAGTGTGACACCATATCCTGATTCATCTTAACAGAACTTCTGGGGCAGTCAGAGGAAGAAGATCCATCTTGTGAAGCTTTCATTGATCAGCCTTCAGAGCAGGGAGGAGAGCACAACCCGCCTGCTCCGGACCCCGCCATCAGACCATCGGTGCCGAGCTGTGCCCACAGGTGAGCGGCACAGGGATGGGCAACACCAAAGATATTTCACAAGGCTGAGGAAAATCCTGCATTTCCACAACAGAAAATGGAAGGGGTGGGGTTTGGGAGAGGGAGGCAGTTAACTAAAATAGTTTTGAAATGTATGTTTGATATTCTGAGCTTTCATGACAAGTTGTCAGCATCGTGATTGTAAACAAATAAAGGAACGTTAAGCAGGAAACAAGAAAAACCTGGAAGCCCAAAGGACATGGTATGGACACAAAGAAATCTGCAGAAACATAGACAGTTTGCTAGCATTTAACAACTGTTTTCAAATTAAATCATTTGGACAGATGCAATCTTTTTTGCATGTGGGGAAAACTGAAATACAGCAATGGAAATGCAGCAAACAGTTAGAGGTGGTAAAAAGAACTTTTAAAAACCTGACATAACCTTTACAGATTTCTGTAAGCACATCACTAGCCTGTGATCAAAGTCCCTGGGATTATTTTTTAAGAATGCCCTTCTTCTGAAGTTGATTGAAACCTTGAATTTACCTGTTATAAGAGAAACAACAGTTCTGATGATTGGGGGTTTTTCCCAATTCTTTTGTTGCTAGTAAAGCTGCACACCACCTTGCAAGGTATGGGAAATTAGAATGAAACAGCTCTTCTGCAAAGGTTCAAAAAGCATGTATTTCTCTTATTTTTCTTCATGTATTCTTGATAGAAAAGCAAAAACAATTATTTGTGCCCAGTGATTATATAGTATATAGACTCATTTTTATTTTCTATGCCTACTCTGTATAGGAATGTTTTTAGTAAATCTAGTATGAGTACAGCATTGAACTTCCACACTGAATTCATCCAGCCATTTGTACATGACTGTGCTGAACACTCTTCATGTGGGCAAAACACACATTTCTTTCTCTTTCTGGAAATCTGTATCTCACCTAGTCTTCTGTCTTTCCTCACATGGGGAAATTGGGCTTTTTCAGTATCCAATGTTATCCCCATTTTATCAGCTGCACACTACTAGTGAAGTATTTATTTGATACATAACCTACAACTTTTGGGATACAGGATGCTGTCTACAGCTTTCTGAGATATTTAATTGGTTTGGAGCTTGGGCCTGCCTTTAAAAATAGTATACAATTATTCCATTTTAACTTTTGGGATGAAGATAACACCGTATTGATAGGGACAAATAATAAAGACAGTCTCCACGCTGGAGTCTACATTGACTATGGAGGACTTTCCAAGTGCTCCAATAAAAGGAGCTCCTTTAACAGCACATAGAGCAGAGACTAATCCCAACACGCCTCCGATCCCAAGGTATAAACACGCTATCCTCCTCCCTTCAGCTCACCTTTTCCCTTTTGGAGGTTGCTGTGACTCACACAGCTCTGGCAGTGCCACATCTGCCTTCGTCAGGCGTCCTGCAGAGACTGCAGAGTCCAGCCCCACTCCCACCCCTGGGCTGCCCAGCTTGGCCACCTTGGCCTGCACTGACCCATGTGGGTCACCACAAGCTGCTGAGCCTCATGAGCAGTTCCTTACAATTGCCAGAGCTGCATAAAGTGCTGGGATTTCCCAAGGCTTTGAGTTGCCTCTTGCCGGGTTGGAGAGGATAAAGCAGGCTCCCACCCATGCCACCAGCTCCTCCCCTGCAGATACCTGGGAATGCAGCTGACCTTCCCCGGGAGAGGCTGCAGCTTTGGGTTGCCACTTGCAGAGCTGTGGAGAGAAACTTCTCACAGTTCCCCTGGCTGGCCACAGTTGCCTGAAGCCTGCCAACATGAATGTAGGTTTTAAAGGCACTCCCTGTGACAACACCAACCAGCTGGGAAGGTCACCTGCTGAGGCAGGGGTGAGTCCAGCAGCTTCTTCCCTGTGCTTAAAAAAAGCCGCAGGTGGTTACAAGCGCCTATCTGTGGCTTGGTTTCCCTCCAGTTTCAGAGAGGTTTTTTTCTACAATGCATCTGCTGCCAAGTCTGAATCAGGCCTCTTCATGTGAAGAAATCTGTATGAAGAAAGGAAGTTTTGAGAGTTTAGGAGCCTACATAAATAGGGCCATTCTTCAGTCATTGCAATATTTCATCTCTGGGTCCAAGATACTCCAGCATTACCAGAGATTTCCAGTTTTGTAATAGGCTTCTTCTGGGTAGAAGTGGTTCCCCAAATTCCTGTAGGACACCTCAATAGGACCTTGCAGTTGTTCAGCAATTGCTGTTCTTTCTTCTTTCAGAGTCTTTTGTTACCTGCCTTGGCTATACATCTTTGTATCAGCTAGTCACACCAAACCCAGGGAATTACTACATTACTGCATTTCTAACACTACCACTCCTGTCAGACCCAGATACTGTCCCAAATCTGCATTTCAGTCAAGCTTCTGGAAGTTCATCTCCAGCACATACACAGACTTCTTTCTTCCTTATATTTCAGCTTTGACAGAAGCTTTGTTATGGGACAACTGAGGCATAACCCAGGAGTTATGGGTTATGGACCCCAGAAGGCCTGGGCAAGGGCCCTGTGAATACTAGCAGAAGACATTTATGATTCATTTGCTTAATAAACCTTGTTATTGATGCCATTCAGGGAGCCTGACATCTGCATGTGTGTAACTGGAGCCCAATTTTCAGGCTGCATGACTAAAAAATCACCTCAATTAACTCTTCACATCATCATCATCTCCTTTGCCTAACCAGGAAAGCCATAATGTGGGATGGGGACAGGGATAGAACAGGGATGGAAAAGGCTGGAAACAAAATGATTATTCATAATTATTTCTTTGAGAACTTATTCTTGATTTAACCCCATGACATTTTATGAAAGTAGCAAGACTGTTCTTGCCATTGGAGACAACTTTTTGAACCATACGCACACATACAAAGTTATGGGCAATGAAGTTTCAGGAGGACACTCCAGGGAGCAATATCTCATTTGCTATGTGATTTCTTTCACTCAAACAGGACAGATGAATACCACCAACAATGCACAGTCCAGTGAATGATTTTACAAGACAAAGTTGTCATCTCTGTCTTACTTTTGCCATTGGCCATTGCCATTTTCTTCTTCCAAGTGCCAGCTGTGTTAAAGCCCAGCAGGTCTTGTCCTCCCATTATTTTTGTTATCTATGAAAACATTTTGATCAGCATAGCACTGCAGCAAAAGCCTGTAATTGAGGAAAATAATGTCCAGAGGACCAAGGGAGCATGCTGATTCTCTCAGCAGCACAAAGGAACTGAGCTACTGCCTGTGGAACAGCTTGTTTGTGGATGAGTCAACCAGTGAGTGCCTGTGCCCATGCCAGAATGTGGCATGTAAGAGTCAGCACAGAGCTATGGCTGCACTCACTCCTCTGCCACTGGCCTTGGGAGCTGCAGTGTGGGTTTCCACCCCATCAATGTGTCACTCTGTTGCCTTACCATAATGCACTGTGAGTTTAAATAACTTGCAGTGTCAGGATGTGTGTGAAGCTGGGTTGGACATTTTTTAGCCTATTATCCATCTACATTGTCCCCATCCCCCAAATCAGAACTATTTTAATTAGGCTGTGGGTTTTTTTAATACAAGTGATTAGGATAGAAGGCAAAAGTGTATATCATCCCAGTGATTTTTCATCATAAAACTTTCTCGATGCTTATGTACTTAAAAATACACATATTTCTGCCTCTCTACAAGGTTTTTATTTAAGCCCAGAAGCATGTTTGTATTTTGAATCTGTAGCATCACTGATGAAAACTCAGGAAGTGTTGAGATATGTTGGTTATAAAATCACAACAGAGAGAGAAATTCAGAGTTATCCCACAGCATCCCCTTTTGCGTGTCACATAAAAAACAACAATTTTTACTCATTTCATTGTTTCATGCAAATAAAATAAGGATTCATCACTGTTACGACACTTCAGTTTGTTCTTCCACTGTCAATTATCTTCTTCAAAAGTCCCCTTTAACCAGGAAGCAAACCTAGTCTTAATATAGCAGGAATATGGGCTGAGAAATACAGTCTGCCAGGTCCAGGTGTAATCCTACAAGCTGCTCTTTCTGCCCTGACAATTTTCAGTTCCAAAGTGACTCTATGAAGAGGTGTAGTGCAGGGATGTGATGTGGTGTAGGAAATTCCTGTCAGGAGTAGGATCCAGCAGCTCAGCAGTGCTATTCCTGCCTGGCTGCTGCATCCTTCCTTCCCATTCTCTGCCACTGCTCAGCCCATGTGCATCGAGAACGCAAGAGCAGACAGATATTTATGGCTTTGTGAGAAGTTGCATTCTCGATTTCTACATCTGTAAAACTGAGATAATACGTTACCAAATTCAAAGGGGCAAATTAATTAGTCAGTGTGCATACAGCACCTTGAAAATATAAAATTAACTCTTCCTAGCCCATAAGTACTCAAGATGCATCGAGGTGTGCTCTAGGGCCTCTTGATTCCAGACAAAGGTCCTCTTGATTAAATTAGATTGCTAATGTATTAACGCATTAGCACACTTGAAGAAAGAAAAGTTTGAAAAAGCAATTTGGCTTCATCACATGAATGGTGTGTATACTTAATGGAAATTTTTCCAGCATTCACAAAACAAAGAAAAATCAATAAAATGTCTGCCAACTGTTCCACTGAAAACATTTTATAATCTATAGCACCGAGAATCCCGAGCCAAGATAAACCAGCGTTGCTGACAGAAAATACTGACAATTATTTTACATTGATTCAACTTGGCCCAGCCCAGACTGACCTTGTTTATTCATCTCAGTCTCTTAATTCATATTAACTTGGCATCAAAATGGGACATGTGGCATGTGGGCTGAAGACCCATTTCTGTATCTTAGACTCAGATAAATGTAGTGCATTGAGTACTTCCAGTGCCTTGAGCTCTTAGGTAGATTTATATGCATTAGACAGAACTGGTTAAGTTCCTTTTATCCCCGCTGGGCTTTTCATCTCTGTTGACTGTAAAACTAGAAGCTTGGTAGAGGTAACGTCTTCTTCTAAGCCTTCGGATATACATGAAATCCTCCCAGTACTGGTCAATTTTAAGACATATCCAAAGAGGATGGAGGGGTTTAAGCTCTTTTAAAACATAAAAATAGAAGGGTTATGGCAATTTGGCAGTCAAAAAAGCAATTTGTGGGTCTCAGCAGAATCTGGGGCTGTGTGTAAGAAAGCTGATCAAGACATCACGGAGGAGATAATGGGGTCGGAGAGCAGAAGAATCCCCCTGCTTTTGCAAGCAGCATAATCTGGTCTCCAATGAAGTTTCTTAGTTTCTTTTACTGAACCAATAAAGCTTAGTGTGATGGGAGAGTTGCATTATTGCAGCTTAAAAATGTCTCGAGAAAGCTGATGAGGAGAGTTGCTTTTAGTTGCTTTACATATGCCCAGCTGCTCACAGAGCTGCTGCCCGACTGGGAGTGTGAAGGCAAAGGCACAGGGAAAATCTGAGCTTTTTCTTTGGTTATTTATGTCCTCATGAGTAATAAAGGGCTGTTTGTGCCTGGAATGTATTATTTGTATTATAAAAGCTGAGCCAGGTTTTGGACTGTGACAGTTAAGAAATCAGGTGTTGCAACAAGCATTCACATTTTTATTCTCACAACTACTCTGCTGCTGTATCTGAAAGCCACCCCTGGGTAAAACACTATTGGAGTCAAACATGACTACATCCACAGAAGAGGAAAAGCCTCCCAAATGAGGAGAATCCTCCCAAAGGAGTTCCCAGGTGGTCTGGCATTGGATGTTTGGTTTATTTTCTCCATTTGACTCGTCCTTGATGAAGGCAGTGCTCCCTTGGACTTCCCTGAGCACTTGACAGCTTGTGGATGGCAGGACAAGCAGCGAGCCAGCAAGCCAAGGTGGCACAAGATCACCTCCAAATTTCCAGTTGCACTGCATTGGGAATGGTTTGCCTTTCCACATGCCTATGTAAGCAGAGAACCAAGACTAGCAAAAGAAAAAAAACAAAAAAAAAAAAGGAAAAAATCCATCTCCATTTTCCATAACACATAACTGGTTGTTTCCTCACTGCAGCTCCTTTACAACTTGGATTTCAGTGATGGAAGAAGTGTGGTGACAGAGTTTAACTGCAAAAATTGCAGAAAATCGGTGCTGCCTTTTTGGTCTGACAACCACCTCTCCTGACATCCACCCACCTTCCTCCATGCAGAGTTGCCAACAGTGCCTGGTGCCTGCTATGTGCGATGCACGTCCCCAGCCTGTCTTACTTAACAAAACTGTAATTGCTCCAAAAAAACGCCAGCTTTACACCTCATCTTTGAATGACAGGACAGTGCTGGAGTGACTGCATGACCAAAGGAGTGATCCTAGTGATGCTCAGTCAACAAACCTACTGGCATCTGATAGGAAAGAGCTACAATTTGTAGCCAGGAATTTACACGGGCTGCTGTATACTTGAAAAGATAGAAAACAAACAAAACAGCTTTGCTCTGCTATGCAGTATCTGCCCAACTCTGCAGTCATTGCTCCCTCCCCTTCTGTTTTTTTTCCAAAGACCCACCAGCTGCAGACAGGTAGAGGAACCTGAGTCTGGAATGGATGGCCACACCACCTCCCTGAGCAGAAAACCCTTTCCCAGCAGCCAAGAAGGTAAGTGAACAAGTCTCTTGCAAATATGCACAAGGGTATGAAGCTAAAAATAACGATTAGTATCTTGAAAATTAATTTGGATGTCAGAGACAAAATAAGTCAGTGGCATTGCAGCGTGAGCTTGGTTTGTGTACTTCTAGCATGGAGAGGACTCAGCTAGCACCTCATGGAAGGTGGAATAAGTCAACTGATCATATGAACCTCCTTATCTTGCAGCAGTTATTCATGATTTAACAAAAACAGGCAAGGGTTTATTACTTTCAGCCACTGTTTCTGTGTTCCTCAGTGCAATAGCAGCAGCAGGGCCTCGCTGCCTGCATGGCCTGTGAAGCAGCAGGGGCTCTGGGACAGGGGAGGGTGGCTGCCCTGCTTCAGCAGCGCCTGGTGACTCCATCAGAGCAGAGGCAATGCAGTGCAGCAGTGTAGCAGAGGAGAAAGTCACAGTTAAAGAGTTGTCATGAGAAGTCAGCCAGGCAGGGGCAGGTAAGAGTGTTTGCACAAGGGGTGAGACGAGGATTGTTATCTTCTACCTTGTCCGGGTGTCCCATCACTGCTGACAGGTGTGTAGGAGCAGAGCCAGTCTCCAGGCACGCTGACAGAGCCAGTCCAGGCGTAACTGCGGTTCCTGTAGCCACAACTGAAATAGATCGTTTCAAACAAGCTGGTTACGGGTGCACTTCCACCGTACAGTGAGGCTGAACCAGCAGCTTGCCACCATCGAAAGGGGGAGGTCCTGCTGCCCCCTCACCACCTTCTTCCACCCACATTCATGGGAGCTGACAGCGTATTAACCCAACCGTTTTCTTTCCCGTGGGCTTTTGTCCATGCCATGAGCCTTGTCTGGGGATTAGAAGACACCACAGACAGCACCAAGCAAGGGGCAGAAGGACATTGCCTGCAGCAGGACTTCTTTTTGATGTTGGCAGCTGTTAATTCGGCTCAAGCTGAAACATGAAGCCTCATCCTCAAGCACCTCCTGCAGCAACCTGGCAGCACACAAGCTGCAAAACCCTCCCAAGACAGAAGGCAAGCACTCAGACAGGCAGCCTGTGCTGAGCCCCTCCACCCCAGAGCTACCACTGTACAGGCAGAGAGGTTTGCTGTGGCCACAACTCTGTCCCAGTGTGTGCGTGCCAGTCCTGCAACAGCTCTCCACGGAGCTGGGACAATGTGGGATCCCCAGTCCATTGCTGGCCTTGCATCTTCACACTGCCTTACCCACAAAAATCATAGTTGCTTTAACTTGTTGTAGTATTTGAGGGAATATACATATCCTACATGTATAGACTTGTACAAGCAATATATTAACTATTTTAATTCATCCATTGAATAACATGTTATAAAATAGCTGTGTTTTGTCAAAAAAGTGAAAGTTACCTAATACCATACCTTTGTTTGTTTGGGTTTTTCAGTGAGTTAAATGGAATGTAAATAACACAGTGAGTTTTCTTGTTTGTTTCTTTTTTTTCAAGGAAATATGAGAGCCATTCCTTCAGAGCAGGTAACCCATGTCTGACTTATTTTTTTATTTCTGCTTATTATTATTTACTCTATTTTGAAGCTTCCTGAAACTCCCCAAGCCTGTCCCTGCAAGCTGTCTGCCTGCAGGGCTCTCACTGAAATTGGTAGAAATGCTCCTATACTGCTCTGCTAGAGCAGGGCTTCACCTGCTTCTTTGTATTGAGCACAGAACATAAAAGTCTTGTCCTCCATCCATGTTTATCTTACATAAACTATTTGGCACTTGTATGGGCACTTTCAAAAGCAAGACTGCAGTAAAGAGGGGTGAAATATGACCCTATGATTTCATGATAACTTCGGACTGATTTAACTGCAAGGTGCTGCCAAAAAAGGTGGTCCATCCCTTCCCCCCACTGCCAACCTCCAGTCCTGTGTCCTCCTCCCTCTCCTGCACTGACTCACATCCTCCCAGCCTTCAAGAAGATCAGTGTGGGCAGGGAGACGCTGCCCTGTCCCTCAGATCCTTCAGCTACAGTTGTCTGCCATGGGGACGTTCTCTCCTGACCTGGTTTGGTGTCCCAGGTGGTTGGATATTGGTGGGGGTGCATACAGAGCACAAATACAGAGCCTGTCTCCAAAGCTGGTGAGTCAGCAGTGCCAACGCGCTCCTTCAGATCTACTTTAAAGCAAAAAAATAAAATAAAACTATAAAATAAAATATAAAAATAATAAAATAAATTTCATGACAGTGTGGATGAAGGCACAAGAGTGCCTATGTTTGAGCTTCCTCCCAATTACAGTTCTTGTTTAAACTTCTGTTTTTGAGGCCAAAGTATTCAGTGTTTGGCCTTGGTACAAACAGATTGTTAAAAAAAAAAAGAAAGGAAGCACTTCAACCTCCCAGCGGAGCAGGATGGCACTTATTTATTTCTTTCATTACAAAACCATCCTGTGCCAAGTAAAATTGTGCTCTAAGAGCTGTTCTACCAGTCCTGAAGCACTGAAGAAGAACACACACCAGCCCCACCTCTGCAGCCTCCTGCGGGCCCTTGCACATTTTGCCTGGGTGGAGGATGGGGAAAGGCTGGGGACCAGGTGCCAGAGTTCACCATACTGGAGTAGCACCTGTGGGAAATTCTCATACTCAACAGATGTCTCTGTTGGCCTTTGGATGAATTTTGTGGTCCCAAGATACAGTCTAAAGTCACATACAGCAGTAGTGGTGGTCTGGAGACATTGGTGGGATCCCTGGGCTTGCAGCAGGGTTAGCCAGCAGTTAACTCCTTTCCAGAGCTGTATAGAAGATGCTGCTTGCCTTCATATAAGCAGTTGAATTAATAAACTGAGAAGTTAATTTGAAAGCTCTGGACTAGAACAATGAAATCCACAAGCCCAAACATACAGGCTGTATAACAAGAGTGATACACACAAGAAAGCTTTGCCATCACATCATTAAGGATTTATCCAAGGGAGTGGTCGAAGCATTCTTTGGTTCCAAAAAGTTACTGCAGCTGAGTGGTCACCATTACTAAAAGCTGGTGGGTCAAAGTGTGACCTCTGTGACCTGGGTGGAATTGTCTTGATTTCAGCACGCATCACAGAGCTGCTTGTGCACAGGGGAGTGGGGCACCTCCATCTGAGCTGCTCTGGACCAAAGGAAGAGAGGAAGCAGCCCTTCACCTGGACACCACCAACAGCCTGTTGCATCAGCACATTGATGGACAGCTCATCCCAGAGGTCCCACTGTCACCCTCTGGCTTCCCTGGGCTGGCATCCCCCTGCCACCACTTCCCTCATGTTGCTTCAGCAGGAGCTCACACAATACTGGGCTTGGTGCCACCCAAGGGGAGCACACCCAAAACCTGGCCCTTCTTGCACAGGCAATTCTGCAGGAAGGCCCTGTGGCTGCGAGACAAAGGATTCGCTTTGCCCTCCTTTCCCAGTTTGTTGGTGATAGGCTGGAGCCAGAAGTGGCCTATTGCCAGCACAAATGCCCACAGAGACCTCAGTGGGGATGCGTCTGAAATGGGCCCTATGCTTTGTAGGGGCACCACAGCACGTGTCTTCCTCGTTCACTGCTCTCTCAGCTATGAGGAAGCTTCTCCTCCCTGAAACTGTAAAGATCATGCAACAAGCTGTTCCCAGTGACCTGCCAGAGCAGCTGGCTGTCACACAGCCAAGCAGTGCTCAAGCTGTTGAACAAGATTTGTTTCTGGAGGAAAGCATTAGCCCTACAGCCTGTGAGAGGTGGCTCAGAGGCAGGACTGTGCTGCCACGGGGGCCACCTGAGTCCCTCCGGCAGAGCCCGTGGCTTTGCACAAGCACAGGTTACACGTGTGTCGCCTGCAGCCCCTTGGGGTGAGGGTGGTGACGCGTGAGGGCTGATGTGGTGGTCTCAGCTCATAAGTGGATTAATTCAAACCAGCTTTGCCAAACTGGTTTGGGACCAGTGCTGGCCAGAGGATCCCATCACTGAGGATGAAGGTGGGGACAGCATAGGTAGACGCCAGAGGAGTGAGAATAAGCTGCAGCTTTTCTTGCCCTTGCATGGCTTGCTTCAGTAGGGCTCCTCAAGCTACAGGGTTGAAGCAAATGAGAAGTGAGCATCCCGTCCACAATATTTGGAGTGGTCAGGATTCGGTGTTCATGTTGAGTCCTGTCTTCCAGGAAAGACTGGAGATGAGATTAGGGTAGCCTGGAGGACCACCTTGCTTGAGACTCAGCCTAGTCGTGCTTCTCTAAGCAGAGCGATCCCAGAGGTCCCTCCTATGTTACTCTGGGATTTGATAATCTTGAGCAAACAGTGTAAGTTAGTTCAGACTGTCTCCATTTAGCAGCACCCAGACTTAGATAAGCAAAACCAAGTCTCCCAGCAACCTGGTCACCTACCTTGGCACAAGCAAGACCCTTTGGGAAACATTCTTAACTGCTCTCTTGTTTCTGGACTAGAGACATGGCAATTTAAGGTACTGTTATGGTGCCTTATGGCTACCAAATGGTTTTTTAATATACCACCACTCAGCTGAATGAATACCTATCAGCCAGAATAGTTTGATATGATGCTATTCAAGGGAAACAAGGCATTTCCAGTGAAAAGGAGCAGTACCTATGGATCCTAGCAACAGCCATATCCTTCCACATAGTCATTCCTGCAGCCTGGAATCAGGCAATCTTCATCTGAAAAAAAACGAGATGTTTAAAATAATTTCCCATGGCTCCTTCCTTTATTCCTCTTTCCCACTCTTGTCCTCTCCCACTTTTATTGTGCCCTTGAGAATAATCCCCAGGAGAAAAAGTGTAGCCTCGTGGGAGCAGTACAGCAGTGCAGGGAAGAGGTTTCTCTGTATTTCCCACTCCAGAAGAGCAAAAGGATCCTCCATTCTGCCTCAGACCTGTGGAGACAGAGCAAACCACTGCCTCCATCCTGCTATCCCTGCAGGTCCGAGATGACTTAGTGGCTTTTCAATTACAGGGTGTGCCTTCCCGTACCACTCCTCCCTTCGCCTGCCAGAGCGGGACCACATCATTACCATGCAAAGCCCCACGATCTGAACTCTCCAGGGCACAAGTAGATGCTCTCCTGTCAGGATATTCATGTTTTCCTTCTCTGGATGACTAGTGGCTCTTCACCATAGGAAGCAGCACTGCAGTGCTGACTTCCCCTGTTCCTGAACAGCCCTTTTCCTGCACTATGAAAATCAACTCTCATCAAATTACTACAGTGCTTTTTATTGCTGAGGTGCTACATCAGAAAAGATGCAGAAATCAGGAGAGGCTTCTAGTCATTTCCACTCTTCAGCCTTTGCTTAACATTAAATACCTCTACAAGCTTGATGCCACATCACAGACTTCCCACACGACACCGGCACGTCTTCTTTAGTGTGACCAGAGATGTTTGCAAATAGGATTTTTTGAAAAGTATTTTTTTAAAAAAGGAAGTAGGTCTGCAGAGCTGGGTTCTTGTTCACCTCTCCCCAGACAGAGGCACAAATCACAAATCACAAACCCCAGGTCAGATATCTACCTGATGCACTCAAGACCCTGAGCCTTGAACTACAGGGACCTACTTGAATTCTATATGGTCAGACATGATGTCGGGTTTTTTCCCAGCCTGCATTCACCTTCCCACCTGTTCTGCTGGTGCCCAGGGCAACCACCAGCAGAAACCTCTCTGCATCAGGCCCTGACACAGCCCTAGGGACAAAGAGCCACCCCTTCCTCACCTTCAGCCACTGATGTTCCTCAGGGCTTTACTGGAAAAAAAATCCTGTTTTTTGACAACTCCCAGAAGCATCATTCAGAGAGCAAGAAGAACCCACAGAAAGCTTGAAGCCACCTGAAAAGCAAGGCACATAGACACAGCCCTACCATGAGGACTGCTGCCAAGTAAGGCAGCTCATAACCTCCTTGAAGTCTCAGTGGTGAAGCAGTGCTTCAAGTTTCCACACTGGAATAGCCTGGTGGGGTCTCGGATGCAAGCACTGGTTTGGGGGGACATTGGGGACACTTCCTTGTCATCTTCAACTTACCTCTGAGAATTACCAAGGGGTTGTGTTGTGGCAGGGCCACCTCTCACCCTCTCCCTGCAAGGAAGAGCCAAGCAATGGACTGGAAACTCAGTGTCCATACAGTGCTAGTCTGGAGCCATTGCACTTTTGCTGCTCCCTCCATGCTGAGGTAGGGAGGTCGTAGGAGAGAGTGCTGTTTCAGAGGGAGATCTCTATCTCTGTGGTGAAATGCACATGCCATGAGATGGAGCTGCTGCTCTGGTAAAGG
Source organism: Hafferia zeledoni (assembly GCA_035583235.1). NCBI lineage: Eukaryota > Metazoa > Chordata > Aves > Passeriformes > Thamnophilidae > Hafferia > Hafferia zeledoni. Next base: position 15,186,964 of record JAWWEV010000115.1, on the reverse strand, counting down.
TTCCTTATGAAGCTTCAAGCGTTAAGGGAATTTTTTTTCATCTTTCCTGAAGCCAGGGAGCCAGGGAGTCACTCACATGAATCCTGTCTGCCCTCACCCGTGCTCCCACAGCCTGACACAGCCCTGACAGCCACCTCCTGGGGCCAAGCCCACCCTCTCTTCCCACGCCAACCCGCGTGTTTTGCCCTCCGAGACAGGACAAACACACATTTCCCTTTGTTTCCAGCTCCACACCTAGTTTTTTTCTTTGCATCATGAAGGGCTGGCTACTCATCTGTAATTCAAAAGAAAGCAATGACTCACTAGACTACATCGCTTTCCAAGGCAAAGCATTTCATGCATTTCGCAGGCACGCTAGCCCGTGTTATGAAATAACCTCTATTTGTGGCACACACTCCCCCCACTGTCATGTCCTTTGCAAAACCAGAGGCTGGGGGTTCCACCCTGAGTACAGGATGGGGATTTGTGCTTAAATAGCCTATTTGCATTGTATGAGGAAAGCAAAGTGCCAACCCCTCGTAACTTTGAGAACCTGGCTGGCTACCCACTGGCATGAACCCAGCCTTGTGCTGTTTGCAGTATGTTTTAATTAAAAGGTAACAAAAATCTAAAGTTTCACTTTCGCCAATAAGCTCCCAGGCGCCAGGTAAGGGGCCTAAAAGGCAGGATGAGCCTCGACTCCCACCCCCTCACATGCCAGGGGACACTGTCAGCAGCTGCTGGAGCTGCAGCCCGTTTTCCCAGGATGGGGGGCTGTGAAGGGGCTTAGAAAAGTATGAGAGGTGCCTTACCTTGAACCACAAGGCAAGATCCACCACTTTGGGGCTGCATCCTTCATTCCCAGGCCAAAATGGGATAGTGTCAGCAATTGTCTCTTCTGCCTGGGTTGGGATGGCATTTCCATTATCCGTGTTACTGTGTCTCCTTGCCTGTCCCTGATGCCTGATCCTGCCTGCCTTTCCCCCACAGGAGACCAGAGGCAGCGGATCTCTCCAAATCGTGCACTTCGGGTTGGTGTGACTGAGTTCCCACAGCAAAGAAGAGGAAACCTCACTGAGGTGGTGGAGTTCACAGGAAGTCCTTCAGAGAACTTCCAGCCAGCCCTGGATCTGACCACTAGCAGATGACAAGACTACAGGCTTAGAAAATAGTCTGCCCTTAGACCTCCAAATTATTTCTGAGTTCACACAAGTGTGTCCATTCACGAAGTACCCTGTGTATCCTTGTGGGGGGCAACTTGGTGACATTTTCATCATGTCGTTCAAAGACATCAAAAAGGGAAGCAATTGCAGATCCTCACTTACTGTACAAACTCAATCCTGAAAAATTTGGGGGATTTTCTTGGATGAATCCATAAGCTTTTCAGGAGGAAGTCTGCAATTCTCTATGCATTATATGTTTTTACAATCTTCACTTGGAAGCAGATTTGAATTTCCACTTAAGGCTCTGAAAACCGTCCTATTGAGATACCAGCAGATAAGATCTTCACTCAGGATACCTCTGTGAAAGAGCAGCCTTTCACAGTCGGCAGCATTTTTCAAAGAATGCTCTCAATTTTCATATCTAGATATATCATCTTAGTTGAATAACCATTATTTTGCCTTGAAAAAAAGATGCGGAGCCTCTTAAACATCATTCCATTGGAGTCCAGATTTTAATCTGCCTCCTCTAACCACAAAGAAAAAATGCACTGAGAAGGTAATGTAACCTGTTTCAGCCCTCTATTTTTTCTGGCAATGAAGAGAGGGACGAGCATCATCTTGGGTCTGTCTTCCCACCATTTGATCGAGCACAGAGTGTACAGACATAGATGTTGTGTACTCAACCACAGGCACATGTGTGAATTAATCCTGAGCTTTTTGGGGAGCATTGAGTGGTTGCAACCCAAAGCCAGTGAGCTTCTTGAAATTGGTTTTATATGGTGAACAAATCTGTATGATGGACTGAAAATAAAAGCACAATGTTAAAAAAAAAAGGCAACAAAACCCACAAGCCATTAGAAGTATTTTGTTAACAAAAATTCTGCATTTACCCAAATAAAATATTTGGGCTCACTCTCACCAGAACAAAAATTCTGCATTTACCCAAATAAAATATTTGGGCTTGCTGTCACAGCCATTTCCCCCTTAGAGTCAAAATTCTGCTGCCCAGTGGGTGATTTTCGTTGCACCATTTTGGCACTTCATCCCAACTGGCACTTTTCCATGAGTATATTCGAAGGACACACTTTGGTTTGGGGTTTGAAGGGAGTGAAGGGGCTGCAATCCATAGGGTTTTGTACACCCAACAGGATAAAAAAATTAAGGAGAGCTTTGAGCCAGAGCAGGCTGCTGCATCACCTCCCCAAGCAGAGCCGTGAGGGTGAAGGTTGTGCTCTGCTCTGTGCTGGCAGAGGAATGTGCCTTTAATGTCCCATGGATGGAAATGTAATTTCTGAGGACCGTGTGGTGCAGCGATGGATGCAGTGATGGGGGGCCTGTCCTGCGTAAGAGGCTGCGACACGTTTCCTTGCCATGCAGCCATTCTGCTGAACTGCAGCCATATTTCTGTCAGTACAAGTGATGGTCTATATGAGGGATTAATCTGACACCAGACAGTGATTCTTAATCCTTCAGTATATCATAATCTATTTACTTTGCATGCTAAGAGGATTTCAGCTTAAAAATATACAGGAAGTGATACTAGAAATGTACATAAGGTCCAGAATGCTGTTTCCTAAAATTACAGTTTTTCATTAAAAAAAAAAAATATCCTCTTGTGGCTTTCTTGGAAAAGTCCTGTCTGTCCTGGGGGAAAAAAAAAAAAAAAAAAAAAAAAAAAAAAAAAAAAAAAAAAAAGAAAAAAAAAAAGGTGTTGAACAGGGATTTAACTGGAAATAGGCGTATGTTTTCCTTTAGGCTTCAGCCCTGTGACCATTGTCACCCTCCTCCTTCCCCACAGCATTTTGTGCTCGACTGTACGACATGAAAGAAGAGCTCCCCAGCACAGCTTCCTCAGCTGGGAGGTACACCTGCAGACTTTTATTGACAAAATCAAAACAAGTTTGGAACCACCATGGGACTTTATGTGCATTAATTGCTACTCAAAGAGCTTGAATTAGCAGAGACTGGCTAACACAGAGGTCAGCACCGGGAAAACCACAAACCGATTGCTCCTTATTCAGCTGTAATCACCTGCTTTCTCTCTGCCCTGCCAGAAGGGCTGTCTGCAGAATAGCTGTAGTAAGTCATATTAGTGGGTATGACTTCTGAAACTTACAACACAATTTACAGTTATAATTTTTTAATAATTTAATTCTTGCTTGGCCATAACAATTTGCATTCCCAAAGCACATCCTGCACTCAAAAGAGGAGCTGGTCACCCCAGCCAGCAGCAGCCCAGCCCAGCCTCTGTCCATCTCTGCACCACTGAGAGTGTTCACACCATCACCTGTCACAGCTCCCCACCACATGTGGGAGTTTAACAGCAAAGCTTCCCAAGCAGGGGCTCAACTCAGAGCAAATACCTGATAACAGCAAATAGGTCATCAGTTATTCCAGGAAGCACCAAGCATAAAAGCGAAGGACAGCCCTAGCTGGAGAGTGTTCTCCCTTCTGCCCCTCTCACCCCTCACGCCTAATCCTGGCCCTTCACTTCTGAGCAGGAAAGCCCCATGTGCCTTTGGAGCAGGTGCTTGGGAGCAGAGGCAGCTGCCGGCACTCGGAGCTTCACAGCTCGTGCCAGGTAACCCAGCACATCTCGGCACTGTGGCTGCACCCCTGGGCCACTGGCAGCTCCGTGCTCCAGCAGCAAATGCTATTTTAATAAAAAAATAATAATAATTACAGCAGCCATGCACCCAGCAGTCTTCTTGCTTGAGAAGTGAGGCACGAGCCAGCCCGGCAGCTGTCTCAGAACCAGGTTACCCTAAAAAGCTTGGCAATCCTGCTGGTGCCTGCCCCTGGAGCCAAGCAGCAGGCAGTGAGTGCCACGGCACTGTGCCACTTTACCTGCCATGACTCATGCTCAGGGTGGCTGTGCCTGCTCAAGCCTCGAGGAAGCCCACAGTGGGAGAGGTTTGCTCCCTTGCTCAAGCTGGCAAAACAGGGAGGGTTCTGGGGGCCCCCCAAACCCGGGTATGACCCCGTCATACTCACCCACCAACATGTACAAGTCATGTCTTGCCCTCCCTTCTGGCACTGACTGAAAAAAAAAAAAAAATTAAAAAAAGGAAGCAAAGCATTGAGAGCAAAGCCATGAATTGATGTGATCTGGTCCACGTCTGTGCCTCTGCTGCCAGCTGCTTCAACACCATTCTCTGCATTTGTGTGAGCAGGACAGGAAAACACAAATTCCAGTATGGGAGTTGCTGGACAAGCCACTGGCTGGTGGCACAGGGTGCTGCTGCAGGAGGAGACAAGCACTGCTTGGAGTTCCAAACCCCAAGGCAGACTCCCAGCCCACTGTGGGGCACTGGATGAAGAGGCTCAGGACCACATCACCAAAACCAAAATTGAGGGTCCCCTCTTGGCTGTGTGTCTCAGCCTCACTGATTTACTGAGTTATAATGGAACACAGTTTACAAGGATAATGAAGTGTGCATAATTTTTGTCTAAAGAAGATAGAAAGGGTCTGTTTGGGGTAGTGTGTTTTATACACCTGCTGGGTCTTGACTCTCAGGTGCCCATTAAATCTGGGAGGGCAACTCTGGTTCCTTTCATGCCCAGCGCAGATTTTTTTTTTCTTCAGTCCCAGGAGGTCTGTGTTAATATTTGCCCCTTTAAAAGAAGGACTTGGAGATGCATGGGCTGCTGCACTGGAGCCAGCATGCACAGCCCTCCCTCAAACTGCTTGTACAGCCACACTGGTGTGATGAGTGTCTTACCTGTACTTTTCCAGTAGAGAACAATTATTTTAAAGGTCTAGATACATTTGTAAAAATAAACACTCAAATATATGCGTACATACTCGTGTATATATATGCATAGAAGGAGACAACCAGGAAAAGAATCACTTAAAGAAAAATCCCCTAAGACTGACTCCTCTGTGCTCGTCCCCTCTCATCACTTCCCGTTGCTCTGTGGGGTGTGGGAGGCCACCCCCTGCTCGGGGCTACGCCATGGCCACGACCCTGGAAGGATGCGCGGGGGGCACCTGGGGCTGACCCCACTGGCTTTCCCACCGCAGCAGCAGAATCCCTGCCAGCTCCGTTGGCATCCACCAGGATGCTGGGGAGGCAGAGGGCGGGCAGGTGGGACGGGAGGCGGGTCTGTGAAGTGGCCCCGAAGTGGCCACGCAGAGCACACCCCTCGCCTCACCACGGTCCCCACTGGCGGGGTGCCTGAGGAAACCAGGGATGGGGGCACACGACACAGCCCCGGAGCTCCCAGGTGCAGAGAGCACTAATGCGAGACCACAGGGAGCAGGATGGGAATTTGGGGATGCCCCCCGAGCAATGTATCAATGGCCCAAGCAGAGCTGGCAGTGGCCCCGCTCGTGCCCTCAGCCCCGGTCCTGTGCGAGCAGGAACAGCCCCAGCATCAGCTGACGGTTTCCAACAGCTGCAGGGAAGGTCTCGGGGGCAGAATAAATAAATAAAGGAGGGGAATTGTCACCAGAAATAATTCATCTCCCTGTCTTTCCCGGCTTGACCACAGCCGGCAGCGGAACGGCCGGGAGCCAGCGCTAGACGCACGGGTGCCAAACACCCCTCGCTGCACGGTGGGCAGAGGTCCGACTACCTGGCACCCCAGCACCACCACTCGGGCACGCCCGTGGGTCCCCAGTTCGGGAGGCTGCCCCACCAGCTGTGGGGGGTTTGCTGTTTCGACAGGCGTTTGCACATCCCGTTGAGTCCCACCGGCACCACGGCGCAGCAATAAATCAGTAACCAATTAAGCGTCAATTAACGTAAGACTGAGTCCCCAGCCCACACCCGCAGAAGTGGCGGTGCGACCCCTTCCAGAGCACTCGCAAACTCATCACACACATCCCTATCCTGCCGGGACCCCCCAGGAAATATTTCCCAGCGCCTCACTCTGCCCAGGAAAGCTTCATGAGGAAGAGGAGGCGGGAGGGAGGAAGGAGGACAGGACACCACTGCATTTATTAGTTTAGATTTTATTGGGGTGGAGGGGAAGAAAGGAGGGGGGTTGCCTTACAGTTGGAGGGGTAAGCGTGGGGTTACGGCATCAGAAATCACACTTACACGGTCCCTCTCCCCCCTGCGGGGCAAAGCTGCCGGAAAGGCCCAGCCCAAGCGGGCGAGGCGAGCAGGAAACGCGGGGCTGCAGCCCCGACCCGCCACAACGCACCGACCGACGGAAGGGGCTCAAGAAAACCAAAACGAAAACCAAACCAAAGAACACATCCCGAAAAGCCGTGCGCCCCACCCTCAGCCCCAAAGCAGAGCCGCTTGCCCCTGCAACCCCTGCCCCCAAAAAATAAACCAAAACTTTGTTAACAGCTTTTTTCTTTCCTTTTTATTTTTTTTCCAAAAGTTTTGGATTTTTTTTTGGTCTGCAGGTTGCGGATCAGCTGGGCAGCCTTTCCCTCCCCCTTTGACACCCCTCTGGGCATCTCCCATGGCTGCTGCCCCCTCCCTGCCCCAGGACGGCACAGCCAAGCTTGTGCAGAGCCCTCGAGGATGGACGGAGGACATGAAACGGGGAAAGATTCATTTTTAGGGAAGAAAATTAAAACTTAAAAAGATTTTTTTTTACGTTCTTTTCCATGTTAGACTCTAGATAAATGCCAGCCCAACAGCATCAACTAAAAATAATCGTGGTCACTGGAACGGACCGAGTATTTACATCGTTCCCGCCGCTCCCCGCGGCAAGAGGCTGTACAGGACCAGCCAACCGGGGCTTCCGCACCGGGACAGGCTGAGGGTCCCCGCGCAAAGCTGGCGGCGGGAGGGGCACCGGCAGGGCAGGAGCCAGCCTGCGCCTCTGCCCGGGGGGCGGCAGGGGAGACGCTAGGCTTTTTAATTTATTTTTTTTAAACTCCTCTTCTGTTGCGTTTAAAAAAATAATAATTATAATAAACCTGGTGGAGTGGTGCAGGAAGCAAATAAATATCAGTCAGTAGAGATGGGGGTGGCGGGACCTCCCCATGGCATCGCCACTGCTAACGAAGAGGGAGGAGGAGGAAGAGCCAGAGTCCTGCCCAGGAGGCGGTGGGGACACCCCGGATGAGGGGTCAGTGGCAGCTTGGGGGCGATGGTGATCGGCCCCTCACAAGACCTGGAAGCGCCAGGACGCCTGGTCCTTGTAGTCGAGGCAGTCGGGGGAGTTAAAGTTGAGCTTCCAGGAGGCAGCGGCGGCAGCGGCGGGCTCCTTGTAGTCCAGGCAGTCGGAGGAGTTGAAGGGCAGCCCCGTGCCGCCGTAACCCTGGTGGTGGTGGTGATGGTGATGATGGTGGTGGTGGCCTGAGCTCTGGCTCAGCGGGTGGTGGTGGTGGTGGCCTGGCACCGAGGAGGGCCCCATGGGGCTGAGCTGGTGGGGATGGTGGTGGGAGTGCATGGGCGCCAGGTAGGAGCTGCAATCCACGCCTCCGAAGTAGGACGAGGAGGGCGGCGCAGGGTAGCCCTGCCCGTACCCCCCGCCTTGGCTGTAGGACACGGGGTAGCTGGCGGAGGCGGCGGAGGCGGCGGGGCCGGCCCGCTGCATGCAGGACGCGGCGGCCGGAGGCAGCGGCTCGGGCACCGTCACCCCCGCCGGGGCCGCGCCGGGAGAGATGGAAGCCGGGCTCCAGATGGATGACGCCGGGGTGCTGAGAGATGCCGGGGCGCCCACCGGGGCTGAGGAGGCCGAGCTGGAGGAGGAAGAGGAGGCTGAGCTGGAGGCCGCTGCCGGCGGCGTGAACTGCCCGCTGCTCTCGGAACCCGAGCTCTCACGGGCTGGCGAGGATTTCTTCTTGGCCGGACGGCTCTTGGCCCCGCCGCCGCTCTGCTGCTGCTGCCGGCACTTGGCACGGCGGTTCTTGAACCAGACCTGGAGCGAGAAAATGGGGTGCAGGGCAGTGTGAGCAGGGGGCCCAAAGAACACAGAAGGGGCTTTTCACCCTGCGAGCACCCAACCAACCTCACGCTGCCACCAGTTCTCCGAGCACCTACACCCATCCATTAACACTGCACATCCCCCGCACCCCCCAAAAAACCAAATACCCCCGTCTGGCTCCCAGGCCACCCCACATCCTGCCAAAAGAAGAATGACCAGGGTCAACGGCTGGGGTGTCCCAGCTTGTGCATATCCCTAGCACAGTGATAAAATATGGTTTCGGAGGACTGATCCTGCTTTGGGTGCTGCCTGCATATCCCACCCCGCTGGGTATCCGGGAAGCAGCTAGAGGAAGTACTTCTGAGAAGCACTCAGGTAATGGGGCTGCTGTGCTCTTAGGCAGGTGGAGAAAAATATTACAGAAAAACATTAATAAAAATAAAATTAAAACAAGAACATAACAAATAGAAATAAAGTAAATGCCCCCCCACTTTGGCTGAATGGGGCAAACAAGTGGACAGGAACCCACACACATCTCTGTCCCCAAAAAATCGCAATGAGTGTGGACAGAGCACTCGGTCTGAGCGGGGCCAGCTGAGCTGCTGTGTCCCTGCAACCCCCCCAGCCCAGGGCGCAGCAGGATTCCCCCACGCAGTCCGGTACCTGGACTCGGGATTCGGGCAGGTTGATCTTCAGGGCGACTTCCTCCCGCATGAAGATGTCAGGGTAGCGGGTCTTGGCAAAGAGTGCCTCCAACACGTCCAGCTGCGAGCGGGTGAAGGTGGTGCGTTCCCGCCGCTGCTTCCGTGGGGTGGCTGGGGGATGAGCATCGCCACGCTGGTCACACTGGGTCCCCACGCACCTCCCGCACACCCCCTGGCACTGGGGCCTGAGATGCTGCTGAGCCCCAAGAACGGCAGTGCCCCCGCACCCCCACGGCTGTCGGAACCCGTCCAGTCGCGGGCAGGGCGAGGGGCACAGGGTTGGGAAGGGTCAGCCCTGGCTCCAGCGGGAGCTACAGGCAGATTTCGTTGTGTCGAAATAAATCTACTTCTTTTTTTTTTAATTTGAAACTTTTATCTTTAAAAATTCCCACGAGAAAGAAGAAACCCCGGCAACTGGGGTGAATTCAGCTAGACCCCACTCTCCCCAGTCAGGGGTGCAGGCAAACAGGGGGACTCACCCAACAATCCATCCCAAACCGTACGGCCCCACCAGCTCCTCCAAACCCACCCGGGACAGAACTTTCCCCCTTCCACTTGCTGGAGGATGGCTGGACCCGGGGGGGGGACCCGCGGCACTCACCTGGATACCCCACGGAGGGATGCAGCAGGTCCATGGCGGGGCCTGTCAGCCCCAGCCCATTCATGCCGTAAGGGGGCTGTTTGAGGTAAGACATCATGCTAAAAGCCGGGTAGTTTTTTCCAAAGTCCCGCAGAAAAAAGAACAAACTCAAAATCAAATCAAATGTGTGGGGTGGGAAGCGGGGAAAAGACGAAAAAAAAAAAAAGCGCCGACAAATAGTACCCCCGAAAAAAAAAAAGAAAAAAAAGAGGCAAAAAAAATTAAAAGCCAACGACAATTAAAAAACGAAGCAGAAAATCAGCGTGAAAGGACTTTTTTTCGTTCCGTCCAGCCGTCACCGTTGCGAGGTCCTCGAGTGATCGCAGGTGAAGTGAGGGAAAAATAAAAATGAAGGAAAAAAAATTAAAACAACAACGAGGATCGGGAAACAGGCGGAGTTCTTCCTCGCACAGAGGCGAGGCCGGAGCGTCTGGGAAGAGAGGAGAGAAGCGGGTGAGGGCTCCGGCCTCCCCGAGTCCTGCCGGGGGGCGCCCGGAGCTCCCGCGGGTCTGCGCCCACCCGGCGCGGGGACACCGGGCGGGCGCCTTCCGAATATTGATTTTATTACTATTTTATTTTAAACGAAAGCGAGTTGCGCGCAAGTGCCGAGAGGCAACAGTGCCCGGCGATCGGGAGAGATAAAGCAATTATTTAAAAAGATAATTGGATTAGGAATCAAAAGGAGGTATCAGAGGAGGGAAGTATAATTAATTTAAAAGCGAGCAGACGGGGACGTTTTAATTAGAAATGGATAAGAGTTAAAAAGGGGGAAAGGAAAAGGGAGCGCGCCGACAGCCGAGCGGGCGCAGCGCCGGCAGCCGGGACGGGACGGCGGCGGGGCCCGACCGCGGGGCTCCGGGAGGGGACACACACACGGGACCGGCTCGGGAGGCAGCGGGCAGGCTCGGTGGTAAAATGCCACAGATAGACGCCAAGGGGAGGAAGGAGCGGAGAGACCCCCGGCAGTCCCGTCGAGCCCCGGGGGCGGTCCCCGCTGCCGAGGCTGAGACAAGTATCCCCCCAGCCAGGGGGATGGTGGGTACCGTGGATGGCCAGCGGGTAAATTTTGGGTGGGGATTCGTGGCAACCCCCAGTAGGCCGGGGCCGGGCGCAGGTCGGGTGGCAGCGCCGTGACCCGGCGTTGCATAACTTTGTCGGGGACGCGGCGGAGCCGGCCCGTCCCGGGCGGAGAGAGGTGAGAGGAAAACGGAGAAAATAAAAGTGCAAAAAGAGAAGAAAGAGGAAAATCCCGAGGTAGTCCCGGCCCGGCCGCGCTCACCACCCCCGCTCGCGGTGCCGCGGGCCCGCTACGCTCCGTCCCGCCGCCGCCGCCGCCCGCCCCGTCGGTGAGCGCGGTGCCCACCGCCCCCGCCCGCCTCACCTGCGCGGCCACCTGCGGAGCGACTGAGCGACCGCCCGACGGCCGCGGAGGGGGCTGCGCGGGGCAGCGCGGGGCGGAGCGGGCGGGGGGCGCGGCGGGGGCGCGGCGGGGGAGGGAGGGAGGGGGGGCAGGCAGGTGAGAGGCGGGCTGGGGAGGGGGCCGGGGGGGCGCTGCCCGAAGCCGAGCCGCGCACCCCCGACTTGTCGGCGCGCCCCGCGTTTACCTTGCCGGCGGCCCGCGCTGTCGGGGCGATGGAGCCGCGGCCCTGATGAGGATTGATCACCTACCCCCGGCCCTACCCTTGTATGTGCGCGCAAAGCAACTGCGTAACCAGCCCGGCGCCAATCCCCGGCCGCTCCCCGCCTGACTGACAGCCGCCCGGGCAATGGCAGCGCGGGGCGACGGCTCCTCCGCACCGCCCCGCGCCGCTCCGCGCTCCCCCGCGCACCGACCCCGGCGCCGCGGAGAGCCGGCCGGCGGGGCGAGGAGTGCAGGGGGCAGGCGCGCGGTGCCCCGCGCAACCTCCGCGGAGGGGGCGGGTGGTGGGAATTGTTAGAGAAGTGCCGGGATGGGGCGGGGGAGGGGGGAGTTAGTGGCGCTCCGCGCCCGCGCAGCGCTGTCCCCTCCCTCGGAAGCCCCCACGCCGCTCCGCGCCCCCTTCCGCGTCCCTGCCGCCCGAGGAGACCGCAGAAAAAGTTTCGGCCGACGCCTTCGCCGGCGCGGAGCGCACTCCTGGAAAGGCGAGGCGGTATCGCGGCCCCCCCACCCCGATGCCCGGGGGCTCTCACAAACTTTGTGTTTTAAAATCCCAATAAAACAGCAGCGACTGCGCCTTTCCCAGCGTGTCTCGGATTTAGGGGCTGCTCCGCGCCGCGGCAGGGGCGCTGGTGGGGGCCGCGCGGGAGCGGGGTGAGATGACACGGGGCCCTCCGCGCCTCTCCGCGGGGTCTCGCTCGTCGCTCGGGGCGGCGGGGTCGGGGCGCGGCGGAGCAGCCCCGGATCTCTAACGAGGCTCCGGTGCGCGGCTTTTGTTGGTCTCCCCAAATCAGCTCCCTCTAATTGCAGTGGAGCTGAAAGCGAGCTAATGTTCAAAGGCGCTGCTTGCCGGCCCCGACCGGAGCGCGGTCTCCCGGGGGGAAGAATTCCCCCCACCCCATTTTATTTTGTTGTTCGGGTTTATTTCCCATCTTTTTAAATCTTTTTCACGTGCGAGGAGGGAACCGTCTAAGCCGGGCGGGAGGGAGCCGATGAGTAGAGAGAAGGAGCTTCTCCGCTCGGCCGCAAAAGTCAGCGACACGGGCACTTCTCCCCCAACAAAGGCGCCGCGGCCCATTCACAAAAAAGCAAAGGCAGGAGGAGGGAGGAGGAAGAGTTTGTGGGGGCAGTTCTCCCCCTTCCAGCCCCTCTTCTCCGTTTTGCCCCGGTCCCGCAGGGGCAGTTCCCGGGCCGGGCTGCGGTCCCCCCGCCCCCCCCCCGCCTTACCATCACTTCACCCCGGCGGGGCAGTCCCTGTCCTGGCGGGCCCGGACACCCCCCGAGGCTGCCCCCACCTCCACCACACGCGCACCAGGGGGTATCTATGCCGCCCCAAATCCCCCTGCAACTCCTGCGGTTGCCCAATCCCCTATTGCGGACGCCTCCCCGCAGGCTCGGTCGGGGGCTGCGGGCAGGGCGGGCGCAGGGCTCGCCGCCCCCCCGAGGTGACGGTCCCGGTGAATCCAACCCCCCCTTCCCTCCGCCGGACGGAGCCGGCGCCCTCCCCGCTGAGCCCAGGTAAGGTCGGCGGCGGGGCGGGAGCTGCGGGTGGGGAGGGGGCTGGGCTGCGGGACCCCCGGCCCCAGAGAAGGGCAGGGGCAGCTCAGACCGGCTACGGGGCGGGGGGCCTTCTGCGACTGGTTTGCCGGGCTTGGGGACGAAAGACGGGGGACACACACACTTATTTTTCCCCTCGACCCAGGGGCTGAGTTACTTTTTTCGCATTAAAAGCCCGGCAAGCACCGGTCCCTGGAGGAGGGGAAGATGCCCGCCTGCCGTCCCTTCTCTCCCCCAGAGGCAGCCCCATACTTTGGGGCTCAGCAGCTCCCGGTGCCCGGCCGGGCAGGGAGCCCCGCGGGCTTTGCCACTCTCTCCCCTCCCGAGCCTCCGCTGCGCTCCGCAGCCGCGGAGCCCTAGGAGCGTGTTTCCTCCCGTTCCCAGCCCCTCTATTTTTCCGGGGGAGGGGCAGAGGCAAGCTCGGTGCGGGGTGCTCCGCGCATCTTCCCAAACTTCGCGCGGGGCCAAACCCACCTGCGGGCCCCGGCACAGCCCCCAGTTCCCCGGGCCGGCACAGGGCCCGCGGCATCGGTGGCTGTTCGCGGAATACCGGGCGCTTCCTTCCTCCACGGGGGACTTCTCTTGGTGGGAGCGAGAGGGCGAAGTGGGCCGAGGGCCGCAGTGGTACCTGGGGCCGCCGGCGATGTTGAGGTCACTACCGGGATGGCAGCCACGACCCCGCGGGCTCGGACTCCCCTCCGCCCGCTCCGCTCCCCGCGGATGCGCTCCTTGCGCGCCCGGAGCCGCAGCGGGGCTTTGGCCGCGCAAACCTCACGGCGCCGGCGGGCGGCATCGGCTCCACGGGGAAAAGTTTTACTTCGCCCTCCCCGAGTAACGTTTTATTAAAATCAAACGAAAAACTTTTCCGTCTGGTGGGTTTCGTTGCGCTGGCGAAGCGCCGGCAGCCGAGGGGACTCGGGATAGGGAGCCGCGCTGCCCCCCGCCCCCGGGATCGGTCCCTTCCCGCCCCCCGAGCCCCCTCCCCGGTCCGCTGCGGGCGGGAGGGATGAAGGGAGTTTCCCAGGCAAAGAGAAAAGCAGCAGTTACGGTAAGAAAGATTCGGGTTTTTATTGAAAACTTTATATATGTTTCGGTGTTGTAATAAATAAAAGAGACGAGCTCCACGAAGGGACGAGGCGAGCGCGGGACACGCTTGGGGGCACACGGACGGGGCGGGGTGGGGGACGCGGCCGGGCGCAATAAATAACGCGGAGCGGGTGGTGCGGTCCGGCCCGCGAGGGGACGCGGGTGGGAAGTGTCGCGCTGCCCCGAGCCGGGCCGGGCCGGGCCGGTCTCTGCCTTGGGCTGCCCCGCTCCGCTCGCAGCCGCTCCCAGGGTTGTGTGCCAGCTCTGGGGGGGAAGCCGCTCGAGTAAACCAGAGCAGCTCGGCTCTACTCCCGGGGAAATGTAAAACTGATGATATAAACCACTGGTAAATACAGCACATTTTTAATAATAACTGGGGTGGATCTGACCTAACTATAAAATGTAGGTAGCTTATTAAGTATTACATATGGCAGGACTAGATGAAACCATTCCCAATGATTTTTTTTTTCTATATCCCCCTCTCTAATCCTATTACGACAAAAACATTTTTATTTCAAAACTCAGCCCTCCTCCAGCTACAGAAACCAGGACAGACTATTTCTTCTCCTCCTTCCGCCCATCTCCGGCATCGCCTGCACGCCAGGGGTCTCGGCGATTCCATTTCCAACGCTTTCGGCAGGAGAGCTGAGCCCACACGGAAATCATGGGACAACGCGAGTTCGCTCCAATGGAAAACAAAAAACAACGGAGTGGGGCCCGGCACAGCCTAGATCTGGCCTAAGAAAATGGAAAAAAGTTTAATTTTTTTTTCAAAACATCTTTTTTTTTTTTTTCCCCAGTCTCATGTCGGCGTTTTAAAAACGTAAGAAAGCCGCGCTGCGATTTCGCCGCCGCCGCGGGAAGGCCGCTCACTGGAGAACGCATTTCTCTTCCTTCTTGGCCATCTTGCCTTTGTTTTGCTCGAGGGTCCTCTCCAAATGCTCGTCCTCTTCCTCGGCCCTGTGAAAAGAGGTGGCAGGACCCGCGGTGAGGGGATGGGCGCCGGCCCCGCTCCCCTCCGCGGCCGCGCCGAGTTCCCTCCTGGCCACGGCGCCCACGGACTTGGAACAAACTTTCCGTGGGGACCGTGGCGGCTCTGCGGGGACCCCCCCTTTGCCCGACTCACTGCTTCTCCTGCGCGTCCAGGTCCCTGACCAGCGCGTCCCGTTTGTTAACGAGAATAACGAGTTCGTCCAGCAAAAGCTGCTCTCGCCTCTTCTGCGCCTCGGTCTTCTGCCAGTCTGGGGGAGAAGCAGAACAAGAGCAGCGGTGAGAGCCGCGGCCGCCACCGCCCGGCACAGCCACCCGCGGCGGGGAGCCCGCACCCGGCTCGGCACAGCCCAAGGCAGCCTGGCACGGCCCGGCTCGGCACAGCCCAACGCAGCCTGGCACAGCTCGGCTTGGCTCGGCACAGCCCAAGACAGCCTGGCACGGCCCGGCTCGGTACAGCCCAAGGCAGCCTGGCACGGCTCGGCCCCGGCCCCTCTCCCCACGGGGGGCTACCGCGGGGACAAGCACAGCCTGGCAGCGTTTCGGCCACCTTGGTTTGGGGAAGCACAGCAGCGACTTTGGGGTCGTTTGGGTGTGTTGTTTTCCTTTTTTTCCCCCCTTTCCCTTTTAGCGTGATTTTTCTTCTTTGTTTGTTTTATTTGTTTCGTTTTGCCTGTGTAATCGGCATTACCGATTTTCCCCTCACGGCGGAATTCCCGTTTCCTGCAGCCCGGCTCCTCTCTCAGCTCACTCCTCGCCCGCTCTCAGCGGCTGGAGGAATCTCACACTGCGCGCCATATGCTCCGCAGTAACTTTAAAGGCAGGTATCGCTTAATTAGCATTTTCCACTTTGAAGTAAAAATACACTTGCTACAGAACATCGCGGGGCTCTTACACCCCCGGCGCTGGCAGCCAGCGGCGGGCGGGCCGCCTGGCTATTCCCAAAGGGATTGCTGTGGCCGGAGCCCGGCCCGGCGCAGCCCCCCGGGGCCGCCCGCAGCCTCCGGCTCTCCAGCCAGACCGTGAGGGCTTGTCGCTGTCAGTCAAGCCGCAGCCTTCCCCGCCTCCCTCATTAAGAAGGTAAACAATGAAAAGAAGGAGCAGTAGATTATGAGGGAGATAGCAGGACAAATGAGGAGCGGGAGGGAAAGAGGACACCAGCTCCAAAAAATAAGCAAGCACCGGGAGAAGCCATCGCCACCGGCCCGGCGGGGTTCTCCTCCCTCCCGGCCGCGCTGCCCGAAGGCGAGGGGGAGAGAGGGTGCAGTCCTTTTGGCTTTCTCCCCCACCCCCCCGCGCTCTCCATTGCCCTGGGCGATCATGTTAAAACTCACATGGCTGGTGCTTATTCAGATAACCCGAACAATGCTCCCCACCGGTTACCATGTGAATCTTCACAAACCCCGCAAGAATGCGGTGGTTCAAATCCCCCTGACCCCCCTCCAAAGCCAAATTTATTCAAGACAGCAAACTGCTCAGAAGCTTTATGAAAGCAAGTGGTGCTAGAGGGAATTCAGCCTTGTATTTACAAATTAAAAATTAGATGCATCATCATGCAATAAAGGTTGGAAGAGCGGCAGAAAGGCAGGAATGTGTAACCGCTTTTATCGCGCCCTCGCACACGGGCCCACGGGCGAGTTGCGGGTCCACACGCCCGCAGGAAAGCCCACGCCGACACGTGTGTGCGGGCACACTGCGAGCGGCGAACACGCACGGCCGCGTCCTGCAGGCAGCGAGGGAGTCGGTGCGGTGGCACTTGAGCCCTGACCGGAGCATCGGCCTGGCAGGGGCACTGCCGCAACTTCCCAGGAGTTTTCATTTTTGCTCCTTTCCCCCCGTATTTTCCTGTTTCTCCTTTTCCTTCCTAATTTATTTCTTTTTCTTTCTTTTTCTTTCTTTCTTTCTTTCTTTCTTTCTTTCTTTCTTTCTTTCTTTCTTTCTTTCTTTCT
>JAWWEV010000115.1:15099352-15170323 GCA_035583235.1 Hafferia zeledoni | reverse complement strand
TTTCTTTCTTTCTTTCTTTCTTTCTTTCTTTCTTTCTTTCTTTCTTTCTTTCTTTCTTTCTTTCTTTCTTTTTCTTCTCGTGTCCCTTCCCCTCGGCCGTTGCTAAGGAAATAATTTTCCAGGTGTACACAGATGAGAAGTGGAGCTAGCAAGCCAAAATTACTGGTAATCCAAGCCATTTCTCCTGCCACAAAGCTGCTTTAATTTGGGCAGTAGCAGCCTTATACGTGCTACTTTTTGGGGCAGTCTCTCGATTTTCATTGCTGCTTTCCCTTTTTCTCTCTTTGGGCAAGGCTCCTTTAGCTCAATCTGTTGAGAACACCCTGCTCTGTCACTCTGCAAGTCGGAGCTTCCCCAAACTGGAGGGTTTCACCACACAAATAAAAAGCCCCTGCACAGGCAATGCGAGCTCAGCAGGACAAAACCGGCTTGAAAAGGGCCATGGCAGCGAGCTGGACAGAAAAGAAGGAGAGACACATGGCAGAGAATTTCAGAGGTGTTTGCTTCTTCTCCCCAGATGTGCCCCCCAACTTTCAGGTTAACTTTCCCCCTGGCTTCAGCTGGGAATTGTCCTGAAACTCAGGCTTCCCGGGACATCTGGGCACATGAAGCTCTGGATGAAAAGGCACTTGAAATCATCTCTACCTGGACTTAAGTTTTTTGCAATTTTGATGATTTTCACTTCATATTTTTAAAGCGGTTTTTCTTTTTTGTTTTCTTCATCCCGTTGTTCTCCAGTTTCAGCAGCAATTTTCGTTTTTGAAAGAGCAAACTTCAATCAGAATATTTCAGTGTAGGTTTCGCTCAGTCCTTCACTACTATTTTTCTCTGTTAAGTCCCTTTCTAAGTGCTACAGTTTTTCTCGCTCTGTGAAGTAAATAATGACCTATTAGGACCCTATGGAACGAATCTGTTTATTTGTTTTGGTTTTTGTTTGTTTTTTCCCGTATTTGCTTATTATTAATGTTTGAAATACACCATGGGAAAACTTGCTGGCAGAAATATTCCCTTGCAGTTTTACTTTGATTTCCTGAAAAGGAGTCTGCCTTTCCTCCCCCCAAAATAAATAAGTCAAGCAGCAATTGGTGAAAAGGAGAACTGGCTGAAAGTATTTAAATAACATTTTATAGGTGACTACCTTGCAATTTTGTTTTATCCAACAAAATACTGCTGGACAGCAGTTTTGGGAAGCATCCCTATGTTTAAAAAAGCAACTGTGTTCAAGTTTGATTCCTACCTGTTGTGCCTTTTAAGCCAGGATTACCTATAACACCTGTCACATATAGTTACCCAGACTGACTGCAGCTCTGGGAAGCTACAATATGGGCTGTGATTAATTTGAAGATTTCAGAATAATACTGTTATAAAAGCTACACTCTGGACAAAAATAGGATTAAGCTCTGAGGCTGTATATGAGCTAAAAGTGTTGAAAGCTAAAGCCCCCATGCCACCACTTGCAACGGGCAGTTTAAAATGACAGAGTTTGCTAAATTCACAGTGAAGTAGAAATGTTTTCAATTATTCATCTTCATTGACTTCATATTGTCTTCCCCGCCCCCCCCCCCCCGCCACTGCTTAAACTGATAATTACTTGGAGCAAACAGACGTCGAGCTCCCATAGAAATGCTTTAATAGAAATGGTCGAAAGTTCTCGTAGTAAAACCTTCAACCTTGCCACTATAATAAATAAGCCTGGCACTTTGATGAAAATTAACACTAGTTTTGTAAAGAGCACATTGGGGGATTGCAGTCAGGTCTTATCTTTAGTTCCAGTCAACTAGCAATCCTGAAAGAGTTTGCATCATCATCAGAGCAGGCCATTTGATAGGATTCTGCTGCTGAACCTAATCAATCTATGGAATACTGTGGCTGCGCGGTGTAACAAAGCTAAAATAGATTTACAAATGGGGTTTTAGAGGATAAGCTCCTCCACAGGATTACATATTGATTTTAAATATAAAAAGCTTATCATATAAACCATAACTACAAAAATAGTGAACCTATGCATAAATCCTTTTAGAAGAGCACCCACTTCAAACTATAAGCCAAGAATAAATCAAGATGTACAAAATCCGAAAGAAGATCCATTTCTTGGGCAGAAAATGAACACACCACCCCAAGGTGTGCAAAAACGAACTTATATTTCCTAAGGAGGCATTAAAACTCGACTGAAAAAAAAGAAAAAAGAAAGAAGTGAGAGGCAAGGTAGCTGAGAGTGAGGCATCCCGGCCCCCGGCTGCAGGCGCAGTAAAAACCAGGCTCTGAAATGCAGCACCTTGTGAGCCCGAGCAGCTCCTCAGAGCCGGACAGGATGCCCGGGAAGGTGCAGAGGTTAAAACGGATCCCGTTACCTGCATTTTCTCTGGCCTGCTAGGTCGGGATTTCCGGCCCTTCTCGGTCGGAACAGTCCGAGAGAAACACTTTGTAGCTTGCAGAAGGCAGTGCGTTAACTCTCCCTTTCTTATCTCTACGGCTAAATGGGGGAGGGGGGGAATTTGCCTTTTTTTTACCACCCTCGGTCATTCATGTGTTCCTCGTGAAGTGCCGTAACCCTCCAAAAGGCTATTCAGCTGCCTGTGCCTCCATGTTAGCAGCTGGAGAGGGGACACTGTCTCCACATCACTGAACATCCTGACGGGCAGCACCTCCGGCCGCCAGCGCTGCCCGCACGCTGCCCATGCAGGCACGGAGAGAACGGCCTTTATCTGCCATCAGCAGGCTCCTATCTTCTGCAAGTCTCCTTTTTTTTTTTTTTTTTTTTAAGTTTTTTTTCCCTGTCATCAACTAGCTAAGTAAATTGGTTGACAGATTTTTAAACAGTATAGTCACGCGTGGAAGAGTTAGAGCAATTCACCAAAACAGCAATTACCACCTTTCAAAGACTTCTCCTTTTTAAGTTCCAGTTTGGGTTGGTGCATTCTGCCTTTCTTTTAAACAAACAAACCCACCCCATCCTGTTAGATATATGTATTTATTTTTTTTCCTGCCCATACGCTTCAGGTTTGGAATCGGTGCTGGCGAAAGTGAGATCTGTCTTTTCAACTCTTTCAGGGAAGCCAAGCACTCATTAGCAATCGGCTAAACGGCCTCGGAGCAGACTGTGCTGGGCTGTTCAGGCAGCCCATGCTTCTTCAGGGAAATCGCATTATAAATGGTGGGGGTTTACCAGTGCTTCCCAAAAAGTGCATCTGTGGAACACAGAAAGTGATACAGCACTGATTGCACACATCAAGATGTCACAAATGTGTGATTTGAGTTTTCACAGGCATTTTCTTGGAAGAGTTCTTCCTTTAATATGTTTTTTAGGTAAAGGCAGATAGCTGTTAAAAGTTCTAGAAGACTAATACTAAGAGCTAAATGCTAAGTGAGGACTTTGTTGCATAAATAATTAAAAAAAATACCACCCACCACCCCCACCCCCAAATTCTCCACCACTTCCTAAACCTCTATTTACCATATCACCCATAGCAATTAAAAATAAAAGAAAAAGAGGGAGAGAGGGGAAAAAAGATAAATTTTTTGAGTTTGTGCATCCTCTGACTCATGAAAAGAAATTCAAAAAAGACAGATTTTTGTTCAAGACAAGCTCTGAAGGGCACAGACCACTAGACATTCAAAGGCTGCTGCTAGGACACTCCAAGAAAGTATGTACTTATGAGGCAATTAAACACTGAACTTTTGTATTTAAATACAGTATCGCTTAGCTCCTCTCCAGTTTTAGATTATTTTATGTTTTAAACATTTCATCAGTATGATTCCAAATTAATCTGGCTTGTCTCTGCAGAAAGCAATGTATATATTTATGGCTCAAGATTACCCAAGAATACAGTGAACACAGTCTTATGCAAAAAATATAACCACAGATGGAGAGATATGAAAAAGCTACCTGAAACCTGCTGCTTTTTTCCAACAAACTTATGCTTCCAGTGAAGTCTCCAAACTAATTAGAATTGATTTATTATGGATCAGGTACCTTATCAGGTGAAGAAAGAAATTACCATGGACAGTCAAAGGGTTGAGAGGTCAATACAGAATAGCAAAATCAATTTGCATTGATTAGACAAAAGGTCCATTTTACAGAGCCCAAAGGATTAACTTTAAAGCAAACATCTTTGAACTATAAGGCAGCATTTGTGACTGAGAGGTATAAGCGGGGCAGCATTAGAAAACACTTAAGATATTTAAATAAGAAAATAATGCAAGCAATGGTTAAGCTATCTGGATGTTTATTTTTTATTATGAATCATCCCCAGGATTATTGTACAATTCACTGGAAAGCCCTATGGAAAGGATGCAATTGTTTCATTTATCCCGTGTCAATCTCCCCCTGAGTGTTACCTTCATTCAGGTGAGGTGACTAACCCGGGGAGAGTCGCAGAGAAGGGAGAAAATCTGTGCAAAGGATTGCACTAATCCTGCCGGTGCTTGTGATGAAATATTTACTTGACAAACAGTGTTTTACCAACAAAACCAGTAAGACTTTTGTTTCCCCCAAGTGAGATACTGTGAAACAGGTCTGAAACATGAAACATTCAAAGGAAGGAGGGTCCCTTCTGTGGGTCACTCCTTCCTTTTTTCTGCAGCACCAAAAGCAGTAGGAGAGCCAAGAGAGCATTACTACAACAAAAAAATAGTAAGCCCCAGACACATACTCTGTACCTCCTCATTACTTTGTTTCCGATGTTTATTCTAGTGAGACCCCACTTCTTTGTCCTGTAACTTGAACTTTCATTTTCCCCCTCCCCAAATAAAACTTTAGAATGGGATTGCAGACTCAGTGGATTTGCTGTGTGCTATTGCATGAAGTGATCTGAATACCAGCATTATTAATGGGCTTCAGAGCAGCCTCCCTTCGGGTGGTCACCTTCAGCAGTGAGCATTCCCCCCTCAGTCCCCAGCACTCTCTTACCTTCAATGGCAAGCATTGCTCTCAGCTCCCGGTTCAGCAGCTCGTAGCGCCTTTCTAGGTCATGTTCTTTTTCCCTAGGCAAGTTGCAAATGTTCATCAATATGTTAATTACTAAATCATTAAACACTTAAAAGCACCTTTAACTTACATTGATTTTAGGACTCACGACTGACTTTTCTCTTTAACTTTAAGCTACTCCAAACAAATGATACACAAACTTAAAACCTGGCTCAGGTGGCCTATTCAGTAACAGGGCCCTTTCAATCCATGTAATGTTGGCTTTAATTCTGTCAGTTTAACTCCATTGTGCTAAAGGATGCAATTATTTCATATTCATCTTCGCAGCAGCTGTTGTGGAATGTCCTAAGTATAAAACATCCCCCTAGATCTAAGGAATGAATTCCAGCATCAACCTATTCACCAAGATAATATAACACTGCAAGTATTATTCTATATATATTTTGCCCTAACGAACAATAAAAATGAGACAAGGGATTAGAAAGCTTAATATTTTGAAGGTAGAATCCTCTGTCAAGTTCAGACCCAGTAGGGAATAGGTGAGCAGAAGCTCATCCCAGGGAAGTATGCAGGCATCTACACTAGGTGGCATTACGGAAAGAAGTATCATCATATTGAAAGCATCCAGGACAGAATGCCTCTGAAAACGAGCAGCACCTTCTCCCTTCCTCGATGGTGCCACTGAAAAATGTTCATTAGTCCTTACTTTGCAGTATTGGTGGTATCACTGCACTGTGACTGATTCACGAATACCCCTTCAGCAGCCACTGCTGCTGCTGAACTGGTGATGGGATTGGGGATTTTTACAAAGCAGGTAGCTACTCAAATTTTGCTCTCTCTCTGAACAGACTTCACCTGTCTCATCTGAGGCACAATCCAAATCTATCTGTGCATTTCTAAAATGTAGTTTTATTCTACTGTTGGGTCTTTGAAAATGCAACAGTGCTTAATATTTAATTTTTTTTTTTTTCACAGCTCTGGCTAATCTTGTGTCATTTTCACGTCTTCTCATTTTCACGTCTGAAATATGAGAAAAACAAGTTGCTTGATGTGTAACACATCCACACTACTCACTTTTGAGGGGTTATTTTGAAGCCTAATGGGAAGAGAGTAAAAAAAAATTTGCATCTACCTGAAGGGTAAATATTCTGGTAAACCATCCTTTTGTAAATACATATGTTCACCTGTACTTACAGAAGAGAAAGCTGGTTCATTCGTCTTATTAAGGCATTCTTCTTATTAACCAGCATGAACCACTCCTGCATCATAGCTTCTTCTTCTTCTGTGTTTCTTCCTGCAGTCAAAAGAACTTCATTACTTATGTGCCATTTCACAAACTGAGCTACATATTTCATTTCAGGTTTTGGAGTATCAGTCTCCAATATCACTGAGCATGACGAGGCATATTCTCAAATGGTAAAAACATCATATGACTACAAGACCTGCCTGCTGCATAAATAAATCTTTGAAAGCAGCCATTCTTCAGCATACCTTTTAGTGTTCTTTATCATACTGATACCCTGACCTAAATAAATACCTTTTTAAAAGGACCAAATCTTATATATTCTCACAAATGAAATATATTGTTGCAATGGTCCCAGTGAGAAAAAGCTTTACTGCTAGAAGATGTCTGGTCATCATCAAACACAAAACCAATCCCTGTGGGCACTCCACCCATGCAAACCCAGCACAGTCAGGATGATGTGTCAGGAATCAAAGTAGCTGCAGAGGAGATGGTAATCCTGAGCAGGTGTGGGCACCTGCTCAGCTTCTGTGTTTTTGGCCACTCTTCCAGATGATGAGCTGGAAAGAGCTGCTCCTCTCCTCAACCTGCAATCCAAGGGAGCATCTGCACAAATACAGTCTTGGGGTTCAGGTGCCTAAGGGTCCCCATGTGTGTATGCACGTATTTCCCTAGCCCACATTCATCTCAGGCAGGATCAGGATCCTCCACAGCCCACCTGCAGGCAGTGCTATGCTCCACCAGACTCTGTAAGACACTGTCACCAGCCCTGCACCATCAGGTCACATGAGGGAAAGGCAGATGAGCATCCAAAAGGCTCCTGATGGTGCTTTCCACGTAGCAGGGCTGATGAATCAAATTCCACTCTCCCTGAGCTCAGGTACTAGGAGAAAGTCCTTTGTGGAGGCTGTGCCTCTGTGGCACCTGCCACCCTCATCTCTCAAGTTGAGCTGAAGAGCAAAGACTACATGGTCATCAATGAACTATGGAACTCACACATTTCACATGGTTAAAACTAATATTGGGAATAAACCTGGAATAGTGGCAAAGGAGCATGAGCTGGGTCTTCTGAGCACTCTTCCCAGCTTTGGTACTGCTTCACTGTGAGATTGTGGGCAGATCTCTGAGTTCAAGTGCCTCGTGTGCAGCACAGGAATAATCACCCCGTACTGATCCTGCAAGGGTGCTGAAAGTTTGTTCTTTGGTGACTGTACAGGGTTCTGAAACCTCTGATGCAAAGTGCTGCACACTCAGGGATGCTACCTTATTAACTTAGGATCCCTAGTTGCAAAGAAGCAACTGCTAGCACCTGAAGCTGGAGAGACACTGGAAAAAATATTGTTTGGTTGGAAAAAAAAAATGCTTTCAGTTTCTGGATGGGAGTGTTTAAAATGCTTGCAGGGACGTGCTCCCACATGCATGCTGACACCCCAGTGAAGTGTGCAAGCCCAGATCTCCATGGAGAATCACATCCTCCCCAGGCTACGACCCTGCTGCACGCAAGGGAAGGTCTCCAGCCTTCTCCAAACTGTTTGTATCCCTCTGCCATGGCCTTTGGGCTTGATGCATCCACACAAGCACAGGAGAGGAACAGGGAAGTGGGTCAGGTTAGGGTGGAACTGGTGAACTCACACAGGAAAAAAAAGGTTATGGCATCTTCTTTCTGTTGCAAGACACCCACCCATGTCCCTTTATCACCCTGGGAAGTGCCTGGTGGATGGAGCTTCCTGAGAAGGTGCTTTTAGTCAAGATTTGCCAGCAGTGAGACAGGAAGGGCAGAGCAGCCCAAACTGGGGATGGCCTCGCAGCCTTTTTCCAAGCAAAAGCAGCAGGGTTGAGCTCCTGGACAATGGAGCAATGAAACAAGAACTCTGACATGTAGAAATGCTCTCCCCCAACACCTCCACTTCTTGTTTTGTGCATAAAATATCACACTACAACAACATTCAACAGTTCAGTACACTTTGCTGTTAAGTCACAGATCAAAGGCCTTGCTGTTGCATTGGTCCATCTAGCAGGGGCTGCTTTTAGAAATAGATGATAACCAGTATCAGCCACCTTTTGTTGAAATACACCAAGTAACTGAAATTTATTAAGGGGAAAGGGCAAGAAAAGAGGATCTATTGCTTTTTTTACCCTTGCAAAATGACCAGTCTATTCTGTAAGGCAGGAGATTTTTTTTTACCAGCAATGTGGCAAAGTTCTCACAACCAGACATGCATGGCTACAGCAACATTTCAATCAATTTGTTAGTTTTGGGGTGGTCTGGGATCTCTGGCTAAAAGATTATAAATACATGCTCTGGCTGCATTTAATTTTGCAAGCCTTGAAAAAGAAATGGGAGAGACGAATGTTTCCAAAGTGTTTGACTCAGCAATGGATCTGAATTTGACACTGCCATGCCATGCAATTTCAGGTTAAGAACATAAACTTAAGATATAATCTTCCTTCTCTTAATGCATTCCTCCTAAATAAAGTTAGTTCCTACATATAATGAGAAAAGACCTAGGTAAAGCTTGGAGCTGTCGAGTCAGATCTGCACAGGTGTCTATTTTAATATATCCACGCTGACAACAAAGCACATGCAATATCCATAGAATAGGCTGGTTTAAAAGTGAATTAACAAAGTCTTGATTGTTTTTACAGAATTTTAAATCTGTTTTTGTATTCGCTTTGGACCCATGTGATGCCCTGACACCAGTCATGTGATATCGGCTGCGATAGGCACAAATCCCCGGGCAGCAACAAAAGAAGAAAGAGCAAAAAAGAAAAAGCTGAGAAAAAGCTTGCAGTTTGGAAAAAGGCCAATTTTACCCTGGTGAAGGCCTTTTTGATCAGTGAAATGACACATGTGTGCAATATTAATAGTAGTCGATGCTGATATTTTATTTGTCGACCGTCAGCTTTTAAATTCTTGTGCACG
The DNA here is from genome assembly GCA_035583235.1 of Hafferia zeledoni. Taxonomy (NCBI): domain Eukaryota; kingdom Metazoa; phylum Chordata; class Aves; order Passeriformes; family Thamnophilidae; genus Hafferia; species Hafferia zeledoni. The sequence continues at coordinate 15,161,230 of JAWWEV010000115.1, read as the reverse complement.
GACCTGAAACAGATTCTTCCCAACCAAGCAAAATAAAGATGAACTCCCATGTATAAGAAATTTAAATAACTCCTCAGCAAACACACTAGCATTAGAGCATTACTTCATTTTTTTCCCCTTGGTGAGAGGATGCACATGAAACACTTTCAACAAAGAAAAACTGAGTGTTTTTACTGCAGTGATATTGCAACTCACATTTACAACTTTTAAATTAAAAAAAAAAATTCAGAAAAAGCCTTTCTTCAGCACAGTTTCACTCTGCAAAACCCTGCTGCTGCAGGGGTGGTTGTTGTTTCCACTTTCCAAGTGTAAAACAAGTATTTAATTGACTTGCTACAAATGCTTGAAAATTCAAACTGGCAAAATGTGTTGTTCTCGGGGAAAAAACACCCAACAAACTGTACAGATTATTTAAATGAAACAAAAAACCCCCACGCTCAAGAACAAATCGATCCCACACATGCAAACCCCTTATCTAAGCCAGTACAAGATGCTGAAAATCTATAAATAGCCCACAGATCTTAAACTTAAATTTTTTCCATAATACATGCATTACACTATTGTTTTTGATAAACAACAACAACAAAACCCTTTTAAAGCTAGTAAGTTGGACCATTACAAATTAATCCTGACTTTAATAACTGGTTAAAGACCCCTTCAGCTTTATAAGTAACAAAAAATATTAAAGCCTGTGATCACAGCGAGCTTTTCTCATTTCTCCTCTAACCATTTGTTATTTAATCCAATACTAGTAATCCAATTTGTCCATCAGACTTTTAAAGGGCAGAATGCAACTTCTCCAGCTTAGACACTTTTCAAAGTACAATATATTTTTCAAATGAATGCTGGATGTTTCATTTTTTCCCCAACTGTTCCTAGCTCTAATGTATGAGGAAAAAAAGAACAAGATGAACATTGTTCGTACTGATTAAGTAAGAGCTCATTAAAGAGCTGTCAGTGCTGTACTTTGAATATGCATGAAGCATATAATCAGATCTAGTACCGTCACTAGAGGAGAATACGGTAAGTACAAAGGATTGATTTAATTACTTAGAGTGGGCTGTGGTGGTAAAGCAGTCTTGTTAGCCGAGAAAGAAAAGGAGGTTGTATTCTGGCACGGTTAGGGGAAAAAGGCAGTTTTAGCTTCTGCCACAATACCTAATCTCAGGATAAAGCACTTTACATTGTAGCTTAAAATGAAGACTGCCAGTTTTCTAAAAAGACCAGAATTCATCTTATCTTGTTTAACCTCATCTGGTTAACTATCTAGCAGAACATATTTATTCTCTTTAACACGTAATTATGCTTATACCTTTTTATCCTATAGTTCAATAATGACTTGTGAAAACAGTCTTCAAATAAGAGCGGGTAGTGCTGCAAACATCATATGCATGCAAACTGCTTGGTAAGAGATTTGAAAAATGCAGAACCAGAAACTCAGATGAAACAGTAAGTACATGTGCCTTTATGTGAAAAGTCAATACAGTTTTAATGTCAGACTTTAACCTGAGGAGGGTTCTGGCAGGGTTTCTCTAATTTATTTTCTTCTCCCCCCTCTCCTTTCTGTTTTTTTTTCCTCCTCTTTTCTCTTTTTTTTTTTTTTTTTTTAATTAATTCATTCTTGTTTTATTCTTCCTCTAGGAATCCAAGGGAATTCTCTCACATCAACTCCCAGTGCCATTTTCTAATTTCATTGTCTGGCTTGAGTGGTGAAGGATGCGTGCTCTATTCTTCTCTTCACTTGACATCTACCAGAACCCTCCTCAACGATTAGGAATGAGCCCAACACCAAGCCTCAAACAGCACAAGACACTAAATTCTGCCTTCAGATACGAGAAACTCCTACTGGCTTCTGAGTCGGGACTCTGAGCTGTAACAGCTCCTGCACAGGATTCAACAGAGGCTGCAGCGAAAAGTTTGGCAATTTTGTCCCTTACTGGAACAAATTTTAGTGACAGCCAAAGTAATGATAGCAAGAATTTTAATGATAGCAAAAAATGCCTGAAACCCAAACTACAACCCCAAACTCCCTTCCTTTCTCCTGGGGTTCATCACAAATATTTCTGATTATTATTTGAAACTGACTTGAGTCAATTTTCTTCTACAATTACTCAAGAATTAGAAGCATGTTAACAAATACATTACCATTTTTTGAGAACAATATAAGCAATTAGATTATTTTAATTTTGTACAGCTTCCCAGCAGCCTTTTACAAATAGATTTTCCTTCATATTCTTCAGGATTTACAAATGGAGTTTTGTTTACACTGTCAGCTAATTATTTGGTAAATATTTAAATAAGAAGCATCTTAACAAATGTCTCTTCTGAATCAATTTGAAAGAAGAATTTTTTTTCCTTTTCTGCTGAAAATACTTTCAAACTCTGCCAGCTACCACTGTATGTGTGTACCATTAGAGCCATTATTTCTAAGCCGTTTGGGCAGCTAGACACTAGATAAACCCACCATGGATTAACATAGTAAACCTGTACATGGCTAAGAAAACACAGAAGAAAGTGCTACAAAACACTGAGAATACCACTTAAAAGGAAGGAAAAGCAATAACATGCAGGGACAAGATTAGTTTACAGTGTAAATGGATGAACACAGTAACTCCTCTACACTTTATACCATCATAAATCTGTCAAGATAAGACAATAGATTAATATTTTTTAAAAAATCCTTAAATGTAAATGTATTTAGCTGTTGTGCAAAAATGAATTACAACCTGTGGAAGATAAATAATAAAGGGTTTACATCAGCATCTAAAACCAGCCCATTCAGTCTGGCAAGAAATAACAGGTTTGCAGAAATCACTCTGTATGCCGTCTTAAGCAGTAATTGTTTTTAAATTTTATTTGCACTGTGTGTAGTGTGTGTGCCATGGTGTCATGGTTAAACACAGAAACCTTCCCATGTCTCCCCATTTACCTCAACAGAACTACATGAAAAACAACCTACTTAAGACAGAGCCCATTCTTCATCCATTTGCTGATGTTTACACACAGTTTTAAAATAGAATAGAAGAAGCTTTCTTCACTCAACACACTTGGGTGAAGAGGCCAGCAGGAGAATGCCAGTGCATGGGAACTGGAGCGGGGCAAACAACAACAAAAACTGGCCCATTTCGCTCTGCTCCTCTTTCTGGGCTATTTTGTAGTTGACAGAAGCTTGGTGACTACTGAGAGCTGTTCAAATGCCACTGAATTCCACAAATTGAACTGGAAGGTCTTCTGAAAACATACCCCACTGTCTTTATTTGGCCGCTTAAAAAAAAAGGTGCATTCACCCAATCACAGGGACGAGTTTTTACAAGTTTCTGTATTAGGAGCAAGTGGACAGATTGGCTTGTTTACCTGAAGGAGAACAAGAATAGCAAATAGAGAATAGTTCTAGGATATGTCTCATCTTGTCTGGTAAGAACCTGGGGAAATTCACTGAAATTGAAGGTGGTGTGTTTAAAACCGATAAAAAGAATGATCTTTCCTCAAAGTCTCATCATTTACTAGTAGAACTCATCGCCACAAGGCAATGTTGAAACTAAGAGCTCAGCAAGAATTAAAACCAGGTTGAATGTTGAATATGGAAAGGCAGAGCTGTAGTAATAAATATTCAAATAAACAAACAAAAAACCAGGAGAGGTAGGAGCTGGATCCTCCTGCTCTAGGACACGAGCTAACCTTTAATTTTTAGAGGTTAAATTAAATGATCTCTGGGGACAGGTTAGTCTGTAACTGGCCCCTGCAGTTTCCTGCTCCTGTCTGGGTTCAGCCCATACCTGTCCCACTCGAGTGTTCTGGACCAGACTGTGGGGCTGATCTACTACAGCAATCACAGTTTCACGGAAGGAAAACACGGGAAGGGATGAGAAACAACGCCGGGTGTTTTAGCTGACCAAGCTCACATGGCTAACAAAGGCTGGTGGAAGGTCTCAAACGCTTCCAAGTCAGCAGCAGACTTCCCACTGATTTTAATAGTCTTCTCGTCTTGCTCACTGTGAACAGCTTATGCACAGATGAGCTCTTGTTTTTAATGTGAGTTACTGAATTTAACAAATACTTAAGCAGAAAAGCCTATATTTTCACATCAGCTATTCTTCGTAAAGGAGACTTACACAAGCCCAACTGCAAAATGCCTCCAACACAACTGAAAGCTATGGTGAAGATTTTTAAATGACTGATTTGAAATGAGTGATCCACAATTTTTCACTGGATAAAACTGAGGCACCCCAAAAGGGACCTATCTTTTGAAAAATCACCCTCTTCTGCTTTCAGAGGGTTACCTCTGGTGGAAAACCTCAGAATTTCAGATAAAATATTTTTTACAGGTACTCAGTGTCAAAACAGAACCCACAACAGACACCTTACAGAATGAATGGATGGGCTGCTCCACCTTGAGCTTCAAGCCTTGCATTTCAGATTACTATGCCCAGCATTCTTCCAGAATACTTCTTCCTTTCAGTGCATGAGGACCTTCTCAGTTATTAAAAGCCACTGAAAAGGAGCTAGAATAGCCACCAAGAGATAAACAGCTGGGACTGTTGTTCAGATGACACTGCAGAAGTGCTAGCGAGCAGATGAAACCCCAGTACAAGTTTTTGAGTCTGAACTGGATGGGAAAACGCCTGTTACGAACGCGAACATTAGAAAGGCAAATTCATGGCTACTAACTTGCTGTCTGAGAGCAGTTGAGAAGGAGACATTGATGTCCACACAATGGAGTCTCATAAAGGTACGTAACGACTGCCAAGAATCTGCCAGGCAGAGTTACATTGCAGTGCATTGTCTGACTCTACTTCAGCCCCCAGAAGTACTGTTGTAACCCTAATGAAAATGGAGCAGCCACCAAAGGAATGCCTTTATCACAAGCACACATCAAATTAGTTTAATATTAGGCAGGAATCTTGTAATTTCTTTGGTTCCTGAAACATAAAAAATCAGAGAGGCTATTTAAAATTTTGAGACCTGTGTAAACAGAAGGTCAGGGTTCTGACCACATCTCGGCACATGCGAGGATTTATTTTACCTGCACTGGGACTGACTCACAGGAAGACAAAACATTTGTGGCCTGCAGTCTAGGCAGCCTAAAATTATCACAGGACTGAAATTTCCACAAAAGACAAATTGCCTGAACGACTGCTGATTTTCTCTATATGATGAGTCAACACAGTGGCCACTGGAAAATAACAGAAAATCAAGTGAAACAAAATGCCTGGGCTGGATAAAGATGACAAATGTATTTTATATGTGGGACCATCGATCCAGACAAAGAAATTTTGTGCCCCAACATTCAAACAAGAGGTGAGATTCCTGGAAGAAAGTGGTGCCTTGAAGACAGTGCCTGCAGGGATCCTCACACTGAGCAAAACCAACGCTTGTCCTTTATCACCCTCTGGTATTCTTTGCACCCAAATTTTTTCATGTACCACAACTTAGAAGATGCAAGAGCTTGGCAAAAATATCCATGAGACCTTTACTTGCAGCACAGGAAAACATGCACCATTAACTGATGCACTAGGCTTTTGAAACCATGGATAAATGGAAGATCATGCTTGGAAATCCACCAAGAAAGGGATGATGGTCTGGCAGATGGACTATTTAATTTGCAGGTTGACAAGTAGAGTTGGATGCTTTGTTATAAGTGACAGTGATTTCTCTAGGGGCTCATAACTACTCCCTGGATCAGTTTACTACCTGTTTGCTTGGTGAGTGGTAGCTGGGTAAGATTCTGAAGGGAGAGGCTGTTTACCTAAGAGTTGCTGGACTGTGCTCCAATAGGCAGCATATTATTCCATTTTTACCAAATGGTGCCTTACTTCCTTCAGAACATACTCTCCTGGAGCTGGAAAAAGGTGGTGGACATTATAAAATTACTTCTTTAATGGACAGGGCTGAATTTAACCCAAGCAACTGCCTAAAGTGATGGTGGTTGGCAATGAATGTGACCTTGTATCTGTGTTCATAAAAATGTCTACTCACTGTGAGCTGGCAGATTTTTATTGGGATCCAAAGCTTCCCAGGGCCAAGTGGGTGAGTTCAGCTAAGCTGGGGTGTCCCAGGGCCCTACAGTTTCCAGTTTTGATAGACTGTTTTTGGTAGTAAATGGGATAAAATCAAGAAAAACTAACACTGCTCTCTGCAGACTGCAGCGGCATCATGGGCCAGGAGCCTCAGGGTGACCAAAGTGTCTTTCTCCTCGCCTTCTCTTCGCAGGCAGACACTGATTGTAGAGAAAGCCAACTTCCAGGCATAAAGCCAAAGACTATGCCTACCACATGAAAGAGCATTTATACTCCAAGACCACAAAGAAAGATGGAAATCAGTTAAAAGAAGCAAGTGTCTGTTGGGTCTTGTAAGACTTTGGAAGGCTTGCAAGTCTATTCATAGTGCCTAGGGCTCTCCCAGAGTAGTCTCCTGCTACGTGGGCAGTGCTGTGCTTGGGCTCTCTTCTTCAAGCTGGCTTCAACCTGTTGACAGGTTCTTTCAAGGCAATGATGAGGCTACAAAAGCCAGGGAAGCGCATGGAGAGGAGGCTGACTTATCACTCAGTCCTTGCAGCCAATGGCAATTTGAGAAAAACAGTAAATACGGTCATTGCCGCTGCTGAGCTGCTTTAATGATTTAATGAACTTGGCCTGGGAAGGCTGAACACGCACCCTGCCCACGTTTGGTCTTGGAAAGGTCACCTCCCATGAACTTTTGCCTACCAATGCACAGACCTAAGACCAAAGAGATGTGAAGAATTAAAGGGTCAGCACCATGAACTCTGGGGTTTGTTTTGGGGGAGTTTCTCAGACGTAGAAATGCTGCGTATTTGGGTAAGTATGGCCACACAGTCTTCCTTTACAAAAAGGAAGTCAAGGAACTGGTAATGAAAGAGATTGAGATTGTAAAGAGTTTGCCAGAGACTATGGAGGCAGCATCACAGAAGGGAAACTGAAGAGAGACTGACAAGACTCAAGAACTCAAGAACTTCTCAATTGCTCATAAAATGCATGATTCTAGCAACTATAAAATGCATGCTTAGGCAGAAATTTGCGTATGTGTTTGTGATTTGGACCTTGAAGACTCATGTCAAAAAATCACCTCACCAGTGTGCCAGTTTATTTGCATTAACAAATTTTCATGAGTGGCTTTGCATTGCATGTCCGAGCAGGCAACTCTGTGTAGGTCTGTGGGCTTCAGGTCAACCCAGTCACACTTGGATGCAAGAGAGAAGCAGTTGCCATATTGAGACCTTGTTACCAAATGAAACCTTGATCATAGTGTCACTGCACTTCTTTCACCCAGGGTTTTGGTAGTTGCCAAAACTCCCGTTACCATAACCCTGACAGCATGTTGATGTTTCTGCACAGTGGAGAGAAAAGCATCTTATCAAACTCTTTGTAATATTGCTTTGCTTCCAAAACAAGCAGTAACTATCAATGCACAGATTTGTGAACTGTTACCACGTTACAGTAAAAATCACTAACTCTTTTGCTCATGTCAAAAACCTTTCCTTCTGCCCAACACAAACTGCTATCAATAATATCCTTCCAGTCTCCTAATCATTAGGTATTTCCAACAGGGAATGTCCACAAACTGTGCACAAGCAGAGAACCAAATTAGTGTCACATATGTATCATTCACACGTTCTGAATTTTTTGGAAAGGCTTTCACTCACCTCTTATGCTAAATTTAAAAAGCTAAGAGGCTACACTTTTACATTTTCTATCTTACCAGAAAGGTCACTGTTATTCTGTCCTTCCTCGTGCTCTTCTTTGGCATGTCCATCTTTGTCTTTCACAACATGGTTGGACAACTCACTACCATCTTGTGGTTTGTCAAGTTTTTGGTTCACCTCAGATTAAACATGCTGTGCTAAGCAAAACAACAGTGCAGGAGAGCAACACTGACAAACTGCTATAAAACTTACGGTGGTATTAATTCATTGTTTCTCATTTAGGCAAGATACAAAAATATGAGAAGACCATGATTTTTTTTTTCTCCCTATGTACACGCACAGATATTTTTCATACTGTCTGCTTCGTGAGCTTGAAGAGGTAACAAAACCAATTTTTAAATTCATCTCTCTCAGGCAAAACTGAACATTCATCATTTGCTTCCCCAAGCCCTGACACTGGTGAATACAAATCTGCATTTACTTTTGGGAATTCCAAAGAGAACCGTGAATTCAATTGTTGTTAAAAGACAAAATTTGGCTTGGGGAATAGGATGCCTCCTCCTAGCTCACCCCTCCCTCCTCTAGTGTGGATTTCTATTGCAGACTGGACGACTCCAGTAAGGAGCATTCAAGATGGTATAATACAGGCTGGTAAAAACAGCTCGATAATCAGGGTTGTGAAGGTGCAGAGCATATAAGGGATTTATTTTTGATAGTGAATCTATACACACATCATCAAGCCCCCATAGAGAAGCAGACCACTCCAAGTGATTAATACAGCTAAAGGGGGCAGATAAGAGATCAATGACAAAAATCACCTGGTAAAAAAAAAAAGTAAAAGGTGTTGCATTAAAAGGGCTTTTACTTTGCATGCGAAACAATACCGAGAAACCTGTATTTTAGCACTTGTACTCAACAAGCACTCTAAAGTATGTCGGGATGAGAACAGAAACCCATCCTTTCTAATAATCTTGTGACAAAAGCTAAAAGACATCATCCTATTAACTAGTGATCTCAACTGCTAATGCGGAGTACTTCCTGGTGCCTTTTATGTAGAATGCCGCTATTAAAAAACCACTAAACATTCACTGTGAACAACACAGAATCATTCATCTTTTATCAGCATCTCTTGTTAGAGGAGTATGAGAGGGGCTGAAGGTGTCATTGATATTATAGAGCGGAAATTAATCAGAAATTTTTCTCATATTTTCCTCATCACACTCATTTACTTTTGTACAAATTTCCCCCTGCTAAAAAGTTCATACCCAGCCCCCTGTTGTACGCTTTTAAGTTGAGAATATTCAACGAGTGCGTCAACTGAAAGGCACCAGGTCCCAACACAAAAAGCATTCGAAATTCTCATTTAGTTGTCTTTATTTTGCTAGCGCCATGTGGTCCTTGAAGATGTAGAAAACACGGGAAGCCGAGTAAAGATCAGAGCAAGCTCATTAGCATTCTGACAAAATTGGAGTGGTGGAGATGTATAGTTTGCCTAGTTTGTCGTTTTGAAAGCTACCGGTGGTAAGCTTTCTATTTCATTGTGCTTTTGTCTTTTTTTGGGGTTTTCAACGCAGCGGGGTGGTTGTTAGCCTAGGTTTTCACAGTGCATTGTGGGAACCTTGCCTGCACATTCAGCCTATATAGTATCATTTGAGTTCAAGTAAAAAAAAAAAAAGTATTTTTTCCCCCCTATTTATTTCATAATCACCTACGCTAATACATAATTGTCATATGGCTGTCAAAGCCCATCCTGCCCGACACCTGGTTCATAAAGTGAAAAAAAACCACCAAACCCACAAAAATAAAATAAACTCGGAGCTGTATTTAAAAGTAAAACCTTTTAAACATGTTGCTAGTTTTCTTCAAAAGAAAAGATAAGAAGAAATTAATTTAAATTCCACTGTTTACAATAAACTAGAAATGAATTTGAGGCAGATCCACTTGATTAGAATTCAAAAGCGACTCTTTCACTGTGTAAGATCCCCAGTTCTATTTCAGAGCCTCTTGAAGGAAAGACGGGTTTATGCTCCAGAATTATGTAAATAATGAATTACCTCTTAGAAGACCTATAGAAGTTATTACTCTGGTCATTCAATTTTTTTTTTTACATTTTTTATTTTTTTTTAAACATAAGGCTCACTTTGAAGGGCTAAAAGGGCTACATTAATGCTACTATTCGACATGAGCGTTTCCAAGTTGCAATGAAATGGATAAAGGTCTTTTTGGATGAATTTATCTGCTAAGTCCTTGTGGTTGCCCTCCTATCTCGGATGATGACCCAAAAGAATGTCAACAGCTCATTTCCCAGAGAGCTGGGAAGAGTCACTACACAAGCCATAATCTGCACGTTCTCAAAGAACCGTTTCAAACATTACATTTCACAAGCTGTTTAAAGAGATTTTTTTTCCCCCCCTCTCATCTCCACTATCCTACCAATACTTTGGACATCACTGCCTCGGAAATGAGTGCTTTAACAAAGTTGAAACGTGACTTTTTACGTATTGTGTTGGTGGGTCGGGCGCACACGCACGCTCGTACACGCAACATGTGAGAGCCCACGGAGTCTCACACGCTTCCCATTCACTCACCAAACTCCAGGCACGTTATGGCAGGGACAAGGAAATACTAAGAATCAAATTATATTAAGTCACCTCTGATTTACTCATTGGACTTTTTTTTTTTTTTAAATATAATGTGTATCAGGCTGCCAAAATCACAGATATTCTTTTAGTGGGAAAAGACAAAACCCACCTTGAAAGGAGTTACTATGGCCTAGATTTGGAATACAGGAAATTTCAGAACGGAGATTTCTTTACTTAGCAAGCGGGAAAGGATAAACAAATACTAAGAGAAAGAGATGCTTTATATAAAACGTTCAAAATTCTTTCTTTTTGTTACGCATTTGGAGAGCATCCTTATCTTTACTATCAAAACAGCCTGAGAGCTGCATTCAGCCTCTCCTGAGCAAGAAAAGCAAATGGTCAGGCCAAAGAGGCCTTTAAAAAACAAACAAAAAAAAGTACAAGAAGGTAAGTGCCTGAAAACAGAAAGCTCTGAGATACCCCCACGGCCATGTAGATTGACAGGTCTAAATTTTCCCATCATATTTATAATCTAATTTCACTCTATGTCCCTCATTTCACTCATGTGAAAAACAAGAAATTGCATCATGGGAGATGTTGCCATATTTGAGCTGTACATGGAGAACAGTATTCCCTCCCCAACTAAGAGCAACACTCTAACCCTGAGAATTAAATAGCAAACATTATCCTAAGCTTAACAAAAGGCAGAATTTTGTTAGCTCCGAGATGCCACCTTTATTTTAAATCTCCTTTTAAACACTCAGTTCATTTTCACTCAGGTTCCAACTTCCAGCAGAGGCAAATAACCTGCAGACTGTTATCTGCACGACAGTAAGGGCGACTGAATTATTTTCTATACTTCGCCATGTGCTTATAGCTGCAAAATTATTTATCTCCTTCACTGCATTCTACTACGAAAGTTTCCTCCAGAAGAATCGCCGGGACCAGCCATATCAAATTAGAGGGCAGTCAGGAGTGTCTAAGTCCAGCTTTAAAACAAATATCATAACAATTACTTAGCCATATGGAAAATAGGGTATGTCTTTCCTGAAAGCTTTTATATATTTTCTATCTCAAATTTCAACTTCATTAGAAACTATTTCTGACTAGCAAGCTGCAAGATTGCTAAATATCTAACTGTTAACCCACCATGAAGAAAGACACTCTTTTGAATGGCAGAACTTTTCCAAGATGCAAATGAACAATAATCTAATTTTGAGAGTAAATTAACTGAAGGATTCATTTTAATATGTTTCAAAGTCTCCAAAATTAAGTGGCAGTTGCAGGCTCTGCAATACACAGACATACATGCACTCACGCTCACGTACATACACCGACACTACACCCAGCTTCCATCCTCAGGAGAGCTCACATTGTATTTATGTTTAGGTTCTTATGACTTAAAGGCCAGATGTTTCACAAATGACCAACAATTGGAGGTTAGAATAAATTAATGACTGATTTCTGAGCTTTGATGGAATTAAGCATACTTCTTTTCTCAATGTGCCATGTGAATGTTTGCCCGTTAAACTTTTTTTTTTTTTTTTTTTTTGACAAGTGAGGCCACCCGGCAGAAAACAACTGATGCAAAACCCAGGAGTAATCCCTCTGTTTAGTTCAACACTGTGGTTAGCCTTAACACTGCCTCTATTATCCAATGGATTTAGAGAAACTTTCATTTATTTGTTGGCCTCAGTCTTCCAACTTTGTTGCCTTCTTTAAAGGACCCAAGACCCATTCCTATGTAAATACATTTGCATAGGGCCACAATGAAACTTTCTGGGGCTCGGATTAAACTTGCAGAACTAGATAGCTGCGCTGTGCATATTTGTGATCTTCGTGTAAGTACTTTCCCAAATAGATATGAGTGAATGAAGCCCATGTCCTCTCTGGCTACAGCAGTGGCTGGAGTTTAAAAGAAATGCTCCACTGAAAACTACGGAGCAAAGCCCCAAGCGGCAGACACAGCACCCAAATGTGAAATTACAGTGTATAGAAAATAAACCAAAATCCCTTTTCACTTAGGAGCTGTTAAGATCAGCACAGTGTTCGCTGCAAAATGTCCCTTTTTCTCCTAACTTGTTTTGGTAGGACAACAGCATCCCTAGGGTAAGAGTGATGATCCATAGCTCTTTGGGTTTTCACTTTTTTTTCCTTGCCGCCTCTGTTATAAAGAGTACTTAGGGTATAACGTATTATTATAAACTGTACTCAATACAGCCTTCTTCCAGCCAAGTCAAATATAAAGCTTTGCATCCACCAAGTCCATTAGGAAACAGCACCAGGATTAATCCCTGCAATTATCACCCTCAAAAAATGCTAGTGGACACTCCATGCAATTCTGCCATTCCCACACACAAGATGCCAATACCTTAAAGGTTTATGTTCTGTAAGGGAGGCTCGATGGACCTTAAGTATAACTAAGGAGTGGTTTTGTAATTTCACTGGCACTGATGACTGTGGGCCACGAATTGCTACTGAATATATTCTTTTGGTATGCATTTAAGGAGATAACACCTTCTTTCAGGGTTCACCAAACACAGATACCTAATTCCTTGGTTTGCTGTAATTTTTTGTTTAACCTAGCCTAAAAAGCTTTGCATATATAACTTTAAAAAATATCATTATTATAGCATTATTCAAGTCCATAACTACAATGATTAAAAAATGAAAACAAATATATCCAACCTAATCACACACAAAAATATACCAGCCACCAGAAAACAACTTGCATAACCAGTAGGATGTTAATGAAGACACTGGCACAAATCATAAACCAATTCTGATTCACACTGTATTTTCCTTATTCCTGACTGCACCATAAGCCTCTGCTGCCCCATGTAAATACCATATACAAACCCAATTTCTCTCGTTGGACTAAGCACATCAATACAAAAGCAAATGAACTACCAAAGTGCCCTAATTAACAATTTTGCAAGTGAATGCAGACATCAGTGCCACACTGCAGCCATTAAAGTCTATCCCTTGCCATATCTGTTTCTGTTAACATTTCAATAGACCAATTAAATGACCTTTCCCCCCTCAAACTCAATTAAGCTATTTGAACATCAATTGATAACTTACCATGTATTTATGCAAAATGTGCAAGCAAGAGATTCATTTTTTTCAATCCTAATGATGTTTTGAAGAAGAGAAAACTATCTTAACTATTCTGTGCTGGTATTCCATGGAGAGGGGGCCAGGGCTGGGATTGCCTCCCAGGGGAGCCGGGTGGGCACGGTGGCACTGTGGCAGGCAGTTTGGAGAAAGCAGGTGTGAGGCAGATATTCTTCTTCCCTGCCATTTGGTCCCTACCAGGCAGCTGTCTTGGGAGGTCAAAAGAAAGCGGAGACAACCATCTCTTTCAGCTTGTTGGAGTATCACGTCGCTGGGTCACAGCCAGCACACTGGTAGGTGGCACAGGGTCACATCAGCCAACTTGCAGATATCCAGAATCGTTTCTTTTTCCTCTTTCCCCCCCCCCCCCCTTTTTTGTTTTTGTCTTGAGTGTTTACCTCTTGTTCCACAGTGAAAAGGGGTGCCCAACACACACACACCTTTCTGAGCATCTCAGGGTAGGTGTGACATTTGACTTAAGCCTGCCCCATGTTAAAAGAGGTGATTTGCTGACATTTGCATTTTCCCAAGGGGCTCCATACACCATGGATCTGTTTGTCACAAATTCAGGGGACTTGAGCAGAAGGAGGTCAATGTCTCCTGTTTAAGAGCTGGCCTTTGCTTCTCTGCCCAGGTAAACAGTTCCCCCCCGGGTTTGTAGATAGGGACTGAAAGGGAGGGGATTTATTTAAAATAAAGCCACCTCAGCCTAGAAAACAAGTGTTTTGATGGTGCTGCTGCAATAAATTTATGTGGAAAACATAAATTTTTTTGGCTTCAAGAATAAGGACAATGACAAATCTTACAGGAAACAATAAAAAAAGAAATGAGTATTTGTGTAGGACGTTCACAAAAAAGCTCTGTAAGTAGACTTCTTTTAGATCAAAAAAACTCCTCTAATTTTAAACTAAGAAGAAGTCAAGCAGAAAACACTGAAGTGGAGGGGAGAAAGATATAAATTGTTTAGCCTTCCTTATGTCTGGGAAAAAAAAAAAAAGTTGTACCTGAGCAAATTAAAAAAAACCCACTAAGCCCCAAAAGTAATCTTTCTTAAATTAAAACAGAACAAAAAAGTAAAAAGAAACCAAGCTAAAGAAACTACCCCAGATCTTTTTCAGAATTCTTTGAAGATGGGTAGGAGAGAAATTGAAGATCCAACTCTAACAATTCCATTTGAAGTTTTAGTTTGAATCCCTTAAAAAAAAATCTAGTGGCACCCTGGGATAGTTCAACAAAGGCTTGGTTTCTGGGAAAAAAAGCATTGTCCCTTTCAGAATGTTAATCTGGTATATCACTTGCTACTACACCCCAGCATGTACTTTTGCTCATATCAACAATTAAAAGAATACATTTATTAAATAGCCTTATCACTGGATGTTATAACTTGTAATTCATGCTAACTAGATAACCAAAGTAAATTTTATTTAAATTCTCATTTCTTTGTGAAACTTTGTAGATGGTGCATATCTCATGATTAACGGACAACGTCTAAAGCATCCCGTCCTCTAATCTTCCTAAAATCCCTTTTCATCCGATTGTTTAAGACTGCTTGAAAGGCTAACACCAAGTCTAAGACTACTGCACATTTGGGGGAGGGGAGCCTCTGTAGGTTAGCTAATTAAACTGTTTGTCTTCTGAAACATTTAACTGGCTTTAGAGATTATTCTAATTAAGAATGATGTTAGATGTATTTTTTAATGTAGCTATTAAAATTAATCATAATCCAGCAATCTCATGTGCTGAACTATGTAAATAGAGATGTGCTTGAAATCCTGCTGCAGTTTCTTTATTTGGGAGTCGATCATTATGGATTCTATGAAGCACACATCAGCATCAACCTAATTTTTAATTAAGAATGCCTTGTGAAACTATAACTTTTACTCTGTATTTATGAAAGGTAAATAACTGACCTCAGCAGAGCCAGACTCCAGTGTTTCCCAAGCAGTACATCTACGAGGGGGATATTAGCTCTCATTCATACTGTACATCTTTTTCTCTCTACTTTGCAGACCGTGTATTCAATTGAAGTGAAGGAAATCCATTAATTTTGGAAGGTCTGCAACTTGGCAATTGCAACTTCTCGTGCTTTTCTTTACTAGACGTACAGCAGAGCTCTCACAAATATTGCTGGCAAGGAATTTTAAAAACAGACCACATAAAAAAGTTGGCATTCAAAGAGAAAGAACGGCTGGGGCTTGAAGCCAATATGTAAATTGGTTAGTTAAAGAACAGCCTAGTATGATTTTCTCCTTAAATAATTAAGAAAACAAAACCAAAACAACAGAGAGAAACAAACGAATTATGACTGCAGTACACACAACAGGCAGCCTCTATCAGAACTCAGAAGGGTATTATACTCTAAACACTTTTTCTTCCCTTACTGCTGAAAGATTAATACTGGTTATCCCATTAAAGTTGGTAAAATGCCATTCTTGTGTCTTAAAGCTCTAGCATTGGAGGTCAAGAAGTGTATGCTGCTTCTTACAAGGCTAGTGTGGATGTAATCTTCCCAAAGTTACAATAATTAATGTTAAGCTTCTTTAGCAATACGTTTCTGAAAGAACTTGCCTGATAATATACTTAGAGCCTGGCTAGCTGTTTGTGTTTCTGAGCAAGAAATGTATTCTATGCTGCTCACGTACTTCAGCTTAAATCTTTAGTCAAACTAGGGTGATGATGAGCAGTTTGACTCCTAAGTAGAAATAATATTTAAATTCGCAAAGGTGAAACATTTTGGGTGTAGGGAAATCAGGGGGCACAGATACTACTTCCAAATGCTTTTTTACCATTAACCTGATGGAGATGTGGACTGTATCGCCACAGAGGTCCATTTTAGCACATCCATTCCCTAAGAGAAAGCTGCCTGCACAGGTGCAATGTATTTATTAGAAAGCAATCTACAGCAACTGCAAAAGAGCTGATATTGGAGCTCTGCTCTCAGCCCATACTTTGCTATTGAGTACAAAAGCACTCTGCCTGAAAGTGTCCCCACATATTCCAGCTTGGAAGCTGGTTATGAATGAAAACAAGGAGTGTAACATTAGATCTCCCTCTGCTCTAAAACTGAGCTAATGTCATTTATTCCAAGCAAGCTCCCTCTGCTTCTACCATCTCAAGATTTGGCCCTTTCTGTATACATTAACAGCCTGGGATACAGGAGGATTTCTGAGTCATCCCACAAGCAAAGAAAAACATATTTTTCTGAATGCATGCAACATTTTTGAATACCACCTTGATGTTTTACACTTCTGCTTGCTGGAAAACTTAAGAGACAAACACATTTCCCAGGTTAAAAAACTAAAAGCCATTTCTGTAAGCACAGCTGGGAATGAGTGGCCCAGGGAAGCCAGAGCAGGGACGCAGGCACCGAATGGAGGAGAGAATTTCATCTGCACCTTTGTTTCAGTCTAGGGCAGAAAAAGAACCCTGATGATACATACATGTTTATCTATTTGCTTCCATTTTCAGCCCCTTGAATGCATGCTTTATCTCTGGGCATAACAGCTTGTTCTGGTAGAAGTTCTTTTTGTCTTTCTATGCAGATTTTAATGCAACAGCATAGGTAGAAAATTCACTCTTGAATGAGTTCACAAGGGAAAATTATGCAAAGAGGTTACTAATCAGTTGATGACCTATCCTTTGAGGCAATACAGTAGACACAGGAATATCCAAAACAAGTCACCCTTATGCATTATAATCACAAGCAATAGGCAGAGACTGATTCTGTTAACCTGACAGAAAGTGCATTCTTCACCATTCAAATAGGTGAGAGAAAGCATAGGGGGGAAAAAAAAAAGCATCCTGAAGCACAAAGCAACTTAGACAGCTTACTGGCAACTTGACCCTGAGACGGTTCCAAAAACCAGTTTCACAGACAGGAGCGTGCTTAACAATGGTGTCAGTCAGCCAGCCCTGAAGCTGTCCAAAGAACCAGCCAGATACTGCTGCTGCCCAAGAAAAAAATATATTCTAGACCTGGCTTCCGGATAATATAGCTGTAAGGCACAGGCTCACCACAGCTGTTGACTACGATGAAGATGAGGCAGATAGAGGGAAGCTGTGGCCCTGACACAACAGCTCAGTATCTCAGCTACCTGATGGCCAATCAGTGCCTTTTGTCTCCCCTTTCTTTTCTCCTTTACAGTTGCTTCTTTTTTCTGTATGTGCTCTCATAGAAAGAAACTGTGCATTTTATGCCTCAAAAGCTATACAGCCAGACAAGCAGAAAGCTGTGTTAGTTCTTACTATCTGATGCTAGAAAACACATATGGTTTAATTAAATATGTACGTGGGGACTGTATATATCATTATATATGTGCTCTGGACTGCTATTAAAATAAATGCATATATGTTCAAGCACTGCTGTGTGTATTACATAAATGCTGTCCCTTTAAAATCTTTTGCATATGTGCATTTTGTTTTATATGTCTAAAAGGAAGAGCACATCTTCTGGGACCCAAGTTTTAGTGCCCCAACACAGGCAAAAGCCAAAGGACAGTAAGAAACATTACAGCAAAAAGACCAGCTACAAATTCATCCCAGGATGAGATTTAATATGAGAAGTGAAAATTTCATTCTGTTACAAGAGACTAAATCAACTATTTTAACTCCCTTTTTGTGCCTGTACTTTTTTAGCTCAACCTTATTCCTCTTCTATGAAATTCAAATGTTTCCCTCTTACAAACCTCAGTCCTTTATATCTTCAAAGCCGTGTAAAACGCTAATTAATACATGTGACTTTCCTTTCACATGTGACAACAAAGCATATGCTGCTTTTTCGATTGGTAAGAGTTAATTTGCAGTGACACAACATATGTGTTTACAGGTTTTCTAATGTTTGTTGTTTGGTTCACTGTGTAATTAGTTCTATTGACAAGGAAGCTTATGTTCTGAAAAAGGAGGGGTGAAACACTGGCTGGGAGATGGCAGTCCTGCCCCATTTTGAGTACCTGCAGAGTTGAAGTTGGGTGCGAGTTGGAAAAAAACAAAACAACACCTCAGACTCAGAAGATAAATGTGCAGAAGACTCTCGAGCCACAGTTAATTGCCATTAAAAAGGCAAAACTTGTCAAGATCCACCCCAGAGCAGCACCTGCACTAAGAGGAACCACCAAGATGTATTAATCTACAGCGATGGTAAACCTCAGCAGATGTTAACTCTGGTTTTCCAGCTCTCATTTAGAAGACTGTGTGCTCCCAGGCAGGGTCAGCACAGACAGACTGCAGGATCCCAGTGGCTGGATTGTCACCTCAGTCCAGTAGCACAAACCCAAAACAACTTCAGTGCTGTCATTAGAGTTGCATTAGGCACAACAGCAGCACGGAAATTGCAATCACACTGAATGACGGGCCAGTGGAGAATGGAAATGACTAAATAAAAACCCCTTTACTGTTTAAGATTCACCCTGAAAGCCATAAATATAAGATAGCTGTCAATATACGGAGCTTATCTGCCTGTGCAAGATTTTATGATACCGTGTTTAGCTAATGTGGCTAATGAAAGAAAACAAATTTGACAAAAATAAACCCACGAGGACAGTTTAAAACAATAGATTAAACCACCTGCATTATTTCCTGTGCAATTAAACTCCAGAATTAGTATACAGTAGGAAAAACACCAAAATGGTGATAGTATCGCTTATCTGGTTCTCTAGTGAATCACATTTACAGCCACCCCCTCCGCACGCCGTGCGTTAACTCTTCGCACCGTGGGTATGTACAACTCTGAAATATAAAATTAGTTGCTTTTGAAGGACACTGAGCTCCCTCTGGTGAAGGCATAACAAGTTTATTAAGTAAGCACCACCTCTGGAAGTATAATCCCCTCTGGCTTCTTCTATGGAGTTTATTGGTTCAGTTTTCCTAACCATGAGCATCATTAGGGCAATGCAGTAATTAAGAGTTGTTAGAAAGTGAATTCTCAAACTGCAGATTAGAAAATTAAACTATTTCCTGATTACATATTAATGGAGCACAACAATAGCAGTTGCCATAAGCTTGGAAGGCAACCAAGGGATAAATCTGTGTACTTAATTACCATAAACAATGGCTGCATAGAAATGAAGTTTTATGCACATTCCCTTCTGTAATATGTCTGATATCAGTACACACTTGACAATTCTTGTTCAATTATCTCTATTATTTAATGCGCTGTGAACGGCTCTGTGTAAATAAAATTAACCACCCCAATTACTTTGAATTCATCTAGGGACAACGTAATAAAAAATGTGAAGAATTCTGTATGCCTATTAATCTAAAACATTACAGAAGCTTTCACCAGATTTTCTTGTCTATATTTATTTTGTCTACATTTATTTTAGTGCACTGCTAATTCAATTACATTTACCATCACTGGTCAATCAACAGCAGCAGAGGGTTTTTTTATTTCATTAATCCTTGTACAGTACCACAAACACACTCATACATTAGTAAGGTACAGGATCGCACATGGAAAACATAAATATGTTTCTTCTTGAATTTGGGAGCCTGTAGTTAATCAGAAAAACAATTAAAAACACTTCATACCCTGCAGTCAGATAACAAAATATCTGATAGCTAGTTTTTTTTCAAATACTTGTTTTTGCAATTAGTGAAGAAATAGTGACTGAAAAAGAGATAAACTTAGATTAGAGATTTGAAAACTGGGATTCTTTGGTTTTTATTTTAATTGTGGTATATGATAATTCTGCATTTTAATTGGCACTTGGATATCAGGATGATAGACACCTTAAAATACAATGACAGAAGAATTTGCAATGGAGAAAGACACTGTCAGAAGTAGAGACAAACCTATTCTGTCCATAACAGGTTAGGCACAACCCTGAAGAAAGCAAGATAATCCTACCTCTGTCACTGTTTAGTGTCAAACCAGTGTAACAGAGAAAGAAGAAAAATCAATGATATTAGACTATGATTTTTATATTTGATCCAACTCATTCCTCTTACTTGAACCTCTGTGCTGTGTTTTCTCTAAAAACTTGCACCCACCAAATGTTTGGTGACGGTGTATGTTGCAAAACCCCTCCTACAACTCTTACATGTCTCCAGACAGGGATAACAAATGTGCCATCAGCTTATTCCGTGGAGTTCAAGGCACTGAAGAACTGATTCTCCTCACAGCTTTGCAACGCAGCACTGAACTACACTGCACTGGGACAAGGTGAGGTTACATTTCCATTTTAAGTGCGAAGACCAAGGACTGAGGTTACACCACCTCTGACATAAATTACTGGATATTAATCAAAGTGTGACTATTCAGATTCAAATGGGAATCAGCAACCCGGGAATTTTAATAACTTTTATTTTTTCACACATCTTAGAAAAGTGTTTCTAGTCAAATCATGAGCAGCTGGCATTGGAAATGCAGAGCTGCAGCCAGTTCCAAACTCTTTGCCTGGCTGATGAACTTTGAAAATACCAGCTTCCCTTTGGCCAAGAGCCAGCAGCTTGCCTTGCCCAGCAAAAAGGCTCCCTGGCAGGGCAGGAAAATGGCAGTGCATGTGCAGATGGGGCCTGGGATCTCCTCCTACAGCCCCGTTTCCATCAGACACCCTTTCCTAAGGCAGGGCAGCGGCTGCAAGGGTAGTAGGGGAACGGATACCTCAGCAACCCGGATGTGATCCTAGGGAATGGACTGGAGAGCATTGTCTCAGGGACTCCCCTCCTCCTGGGTCACGTCAGAAAGGGAATGGGGCACTGAGAACCTCCAAGATCCTCTCCTCACAGCTACCCCCAGCCACTACTGCCCTAATAAGGCTAGGGTGGCATTTGCAACCTTTTATTTGCAATCCTAAGAGATAGAAGCTTTCTCCAAAAGGTAAGAGGAATGTCTAACAAAGTCAAGCAGTTCCATGAGCTGGGATCTAACCAAGGATATATATATTGTCTATACTTACAGTTGGTTTCTCTTTTGGTGAAACCATATGAATTCTCCCAGATTTACCAAAGCCTGCAGTGTCCAAGGGTTAGTCTCCATATTTTTCTGGTCTTACCACTAGCCCATGGAAAGAAAATTCCCACAAAGACAGGTGGAGCATTAAAACAAATGTCTCGATACAAGGGAGCAGGAGACAAAAGTCTTTTCCTGTGAAATGAACGTAGCCAGAATAGGTGTCCAAGCTGAAGCCTGAAAAAATCCCTCCTGGCTGAGCAACAAAAAGGACTCTCAAACTCAAAGGATGAAGAGCTGCCAGGTGGCAAAGTCTACCCACTGGAAAAAAAAACACCTCCAGTTTTGTGCTGGAGAAGGATGAGAAGGAAGAGAGAGTGCTTTCTTCCTGGTAAGTCTAATAAAGAACCAGGCCAAGCACAATGGAGAAGGAAAAGATGGTCTAGTCCCCAGCAAACACAAAAGGGCTCAACAGACCATGCTCTACCTTCTTCTTGAATTTAATTCCAAGGCAATAACTGAGTCATGACGGGAGTCTCTTGGTTGTTTCATTTATGGTTTTGGCACACATGGAAACAACACTGAAAATCCCAACACAAAATGTGCCCCTACACTGATAGGGACTATCATCCTACAGTTGTTAGGACAATTCAGTGTAAGCCCTCCTGACACAATTGTACAAACACAGCACCTTGTTTCAACTGCTGAGGAATTATTTGCCTGAGGCTTTCCAATATTACAACCCCAAGCTGTATAAAATTAAGAAAGAGATGTGATTAAAAA
Organism: Hafferia zeledoni; assembly: GCA_035583235.1. Taxonomy (NCBI): domain Eukaryota; kingdom Metazoa; phylum Chordata; class Aves; order Passeriformes; family Thamnophilidae; genus Hafferia; species Hafferia zeledoni. The sequence continues at coordinate 15,139,200 of JAWWEV010000115.1, read as the reverse complement.
AGAATGTTAATTATTAAACCAATTAATTTGAGTTTCTTGTCCTTCATGTTGAGTTTTCAGGATCTTTCAGCTACACTTGTTCAAGTGACCTCCTCGTTCCTAAAGCCTGCATTTTCAGAAAAACTAAATATCAAAAGACTTTTCAGAATAACTCTGAGAGCTGGCAGCATTTCCTGTTTCTCATCTCTCTGGTATGCACCAACACCTAAGGGAGTATTTGCAAAACCCTGAGATCACCATCCACAGCCCTTCAGGGCTTTTCTAGATATCACGCTGTGGTTACTTTCTTCCTTCAGACTTGGCTTTACAGACCACTTGGTGGTCCATGGCAACCTGGCAGGTTATGTGCTGTTGACTCATCTTTTCGGTTTTCAGATTTCTCTCTCAGTCAGACACTCAGGCAAAGCTGCCCAGACTCTGTCAGAAGAAGCCTGGACTGAGATGCGGGCACAAGCTTCTTACGTGTCTGCATGAGGAATTATTTCCTGAAGAGAGGTGTGGAAGTGCCATCCTGACAAAGAGAGGCACTAATGAGATGAGATGCAACAGATCCTCTGAAGCAGCTGCAGCAGGTACCAGAGAGGGAGAGCACAGGAGAAGGCAGTGCCTGAAGAGAAGAGAGGCGGCCAAGGAGCCGGGGCAAGGGCTGCACTCGGGGCACAGAGACAGAGCTGACACAACCGCATTTCAAAGGCACAGCAAAGAGAGATGTTCTCCACCACCATATTACACACTTGTTTTGAAAACAAATGAAAAATAGCCCAACAAACCCTCCTAATACTACTTTTCCATGTAAGCAGTTGCAGGTCTTGCCACTGGGATGTTGTCTGATGACAGGTGGGATATTGATTGGCAGGGGATGTGACACACAAGATGGGCTCTCTGTGAAGATGTGAACCACAGCTAGAGAAGTTTGAGAATCCCTGCTTTCAAGGTAACTAGAGGCAAAAAACTCCAGTTTTCACCTGTTTTCTCCTAAATTGCATTTTAAAGCTGAGAACATAAATAGTATGTTTATGACAGACTTGTCAAATCATTTGATTTAGGTTAAATCCTGAATGCTCAAGATATGATCAACCTAAAAGTAACTTTTTTATTACGGCTGTGCCACTTGTCCCCTTCTCTCTAGTACAAGGAGCAATGGATACTCATTAGTATTCCTACTACAAACTTAATGGCCATGCTCTTACTCTCTAGCTCTGTGCTAGACTCCCTGTTTTAGGCAGGATACTTGAAAAAAACAAACACACATCTCATCATGAATATGACAGGAAGAATACAGCAACTTCTGTCATACTTGAAAATGCAAGAAATTAAAATTCACAAGAAATCTCTTTTAAAATTGAGTAAATGGCATAAATCAAGTAATAACATGGTTATTAAAGTTTTTAAAATCCCCAAGTGCTATGCTGATGATGCCATATGTATTCGTAGATGGTATCTGGAGTACATATAAGACTTGTGAAATATTGTACTCTTGTACAATTGTGGCTCTTTTGTATAGAACATCCATTTCACAAACATAAAAAAGTACACAAAAAAGTGCAGGATAATATATATAATTTTTTTTTTTTAGCCAAATAACTAGGGGTCATGTAGTGCATTTGAAAGAGTACTTCAAAAAACCGTAACAGGTAGAAGTCCTATTAAACAAGCATTCATTCAGCATGAAAATAGTTTCTGATTTACATGTTTTTGTAAAATTATTTAAAAAGTCAAACAACCTGAGAACATGAGAAAGTAAAATCATTGAAAAAAATAATAAAATTTGCATAAATGTGGCAGGCTCATTTTGAAGTATTGAACTTTAACTAAAGTCAATTCTTCTGTACTTCAAAACATAATATTGGAGTCAAATCTACTTTAAAACCTGTTGTTTCGGTTCAAGGCAGGCTTCAAGTTTATAACATCACATATACATATAACTTTCAAGGACAATTTACCCACAAAGTCATTTGGACCAACTAACTTTTCCCCCCTCAAGGACAGGAAGAACACTTTTTGGACCTACAGTATCATTTATTTTTGAAATATCCAAGCACCTTTTGTTTCCACCTGATGCAGTTAAACCTCTCCACCTCTGATGACCACCAGCACTTAATACCCATCTAATGTTCATCATTGATGCCACAACCATTATGCTTTTAACAAAAAATCACCCACATACTTTAATGCTTTCAATGGCACCTACAACATCAAGTATTACAGACTTTAAAAACTCACCCTCCTGAAAATAAACAAATAAAATAATTGTGGAGCATCAGTAACCAGACAGTACTCTCAAATTTCAGAGATCTAGTCAATGGAGCCTTCCTCCATGTACTGTGCTCTGTTTCATGCAGTACATGGCTTTAGCCTGGCCAAATTTTTTTTCCCACTGAATCAGTAGAACAGCGAAGATCTTATTTTTTTTTCTTCTTCTTTTTTTTTTTTTTAAGCAGTGGCATATCAATGAGGCACAGATGTGTATTCCAACTCTGCATGGATGAGCACACTGTTCAATAGTGCTGGCTCACACGGTATCAGGGCAAGTTATCACTTCCCATGAAGGCACTCTTATCACCAGGGCCCAGAGAGGTGGCTGCAAATCGCAGCCTTTTTATTTTCAAGGCAGTTTTGCTGAACATTCAGGCTTCAAAGATTCACACTTCCAAAACTCTATAAGAGTTTGTGAACGCTCAATTTGCCAAAACTGTTTACAGTGTAATTGGGCACCGTACCTGTGTCCATGAGATAGCGAAGGCGCTTCTCCACCAGCGCGGCACGGGTGTCAATTTGCTTTTGCTCATTCTCTAGTGCTGCCAATTCTCCTACAACATACTGACTGGTGTCTTTGAACCCTTTCTGTTAAAGAGAACAAACAAGAAGAAAAAACATCACTTGTAAGTTGCATTTTTCCTTTCCACAAACACTTAGTAAGGCACTTACCTAAACAACCAAATATCATGCTCGCTACCAAAAAGCCAACACATTTCATAAACTTTACAATTTTGCCAAATGTCCTTATTTGTTTATTAAAACACCCTGGTTTTTTTCTCTAGGAAACATTTGATTTTGCATTTTTTTACTAACCGGTAGACATTTAAAAATTCCCTTAATTTATTTCTAAGTACATAAGAGCTGCTGTAACAAAGCATCATGAAAAGAAAGGTAATCCAAATAAAGCACTATTTAATGTGCCAATTCTACTTATTCAATTTTAAAATGTTAACTTTAGGGGCTAGAAGAACTAGCACAAGAGTCTCTAATGACAATTAAAAAGTGGGCTTTTAAGATTAAAACCAATCTGGCTTGTTTAGCTCCTTTGAGGCAGCTTTAAGGCCAGGGCTCCCCATCCTGGGCCATCACACCCCTCCGGGTTTCTCTGACTGCAGGAATTGGCCTGTCACACGGTGAGCTGTAAAAATACCACTAATTACCCTAATTGTGATTCTTATCCTGAAAAGTGGTGACAAACAGCCCCGGGGAGATGCTCAGGTGCCTCAGGTGAGCTCCAGCTGTCCTGCCTCTGTGCCAGGAGGTGGCTCTGGGATGTCCAGTGGATAAATCATACTGAACCTTACCAAGAAAACTGTGGGAACACTAACAAGTCAAGTTTGCCTCTTGCACCCTGTAACTCCCCAGCAATGCCCTGCAGATGACCACACAGGTCTCCAAGTGTTTCCAAAGTGGCCTGGCTGTCTCGCAGGAGCCCAAGCCAAGACATTCAGTATCTCCAGGTTATTCTCACGTGGCTCAACAAATTTCATGTGGCACAACACACAGTGTTGTGGCTGTACACACTGCTGAAATGTCATTCCTGAAGTATGTTTTTGCATAAGTTACAAAAAAAAATGTTACTCCTTCTAATTAACCTCATAGACTTTTTCCTCCTACGCCTGACCCAGAGCCTTGATGAATGTTTTAAATAGGGAAAAAAACCAACAAAAATGATTTCATGTTTCACCTGCACTCTGTAAAGGATGCAACAAAAATGACTGTCCTTTGGGAACAGAAAAATAAACAGGTTTTTTTATGAGGCTCATTTCCCTACTAGAGCCTAACTTGTTGCTGCATAAGAGTTCTTGGTTACTTTGAGCAAATGTTTTCAATTGCTTTTCTGTACATGTGTCTGAAATAATCAATTCAGTTTCATGTTCAGGCAACAGGCATAATATACACATCAGCATATTATTTCAAATAAAGACATGTTCAAAGTGAAAGCTAAAAGCATGGCTGAGCTTCCAGGCCCAGTAACAAGCACAGAACTTTGAAATTTGGGTTATCTGAATTTAAGAACGTTACGCCCTTATTAATTTGGTCCTTCTCTTCCTACACAGCAGCCAACAGTATCATCTCTAATGGAAAATCTTCTTCTGCCTGTTGCATAGCCAGAAAAACAACACCAAAACCAAAACTCCCTGAGAGCACCCCCTGCAGAAAGAAAAAAAAATCAGTCTGGGGAGCTGAAGTGATGTGCAATATATTGCCTTTCATCAACTATAATTAATTGAAAATAGTATGAAAACTTCCCTAATGTCAGCATGCATAATTGTTAACAATTGCTATTAGAAGATGAAAAGAAATGCTGTGTCAGGCTGTAATATCCCAAGAGTTCATGTGTATCATCTGCATATATAATGTGAATTCACTGTGCCAGACCTTTTCAGCTCTGCAAAAGTACAACTGGACTAAAAATAACTCTGGCTCGTAAAAAGTTCAGTGTTTTGGTGTAGATACGACAGCGGTACAAAATTTCTCCTCACCTCTAGATTGCTTCAGCAAAAATGACAAATGTGTTCAGATAAACTGTGGAGAGCAACAAACAACCACCCTCAAAGGCTGTGTTGCGCTTTCAGACAAAAAAAATTCAGGTTAAAACTTGGCTCTTCCTGCTTCTGTCCCGCAGCTGTCCATCAAAACCAGCTTTCTCCCTGCGGTCTATCAAATATTTCCCTCACAAATCAATTTTACACATGATCAGCCCATACCCCTACTGAGCTGAACCTCCCCGTTAATTAAGTGAAGAAATTACCATATATATTATATTAATGCAAACATCATTCAGCTAGTAATTCACGGCTGATCTGGATAATGGAAAGGTTGAACACCCATTAACCCAAGCCAACAAAATGGGTTGGCTGAGAAATTCTAGCAGGTCTCATGTGACTCTTCCCTCTAACTGCAGCTCTGCGGTATCTGCTATTGTAATAATTAAAATCCTCCCGGTAGATCAATACTGGAATCTCTTTATGGGAAGTGCCCTGATGGAAATGTCTCAAGGAAGCTGGGGCTGTGGAACTCTGAAAAATTCATTTTTTTTATCTGACAATTATCACCACACTGCAGACTAATTCAACAGTGCACCCCTCTCACTCTGCTTTGAATGCACTGGAGATTGACATCTAAAAAACCCTAACATCTCATTTTAACAAATAAAGGCACTATTTCCACATACAGTTTGGAATTATCAGCAATCATGAAACCAGACAAAAAATTAATATACATTAAGCACTTCATCTTCTGATGGCTTCCTCTGAGTCTCAGCTATCGCAGCCTTCTCCTCATTTCCTCTCTTTGTATCTTCCTGTATTGATCTCTGCCTTTTCATCTCTTGAAAAAAGGGAAAAGACATGTAAAATTATTATAAAGCTTGATATTTATGTATTGAAATGTGGACTTACATTATCGGGTTTTCATATATTTATTGTTAAATATTATTAAATCATAAGATGGGAAAACAGGTTTTATATTTTCTCCTACCTGGTCTGCTCTCCACGTATTGACTGAAAGACTGGAGCTGAGTTTTCCTGACGGTCGAGTCCTTGCTGAACACAACGGGATTTCTAAACCGTTCTGCTGCTTTTTGTGGTAGCTCAGCACGATGTTCTTCTGTTCCATTCTGCTGGGAAAAAAACACGCACACAACAGTTTCTTTTGTTTACAGGCGGGAAGACATTAATTTGAAAGGTACGTTTTTTTGAGGGGACAGGACACAGCTTTTACAGAGTGGATTTCACAACTTGGGCTGTGGTTTATACTGGATGAAAGTATCAACTGCAGGGAAAAAAGTAGAAGAGTGATTAACTTTTCCTTTTTTTTTTTTTCCTGTTTAATGTGTGGTGGCAACAGCTGCTTTTTGCTCTGTGGGCACCCTCCTGCAGAACTCACTACTTCTTTACCGGGCAGACCTACTCATTGTGACCGGCATTTGCCAGCAATGCCGATTTTAAACAAAAACCCCCTCCTTTGCACCTCTGCCTTGCCAAGCACCGCCCGTGCTGCTGCCAAGTCGAGGCGTCCCTCTCCCTGAACACGATCTCTATCATTTTAAAGCGTGTTGCCTTCAGCCTCTCTCCCAGCCCGGTACAGAAATCTGTCGTTTTCTGTAGTCCCATAGACTTGTACGACAAGAAGAACTAGTTTCTAATTTTATGCCCATTGAGATAAACCACTAATGCTGGATGAAGTCTAAAAGGTAGGATTATAATGCTACCCCACTGAACTGCATTTCATCAGCTATAACTTTCCAAAGCCAGATTTGTAAGTAAGCCCTTTACAGCTAAGGAAACTACAATTATCTTTTCCAGGGCTTCCTATGTTAATACTGGTAACAAATTCAAATGATTCTATCAACACAAAATATCCCAGAAGACTGAACCACTGTGGTGTGTGGAAACTGCAGATACCGAGGTGCTGTGTACCAAACAAATATTTCATTTTATACCTAATCTTTTATTATTTTTATTAAGTGTTTTGAAAGTAAATAGGGAAAGGCTAAGATGCATGACTAATAGCTAAGCCTGCTGAATGCTGAAACTGGTTATCAAAAGCTACCAAGACTTTGCCCTTCCTCTGCATTGAGACAATTGGTAATGAGGGAGTTCTCCAACCGCCTATTCTCTCGCCTCAAGGAGGCCGGGGATACACAATCCCCAAGGGAAGGTAACAGTTTATCCTTTTCCACAAACACAGAATGCCTCATTTAGAAACCTGTAAACTGCATTTTATTAAAAAACAAATCCACCTCAATGCCAAGAGCTCCATGAGAACAGATGGACACCATATATTCCTTATAACGCCGCCTTTTCAACTCCTCCTTAGAAAAGACGCACGCAGAGATAAACTGTTAAGTTGCACCTTTTTGTGGGAGTACCTCAAAAAGAATCAAGTCCTTCACAAAAGCTTTTTATGAAGTGAAATCTCATTTTTGTTAGGTTAGGTGATACCAAATTACCCTAAGAGGCGGCCTGGGTGTCATTTCGCAGAATTCGGCTTAAACAAGTATTGCTTATACCCTGGATGACTTTTCAGCTGCACTAATCAGGTGGTTATGATTCTGGTTAAATAAAAGGTGGTTTCCTGTTATTAGCACAATAACCATCTGACAGCCTAAACCAGAGTCTTTACCAAAATAAACAAACATGACTAATTTTTTTAGACCTGGCAACATGCTAAAATATCAGTGTGATTAGCCAGTAAATCCCATTTTAAGAAACCTTTTTATGACTGGGGACTTCTGCCACTTTACAAATGTATTCCTCTAAGCCCACTAATTCAGTTAGCCTTTTCAATCCATTGTATTATTCTTGGGCCAGCTTCATTTTGCATTAAATCCACTGCAGAAAGCTAAATTGAACGCAAAAATCAGACTTGATCCAGGCTTCCTTTTGTTCAAAGATAGAGACCGAAAGTCCTCTGCTGCTGCCACACACTTTCATCACCAATTTATAGGAACCGACAGTGTAAGGGAAAAGCAATGAAAGTCATTGTTTTGGGACTTCAAAGCATCTCTGTATCTGGGGAAGGAAATCCTTTCAGTCAGCAGTGCTCTCCCCACAGACTGCAGGTGGGTGAAAAGTTATACCCAACTGGAAGTGCCCCAGAGCCATAGAGATATTAATGACATACAGGGACTAGTTAAAAAAAATAGAATAGTAAGAACACAAGGGTCTAATTAAGAAAATGAAACGGAAAATTGATTGGTGGGCACTTTATGCTGAAGTGGTGAACATTAGAAATAGGCAAAATGCCCACATACACCACATACTTGTGTCTGTTTTTCTCAGAAGCACTCATTGAGCACCCAAACTATGTACGCCTTTAAAGTGTACCATGGCTTAATTTTAATGCAGGAAAAACAGAGGACTAGGACTGGGAGGGAAGCAAAACCCTGAGAGTCCAATCCTGCTCCCATTCAAGTCAGGTAGAATCTTGCTGCTGACTGCACTAGCAGCAGGATGGAGTCTGTTCTGCATTTCTGGTATCAATAACAACCTGAGTAGGCAGAATTGAGAGCTGCCTCTTAAATTTGTTAGTGTTTTCCCAATGACAAGTACCATGATTAAAAAAAAAAAGGAAAAAAGGAAAATGTGTTGATTAATAAATAGGAAACCCCCAGTGCACTGCAAACCATGTAACTGCACTGCCATGAAGATTTTCTGTGTTTCTGACTCTGAAGGATTTGATAAGAAATTATTTTCCTCCTCACAAAATACAAACCCTCAATCATAACACACAGGTACCAAAACAAAAGCATTAAGCAAAACTTACCTTCATGTCTTGCTCTGAGCTATCTGTTACAGTTTTCTGAGCAGCACTGGAGAGTGAATTTGCCACCTGTGGCTGAGCTTCTAGGAGCTTCTTCAGCTTCAAATCCACCAACTTACTGTTTTGTTCTGCTAAATATGCAAATACCACATACAACAGAGTGAGATGCATTTCAATGCAGAGTTGCTACAACAATGTAGCAATTTAAAAAGTAGACTTAATTCACTTCGCTACTAAAGAAACTATAAACTAGAAGGAATTTTTTTGCCATTGGGATTGGTGCAGGTTTGTGTAATGTACATAGATATTCCTAAGTTTTCTCAAAAACTACATATAACACTCAGCTGAACAAGTAAACATACTTGCAGACAGCAGATGAAAAACATAGAAAGTAGACAATGTTTAAAATTACTCCCAATGCATACATACCTATACTTTGGTATAAAAACACACTTAAAGAGGCACTTATTTTAAGATGATATCTAACAAATTATCACATAATTTACATACTGATAACTCCTCAAATTTATTAACTACTAATTCATCCTAAGGCTTCGCAGCAGTTTCTCAATGTTAAAATTTCAGTATCAAAAAGGACAACTTTTTAGTAATAATTTACTATGATTTGTAGAATATGTGGAAACTGGAGAGTCATAAACACTTGAGAACTGCATTGAAGGGACATATTCATGGTCTGCTGAAGCCCCAAAATTTGTATCACCAATTTTAGCAACTTGGATCAGAGACCAAACAAATAATAGTTGAGAATTTTACCTCCCAGCAATGCTCCTTCTACATGTGAATGTTGACTATATGAATTTGTAACACACCTACACACATAGTCACCTACATACACACACATCAGGAGAAGGGTGTTAATGACAAGGTGCAGCACAGGACTGTGGAGCCAACCCTGGGCAGGGAAGCAGAATGACACTGGTGCAGAAGCCCCCAGACACACACTGTACGTGCAGTCCCACATGAGAAATCACCCCTGAACTGGAGCAAGTGCAGCATCACCTGCACACCCGATGCACTTACACCTGGCCCTTGGGTCAAAGGCAGAGGAAACAGCAGCTGGTATGTTTTCCTATATGCACAACCTGAGTTTTTCACTGCAGGCTGGTGACTTCTGGCTGGTGTGGAAAGTGGAGTCAAGACTGTTTTGCCACACAGCTCCTTCCAAGGTTTGGACTGCTCCAATTCCTATCAGCCAAAACATTTTTGGCATGCTGGCAATCAAATGCTGCCTGCCTCCAGCAGCAACGGGCTGGGCTGGATTCTGCTCAGGGATAGTTTCCCTTTCCTCTGGCACACCCATCCAGGGTGTTCTTAATTGAGGCTCACATGTAAGTACATGCATGTTCTTGTGGGTTTATACATAAACACCATGTAATAACTATGATATAAGAGGTTCACAACAGCAACAACAGCATATGGTAGAAATGCTGACAAATATAGACAGAAAGAACACTTAAAACCAAGAAGCAGTAAAATAAAGTTTTCTCTCTTGGAACGGACTACGATTCAGCAGGGGACAAACTAATTAAGATGGTCTACAATGATCCCAAATGTGAAATACTCCTTACAGTTTTAGTTTTATGTGTTCCCAAGAGATTCAGTCTTCCTTAGAACTTGCTATGAATTGGCAGAATTACACCAAAATCTGTGGACTCTTATTTCTATCACAGCATTAGACTGCTTTCTGTATCACTGCCCATCCTCTTTCCTACTTGTCTGTTCCTTTGGCTTCTGTGCAGATTGAACTGCAAAATTATGTCTGAGCTTTATTTTCAGAATGTCTTCCCATGGGGGACCTGAAGCACTGGGTAGTGGGTTTGTATCCCTGAGAAGGTATCTCTCAGAAAAGAAGGTTCACAGAAATAAATGTTGGTAAGTCACTGGGGCAATGTGACAGGAATATTCACTTACTGATTTCTTCTAAAATCAACTAGTTTTTATGAGTAAATTATTTGACGGGATTTTGCTCTAAGCAAGCTAAATCCCAGTGCTGGAAACACTAAATATATTTTCTTACGTGTCTGGAAATTCTCAAATAGAAAAAAAATAATGGACACGACTCAAATCCTTTGCATCCAAACAAGACTAGAAAGTTCTATATACACATCACTGTTGGTTTAATTTTCTAAGGAACAAACACTAAATTAATTCTGATGTAATGTATTATGGACTACACACTCAGGCCCAGCTGGCATGGGCAGAATCAAGTCAGAGGATGCTGAGGATGTTCTCTCTTGTACAGCCTGTTTCATGACACAGTCCTGTGTTGGCCAAGCCCCTCCAGGCTCGAGCCGGCCTGCAGTGAGCAGAAAGGCCCTGGCAGAGAAGCCCACCACAAACAGAGTCCCTGGGCACTCCCCAGGGCTGCCTGGATCAGGCAGACTTGTACAGAGAACAAACTCCTTCAGCAGCTCTCTGTAAGCAGAGGAGCCTCTTATGGGTGGGCAATTCCTATTGCATCTTTGAGGTGTAGCTCCTTTTAAAATAAGCAACTCCTCTGTAAGATTCCAACATATTTACCATCGAATCTATCACCTGAACTCCAATTTGCTTGGATATTTTTGAAAGGGGGAAATACTACTCCCATGCTTTAATGTGTTAATAAAACCCCTATTACCTGAACATTGTAAAGTAAATAGGACTAATTTCGTTCCAATTCATACCTCCATGCCCCCACTGGAGCAACAAGGCATAAATCCTTGAACTGATTCTTGGGAAGGAAATGGAGGGATACCAAGTCTATACGAACACAGAGAGACACATTTGCTCCTCTTCCCTGAGCAAAGGGGCCAGGATGGCAGTGCAGAGAGTGGCAGCTGTACTCACCCATGCCATTGCACACTCCTCTGCCTGCCTGGCACAATCCAGGCAAGGTGCTTTCGGGTGGCTCTGCTTTACCAGTCTGGCCTGGGGTGCCCTTCCCCACGACACAAGCAACAGACATTTAAATCTGCCATTGTTGAAAATACTGATTTTGTTGATTTTAAATTCCAGCTAAACATGAATGCAGAATATTAAGCATTAGGGTTTAGAAGACTTGAAAAGGCAGAAGGCAATAAATCTGACAGAAAGACAAGCAGCACAACAGTACTTATATGATGATGGAGTGTTAGTCATGCAAAATACACAAAATAGCCATTATTTAAATTACCCGTTGAATCAAGGTCATTTTCTAGGTTAGTAAGTTCATCTCCACCTCCAGAAACAGAGCATTCAGGAACCTCCTCATTAGTATCTATCTCAATATTATCATCATCCTCATCCTCATCTGTAGGAACATACAGTATTAAGGTTAGTATTTTCATATGTACATGCAACACACCACTAAAAAAAAATGAATGCTTTAGAGAACAAGCTGAGTTATGATAAAAAATGCAAATAATTAAACAAGTCTGAAAGGAGATTTCATTCTGTCCACTCATGGATTTATCTTTAAACTGATGCAATTCAATAAACACATGGGGGTCCCTGCTGGAAACTCCTGCTACAATAAAGGTAAAGTCTGGCCTCAGCAGTGACTGTTCTTTGTGTTGAATCTCAGTAACTCAAGTCAAAATAATTTCCCCTAGGCACCCAGTTCTCCCTAATGCAGAATGTGTGCCAAATACAGCATGTGGCAGGTTCAGCTGGTTTGGCCAGCAGAAGCATCTGTGGGCTGTGGTCTCCTGAGAAAGGCAGCAGTTCCAGGTACTGAGTCCCCAGCTCAGTGAGACTTGCTAGTCCTCATTTTGCACAGTGTATCACAGAGCAGTGACCACTGTACCTTGCCAGTGTGTTAAAGCCTCCTACCACTTTTGACACAAGGAGGCCAACTACGTTCTGGAACATCATGCTTAGTGAGTACCAATGTCAAGTGTAGCAAGGGCAAGCTCACAGATTGCTGCGTTCACAGAATCACAGAGCAGGTCAGGTTGGAAGGGACCACAGTGGGTCACTTGGCCCAACCTCCCTGCTCAAGCGGGGCCATCCCAGAGCACATGACACAGGATTGTGTCCAGATGGTTCTTGAACATCTCCAGTGAGGGAGACTCCACAACCTCTCTGGGCAAGGCAACCTGTCCCAATGCATGGTCACCCATATAGCAAAGAAGCTCTTCCTCATGTTCAGGTGGAACTTCCTGTGCATCAGTTTCTGCCCATTGCCTCTTGTCCTATTGTTTGGCACCACAAAGAAGAGCCTGATCCATCCTCTGACACTCTCCCTTCAGATACTTGTAGACATTGAGGAGGTCCCCTCTCAGTCATCTCCTCTCAAGGCTGAACAGGCCCATCTCCCTCAGCCTGTCCTTGTAAGACAGATCCAATCCCTTGCTCAAATTTGTAGCCCTCCACTGGACCCACTCCAGAAGCTCCATGTTTCTCCTGTCCTGAGGAGCCCAGAACTGGACACAGCACTCCAGGTGATCCTCACCAGGGCTGAGCAGAGGGGCAAGATCTACTCCCTTGACCTGGCAATGCTTTTCCCCAGAATCTGATTGGCCTTCTCGGGCACAAAGACACTGCTGGCTCATGGACAGCTTGTTGTCCACCAGGACCCCCAGGTTCTCTTCCACGGAGCTGCTTTCCAGCAGGTCAGCCCCCAGCCTGTATGGGTGCCAGGGGTTATTCTTCCCCAGGTGCAGGACCCTGCATTTGCCCTTGGTGAACTTCAGGCAGTTCTTCTCTGTCCATCTCTCCAACCTGTCTAGGTCCTTCTGAAGGGCTGCACAGCACTCTGGGTCACTCCCACACTGAATACCCAGTACTTCTGGGTACTGTCCCAGACCACTCTGGGGTATCAGCCACTCCTCCCAGCTTTGTGTCATCAGCAAACTTGCTGAGGAGGCATCTGCCCCTTCATCCAAGTCATTGATGAATAAGTTAAAAGTGATTCACTGCATTACTTTTAATCAGCATTGTTTGTAAGCTACATGCGTTTTAAATAAAATAAAAATTGTAATTATATTTTTATGGGATCTTTCTACCAAGTTTCTCAGAGAAGCTTATGAATATCCCTCATAAATGAGCCCCATAATGTTTTATGAAGTAGGTGATTATTATAATTACAATTATGATGATGATGTAGGTAAATTATGGCACAGAAAGAGTAAGTAACCTGAGGAAGATCAAATAGCAAGTTCTGAACTGTGAAGCAGATCCCAGAAAAAATCCTGACTCACATTTTCAATAGAAATATATAATAAAATTCAAGTCCATAAAAACTAGATTAGTACTTTCAAAGTAAATAAATGCATTGTGTTTACTCACACTTAAATCTCATATCAAATGCTATCTACACTTGTTCAGACTTATACAAACATTGTTATCCTATGTATGCATGCATGTGTGTAAAAATGATAAAAAAGAGTAGGCTGGAGTGTGTCTGAAGAAACAAGACATACAGTAATTATAGGAACTTTAAACCACCTAAAATAGGAAAAAACACTAATTATAAAGACAGGGCATGGCTGCATTTAAACACTGTATAAACAAAAAGGATCCAAAACATAATATCAAGATGCCATAACTGTGAATACCAGAAGTTTGTACTGGGATTGGTGCTGATCATTCCTCATCAGTCTTGAAGGCACACTGAACCTCATTCCCAGACCTGCAGTTTGCAGTTCAGACCCACACTGCTGCCACAAAGGTCATACAATTGTATCTTTACCTCTTTATCTCCACACCCCCTGTAATTCCCGTTTTAGGAGTTGACATTTTAATGTCTACTACTCTTTTCTAACCTAGGACCTGACAGGTGGTGCTTCAGGTGTACAAGCTGGTGGGTGGAAACACTCAGAACTGTGTGACACCCTTTCTATCCCCACTGAAATTCCCCCAGGTGATCCTGTTGTTTCAGGTAGTGCAGAGGTCGGTGAACAAAGCAGAAGGGCACAGCATGATCATCATGAAGTGGAAAAAGGGATAAAGGGTAGAGGGGTAAAAAACACACTGAAAAGAAAACAGAGCATGGTAAAGCAGCAACAGCAACAATTCTGATGGTTTAGAGTTTTCTTCAATGCATCTCTGCTGTTTCTGATGAGAAAAAACTTCACACACAACTCGAAATCCTTCAGGATGGCGTTGGAGAAATTCAGTGGCATTTGGGTCATGGTACTCTCAAACACATCCTGGAGCTCACAGGGGCACACTCAGAGCAGGACTGGGCTACTATGGACATTTGGAAGAGGTGGAAGAGAAAGAAAGAGACACACCATTGTGGCAGAGGGAAACCAAATCCACCTTGAACCTAGAAGAAGGTTCTGGAATCACCCAAACGAGTCAGCTCGCCAGGTCAGCTCACAACTACCAGTCATCCCACAGGATGCTGGATGTGTTAAAACAATCTAAACAGGATGGCAGGGTTTAAGACTCCTTGCATACTAAGGGAATGCTTACATCAGATTATTTGATTTTCTTTAATTTAATATAGCAAGATGAGATCAGAGGCACTGCCTTTGACACCACCATTTTAGGAAACAAAAGAGATGGGTATGTCGAAGACACCAATTTCTAGTATCAGATAATGACCTGACCTAGTATTTAATTTAAAGTTGGCAGACTTTGACTGAATATGATTATCAAGACATTTACACTTTATTTTTAAAAAAATCAATTAAAAACAGTAATTTGAAGTTATTTCAGAAACTTTCAAATATCTTTAAAAATCTTGATTCCTTGATTTAAAGTACTCTAGGGTTTTTTTCAAGGGTTTTGTTCTTCCAGTGTAATAAAAGGGAAATGTGTTTAGGGAGCATGTTACAACAAGATTTTGCAATTATAAATGATAAAAGGAACAACATGACAAAGAGATAACAGATATCTTTCATGAAAAGAACAAATTGCTAATGTGAAAAATTTAAAGCACTTGGTCCAGAACCAGGGCACATATTTAGAAGAGGACTGAAGAAATGCTTCTTTGAAAAGTATGTAAATTTGAATCCTAGAAAGTCAGCAAAGCTTTACTATGTCATGAAGAAATGAACAAAATTAGAGATAAAGAATTAAGTCAACAACCAAACAGTTCTGACCATTACCTATCCAGCATGGACTGCAGTCTGGACTGGAGAGAGTGAAATAAGTATCTTTTGGAACCAAATGGATATGGCAGAATGGTGGTGGAAAAAGATCCATGGGCATTTTATAGCTCATCTCTTATTCAGATTAAGGCCAGGTTTAATTTGTGGTTAAACTGATATTCTCTTGACTTGGTTGAGGCTTGTCCACATGAGAAGCAGTTGCAGCAGATGGCAACAATGTCTAGACTAAATCAAAACGGAATAATTTCCACAGAAAAGCAAAAGCATTGATGGGGCTGGATCACATTACTGGAAGAAGCACATGGAAGCTGCCATTGGAGCTGCACAAGCAGTACTTGCTGTTTAGGGAAGATGCCCCCAGCCTTCAGGATTGTCTCTGGGAAATCTTTCAGGCTTGTGGATAGTGAGATATTCAGTTTATTTACTTTCAGGTACAGAGTTCGCTTTAAGGCTACAGGATGTGACAGGAGTCTCTGAACAGTAATAAAGGCAACAAAGGCAGGGAATGGAAGAAATGCAGAGTTGAAATACTGGTTCCATGTACAAGAAATCAGATGTCAGGACATGAAATTACAGCAGTAACTGCCAACAGATAAAGTGCTGCCTGTTAAAATTATTAAACTGAGGACTTAACACTGTTTCATGAGTTGGAGACTAAGCATGATGAGTAAGCCTGTGCTACCAGGTTACATTCCTTGAAAATCATTGCCTCAGAAGTGAAATCTTGAACGTACCACCCTGTCCTCCCTTCACTGCCTACTCACCACCCCCAGATCCAAGCCATACCCTCACAGAGATGCCATCTCAAATAAAGGATGGAGATGTGCCAGGGAGTAAAGGGAACAGCTCCCCAAGTCCCAGAACAGTAGATGGATGTTCCATTGCACAGGGACAATACCTAGATATGTCAATTCCTTTGTCCCATTGCTGCTAGGAAATTTGGATTTCTATCTTGATACTGTCCCTGGATCCATCTCAAGGCATCCGCTTATCAGCCTGAAGGTAGTAGGACATCTAATAAATTGGAAGCTGCCATCCCAAACCCTCTGGCAGTTGGCAGGAAGAGGTATTTTCTGTCTCATATGCCAAATAACCTATGAAAAAGACTGGATTTCATAGCTAGGATGCTGCTTATCCAGGAAAGTTTCAACTTGCCATAGGCATTTGAGTTTTTCAGACCATGATTAAATAAAGCCTTTTAACAGAGAATATTGCACCAGTGCCAAACTACGAAATTCTTAATGAGCACATAGAAACAATGAAAGAGATCACATTTTTACCTACAATCATAAGGAAGAGTTAGTCTTTTAAAGCTCTAGAATCTCAAAGCTGAAATGTCCTTTTTTAAACTTCTAAAATAATTGAATTGAGAGAGAGAGGAAGATTATTTGGTATTCCTTTTTGTAAATTAAAAAGCAATTGTAATCAATGCAGAAGAAGAGATTAATGAAGCATAATGGTCAAGAGAGCTTGGAAGACATAAGATATCACAATAAGCTTGTCTTGGGTATTGTACAGGAAATACAGGACTATCACAGATAAAAACCCTACTAAATGTGCATGCAGTTAGGAAGAACATTCAGAATTCAGTTGTAACAAGGAGACTGTCCATTATAGCCTAATGTTTTGTATAAATTCAAAAATGAAAAAAGACAACCTAAAAATAATTCTAAATTTTGTTTGCTAAGTGTTGGGTGCCATTCCACAGAACTACTACATTTTGGAAGAACGAATTTCTTGAGTGGGGATCTAGTGTGGCACCTGATGTTACCAGTGGTGTGGTGGAACTATGTGGAAGATGTGTCATCCTTTTTGAGGAGTAGTAAGTAGAACAAAATGCTATAAAATGCACACTGACGTGAAAAGAGCAAAGAGGAATAAAACAAGATGGGAAATGAAAATTTTAAGCCCAAGAGAAGTTCAAACAGATTAGCCAAACTACTGTATGGACAAAGAAAAATCAAAGTAGGAAATCAAATAAAGGAGATAACTCAAAGCATGTGTAAAAGTAGAAAGCTGTGAAATTGGTGCACTGGATAAAACCCAACAGGTATAGCGGTGATAACTTTGAAAACGAGCTGCCATCAGTACTGATACTGTCTCCTTTAAATAACACTGAACTCTCTGGGTGCACATGCAATCTCCCTCTATAAATACCTATGTCTTTTAGTGCACATGCACAGCTACCTCTGAGACTGTTTACAGTTTGAAGGAAGGGCAGGAGGAGCAATGGCAAAACACAGAGGAAAATGTGCACGAGAAGGCCACATCCCCCAAAGCACCACACTGAGATATTTAGCAACACTGCAAGTGAGTCACTGTGACTAAACAGGGTCACTGCTGTGCAGCTGAGCACCCAGAATACACCCAGACAGGGCACCTTACTTTGAGGGGAGATACGACAGGAACAGCTATGTACAGGCATGATGAAACAGTGAGGAGGAAGGTGTTAAATAACGTAGGATGAGGAGTCATAAACTGTGAAAAGGGATGAGGAACACCATAGTCTATGTAATATCCAAGGACTGTGTCATTTGGCTCAGCCTGTCTTACTGCCTCCCCATCAAGGATGTAATTTCCCTATTTACCACAAAAGAGAGTTGTGTTGGCAAGCCTGGCTTACTGGGCAAAGAGAGTAAAACTGAGGAGCAGACCCAAAGGGACATGTACAACTCACTGCTTTCTGCTTGGTCTTTAATGAACACAAGCATAGGGTTTAGGGTGCAATAAGACTGTATTTAACTATTTATGCATATAAAACAGTAGAGAAGAAACGAATATTTTTGTTGAATCTACATGCACTGTGAGCATAAAGCTGGATTTTCTTTACACTTTGACTTATGATTACGTGTTAGCATGAGGAACACTATTTCCCCTTAGAATATGCAGAAGACATTAAAAGAGCAAGAAGAAGCCTGCACTGCAGTGTGTGCTCAGCACCCATCTGAGTTTGAGTGACACTGCATTACTCCAGCTCACAGCACTGGCAGGTGTATGAATTTTAATGACATTTCAAAGTCAGTTTAATAACATTATAGCAATATTACAACTCAAAACCTGTAAATGCAAGTGGTATGTCAAAAGACTGCCATTTAAAATCAAAAGGTTATGCCCCTGCTTCTCACAGGCCACCTTTGAAATTCTTTTCCCAAGCAGTTTTTTGAATGCATTTACCAAAAAATAACATTTCTTAAGTATTTTTAATGTTGTTTTACCCCCAAATTATGTCCATGCTCCTGTATAAAAATATTTATTGAAGAGAACCAACAACCATAAAATTGTGGGCAGTGACAAATCTGTAAATAATGGGCCAATACGAGTTACTTGTTCACAGAACATCTTTTTCTTTCAACCACATATATGCTTTTGTTTAAATTGCTGGAAAATAAGTGACACAACACTGATTGAGGAAACACATCTACAGCCAGGTCTTCTGATATGTTCACCTGATGAACAACAGTGTTTTGAAGTGTGAATAAAAGTGATACCCAGAGAGGTCTCCGGTTTGTGGGTTGCCATAGGAATAAGATACAAGGTTCCTCAGCTCACCTCCAGATGCCTTTGACCTTTCTTTCAACTTTTCTGCAGCCATTTCAGTGTAGCTGGGAAGTTCTGACATCTTCACTCCAGATCGAGCTTCTGCTATTAGCTGACGAGCTCTCTCTCTCAGCTGCCGACGCCGCTCTTCATCTTGCTGCTAAGATATATTGAACAGTTGCCAACTCGGTAATTGACAGAAATGCAATTTCATTCTCAATCTGATCATCATGATAGGAACTGGTTTACAGCATGGTGCTTGGCCCACATTATAAATAGGACGCTCGATATCAGTTGGGTGTCACACCACAATTTTTAAAGACATCCATGCATCAGATTTTTTTTTTTAAAGCATTCCCCAAATTATTACTGCATTCGAAACCTAATGATTCGCTATGTAAAGCTTTTATACATTATGTTCTATAAAAATACCTTGATGAAAATTTGCAGACACTTCAGTCTTATAGTAATCACATTTAATGAGCGATTTGAGTGAAGTTTAACCGTGGCTATAAAACAGTTTTGCTAAATTGAATTACTCATTTGAGTAGTACTCTCAAATAGAGAGAACTGAAAGGAGAAGCCAGATGTTGCTCTTGGTTGCTCCAAGCACCAAGCTGACTTCAAAGTGTAAAGTGGCATCAAATCTGAGGCATGTTCTTTGACTTCAAGGGATACTATTCTCTTAAAAAAAAATAAACTAATGAAAATTACTGGAAGAACAATAGGTGCTGTCAGAGCAGAAAAGACTTTGCATTGCTTTAAAACATCTTACTACTGGGGCTTTGGTCAGCAATTAAAGAGATCACACTGGAGCCATGCCAGATAGTGCTGTCCCGCTAAAGCTCTTAGAAGCACGATAATATTTCACTTACAGACAAAAAGCAAAGTTCTGCAGCATGAAATTTTGTAAAAGACTAACCAACCACACTAAATAATATTAATAAAAAGATTTGTTTAAACATATCTACAAGACTTCATGAAACCATAAGGGAAACCGCTCCAGTTTCCAATTTAAACAGGGTATTCTTTCAGAGTTAGGACTGTTTTTCGCCTCCCCTCAATGTCAAAAATGCTCCTAAGTGCAACAAAGTCAGTGCTTGGCTTTAAGTCTAACCTGCCAATAATTTTGTATTATTGACATAATGACCTGGATAAATCCCAGGTACAGGCTGTTGACCTGAACTAAACGGAATATAAAAACTGCCTAATTCTGGAGAGCCACCCTGGCAGCCTTCCCACCGACCCAGAAACTTGAGCATCCCACACCTGCAGACACTGGTGAGAGCCTCTGCTAAGTGCTATTTAGTTTAAGCAATCATTAATAAAACAAGCGCAAAATACTAATTAGGTACATTTTATCCATTTCCATGTAAATTGTTTGTTTGTAGCTATTTACTCAGCATTGTTCTCGGCACAATAGAAAAAATGCAAATGACTGAATCAGAATGCAGCCCTAATGGGACTTTCTGTTTATAACCATTAGCCCAGAGGTGTGCTGTAATTCAATCCTCAAGCAGCAAGATTTAGCCTCATTAACAGCTTGCATGGGCAGGTTACAACTCATAAAACCCTACAGTAAACAAAGTATATGGACACAGCACAATATCTCGCCTCTGAGTGACACAGTCCTGATTCCCTATCAGATTGCCTTGATTTACTTTTCTCCTAATGTCCTCCCCTGGAAAGACAATTCTGCCTGGGCCCTGCGAGGCAGCGGGATGGCACATGGGCTTTGTTTGCTTTCTCACCCTTTAACTTCCCAGAGGGCACAGAGCAACAGTTCTATCAAAAAATTATTTGGGAAAGGACACATTAGGAAGACAACTGGAAAGTTTCCCCCCCTCCCTCGTCCTATGCACTATAATAGATCAATTTAATTTAATTCTAGCCAGCCAACTGACACAACAAATGGTTTTATTTTGACCCACAGTATTTAGTAACATTAATTACATTGAATCTTACATGAAATAAAACTGCTCCAATCTCTAATATTCTTAATTTCTGGGATATAGGAACTTGTGGGTTTGACTTAAATGACTTTTAAGAAGAAATGTCCAAAATTAAGATTTCTGTGTGGCTTCACATCGAACAACTTAATCTACTTCAGCACGTGCAGTTTAAATTAAGGCCAGTTAAGTGTTTGTGACAAAAATGCCCTAAACTGAGCAGGCTGATTTCTCCCCTCTCCTTCCCTCCCCTGCTCCTGAAAGAGAACTTGTATCCTGAATTATTAGCATAGTCATTAACATCCCGGGGATCTCCAAGCAAACACAGATTATGGTGGGTTGTGTTTGTGCTGATTAAGCCAATCATCACCAGCGGATAAGAGAAAAACCAGCCTAGTTCTTGCTTAAATTCAATTCAGGTATTTGAACCCTCGGTTACTGAGCTTGGCAGGAGAAACACTGGTGGAAGGAGCAATGAAACTGAGAGCAGAAAAAGCAGATAGATTAAGTTTTGAGGTACAGAAAAATTATTAAACAGCGTATCAATGTAGAATTTGGAAAGGAAAGCGCTCAGGAGAGGTATGGAGGCATGAACAAAGATATTTAAAAAACCCCAGGTGACACGAGGAGAAGCACTGCATGAAGAAAGCACCAGGCAAACACATATACAGTGATTTTTTTCCCCTCTGTACAGCTGAAAACTCAGTAAAATCTTTCACCCTCTGACATGAATGCAACATGCCAAAGAGACATTAAAGTTTGCTCTGTTATTTTCCCCCAACTACTTTGTAATGGTTTAAAGATCTGCCATGCAGATGCACAGCGAGGAAAACTTCACTATTTAAGGACAAACTCCTCAAGAATAAGTAATGTAATTCCTTGTTTCCCTCCTATAAAAATGTATTGGTATGCAATTTTTATATTTCACAGTTCACTGACATCTCGGCAAGCTTTCTTCCACTGCTTCAATGGTGCTACTTTTAATTTTATCCTCCTTAGTCCTAGTAATTAAAGTGATCAGCAGTGGCATCCCAACGGCTTTGACACAGCTACAACCCCCTAGCTGACTCCGGCTTTTAAGGGAAAGGGGAAGAAAAAAAAGGACGGGAGTTTCATTTCACTGGAACAAGAAAATCAAGCTTCTCCAATCCTCAACTTTATCCAATTGTTCTTTCAGCAGCCTTTGGATCTTAAGAAACAAATAAAAATGGCTGCCATTAGGGGGTCCTGTTTGTACTCGCCGCAGTCGGCAATGACTGACATTGCTTTGGCCAAAAATGATGCCGTGGATTTGAGAAGGTGAATTCGAATGTGAAGCACTGGCAGGGCAGTTTTCGAGCCCATTACCCGGCCAGCTGAGAGCTGGTGAACTCAGTAAAATGTTGAGAGTTGTAGGTTCTTGCAGGCGAAAAAAGAACCCAAACACTCCCTTAAAAACCATCTCCTTAGATGACTAAAAATTCTGCAATCTTTTCACGTTTTTAAAAAAACATTTAAAAAGAATCCTAAAATCCTAAAACCTTTGCCAGCGATTTTCAGTCCTCCTTTGGCAGAATTATGGGAGGATCCAAACTGAGTTTACACTAGAAGTCTGATAAGGTATCATCCTCTACCTATAAAAGAAATAATCTGGTGAACTGCATTTATTTGGTATTTAGAAAGAAAATTCTTTACTTGTCAGACTGGGAGAAAAAAAAATTAACTAAAAAGAGTTAAATTAGTTATAATTCACAGCAACAAAATCCAGCCAGAATTCCCCCTATGAGGGGGAGCGATTCCTGTAGCTGCAGGTTTCAAAATGGTTCGTGGTCAGCCCTAGTGAACAGCACATCTAAGAGAAAGAACTTGACTGCCACCTCTTTCATCATTAGACAGGAAGAACGGCTCTGTTATTAGCCATTCAGAAAGAAAAAGACTTCTGTGCCTGTCCAGAGGCAAGGATTACCAAAATGTACCTATTCAGGATTACCAAAATGTACCTATTCAGTTAGTAGAGAAGACAGAATGAAAAAAAAAAAAGTAAAAAGAAAAATAAAATTACATGAGCTTTAAAGGTTTGAGCAGGCTGGGCTGTACTGTGACCTTGATCGGCTCTTGTTTGAGTAAATAGGATTTGGGATGAAACATTAAAACTGTTTAGCAGATCTTTTCAAACCATTTCAAACTTTTCTTATGTTGGTTTATAATATAACCAGACATGCTTGTAAATGGCCACACCTGCTCATTCCTCTGGGGATGGCCTGATCTCTGCCTTTGCTAACAAAGAAAGGACGGGAGAAAAAAAAAATCAGCCTTTCTTGTTGCAAAACAGAGTGGAAAGTCAAAATCTTTCTCAAGTTTGTCCCATCTGGTCAGATTAAATCTTTGATCACCCTGGGGACCGCATTTATGTTTGGTCTCTACCACCACTTCAGAGCAGCTCAAAATACACAGGTAGTGAGCAAAATATGGATTGCTAAGCAGGGAAAACTCAGCATAAACAAAAATGGCTTTGGGTTTCTGTGGCTGGTCAGATGGTAGGAAGTGGTAAGCAAAACCAGACATAAATATCTTGGGTATTTTTCTGCCTTCTGCCTACATCTACCTTACTACCAATAAACCGCATGTAGCTGGAAAATATTTTTTCATGAATGCATATCACAAAAAGTCTCAAACTGCTTGTCTTAAGTAGCTACTGGCTTATGAGTCATGGCACTGATGGACTGATGAAACAAGACAGAATGAAAACAGAAGTAGTCCAAAGTCTAAAACTGGAAGAATCACAAGTAATGTCTTAGCAAAGCTGTCCCTCTTAAGAAAAAAAGTCCCAAAATTCACAATAAATTGGGGTTGTGTGGCTGTAAAATGGAAAACATCCCTTCAACCTAAGGGGTTTTTTTAAAGAAATAACCAGCAATTTTTTTTTTTTAATATATTCTGTGTTGTTCTGGAAAACCTACAATTTGCTTGGTACAGTATTTCTGGTGTGAAGAATGCTGGCTGTAGAAAAACAATCCACTGATAATTTAATTCCCTGTGTCGTTGTGAAACTGAAAAACTCTTAGTTTACTGAATGGAAAAAGAATATTTGAAAAAAAGAATGGCTGACTAAGTAAGTATCACCTTGTGCTACATCCAAGGCCTCTTGCTGGTTGTCTGGCTGCTCTTTTGTAGGCAAAAAGGAGCTGAACGCTCTCTGGCTCCTTAGATCTGGTCCAACAAATGCACTGCCAGTCATGCACACGGATCCAGCTTAAAACCCAGTGTGAGCCTAAAAGAAGCTAGTCAAACTGGCACCTACTCATGCAGAAGTAGATAGATTTGTCATGACAGGCTGATTATTCAATGTAAAGAAACAGTTTAGCTTTTCTAATCTGGTACAAATACATCTTTCTCAGAGAAAAAAGTAAAAGGTCTAACAGTTCAAGTATTTATAAGTAAAGAAACCAACACAAAAATTGTAACGTCAAAGTGAACCACAGGTATTTGTGCTGGAGCATTCTGCAAAACAGCCGCGAAGTTCTGTTCAGATAAATAAGATTTAACCCGTTTAACCATTTGGGAGCTGCACATCTCTGCGATGGCAGAGGCGAGCACGTCTGTTCCACACTGTGCTTGGCTCCACGGCGAGTTTTCAGGACAGGCTGAGACGCCTAATTCCAAAGATACTTTCTGTTTTCCTTCTCTTCCCGCTCACCTGCGCTGACAGGAGAGCGAGGTGCTCCCCCAGCCCTGCCCGCTGACGGGGCTCCCAGCAAAGATCATCCAGAATCCTCACCTAAACCAACAGCAGAGACAAAGCCCTCTGCTAACTTCTTTCCTGGAATTTTCTCTGCTTAGGCAAGTTTGTGCTCTCTCCCCATCCGGGAAGTATAATTAAGGTCAACAATCACCTAAGGTGCTGCGAGATCCAGGAGCTTGTTCTGCCTGTCCTCGTGACTGTCAATGCTATTGGCACAAACAGGGGCTCAATCGTGCAGGCTGAGAAATGTTCTGAAATAGTGCCATCATCCAGACAGGGCAGAACGTCCGATCTGAGATTAATGGACTAAAGATGGTGTTTTCTGTGCCTTTCCACAGCTGAGTTACAGACAGAAGTTAAGAAAGCTGCTTACTCATTGTAGGAGTCAACATTCGTCGAGCTCCACTTAAGGGATTTTCTCTTGTGTAAACTTGACTTTACAATTAAAAAAAAAAAAAAAAGGAAAAGGAAAAAAAAAAAGGTGGTGTTATGAAACAAAGACTTTTGGCAAGTGTATGGGATGCGTAAGCTGGAGAGCAGCATCTCCCGGACTGCCACCCTGGGCAGCCTCCTCCCCTGGAGGGGACGTGCCCTCCCGAGGAATGCTCCGGGTCACTCCCAGCCCCACAAAGCCAGCGGGCTGCAGGGGGCCTCCCAAAGTTGGCTTTCCTCCCCCCCTTCTCTTAATTTTTGGGGGAGGGTAACGAGATCCCTGTCTGCTTCTGTGTGATGAGAATGAAAAGAATAAGTGCACACCCTACATCTCCCCGGACCCTATTTTGCTGGTTGTGTGTTGTTTTTTTTTTTTTTGAAAATGTCCTGCAAACCGCTGGCAGGTTTTTTTAATGGAAAATACCAATCGCCTAAGATCTATACCTAGCCTTTTGCCAATAATGAGAAAACTTCACCTTCTGTCCCCAGCAATTCTTAGGAAATCTTTTGCTGTTATTCCTACAAATCCAATTACAGATTGTTGAGTAGCTAGTGGAGTAAGCTTATTGAGGAGTGTCACATCACTAAGTCGTGCGTATGTGTTTCAGTTTGTAATGTGGTCTGAGCCGCTGTAGAGGTGTCAACTTAAAATGCAAGTAAGTAGCAGAACAGGGCTAATCCCAGCCACTACTCCCCTGCAGCCAAATTGTAGCGCAATGAATGACAGTGGAAATGCAAAGATGCCACTGTGCTTATCACACACAGCCAGATGGTGGACCTGGATCAATGCACACATGCCACGATCAATGCATTTGATAAAGAATTAAGAAGAAAACTGTACATGTTATCAAAGAACTTGTACATGGCATAATTATGATTCTGCATGTGCTTACTGATGATATTGGAGACTCAGAGGCAGGTGATAATGAAACTGATAGGAAGAAATAGCTTAAAGGCTACAGCATATGGCCTCAGCACTAAGAAATCTTGTCAAATAGTTCAGAAAGCTTTTTTAACTGTTATTACAGGCTGCTCATACTGCAAGCTGGTGGCAACGTTTTAAATTTTTTTTTCCCCAAACCCAAAATGTCAAAAAGTTACAAAAGCTGTACTTTTCAGAATGGTTCAGAAAATAATTAACATGCTATTGTGTTTTAAACATGGCAAAAAACCTACAGGTAGAGAGAGCATTCACAATTTCAGAGAAGGGAGGAGGTAGTTAGGCATTTAGAAATATATATACATAATTCCATGTTTCCTGAATAAATGTATATAGACTTTAAGGGGGTTTGTGGCTATTCAAGGAAGGTATCTGGGTAGCAATTTGCAATCAGCTGCCAATTTCTACAGATACAGTTTTGATATTATGGACACTTCAATGTTATTGAAATGTATCAAAATGTACCCTACATCAAATGTGGAGTATTTCCCTGTTAGCATTTGCGCTCTGTCAGCTGCATTACAGACACCTTGGATGTGAAAGAAGGCAATTAAAAATTCGTGGAAAATAAAGTGTAAAGTAATAAAAAAAATTTATAATGTATAAAAGGTACCTAAAATACAAATTCTCATGCTCCAGTTGATAGATGAGCTGTCTAATCAACGCCTGGACGTAACTTAAGTGCTCTCATTAGTGTGAAGACCTTCAGGCTAAATAAGACTAAATCCCTTAAAAATTGCTTCTGCAATAGAAAAATCCCCCTTACCATTTTCCTCTGCCTAAATCATATCAATTAAAAAGAGAGAAGGGGAGGGAGGGAGAGAGAGAGGCATTTTCACATGACTTTGTTTTAACTGACACTCAAAAATCTATCTTCTGAACCCAATTTAAAATGTTTCAGCAAAAAAAGTTCATTAGCAATCCAAGAAACAACAACAAAAAAATCACACCGAGTTTAGTTTCTCTTTCACTTTAAACCTGAATCTTTACTCAGGGAAAAGGCGCGTAATGCCCATTGAATCCTTCACCGTAATTTCTTTTTTCAACCCCAAACATTTAATCAACGTTGCAGGTTTACATTAAATGATAAAATTTATCAAAACGATCCTCCAGAAGAGTGAAGTGCATATTTTATTTTCAGTGGGCTGAGGAGGGACATTCTCCCTGCCCACCCTCCCCCCGCCAAGCCCCGAATTTCAATTTGTCCTGACAAACCATTGGGTATTAAATTCTAAAGGCACGCAGAGTGCATAAAGAACTGATGGCTTGATTAGCTCTTGTGGTGCAATTGAAGGAGCTGTCTCTCTCCCCGCTTCTCCATTTTGAGAAACACTTTGATCTTCGTTCAAGTCAATTCATGAACATCAACTGACAAGACTGCATGAAACACCCCAATGGTTAGGCCCAAACTCGTAGCAAACTATTTGGTTTCATTAAGGCTTTAGGAGAAGTGACCAGTGACAGTCCTTTCATTCAGAAGCCAACAGGCAAGTGACTATTTAAACTTTAATGTGCACAATGTACTGCTGAAGGCCACTACACCTATAGTCAGTCACTCAAGTATGAATGCCTTTACCTACTATTTTGTGACATGTGAACTGCTAAGTGCAGCTGCAGTCTCATTAATGCATTTGCCCAGATTTGTTTGCAGGGCTAAATAGACGATTCACAGAATTTCTGCTGGAAGAAACAACTGTATCTTCAAAGGAAGGTAGAACAGCAGGTGCTACGTAAAAGCCAGAGATTAAAAAACAACTGTGTTTTTAAAGGCAGTAATTTACTCAACATTTGCACAAACGTAGCAGAAATATTATCTGTTCTCGCTGAAAATATGAAAGAACTTGAATCCCATCACCCGCAAAACGCAGAGTATTGGGGCTGGTGTCGAGCTTTGCTACAGTACACTACTTACACATCACTCTTCCCCTTTTTTAGTTGCCCTCTCCAAAGAGTCCCACTTCAAAGAGTTCATTTTTGCACCAGTTCCTGTCAATGCAGGTCAGAAACACTAAAGTGGAAAGTGGCTGCAGTGCCGTGGCACAAAGAGTCTCCGCGGCTGAAATCAAACAAAGCCCAATTAAACTAATCATAACGTCCCAGTGAACACAAGGAAGCTCACCTGGTATTTCTGGACTTCTTGTGTGAATTCCCAACTCTACTCGGTACTTGGTACTATAATTACCCTGACCAAAATACTGTGAAATTACTGCTCTGATCTACTAATGGCTGCAAAAAATCCCGTCGCTGTGGTTCCATGCCAAGGGGCCGTAGCAAGGTGGCGCAATGCTTTCTGACAGAGACGACAACTTCGAGAAACTCAAAAGGGAAAATTAACGGGATGTGGTTTATGTTGCCAAGGACTGTTCATTAATTACCAATTTAATCACTGCTGGAGGCATGACATTACAAAAATCTGGCTGAAAGTTCTAATAGATTATGAAGACCACCTAAGAAGAGTGACCAAGAAATGTACAAAACAATTAATACTGTTTCACTGCTATCAAAGACACTCAGATTATTTTACATCAAGTGAAGCAAAAGAATTAGTAGCTTCACAGTGCCACCACTAGGAACTGTAAATACAATGGCACACAATTAGTAATGCACATGTGACTTTTCGTTCAAGGCATATATCCTTGGGAAAGCCAGAACACGATAAGGAGAACAAAAGAAACATTTTTAAATGAAATGAATAAAGATTTTAACTCTACCCTTGTGCATGCTGAGCAATAACAGCATAGGCAATGCAAAATACAGCTCTAAGTAATGGCGATATCATCCTGGGATTCACAGCAGCGTGTACTGAACATCCACACGGAAAACGTCCACAGCTATTAGCAGCGAGAGAAAAAGAGCATTCCAGAGACTGAGAAACCCGGCACTCACTCTGTGCACAAAGGGATAGCTCTGAAACAGACACTTTTTTTTTTTTTTTTGGCTAATATTTATAAATGGATAGAGGATGATAAAATTTTGAAACTAATTTTGTTCGGATGATTGCAAAATTCCCTTAATAAGCCGACAGCCTATTTTCTGTCAGCATGCAAGTTAATGGTATGGCTGCACAACGTGCAGCACCCTGAATTCACAGCCATGTAATAAGCAACTGTGTATTTATATATTTAGGCCAGATGTTTAAGAGGGGTGTAAATAGATACAGCTTATGGAAATAACAGCAATAAAATTCAGCTGAGAAACTCAAGCATTTATATCTAAAACTCCAACTGCTAACATTTGTCTTGCATTATCAAAGGTTATGCTTTATTCAGGAAATCCCTCCTGGTATAAAACTGACAGTGCATACTAATTCTTCTTCAAAATTAGTTTCCTTGCACTAATTGATTTATTTTCCCAGCTACGTCAAGGACTTGTCTACAGCAATATTTTTGTACAGTGAAATATCACAACTTCATAGTAAGAAAGTGTTTAAACAGATCAAATATGAAGTCAAAAGAGGTAGAACCTTCTTGGAAAGTTATGGATTGTTTTTATTTTTCATGTATTGAGTAATATTAAATAAAACAACTTGCTTCTTCCAACCATCAAGGAAAGGAGATCAGGCTATCTCAACCTTAGCTTGTCGTTATAAAGAAGTAAATATCAGGTCACTTGTGGTTTTGAAGTGTTCAGTCAGCAGGTCTAACCCTCATTTAAAGGAAAGTATATTGTTAAAACAGCTATAAAACTTAGAATGCTCATGAAATGTAAATACTCTACAGCATAGTCTTATCAGCTTACACCATATTTAACCACTGTATAGTGGCATACAGACAAGACATATAAATGAACAAGAGGGAATAAGTTACCAAAGCTCAGGGATTACCAAAATAATGTTCAATCTTTTTGCCAATTAGATGGTAACTGCTTCTTTGTAATCTCAGGAAGATCTAGTGATCGTATCTAAATCTGGTTGCAATTATCAGCATGACAGACTAGTCTTTTTGCAATCAATATTTTCCAATTAATATTAAAGGACCAAGGTTGCCATCTGCAAAGTCCTACACCTCAAGAAATTCATGTTAGCTGTTTAATTAATAAAGATCAGATTTTTTATCTATTTTTTTAAAGACAAACAAGATAGGAACAACGTGGGACTGATTCCTCAAATGAATTAACATTACCACCTCAATCACAGACATTTATTTTCCAACTGAGGAGACTACAAAAAAAATCCACTCATGAGCTCGATGCCTTTCCTAACGCAACAGAAGTAGGGATTCTGCTTTCACAGAGAAAAAAACTGAATGAAGCTATTTTGTACTCATTTTCAAGAACATGTTAAAATAATTGGAGGAAAGAATACTTGCATTACTACCTTGAGTTTAAGGCATCTTTAAATCAAATTAAAATATTCTATTAAAACATTCTATTTTTGTTTTCTACCGTGAATTTGCTTTTTGTACCACTTTTGTTCATGTTGTCCAGAGTTTACTTTTTCGCCACTTATTGGAGATGAACAGTTTGGAGCTCATTAGTTCAGAGGGACAGCAAAATATTGCAGGACATAAGGAATAAATGAGACCATTTATTCAACCTTTTTTTCTGAGCATTTAGAATAATGCTTTGTTTTTATTTCATTGCAGCTGGCATATTCCATATCTGTACAAATGTATGCAACCAAAATTAAGGTAAGAGCATAGAGACTCCTATCCTTTCAAATTCTGTCACTTTCTGAAGCCTTTCTAAGGAGAACTTCCATCTCCACTGGTTTAATGGATGCAAAAATGTTATCAGTTTGCACTCAAATATTTATGAAAATGAAAAGCAATGGGCACAAGAGATTGACACCTGAAGTAGAAAGAACTTATTAAATATGAATTAGATACAGCTGCAACAAGTCCTTTGAGCAAGGGAGTAATAAAAAGCAATATTCTGAGCAACGAGAAACAATCTCATGGAACAGCCCACTCCTCTGCCCTGTGTACACAGACAGTGTTTGTGTGTTTGGAGGAAACAGCTTTTCAGTGAAGTACTTTGTATGTGCAAATTCTACTTAAAAAGCTGAATATAGTCCCTGCTGCTCTTTCAACCCTTTAAAAAAATAAATAAATAAAAAATATATATATGGAGAGAGAAAGAGAGGCAGGCAGCTATTGCTGTCATTTAACTTGAATAAATGTAAAATAATGGTAGCAGAGATAACTAAACCCAAATCTTTCTCTGTACAGAAAGCAGGTTAGCAACAGTTTCATTTAAGCACAGCAGCAGCATCAGGATTACTCTCTGAAACCTCACCCCCTTCAGTTTATATTAATCTGGTTTTTTAAGTATTTCTTGTCCAAATGTAGTCCCTCACAATTTTTAGCACAGTTATCCTTGAATGCTCCTATGAAGAAAGAATTACTATTTTCCTATTTCACAAAAGGCATGAAAAGACAGAGTGATTTTCCCTCCAGGTATCCCTGCATCCCAGAATCTATTCTAGATCCTAAATATGCAAAATTTTTGGCCAAGTCCATTTGAGTGGAGTGAGTCCTGAACCTAAATTCACCAAGGAGGAATCCTTAGCTCATGCAAAACCCAAATAACTCCAGAAATTATCTGTGGCCCCATTAGGGAGAAAAACATATCCCTTGCCAGATGGGCACTGTTTTTCATGAATTCCATGTGATGCAGCACTCCCTGCTAAAGCTATCTTACAAAAACAAGTTAAAAGAATTTGACACAGGATTTAGGAGGTGCCAGAAATAGAACCAGTGGGCACAATCTTAATTTTCATCCTGTTCTGTATCCCTTAAAACAGAGCTTTGTTGTGGCACCACCTTTGCTTTCACTATCTCCTGGTCTTCAGCCCAGACCTGAGCTCTACCCAGTGGTGTTCAATACTCCAGTTTATTTTTGCTGTTCAATATGTAGCCCATCAATATGTAGCATCATTCTTTACGTCATAATATTCCAATCTTGCTCCAAAGACAGAACTATTACTTTCTCCTTTTGATTTCTTTTTACAGTGCCCACCACTAAGGTATTTAAGGGCCTCAAAAGCATTACTCACATTCCCTTCTCACAACACGCCGTGGAAATTATTAGCCTGTTCTTTGGGTGAGAACTGAGATGGAGAGATCCAGCTAAAAGGATCTATCACTGGGTGCTTGCTCTGGGAAGCCTATTACCTGGTTTGTTGGGGTTTTTTTTTAGTATACTAAGCTTTATACAGCCCTTTATATGTTTCAAGCACAGCTTCAATTGATTTCCCTCACAGAGCTGGATGCTCAATATATCTGCAAATCAAACCTCCACCTCAAAGCAATCCAGAAAGGAAGGATACACAAATAGTGACCACTTGGAGGAAGCTTGGCTCAAAAGACCCAGCAGCCCTGATTAGGAACTCAGATAAAGGCAGCACTACATTTAATTCTTTCAAGCATCTTAACCACAACCTCATCTTTTTGCTCCTCAAAATCCCTGCTTCGTTTGTTGTACACCTTCCAATTTCTGCAATCAAAAGTACAAAGGTCCTCTGGACAAACAGCCTTCCACATCACCTCTATCCTCTGAGGTAAATGAGACACAATTGCTTTGGGGAAAATAGTGTGTGATCACATAATTAAAGACTACATCATAATGCATATACACAAAAGAGGTTAATTAAAGTTGCCTGTGCATTTCTTAACTCCTAATTCCATTCTCTGTAATCATGCTGACTCCATAAACACAGCCATTTGAGTTTACAGAGTAAATGACAGCTGCAGTAAATTTCCATTCTTATATGGACCAGTCACTAAAGGAAAATAAGACAAACATTTTGCCAGTAGCCTTTGCGGATATTTGCTGACAGCAGAGTTATGATGAGATTCAGGAATTACAGATTCCACTCCACATTCTGCAGATGAGAGTTCCCTGTTGGAAAGGCCTTTTTAGGCCTGGGACTTCTGAATATTCCCCAGTCAAGGTCCCCTCTCCCCTGCCACTTTGCCAGTTAGGTTGCACAGAGCAGCGCCAGCCTCCTCACCTTCCCAACATCACAGTCCAGCCAAGCTACTGCTGTTAACAACCATCACCACAGGTTGATATTTTACAGCATCTGCTGGGAGCAGATATGTCCCTTCTAGCCCTGTGATATTCACCATGAGAAAAGGCGAGTTAAATAAAAATGAGTAAGCTAATAAAAAGGCTCTCCTGGTTAAAAGCTAAGTGATTACAGCTGTTCTACCAGATTGCAAATGACAGAAGCATCTCGTAAAAGAGTCACCACATGCACACACACATCAAGAAAGCAAGCAGAAAGGCTGAGCTGTTTATAAATCTACCATAGAGAAAGGGATCCATGAGGGGATCAGTAACTCTGTTCACAGAGCTCTTAAGCTAATTCCTCCAGTCTCCAAAGGGCTGCATCAATTTTAATGACACAGCTATGATCCTCCCAAACCATGAGCACAATTTCAAGGAGGCTCTGATCAATGTGGTCTCTTCTTAGACTTCAAATACCTGCCTACATACCTCCACATACAGCTTGCAGATTGAAGGCTGCTGAGAGGCACCAAATAAACAGACATAACACGGAAATAAACTTCTCCCATGCTGCAAGCAGAGAAGAAAGGGGAGAAATTGAGCCAATAAAAATACAAATAGAGGAAGCAAGCAGAGAAAGATGGGTTGAAAGGGAATGAGAGACAGGGCAGGTGGCACATAGGGAAGATGTCTGAGGGAAGAAAGAGTAAAGACAGAGGGTATTCAGAAAAAACAGTTACAAAGAAGAAAGGAGGCTGACATGGCCTGGGCAGGTGAAAGGTGGTTTGAGGAGAGGAAGGAACAAGAAGACATAAACTAAAGAAGGGAAAGAGCATACAGCTTGAGATGCAATGTGAAATGGGATTCAGGGGAAAATGAGATTCAGTTAGCAGATATACAAAAAAATTCAGTGCCTTAATATTTCATTCCCAGGACTTCATCAGTTTCTGAGCTAAAAGATTAAAAAAAAGTAAGACAAGTGCTAATACTGACAGGGTTCTAACTCCAGAGCACAAACATGGTAAAATGGAAGCACATTACAGCAAAAAAAAAAGAATCAAGGAGAGAGGTAAACAGCCTAGAGAATGGACATGTCACAGGAAAACAGCCAGTACTTCACAAGAGGCCAATTAGGGGTCAAAGAAGAGGCAAGAGAAATTAAAAAAAAAAAAAAAAAAAAAAAAAGAAGAAGAAGAAACAAAAGAACAGCAAGCTCAGAATATATGACTATTAAAAAGACCTCACAATATTGGTTCTACCAGAGCAAGGGTAAGGCTTAGGCAGAAGAAGGTCTATGCTTAGAGGGGAAACAGGAACACTGTTTTTTTCCAAAATGGAGTTTTACCAAAACAAATCAGGTGAGCACAGACCAAGTAACCTGGTCATATTTATGGCCATGGAACACACCTGGACATTTCCTCCCTGCTGTTGACCTTGAGCAGTGATACAGGCTGTCCTCACTGTACAGCCCCACACACTGGTCTCACTTGGTTACTGGGAAAGCAATTCACAGCTCTCATATGGCAAATCTAAAGTGGCAACAGCAAGGCCTGCGAGATGAGATTTTTCAGAAAGTCACTAATGAGACTGCAGGCTTCACTTAGCTGGGGTGAGTGATGCTCAGAGCACTCTCTGAAAGACAGGATGCTTAAAGCTCTTTTTGTGAAGGTATCAAAAAAGGTGCAATTGCAAACTTCAGTAGTTACTTTCAAAAGTGTTGCCCCTGGGCTATCTCTTCAAAGTTTTCTTATTTAAAATTAGATCTTCCTGTTCTAAAGCATTTTCTGTTGAATCTCAATCCACCCCGAAAATGAGCCTAGTCCAATTTCCACTACTAAATGGTGATTCTCATTATCATAACTCTCATTTGGATAACACACTACTACGCAGTACAGCACACTGACACATACAACACTGCTTTGAGTCAAAGTTCTTATTATTAACTTTAATGACCAAAAAACCATGAATAGAAATAAGTCTGTACTAAATGTTAACAATCAAATGAGCAATGACCTGTAGAAAAGTGCCACAACTACATCAAAAGGAAAGGCCTCATCTCTGTGAAGATCAAATACGTTAAAGTAGAACAGAAATCCATGTATTTTATCTTATATCTATATATGTTGATCCACACATGCATCCTCATTCAGAATATAGATGTGTATGGATATGTATATATGTTATATACAGCTTTATGTATGAAATAGGAACACTACCAGCCTTCACTAAACACACTCCCCTTTCACAATTCATGTCTCCCACTGAAATGCCTTAGGAGAATGTTGAGCTTGGTAAGTCAAGCACTCAGAAGTTAGAAAATGTTGATATTACAGTAGCTATATAACCTTGCATTGGTTCTCACTGCCTATCGTCTTTAACTGCATAACCCATATTTTTTTTGCCAACTTGTCTTTTTCAGTAGCCATGACTGACAATGCTCACAGTGAATAAACAGCTGTTCAGTAGATCACTTCACCCTCATCATTCATTGTCTGCCCTATACCTTTTCTGAAATACACTACTGAAACTTTTCTCTGAGCACAGAATTACCAATTTACTCCAGAGCATTTCTGTAGCACTCTTTACTATCATATCTAAGGGTTTCCAAAACACATCTCCACAACACACTTCTGACTGAGGAGCTTTTGTCATTCTTACATGACAATCGACTCAAGTCAAGAGTGCCTATCACAGTTTCCTCTGA
This sequence comes from Hafferia zeledoni, assembly GCA_035583235.1. NCBI lineage: Eukaryota > Metazoa > Chordata > Aves > Passeriformes > Thamnophilidae > Hafferia > Hafferia zeledoni. The sequence continues at coordinate 15,103,397 of JAWWEV010000115.1, read as the reverse complement.
GTGCCCAAGTTTCACATGGGCCAGGACCAGGACCATTTGTGCCAGCACAATTCTCCTTCAGCTTCTGACGGAGGCAGCAAGAAACTTTGGCTCTGCCAAGCTGCCCTAAAAGATTGCCCTTCCCTTTCCTGCAAGCCTCTAATTAATTTTTCAGCTTCTGTAACAAATGAAATAAGGTCCCATGGGTAATCTGCCTGCCTGAACCTACACAATCCTGACTCTCACCCCGAAAACCCTGTCACTGTCTGCTGTCCTTCAGCTGCTTTGCATGGCCTAGACAGAGTCTTCACTTCTGTCTAACTTCACTTTGCCATCTACCCAGGGCATCTCTTCTCTGTTATGCCAGTGGGGCAGCTCCTTTAACCCCTCTTTGGATTTCACTGGCAGGAATTTGAGTCTAAAAATAAAGTTTTGCTTTCCAATACCACAATCTGCATCAGAATGGCCCCCAGCCTTAGGAGAGCACCAGTAAAAGATGCTCTTGCTGGGCTGTGTCCATACAGACAATTTTTACTGATGCAAACTTTTCTGAACTGCAAGGCTCTCTGACAAGACTGTGCTTTTAATACAACTTCCACAGTTGTGAACAGATTTTTCAAGGGGATGGAACATCCTTCCCGAATTTTATCAATTTTTAACGTGGGTGAAACAATGCTTTATCCAACCCACTACAGAGAAACAGCTGAACAGGTTTTAAGTGAAAAAAAAAATTAAAAATATTACCCCGAGGCAGAGGAGCTGACAGCGAAAATTTCAGCTCAAACAATGAAATACTAGCAAAGTTGTAAAACCTATGAAAATAAGAGCTTGTAATAAAAATTGTTAGGCAACTATAATTACATTTGTTTCTGCCTGAGTAGTTGCCCATAGTAACTCTCCTCTAACGCCATTTTCTTTATGAAAAGCTGATTTTAAAAAAATCCCAAAGTGAAATTTATATAAGAATATACTTATCTAGGAAAAAATTAAAATACTAAATAAGAAAAAAAAACTTTAAGTATGATTATACAAACAACACTTGTCTGCTTATATGAATATATTTCAAAGTAAAATGAAGTGTCAGTGTGGGGAGAGGAATTTCTAAGGAAAGAAAAAAAAGTCCAGCATGGATCCAAGAGAGTTGAGAAAATGAAATGAAACATATAAATCACTGTCTGCATTTTTGATTGTATGATTCTACTTATGTAAAGAGCAGAATCTCAGGACCCGGCTCTGAAAGATGGGAATCTGTAAAGATTCAAGCCTTTCTCTATCATTATTTTTCAGTCACATTTGCATTCTCAGTTGCCAGGACAGTCTCTAACGCACAATAGTTAGAATCACAAAACCCACTTTGCAAAGGTTTGCATAAAAATTAATTAGCTTTCATCTCCAGAGAGTATAGATCCTTCCAGGTCACCATGGAGGCCACAGGAGATGCAACCACAGCAGCTCCAACACTGGAGCTCATTCCCCAGCTCCACTCTCCCATCTCACCAACATAATCAACTTTGGTGATACAAAGGAATTGTTCCATCAACTAACTCTTTTACACGACTGACACAAGCAGCTTCATTTACAGCAGCACTCATAAAGTGGTGAGGAGCTGACATCAGAGGTTCAGGAAAACCATTTACATTAACTGAAAAAAGAGAAGTAATCAAAACCAGCACGAATTACTTCATTATCATTTAACAAGTAACTTTTGGTTTTCAACCCATTAGAAACTGCAGTGCCAATCAAAGAAGGCACTCTCAGACTTCTGCTTCCAGGGAAGTTAGAGACACCGTTCCACTGGCCATAACATGAGGAGAAATGGGCTTTAAAACCAAACGAAGGACGCACAAGACATCAGAAATATCCTGCAAGGACATGCCCCCCGCCCAGCACATGCAATGAATGTTAACTCTGTGAACTGCAATACTGGCCAGTGTTTCTTACATCATTCAGTTGCTTGGTGCGGGCTGGGAGGAGCGTATTGCTCAGCTGCTTATTCCCTGCCTTTAATGCTGCATCTCTTCTTGCTTGCTCAAGCAGAACTCTTGCTCGTTCTTTGAGTTCTTCCTGTCTTGACAACATACGTTGCTTAAAAATAAAGAAATATAATTAACAGCAAGGCAGCCTCAGGGGACTGAACGTTTATACAGTAGTTAATAGCCAGTAGCCTTCCTATAGAATAAAGGTCAGGAGTCACATGAATTACATCTTCATGAGGTGACAGAGCATTCTATAGAAATGAAAAGATGATCAAAATGTGAAAAAAAGTCGTAGGCCTTTATAATGTAAATATGAGTTCTCTCTCTTCCTCTTGAAACTTAATTTCTATCACAATTTAATGCCCTTAAACTGTAATTGTGGAAAAGACCCAATTGGCTTTATGGAAGCTATGTCAAACATGCTATGTGTTTACTTACTTACTTTAATATGTATGCAAATATAATGCTTTGTTGGCTAATTATATGGGTATCACTCATTTATAACTTAAACTGAACACAAAGAGGTTGGGTACAAGGCAAAAAAACCTCCCAAAATATCTGCTTCTACTTAATTTTATGAATATCCCCAAGAATGTCCCTTCCTCATACACAGGACTGAGTATATCTGCAGAGCAGAGACAACAAAAGGGGGTTCTGCGTAGGCAACATGAGAACACGAGCAGCTTCCAGACACACAACACTCCCAAGGGCTCCCTTCTTGGTCAAGGTCAACTGTGACGAGTGGGAAAATGCATCTCCAGGCCTTTCCAGGAGCCAGAGATGGGATAGGTGGTGTCTGTTGTGCTCCTGCAACAACCACATGGGAAGGGAGATGCTTGACTCCAACCAACAACTGAGCGTTCAAGGCTAAGACTGAGCCTCATATCTGAGATTTTACTACCATGTGCAAATGCACTGATGATTAACAACAAAGAACTGTCTTTAAAGTCAACTCTTGCTTTTTCATGGCCTGTTACACCCTTGCCCATGAAAAACTTCATAGAGAACAAATCCTGCCTTCTGCTTTTTTATTCTGTATGGGCCAAGCTGGTCCTTTCTCATCCAGTACACAAAGATGATGATGATGATGATGATGCTGAAGAGAAACTTCACGAGATTTCATTGATTAAAGGAAAGAAATTAGCTGGCTATGGAACTAATATCTGACCATTATCACCCATCTATGGACTGCTTCTCTTGCAAAAAAATTGAATCTTTATGGCACTTACTCCAAACAACCCCATAAAAATATTTGAAGCAATCACAGCAAAAGACTGGCACGAAGCCTAATAAAGGCAAAACTCAAGAAAGCTCTACACAGAGGTAAAATTATAAGCCTTCTTTGGCATTTTTGGAAACAGAATTGATAACATATTTTACATATTTTTGTGAAGATATGATTCATTGATAATACTCTGCATATGTATGTAAAATTCAACTTTTTTCATGCTCACAATAAATCTGCAAGGTAGGTGGGCATGTACTTTTATCCTTATAGAAAGGAAAAGGATATTGTGGTGAAGTAACGTGCTTTAGGTCACTCAGTGGACAGCATCATTTAATGGACTAGAGTTTCTATGCCACCATCGTGGCCATGGTCACAAGACTGTAGTTTCTCAAACAAGATTTTGAAATACCTGATAAATTTTAAGGTACTCAAAGCTTTAAGTTTTTTAATGAACTGATGCCTTCAGTATGAAAAATTTAGAACAAACGAATTGCCACAATCAGTGGCGAAAGTTTTGGAGTCATTTTCCAGATCGTTGAGAACACAACTTCCTTTAATTGGAGAGAGATTGGGAAGATTAACAGTGGGACAATTTCTATAAATTAGTTTCTCATGTAATGACTGTTTCTCAGCACCACCTACTTTTGAGGCAAAATATTTATTGCCCAACAAAAAAAATACACTGCTCACCTCACCATGCATACTGAAGATAAGTGTAAACTACAAACACAGAGAAAGAACTTGAACACCATCTCACACCTTCAGTATTGTGTTCAGTTCTGGGTCCCTCAGTTCAGGAAAGATATTGAGGGGCTGGAGCGGGTCCAGAGAAGAGCAACAAGGCTGGTGAAGGGACTGGAGC
>JAWWEV010000115.1:15080396-15099252 GCA_035583235.1 Hafferia zeledoni | reverse complement strand
AAGGGACTGGAGTTGGACCAAGGGTTGGACTTGATGATCTCGGAGGTCTTTTCCAACCCAATTGATTCTATGATTCCATCCAACTCATAGGCATAGATTTCTTACCTGGGCTGTTTTTGCAGTTTGATCTGCATGATTTAAAGCTGTTCTGGCATCACTGTCAGAATCAGATTCTGTTTGCCTTGGAGAAGCGTGTGGTTTCTTTGCAACATCTGTATCCATATTATAGGAGTACCCAGGCTTAGAAGTAGGAGATAAACTTGGTTTTGTGACAGGTGAACTGGGATCTGCTCTTGTGCTCTCTGTGGATCCTATACATCCCAGCTTGTCTTGCTCTGAGAAACCAGAGGTGCTGTCTGAGCTCTGGTGTCTCTTCTTGTTGTTATCTTCACAAGCAACTGTGGGAGACATATCCTCTTTTTGATCACTGACATGTGCTAAGTCACTCAAGTCTAAAGTGTCAGTTATCAGCAGTTTCTTCCTTCCCAATGCAAGCTGTGCTTGTGTTGTGTCTGTACTGCTGCACTTCCCAATTTCTTCAGACGCAGAAGTCCTTCCAGAGCTCTGCTGGGATTTCTGTGGGTCCGTGTCGCTTCGAGTCCTGCGAGAAGAAGGGGAAGCTGTGCTTGGGCTTAAATGGTCATCAGGAGTCTGATGCTCGCTCTCGGATTCTCCAACACCACTGTCATTTACAAACACGGAGTCATCCTGAGAAGCAAAGTCTGCCAAACCACCGTCTGGTGGGTGCAGTTCGGGCTCCCGGTTCAGGTCATTCAGCTCCGCATAGAACTTCTCCTGGTCGACAGAACTGTTTGGGTCTGTTTCATAGTTACCCACTTTATATGTGCTTTTACTGCTGTTCTCCTCTATTTGAACCACGTTTAACTCCTGGCCACAGAAATGGGCCCTGATTTGATAGAGATAGGTCATGACAGTCAGTTTGTCGGGTATCGCCAATAAAACCATGTCAGAAGGTTCCAGCAATCGTGATATTCCTAAACTGGCAAACCCATCGTATGCCTTTAAAAACAGACAAAATAAAGGTTACAATGTGGCAGTTTCTTACATGTCATAGCATTGCAAGAATGCAAGTGGAATTTTCAGTCAAAATAAGCAAGCCTAAAACACATCCAGTATTACAGGAAGAATATGGTTTCAATTCTATCACTTATTATTCCTTTGGCTACATTATAGTTGTTACTACTTATTGTTGCACCATCCAACATCGAACTCATCAATTTTTCCTGAAAATTTCTCTCTCTATATATCCCAGGATATCTTCAGAGCAAAGCAAACTGAGAGACTATAACCAGCAAAGACATTCAAATAGCATTGTTTTAACTATTTTTAATATACTTTGATGCCATATGATACTAAGATCTTTGCTTATTCAAAATTACAACACTTCAATGAGCAAACAGCTGTTCATGAAAATGCAGCTTAAAAGCCCTTTTTTTGCACTAAGAAAACCTACCAATATCTTGAATGGTTCTCACTCAAGTGGCAGGAAACAAGCAAACAAAAAAAGTCTAAGAGTTGGATGAGAAAAAAAAAAAGCAACTCAGGATGGTTTTTTAAGATAAGGAACAAAGATATAAGAAACACAACACTAATCCACCTTGAGCTTTATCACTGATGATCAACCTTCTGCCTTCTACTGGTCATGTAATTGCAGTGATTTCTGTTGATGAAAAACTATGTCCAGACAGCCAAAAAGAACACCACCACAGATTACCTGACACTAGACATGAAACACATTAATCCATCAAACAAATGCATTTTAAAAACATTTGTTGATGCTAAATTTGTAAGAGAGAGTGAAAATCATTCCCATTTCACTTTCATTTCTAAAAGCTAAGCTAAACAGTGGCAAGCCTCACACTTTGTGAGGACACACTGTCTCCTTCCTGCTGGCCCTTTAAGTGAGTGGGCTTGGTGCATCAGGTTTTTCTAGTTTTGAAGAATTAAAGCCGTTTCTCAATTTACAATTAATTATTACTATCCTGGATTAACCTTGGAAGACAATATTGTGTTTCAAGGAAGCCTTTAAAAGGCCTCCTGTTAGCATAGATGCACTCAGTTAAAGCATGTGGGCTTCGCCTCCCCCAAGAATTCTGCAGCTCCTTTTCACCATCTTCTGAAGGGGCTTATACAATGTTCACAGTTGTTTCTACACTATTTTGAATAAAAGCAGATGCTAAATTTAAGACACGGATGAGAAAATTGTCCTCTCACAAGGAAACAATAACGCACATCACTGACTTCAACTCAACCCCAGTTTTACACATTTTTCTTAATTTCTTTAGTTTTAGAAGGATATTAAAAAAAGAAAAGATAAATCAATTATTGGTTTTTTTAATCCTAGTTTCCATACTAGTAAACACAGGGCTGGGCTGGCCAGCTCTCAGCAGGCCCAGTGATTTTGCTTGCTCTGAGAAAAGCAGGCTCTTTCCTTCTCTTTGCAATGTCATTTCCCTACATGAGGGTCAAACAGTTCCTGTTTCAGCCACTTTTCAAACTCTGCTACCAAAAGCTGGTCTTTATCTTCCTGAAATTCTGCCTGCTTCCCCTCATGCTCAGGTATAACTTTCCAAAGCATTTAAGGCCAAGTAATTTTTATATCACTGTATCAAATGATTCACAGAGTTTATCTAGGCATAAGAATGGTCTGAATAATTTATTTTTAAGCTCTCCCTGTGCAAAATGATTTGGCCTAAAATCATTGCTGGTCTTCAGTGTGGTATCATTTCATGGGAAGGCTTATGAGAGATTGTTATGCCATTTCCAAACACAGAGCTGTGCTTGGACAGAGGAGTAGCAGTGGCAAACATGACTGATGTATTTGCTGATGTAGAACTCCAGATGGAGCAGAACAGTAGCAAAATGATAGGAGGGAGGGAATGGAAAGAACTCAAATGGTTGAAGAGGGACAGCTGTCATTTATTTACCTGGTCTTGGGAAACAGAGCTGGAGGAGCAGGATCAGGCTGGATATGGAGGAGAGGGAAACAAGACAGGTGGAACTGCACAGACATGAGGAGCACAGAGAATGGCGAGTTGAAGGAGAGCAGGGCAGTGTTTGGGTGGGCAGCCTAAGCCATGGCACGTACCAGGAATGATGAATGCTTGTCCAACACCAGCAAAGAGGCTGGGCATGAAAGCATAGCTAGCTGTGCTGTCTGTGCACTAAAGGTAACACAGGATTTGTTGTTTGCTTAAGTGGGTCATTGCTGATTCAGTGGCATAAATAACTTGTTACCCCACACTGCAGGTAGTTGGAGTTACCACCTGAAGAATGAAAGGACCTAAGGACAGGCACAGCAGTCCAGGGTAGCCAAAGCCCATAGATATGATTTGACCTGAACTCTTCTTATACTCTTAATTTCTTATTTATATGCTAATAAAACTAAATCCTAGGAGTATCTCCCAGGGTCTATAAAATGAAGGTGGGGACAGTGTTTCAGGGTTGTCAGGAAAGGTACTTGCTTAGAAGTAACATTACAGCAGGACTGAATGACGGATATTCTCAATACAGCTGCAATCACTTTTTGCTGCCTGCTCAGTTCTTCCAATGATGCTTGGGATTAAACACAGTTATTTCCCACTGATGCTGAATACTTATTTTGTATTCCCTCACATTCTCAGTCTGGATGAAGCATTTTTGCTTCTCTCCTTTTAAAACACACTAAATATGTGGATTGACACGCCAGTATTTTACAGACATTAGCTCTGGAAATAGCAATGTGTGTACCAGACATGTCCATGCAACTGTGTGTGGTGGGTTCTCCTTCAGTGCTGGAAAAGCTGGGAGCTTCTTGATATTCCAGCATATTTACAAACACCTCATGTTTCTAACCGGTTCGTAACATGGTATTAACAGAGTAAATTTTCCAAGTAAAATTCTTTTTGTTAAACAGATGCATAACTCAGCCTTGATTTTGCAAATGTTTATGTACCTGTTTAACTCTGCTCCTCCATGATCCCACTGAGGCCAACAAGCACCTCACACACATGCTCTTAGACATGTGCTTATGATTTTGTGGAATAAAACTGTAGAAGTGAGCATGAACACCTATTATAAAAACACTACTCCAGATTAAAGTAAGGAATTTTTTCCATTTTGACTCAATACTATCCCTGTAATCCTGAATTCTTTTCTTTAAATGTAGAATTTGTAGCATTTCTTTTAAAATGGAGTATTTTATTAAGACAATCATTTAAGTTCAAATGTATTGAGGCATTTTTTAGACATGCCCAAAACCTGAGGGGAAAACAGTATCACAAAAATTGAAAGTGCCAATTGAACATCCAAAAAGATACATTACTATTCCCATGCAATAATCTCTAATGAAACAAGCTTCTCTAAACAATAATTAAAACAAGAAATTCATTATTAGAATCACACTGTTGTGCCCTTTTACTTCTCATTCCGTCATGCCCTCAAAGCTCCAGCCAAGTGTTGTTTAGTAGCTTAAATTTTTAAAGTGCAGGACATGTTATTAGCAATATGAAAAAATTGTGTTCTTGATAGGGGACTATACTGGCAGTGTGTTGCAATTTTCATGCATTTTCCATTATCTTAAATTTCATTATTATTTAATAATAATTGAATGGACATATTAAACCAAATTAGCTGGTTAATGCTGTTGGAAAGGCTATATGGGTAGTTAGCTATATCTGAGATTTAAGTAGAAGCACAACTCTTTGGACTATCAGGGAAAGTATCTCTGTAATGTTTCTGATTTTCTCAAAGATAATCCTGGTTTCTCTTTTGTTGCTGACAGAAATTTGAATTTGCAATGTGCACCAAAATTTTATTTCAATTTGGCCTGATGCTGCTTGGGATTTTTTTACGCATGTATATTCAAGATTCTAAGCCTATTTATCAATCTCCCAATGAAGTTTTTTTCTTTTTTTAATTTACTGACAAGCTGATTGACAGACATCAATTGGGATCCATCAGCACAAGCACCACAGGCAATATTCCAATCATTTCCCAACTCTGTAACACACTGACATACTGGCCAAGATCAGATGTCACAGGTAAATACCCTTTTTCATTCAGCATCAGTGGCAGCACCGAATTTGCCAGTGGTTGGTGTGTGTTATAAAGAAGCTCTGATGATGTGCTTTCTGTAACAGTGCATTTCCATGTGTAATTACACTCAGTATTTGCACTGAAATAGTTGTCTCTTAAGATCTCTTCTTTTTTTTATTAAAATACAAACAAGGTCACGCACTTCTAAAAGATACACTCTTTAACCTTTAATCTGTGGTTTTCCTTCTGGAGAGGGCGCGGGGGGGAAAGAGACATTAAAAAAAAGGAGCTGTTTCAGACAAAGAAAATCATCCTATTCATCCGAAGATGTTATTTTAATTGGTTAGGAGGAATCATTGTCAAATGTGTTACATATCTGCATGGAATTTCTAGGCAGCCATTGTTGGCAGTGCTGCATTCACTCCAACCAAGGGCACATGGGGTTATCTGGCAGAACTGTGTGAGCCCAGGAAATAAAGCTGCAGGAAGCAACCGAGATACTCAGTGTGGCTGTCAGGAGAAGGCTGGCAAAGTGATGAAAGAAAAAACTGCACAATAACAACAATCATTATTTCTTCAATTCTGGGAACTATATCCTGTTAGAGAGACAGGCTAAAAAGTTCACTGTTTGCCATCACAGTTTCATAAAGAAAAGATGACTGATCACACTGCTAACATTTTTAATTAATAACCTATTCTTTCTTTTTTATAATCCGGATTAATTAGCCCAGACACTCAACAAAACTTGAAGTACAAAAACATTTGGTCACAGAAAATAATGTGATGTCACAGATAATCCACTTAGGTCATCATAAGTCCTCATATTATTATGAAAAAAAATATCAACAGCCAAGAGACTCATTAGATAGCAGCAGCTCAGAGATACTTCATTATTTATAATACATGAGTACTAAATTAAAGCCAAGGAACTCCCTGGCTAACACATAAGTGTGCAGGCACATTAAAAAATATACACAATATTTTATTAAAGCACTTTCATAAATTCCACATAACTAAGTAATATTAGACTGTAGGTATGTTTGCTATGTAATATTGAACCTGATTAATTTATCCAAAGTATATTTTTATACCTTCATCCCAGTTAAATTCAGAGCTCTTTAAAGCAGAATAAAAACAGAATCCCAGCATTAACAAGGCAGATCCTTACGAACAATTTTCAGATGATCTTCAGGAACAATTTCATTATCAGTGACTCATATGAAAATTTTAATTTCTAAACATGTCCCTAGGGCCCAACTGAAGCTTGTAACATGCCTAAAATAGTGATCAGAAATAAAAAGTCTTTCGGTGATTCCCAAACTGAATTCTGAATTCCTTAACCCGAATTCTTCTTCCAGAGAAACTTTTTACATCTTTGCACCTCCAAAGACTGCCTTGAAACAGTTGCCCAGCACACGGCTATAAACTATTCTCCTAATATTTCAGTCTATTTGCACAGTATCCTCAATATTTTTTACCCTAAACTTCCCATGTTGCATACACCACTTCATTCACCTGGTGTGGTGTAAGAGTAGGTATAAAATTTTAAAAAACATAGAAATCCCCATCAGAGCAACATCAGCCATGCCCCATTCCCAGAGCCCTGGTAAAGCCCCAGCAAGAGGAGCCTCGTGCGCGACAGCCCGAGCGCAGTTACGCTTTCAGTTTTTTTTAATTACAAGGCTGATTGGAAAAATCAGGAGTGCTCACAGAAGGCTGGCCAGGCCTTTCCTCTGCTTTCACAGTTAATGTAGACCATACAAATATTAAACTCTAATGCCAGCCTTGAACTTGTTGTGAATGTTAAAACCATGACAAACTCGAGTCAATAATGCATCTGATTTGAGCCACGGGAGGCCGAATACCTTCTGTGAGCTGCAGTTATGACCTTACAAAACAACTGCACTTTCCCAAAATTAATAAAAACCTGCAGTGAAGTCAAAATTGAGGCTATATCTTTTTTTTTCCTTTTTTTTTTTTTCCCCTGGCAGTTCTTACCTTTTTGTTGTTCTCTTTAATATCTTGAGGATTCAGGGACTTGTAGTCACTGAGGGGGAAAATGGCACAGTGGGTATGTACAGTATTTGATAAAAGCAGCAGTTTTAAAACAAACTAAATCTAAAAATTTGACATACAATAATATCATATAGTAACTAGCAATTTCACAGCAATTCAATCAACAAAACTAATAGTGTGGAAAATTAAAGGAATAAATAAATAAATAAATAAACACCGATTACATGTTTCATTGCCTGAAGCTTTCCATCTAAAAAAGAAGTTAAGGCAGGGACTAGAGGCCGGCCTTGACAACCAAATTTACCAGGAGGTAATCCGTCCTTGTCAGCGTACAAAGAGCTTATTCCTCTCATCTCATTTCAACACCGGCGCAATTCTCATAATCATCTTGAAGTCAGTTCTTTGTATAAGATTAAGAAGAAGAAAAACAAATCGCAGAGAGGGGAGAAATAATTGTTTATGCAACAAGGGAGAGCAAAGAGGTCACAAAGTTTGAGCATTCATAAACCTGGTTTCTTAGCATGGATGGTTCCTGCTTGAAAGGAAAGGGTGAAAACAGTTCAACATCTGAAATGAACAGGGATTTGGTTTTTATGTAAACTTTTATTTCTATAACAGTTAGCTTATGCAGGCAAAGAGTACACAACTTACATTAGGTCTGGTCTAAAGTGATGTAGTATTGCACAAAAGGATAAACCATTTCTCCACGACGTAGTAAAATTGGTGATTTTCACTCCTCTATAGTTTTTAGTAACTTCTTTGCACCACACAAGCAGTGACTGACTAGCGTTTGGCTTTCTCCCCAAAACAGGACTTGGTATTGGGCTTGGCTGGAAAAAAAAAAGAAAAAGAGAGAAGATGATAAAAGAATTTAATGCAATATGAGAATTAACATTAATTGACCTAACTAGATGATCTGTATCCTTTGATGTGAGTTTGGGTCCTTCACAGCTGTCAGTTTACAATGACTGTAACTTGCAAAAGACACAAATCACAAGTTATTATCTCCAGTTGTTGCCCTAGGCACTTGTCTCCAAAGGATGCAGATATACAGGATTCCAGATCTGCACAGGAGGAGAGGCCAAGAATTGTCCCAGTGGAAACAACGTGCTGAAACACTTACGGCACATCCCGCACAGCCCACGGTACACAGTCCTGAAAACACTTCCCAAAACACAGTCATGGAAAAGCATCCCCACAAGCCCTTTCAATGAACACTGGGACTGGATCAAAGGGCCAGGCAGAGCAGGGGCAGAGTTTGCCATGAGCCACAATCTACCGTTGCATCAGGGGGATCAAAGTCGCGACATACAACTGGTGCGTTGCTCTCCTACAGCCCCACTGTGCAGTTCTTGGCTCTTTCTGTGTCAGTGTGCAATTGCATAAAGGTAATTATGGTGTGGTGTTTCTAAACAGCTACTTCCAACCATACCCAAGGAGTTTCCTCTGCCAGGCTTTAGCTTTTCTACACGGAAAAGGAATTTCGGATGTAAATTGTTATCAGGCTGTGGTTTGTAAGAAAAATCGTTAGATAATAATGACCATTTCCATAAAGGTTATTTTAACCCTTTTAGTAACATTTTTCTGGGCATGAACCAAGAATTAAAATAGAATATTTCAGGCATTTGATGTTTGTCAGACCATCTGCTGTTCCTTAAATTCAGCAGAGAACTTACTGACTGCAGCTGATGTTTTCAAGGCTTACACATTTATTTCTCTAGAAAAATACTGACACTTAAAAAACTTTTCTTAAACAATCAGACAGAATGTGACTGACACAAATCCTAAATCTGAATTACAGTGAAAGAACTGAGATCACATATATCTTCAATGAAACACAGTGAAAAGCATACACACAAAACAAACAAGCTGTTGATGCACCTCAGAGCCAGAGAGTTCCCAAATTAAGATAAATAGAGCAAGTAATTCACTCCATCACAGCCACTTAAGTTTATGGTCAAACGGATTTCCTCATTATTGTCTATTTGTGAAAGACCAACGATGCCCCCCCTTGACTGAAGCCTGTCAGTGCTCAGCAATTAACTGCTGTCATCTGGTTTGTCTTCGCTGCTTCTGCGGAAAAAACCACAGAACCAGCCGAGTACTTTTTCATTTACTGTCACAATCAGTCCTGAAAAGTTGTTTTATAAACACACTACCTCCTCATCAGGTAGAAGCACTGCTAAGTCACTTAGAAAGTGCAAAATGTATACTTTGCTGAGACTTTTTTTAATACCACATCATATGTACAAAATAACCTGTTAAAAAGTGCTTACTTTTTTTAATCAGCATGAACAAATCCACTAACAATAAGACAAATATCTCTAAATAAACTGAATTAAGAGCTTGACAGGGATATAAACAAAATAGGGAAGGAAAAGCAGCAACAAATGATAAACTTTCTTTACCATGCACAAGATCTAATCAGATAAACAAATATTGCAAAGGAGCTGCCAGACAGTTATTCCAGATTCAGAGTGAAGTGACTAAGACCATGTTTTCCTCCTGTTTGTTTTTTTTTTTACAACTTGATGGAAAACCCATTGACCTAAAATTTAAGGTACTACATTACTTAAAACATATTTGCTACTATAAATTGTATTCATGGAAATAACACTACTAAATGACAACAAATAAAATAGCTCTATTAAGTTGTGGAAAGATGATATTTTAATAAATTTTTACATCACAAAGTTACTTCTTCAAATCATAGGAAGTTGTGGAAAAATGATATTTTAATAAATTTTTACATTACAAAGTTACTTCTTCAAATCATAGAGAATTACTTACCAGATATATTAAATGTTAACTACAAAGTCTTAATATTGGTGCTGAAATTCTCCACAAAATTTTGAAATGTTCCAGTTACCACCTAAATGCTTTCTGGTTAACTCTGAAATCACGTTACACAGTATTTTCATTCCTATGTCTTAATTACTCATCTAACAAACTGAAGATGGAACTGAATTTAAAACCAGGTTTTACAAAAGGAAATCCAAAGCTATTACAACAATAAATTCAGCAGAATTTCACATTTTATTTAAAAATTACCGATTTTTAAAAGCTGGATTACAATTCTGTGAATTCATAAGCTGGAGCTTTTTTCTGTGTTTGTTAGATTTTCCATTTATGTTAGACTTTCTAAAAGTCTTTTATCCAGAATATGCAAGGTAATGTACTTACACAATTTTCTCTTCTCTTAGCTGATAAAGCAGAAGTTACATAAGGTTTTCTTTCCACACTTAACAGTCCAAGTTTTTTTGAATAAAGATGAAGTTAATACTATGCCAATGCTATGCTCCTAATCACCACCTGAGTCAAAATTTTGTTATTTAATCTATGATAAAAGCATTCAACCCAAGACACAATGGAAATACACGAGTAAAGGTAAAACTGTGTGAGCACTTGACATGCAGTCATGACTTGCCTTTTTTGAGATCAAACCCAAGGGCCCTGAGAACGTGGTTGGAAATGCCTCTAAAAGGCATGAGGTACTCACATCAGATTACCAGACCTGCTCACTGATGAGCAAGTTATGGATCTAATGCAGCTGACTTTTACTGAGCTGTGGAATAACCACATGGAAATGCAGAGGTTCCAGGGCTGGTCCCTCACATGCTCAGGTCAGACCTAAATGCAGCATCATGTGGATGGATTTATCAGCTGGAGTCAGCACCAGCTTCAGGATATCTTTGTTTCACACTCAACAAAAGCACTGAAATCTCTATTCTTCATTTACCTGTTCTGGAAGCTCAGTTAATATGTTTTCTAGTGTATGCATTTTTCCTCTTGGGAGATTATCCCATCTATGTTAAACAAGAGGACAATAACTTTAAATATTAGTCTGCATCCCTACATTTGAAAATATTTGACTAGTAGTTTTGCTGCTCTCAGGAACAGCACCAGGCACACTGATGGTTACAGAGTGAGCTGCATCTCTGACACACAGGCCAACACTCAGGAGAAGAAAAGCAAGACTGGAATTCTGATGGGAACATGGGGCTATGGACCAAGACCTCACATGAGACACAAGGAGCAGTCTGAATGAAGCTCTAGGGGCTCAGTTTGAGCTACTCAAGAGCTTGTAGACAGAGGTAGAGGAGTTTAAAGAAAGCAGGAGGCAGTGTTGAAGGCAGGAAGAGAAAGATGCTGAGAGGAGTAGGGGAAAAAAATGTAATCTAGGTGGAAGACTTGTGTGGTTTGAGTTTTATATTAAGGAACAGAACTCCCCAAAGAGGAAAAGAGCTGACAGAACAACCCAGGACTGGTAATTAACTGCAAGAGGAGAGGAAGCTGAGATTGAGACAGACCTGAATGTCAGAACAGGGAAGACCTACAAACAATGAACATACAAGTTTTTTTTTCCTCAAGAAGCAAGTAAGACATTGGTCTCTTAACTTATTCGATGGAGCAAAACAAAAGGGATTTTCCCTTACCCCTATCAAAACTACGGTGCTTCTGAGGCCCATTGAAAACTGTGACACCATTAAAATGCAAGATAAAGTAAATGAAAGGCACAAGTGGGTGAGTGAAAATGCGCAGCATGTGGCTGGATGTCGAAAAAATTTAGGAAACTTGGTTGAAGAGAACAGTCTGAAAAGCAGGATAAGGTGCAATAGGAACAAGACATCAAATACATTTCAGTCAAACAGATAATTTTGCATCATCAAGAAGATTTTTTAAACAACACAGGACTCTACTCACAGGAGCCTGTGAGTATTAGTATTTGAATATGGCTCATTTAATAGAATTTATGCCTTTGGCAAGGTTTGTCCAACATGTATTCAATTTTGTTTATCCTGAGCTGTGGAATAAAATTGATTTCAGGATGTTTCATTCGGATGTTTTTTCCATTTTTTGGAATAAAACATCCTGATGACTCAGCTTGTTCTTTACTTAGGCTAGTTAGTTACTTTTTTCCATGGCAGGTCACCATAACATTATGATGGCTTCAGTGACACAACAAAATACAAGTGGTGTTGCTCTTTGTTTCTAGTATGGGAAGAGCATCCATATTTTAGAAAATACACATTTCCTAAAAGGAAATGTTAGGAGTTCTGCTATCTTGTTACTCTGAAAGACAAACACATCAGTTTAGGAGTACAGTTTTTAACTTTGTGCTCTCTGTTCACATTGGCATGGTGTATGGTTACACAAAACATCTCTAGTTCCTACTATCCCTAAAAATGAAGGAGATAGGGAAATCCAGCTGCTGGGCACAAGTTACAGACTCACTGAATTTATTTCCTGTATATCATTAATAACAAGTATTTAGGCAACCTCCAGGTTTCATCAGCACCAGACATCTTAAAACTTTGCCTTCCTCACTCTTCTGACTGTGCCTACAGCTAATGTGGGTAGGCAATAAAATATAAAATTCTACCTTAAAAACCTTAGGCATAAGCTTTTAATTGCTTATCTTTTTACAGGTTTCATTTTGGCACAACCAAACCAGTCCATGTTCAATCGCAACCTAAACATTTAGACATCTGCCTCAGCTCTCATGTTTGGACCTGGCAAGATGAAGGGGAAGGTGAAATCCTCAGGATGCACCTCAAGTGAGCTGTTGGTCAAGTAGGTCGAATTATTTCATGCTAAAGGTTCTCAGTTGCCTATTACACATTTTGATGGCCACAACTCTGGAAAGAGCTTTTCCGAACTATGCCTGGCAAAAGAAAGGAGAGCAGCCCTGCAAATAACTGCCTCTGTTAACCTTTCCTGTGAGCATTGAAGAAGTGGTCAGGTAGAAAATTATGGTATGTGGTCATACAATTGAAATGTGCACGTGCATATAACCTACAGGCATCCAGAGCACACAGAGGAGGGAGACACACTAACAGAGGCTACTGCCAAGTACTTCATTTTTTAAGTTTTGCCATTATTTGGTAGCCTCGCTTTTACTTTGTCAAGTAATGAAGTAACATTTTTCTTAGCAGAGTCTTTTAAGGTTTTGGTTTGGTTTTCATTGTTGGGAATTAAAAGGATAAAAGAACCCAAGTATTCAGAACAAAACTCTAAACCTTCAGAGCCAAAAGCCACAACACATCGACTACTGGACAATTGCCTCACTTGGGCAACGGGACACAAATGTGTCTGCTCGTGGCAATCAATTAAGAGCGAGACAGACTATTTATTTCAGGATGACTACCTCCCCCTGTGGATGTTCTTAGGAGAGAAGAACAGCACTGCACAGGAGTGAGGGCAGCCACCTCACCAGGCTGAGAACCCTTAAATTATTAGCTAATGGCAAAGAGAAGATAATGCTAACGAGCTGGTAGAGAAACAAACCTGAGACAACATAATAAATTGGCTACTTATGTGCAAGTAATTTCACCTGATGGTCAGTAAGGCCAGGAAAAAAGTTACAGAGAGCTCCTTCTCAGATTCAACCATTATAAAGGGATTGGCCGAGGCTCACTTGTCTTCTCTTCCCTGAGGTCACATAATCTTTGTCTTGAACGGCATGTTTTCAATTAAAAACAACAAGAAAGGTTTATAATTCATACCATTAAGCAGAGGCGAACACGGGGCTCAGTCTCTGATGATTACACATATCTGTAATGTAACAGTATGAGAAGATCCCATGCAGGGATGGGGCCTCATTTTTCTGCTCTCAGAAGACAGGCAGTCTCCTTGTGTCCACCCTCCTTTCTCCAGTTGCCCCGGTGGCATGTGGGCTGAAGTCTCTGCTCTCATGTCATCTGTGCTGGAAGCCCAGACGAGCTACCAGGATGCTGCTGGTTCACAATCCCTGGCTCTCTGCCACGATGGGAACGTTCAGGGTTTTGGGCAGGTTGCCAGAATTAAGCAACTTAAACCACAGATGAGGAATAGCAATTTTCAAAGCTTTTAACTTTGTTAAATGTGAACTGAACTAGCAAAACGCACCTCCCTGGGCCCAAGGCTATCTCTGCCACATTTCAAAGGCCTGCAGCAAACAATGGAAGTGTTAGAGCTTGTCAGAAAAGGTCACAAGAATCTCTTCTAAAAGAAAGCACAAGGCAACCTAAAAATGAGAGGCACTGCCAATTCTTCCTAAAAACAGTGAACTCTTGTTGCTTTTGCAGGAATTTCTCTTGACAGAGCCATTAAATAAACACAAGTCATTATCCCACTCCTCTGAACATTTCAATGGGCATCGGTTTTTCAGGCAACCTTCTGATGTTGGATCATTAAGGTGACATTGCTCCACAGAACTTTATAGTTACCTATCTTGTAAATCTACTGCATCATTTATATTAAGGCACTACCATAGGCAGATTTATGGAAGCATTAGTCTCTGCCCATGAGAAATCTTTGATTTAAATACTGGAGAACAGAACACAGATGCCAGATTTGTGCAGGTATTGCACTAACAAAGGAAAATGATCTCTGTGTTTGGGGGAGCTGAGAGCACTCAGTCTGGTACTGATGACACAACTATCTCTGAAGGGCATAATACACCTCTTGGGTGACAGCAGGAATAAACCCAATATATTCTACAATCCTGCATGAGGTGCTGGTGTCCATGAGCTTACATTGGGCATAAAGATGGATGTTCTTAAAGCTCAACTATAGAGAAATGAGAATTTAATGGAAACAAGTTTTTGCCTTGATGAACTACTGCATTGGCAGCTGACTCTGTGTAAACAATCACAAAATGGAGATTAATAAAAATATTGCTTCATTCCTCAGTGCTAGGGCAAAGCTGTCCATAGATGATGAGGAGACACCTGAAATTATGTATTTCTTTATTCTTCATCTGTCTTTATTCTGCAAGTCAGATGCAGGTTAGAGACAAGGATTACTCACACAGACACGGAAAGGTCACATTTCAGCCCCGTGTGGAAACAGCTTAGATAAGCCAGAGGCTTTCAGATCAGCTGAACACATTTAATGTAATCCTAGGGTAGTGGAAAAGCCAATATGAAACAATATCTGAAATGAATGGCCAGTTTGAAAATTTGAACACAGTGGAGAAGGAGGAGAGTAGAAGACTGTATTTCCTTCCAGTTTTTCAATGCATACGAAAAAGACCAATTGGAAAAATGCAGAGAAACTGATGAAATAGGTGGAACAAACAAGGTGCTGCTTAGCATATGAAAGTTAAAAGAAGAGAAGCAACAGACATTAATTTGCCATCCACAAATCATGACTATCAGTCCAAGTTCCTTCTATAAGAGGGAAGCAGGCAGGGGAGGGCAGAAGCATCAGACAACAGATTATGAATGTAGTTGAACTCTTTTAATTGTGTCCCCAGATGTTCTCATAAGGAAGAAGGGAAAACAGAGCCTTAATGAGACTCACAAAGGCAAAAACAGGCTGGAAAACTATATTCAAGACTAGTTTAAAATTATTCCTGGAACTCTGCATTACAAGGAGGTCTGGAAGAGTATTTCTTGGGTTCAGCAAAAGTCTGAATTAGGAAGGTGGACAATACACTAAACAAGGAGCTGGGATGGACATCAAATGCACTAGAAGAACTCCACATAAAAAGGAGAAAAAGTCTGAAGAAAACAAAATGAAACTCAATACGTATATGTGAAACATAGGACGGAGTAATAATTTACATAAATGCAGGATAAGGAAGAACTGGTTAGGTAAAAGTTCTTCACAAAAGCATGTGGGGGAAACAGTCTATTCAAACTGAACATAAAGTCAACATTAGGTTGTTGTGAAAAAGACAAACATCATACTGAGATGTACAGAAGAACAAAGCTTGCAAGACACATACTGCCTCTCCCACTCCACTCAACATCAACAAAGCCACAACAAGAATTCTATGTTCAGTTTTCCCTGATGCAGAGCGTAAGGAAAACGAGCCAAAAAATTGAGTAGAAAAAAAATCACTAAGAAAGCCGAAGCAAATTTAGGTCATTTATCTTACAGAAAAATGATAGAGGAAAGTAACACGGTAAGTCTTCAACCATATGAAACTCTAAAGAGGAAAGAAAGCCCTTTGTCCCCAGTGCCAGCGTTTACCAAAATGAAGTTACAGGCTTTAATTGCAACAGGTCAGACACCAGGAGAGCAATCTAAAATTCAGTATAATAAAGCACTCAAGACTGCCTGGGAAAGCCATAGATGTCTCCTTGTTGGAGGTATTTAACAACAGGTTGCAGAAATCTTTTGTTTTGTAAAGGAAAACTTGGCCTTTGGGCAAGTAGATGGACCAAGTGCTTCAGATGCAACTTCTCTGTGTTGCTCAACTCCAGAGCCTACAGGGAGAGGACACAGCTTGCACTGGCTGCTGCCATCAGCGAGTAGGAGCCTGGCAGAGCTTCCCTCCATGCTCTGGCAGCAGGGGAAGCAAGCTGGAAAACCCACAATTCCCACCAGCCTCTCCCATCAGCCACCAAAACCCCCCCACTTCTCATTTTAAAAATAAAATCCTAGCGTGGAGGACCTGATATTTGTCTCATAAGCAACTCATGCACCAATTGCCCCCATGTTAATCAGATCTCCTTGCAAAGCACAGCATATTTTGGGTTTCTGCCTGGCACATCGCTGTCTGAATACCCAGAAAGTTCAATAAGCACTAACTCTCCAAATGAATAACTGCACAGAGTGTGTCTTTTGTCTGTTAGTTGTTTAGGAGACTGGCTATTGAAGAAACAAATCCCACCACTCCAACTGCTCCTCATGAGCACTACCAGCAAGGAAGGCTCTCTGCCATTCAGCACATCTTCACAGAAAGCAAAAAGCCACTTTAAAATCTAGGACACACTGGAAAGGTTTTTTCATCTGCAAGGTAACAGTTCAAGGTCAAAACCAGGATAACAGTCAGAAAATAAACCCCACCTGACTGCAGTTGAGTGAAATTAGGTATTTAGGCAGACTGTAAGATGTAAACAACACTGGTAACCCAATCAGCTGGACTCAGCTCTCAGCCACAGCAGAGATGTCACAAGCAGAGTGAACTGGGCAACAAAAACAACCTTAAGAGGTTTGGGGTTTTTTGAGGAAATAAAAAAAGATAACACTTCAAAAAGTCTTCTCTACCAGAAACAGAAGGCTTCACTCACAAGCTCCATTCATAAACAACAGAGAAAACAAAAAAGCATTACTAAATAAAAGCAAGTAAAAAATTAAGGAATGGCAGGCTTGAATATTCTTGTTTTCGTTGCCCAACAGAATGAGCATTATTTAAGCAGTGTGAAGGCAGATTGTTATCTTTACCTCTCTGAATAGTACCTTATTCTGTGAATAGCCCCCATGGAATAACAGCCACTACTCAAGGATTCAATAGCTTAATGAACATAACAAGACTGGCACAATCTGGAGCTTAATTTGCATGCAGTTTGAATATTTTTGCTTTATTAGTTTCATTTAAAAATAAAAATACGTGTAAAAGTAACAGCAATTCATGTGCCACTTGGCTTAATATATATTTTTCCAGGAATTCTTGCATTATCCAAATTGGCTAATTGCTAGAACTTGTTCAGCTAAAAGGAGAAATACATGTTAACTGAAAATATCCTTTTTGTTCTATAATATGTAATTAACACAAGCTTTTTTAGCTTCAGCACTGGCAAATCTATCCTCTTGAAAAATACACACATAATTTTCATGCGACAAATTAAATTTGGTGTGGTTATGCTTTTAGCACTCAACAAGTGAAAGCTTGTAAATGAAAAGCTGAAGCATAAAGGTATGGCAAGTCTCATTTAAGAAATCAAAATCTTTGGGAGAGAGGAATGCTCTCCTGCAGAACTCAAGAAAAGCTGCTAATAATTAAATACTGACTCTGATTAACACTTTACACTACATGTTTATGTTGAAAGTCCTTGTTTAAGCAGATCGTGATACAAACCTAATCAAATCACTGTATTTCATTCTCTTATGATGCCTGGCTAATAACCACACAACAGTTGGAAACTGTCAAAATATTTTACAGCTCAATTGTAATTCCCATCCAAGTCTAAGCATGCAGTAATTGGGCGTTAGCCACGTTCCAGGGGTGTTACAGCAAAGCACAGCAGTCAGGTCTTCTGGGTTTCATTTTTTTAACACATGTAAAACTCCTACATGATCCCCAGGATCTACTCAATAAAATTTTAAATTAAATGTTAGTGTGCTGTCCACAGAGATAGGGCTTTTTTTTTTCATTAATTCAATGTATTATTCAAGCCAACATTTTAAAAATTAGCTGAATATATGGAACTACATTATTTGTTCAGCAGCATTTTTTTTTCCTGGTTTAAGTTCCCTGATGTAAAAAAAAATAAATTCTGTCAGATAAATAAAAAATAAATATTTTTGAGCAAAACATTACATGGTAGATATTGTAATACTAAAAGCTTTGAGAAAAAACGCCGATTTTTGACTTCAAGGAACAAATTTTGCAGATGATATATATGAGAAGTATTCCAAGCTGCTGAGGGAGAGGAGTATTGCTACAACATAGTAATGTGAGGAATTGGAAAGGGTTTTTAGCAAGCACCATGACACATGCAGTGTCACAGCAAACCTGAGCATCCCATCCAGATGGCAGCTTGGTGGGTTTGCCTGAGCACACAGCCCTAGAGGTGTTCCTGATCATTTGGGGTTTGTATTCCTAAGGCAGAATGAGACACAGATGCTTCCCCTGTACTCTGTGGTGGTGAGGCCACACCTTGAGTGTTGTGTTCAGTTCTGGGCCCCAGTTCAGGAAAGAGATTGAGGGGCTGAGCGGGTCCAGAGAAGAGCAACAAGGCTGGGGAAAGGACTGGAGCACAAGTGCTGTGGGGAGAGGCTGAGGGAGCTGAGGTTGTTTAGCCTGGAGAAGAGGAGGCTCAGAGGTGACCTCAGCACTGTCTGGAACTACCTGAAGGGAAGTTCTAGC
>JAWWEV010000115.1:15038246-15069695 GCA_035583235.1 Hafferia zeledoni | reverse complement strand
CCCTACTGAGACTCGAACTCGTGACCTTGGGAGTCAGAGACCGGAGTGCTCACCATTACGCCACGGGACCGCCCCTATAAGGTTGATAATGCTGAGGTAAATACAAGTGGAGAAAACAAGCAACTGGAGCCCATGAGATCCCTGAGATTTTGGAGAGCAGTGCCTGGTGTTGTATGGAATGTCACTTCTCCCTCATTCTACTAAACCTACCTGAGTGTTTTGTGCTTTATCTCTAAGCATTTATTCTGACTTAGAACAAATAAGAAGGAGAAAAAAAATTTTAAAATTACAGGTTTCTTCTTGCTCCTTGAGATGTATCTGAGAACTTCTCTTCTTTCACAAGAAAGTAATTTGTACCTCATTTGCTGTGTGAAGGACAAACTGCCTATCAGGCAGAAATCTTTCTGAACAGACACACAATGGATTACAAAGGATACTGGAGGGAGATGAGTTATTACATGTCATGCAGAAAAAGAATTCTGTATTTCTTATTACATTTCCTATAAATGTTTCATTAGAGCTTAAATCAGCTAGCTGGCATGAGAGAGCAGACTATCACTAGGCATGCAAAACAATTAATTTTAGTTTTAAAATGAGAGACAGAGAGAGCTTAAACAAAGATGGTGACAAACAAGAGATGTTACTATCATTTTGGACTACTATGCAAATGTGTCTTCCCCTTTTCCACCAACTTAAAAGGTCATCATAGGCTCTTATCTACCAGCACCAAAACCAATTCCTGTGTCTTCTTGAGTACCAGCAACACCATGGCCTTCATAAAGGTGAGAACAGTGCACACATTAATGATAGTCTTAAGCTGATTTATCTCCCTGTCCTGGTGCTATGTACTTTCATCAGTTGCAAGGTATAACTAAAAATCCATTCAAGGTAAAGCTCAAAAAGCATCCTGTGGTCTGATACCAATGTCTGCTCATATAATCATCTCTTCCCAGGACTGGAGTGCAGGAGATTCTGGGTAGCCCAGCAGGCAGCTGTGAGATGGAAGGTCCCAGGTCCAGCCTGCAGCAGTTCCCCTTTAAAGTATATGTTTGATGAACACAGGTTTACACACCTTGAATACAGGAGAAAGGATGTGAGACCAAGCTGGATTCACCAAACACAACATACCCATTTACTTTCAGTAGGTTAATGGTAACTGCAGAAACCTCATGGATTCCTAAGCCACCAACGTGACCTTTGGCTACAATCTGGCAATAAACTGCATATACCAAATAACAGCAAAAGCCCTTCTCAGAACTGTTTCCTGAAAGGAAAGGGCATATGCTATCCTTCAAAAGAATGAATGAGTAATGTCAATCCAATGCAGGAACTGTTTTCTTTTCACATTTAAAAATAACTCTACGGTTGAGGGTGATTATCTGTTTCTTCCTGCTCCCTAGTAAATAATTCTTCACCTCCCACATATATTCAGTAGCACTCCTGCCCCCTCATTCTCACACAGGCAATAAAATCCTTGATTGTTCAGAGACACACAGCTTTAGCTTCTCTACGATGACACACAGTTGTCAGCTCTGGAACTGATCTTATTTTGAATAAACTCAGCATAATGCAGGAAGAGGAGATACAGTGAGATTGGCTGAGATTTCACCCCACTCAAGTTCATGTGCATATTTTGTAACCAGTTAAAGCAATGATGAGCATTGATATCCATGCTATGTACTGGTCTGATGCCACATTTTGAGCCTGAACTTTTGTTCAATTTTTGTTCCACAAAGTTAACAAGTGGAAGAAATTTAAAGTCTCTATCACCTCTGTGAGAGGCAAAACCTGGTTATCCAAACCATGTAAAGAACAGTAACACAGGTATGACTGTGACAAGCCCAACAAGGCTTCAGTTGGGCTTGACAGCACTGTAGCAGTTTGATGACTGAAGAGCTTAATTACAGCTTTGCAGTTTGTCAGACTCACCTAAACACAGTCAGCCGTAAAAACATACCAGAGTTCTCAAGTCACTCAAGATGATTAACTGTGGGATAATTCCAGTTTTCAGACTTTGCATTTTAAGCCCTCTCTGATGACTCAGACTAGTTTGGAGGAGGTATGGAAGGAAGACACAAGAGAATTAAGGTATTCCTTTAGGAAGTACCAGTAGATAATAAAATTTGGCAGCAAAACTTCCTCTAAACTCCGATATGGCAAATACTGATCTAACACCTTGGGCTGGAGAGCCCACTGGACCTTTATGGAGGGTTAGACTGTGCCTTACCTGTGACAGGTAACTGGCCCTTCCTCACCAACACAAGTGACACAGGGACCTCCAAGTGACCCAAAGGGTCTGCTCAAGGGGAAGACATTAAAGAGGCTTGGAAAGGGTTTGCTACTACAGGTAACTGACTGCTCACTCAATAAACTTCCTGGTATACAGAAGTTACTGACAGCATTTGTAATTTTTGCCTTCGGCAAATGTGATGAACATCACCAGCATGGGAAGGAAAAATGAGCTCCAAATACTCTGTCAAGGATTTGCAGGGGAACTTTCAGAATATTTTTTCTTCAACCCTAAAGTTCTAATATTAATGCTGTTTTTCTGTAGTCAAAAGATCAGCATTTCTGCTCCACAGACATTTCCTACGACCACAACCAGGACAAAGAATTAAACCTGAAGAAAAAGCTTTGTTTCTGGTCAGAGTTGTGCCAGAGGCTTTCTGGGCACAGCAAACTTGGACAAAACACTGAATAAGATGTTATTTAACCTCCCTTCACCTAAGTTTACCTCTATAGGACTATTCCCCCTCCATAAGGGCGTGTGTTAAGTTCATGTTTGTATAGTGCCTATACCTTTGGATGGAAGTTTTTCCAGAGTTGCTAAATGTTGTCTCTATTATTGAGCAATAAACAAGTTATTTGTGCCAACAGTCCAAGTCCTACCTGGGCACTATTTTATACTGTAGTGTGAGAAAACTGTTTATTTTCTTTTCTTTTAAATGCCAGTACTTTTCCAAATATCAAAAAGCATTCCAAGTAAAGTGCTTTTGATCTGAGAGCAGAACAATTCAAGCACAGAAAAAAGACTGTGCTTACAGAAAGCTTTCTGCATTGCAAGTGACCGTACAATATTTTAACACACCCAGTCAGCAAAACTTTCCACTGTAGTGGTAATATAATAAACCAGGACACTGCACCTGCTTTACAGCCTTCCCTAATGTCTCACATCCTCCAAATTTATTTTTAAAAAAATAAATGAAAGCTTTCCTATAAAAGAGCATGTCAGCATAGAGCTCCACCTTTCCTCACAGCTCTAATGAATATCAGAGTTTCAGCACTTGGCCCTTTGCTGACCTCGGCTGTGCCTCAGTGGCACAAAGGTGGGCTGCAAGCAGGTAGGCACCAAAATATCTGAGAGGTACTATGATGCAGAAAAGCAGAAACTACCTTCATAACAGCACAGTCTTCTCAGCCAGTTCAATCCTGAATCTTGCCTTCATCAATCCCAGCTTTCAGACAATCTAAAAATTTGTCTAGGGCAGACAAAAACTGCAACAACCAAACTCAGCAGTAACACTTTATTTCAGCACAACGAAGACATGAATGAAGCAGAGAGAGGATTTCCTTGGATGCAAATCTGTAAAACACACCTCTCAAACAATGAGCAATTTGGGCACAACTTCCATGAAGTAGCTTAATAAAAATTGCCACAGATGGCTTTTCACAGTCTGGTAGTACCAGAAACCTTTACTTGGGCCATTTTGCTTTGACCCAAGGGCCAGACTCCACTATAAATCAAATAATGTGCCCTATTTTTCATGCAGAAACTCCAGCAAATAGGACTCAATCCCATTTCAGAGCATTACAAAACTGCTATGCTTTTATTTCATATATCCCTCATTGTGGTTTTTGCATATCAGGAATAAATTGTGAAGAGTACCTGTGTTCTTACCTATTGTTTTATAGTGAGCAGACACAGGTTAGATTTCTGGTCTCACAATCTTTAGCCTGAGTGAGTGGTAAAATGACAACAAGATCAGAGCCTGAGTGGACAAGGACATGTGAGCAATGTGGCTGAGTAATTACACAATGAAACGATGGGTATGACAAGTAGTTTCACTCAATTTTTAAATTAAAGTACAGCAGCTCCAATACAAGGCAAACCAGATGAAAATATGCATAGATTGGGTAAGATATGCTGAAAGGAAAGGCTTCTGTTTTCATCTTCCTACCTTTAAAACAAGGAGGCAGCATATGTGACATTCATTTCTAAGAAAGGTCCATTAACTTATATTATGAAATGTTTATTTTGTTTAAAAGAAAGCACGAGTGGTGTGAACTATTGAAGCACTAGAGCTGAAATCCACACTGACAGAAATTAACTGTTGTAGTAATAAAATCCCCATGTCTCACACTGCCCTCCTCAACTGAAATTAGTTCAGATTTTCCCTCAACAAGCAGAGATGGATGTGCATATGTAAGTACTCTTAGTCTGGGCATTCGTAATAAACAGTTAATCTGAATTAAAGTAGACTGTCTTTTTTTTCTTAAATTACTTCAACGTAGCTATGGAATTGGACACATATAAATCCCAAAACAAATAAACAGTATCCAGTACTAAGCTCTTAAAACCCAGATTTATGACAGAAATGTGTAGACAGACTCTTCAACAGGGGCAAGGCTTAGCAGCATTAAAATAGATCAGGACAAAGCACAGTTCAGTGTGATTTTCTTCCTTCTCGATGGCATATCCAGCTGTCCTGTAACACTGGTTACTGGAAGACTCTTTTCTTTGAAATTGCAGTTGCTGTTGCTGTTGTCATTACATCCTTAAAGAAAAAAATACAAGCTCCTACTGCTGCTCCCTCCCCATGAACCAAGTGAATAGAGACGAGCCAACACCTTATTAAGCACAAGCAAAGCTTTTAAGATGGCCTGCAAAAATAAATAGGATGTTTACAACACACAGAAAGGCACTGTTAAGAATAAAGAAGAAATTTTGGTATGAAAAGCTTACCTTAGGAGAGGAGGAAAGCTCCCTTGATGCAGGAATAGCTGACATGTTCTCACCCATGCCTGTCTCTGTCTTTGGCAAGAGGATTGGGGGTTCAGGAGCCTTTCTTTTCATCTTCTTTTCTGGTTCTTGCAGCAGAGCAACTTTAATTAAAGCAGGACTTGGTTTTGGTTCATAAAATGGATTTGATCTAATTAAAAGAAGGGAAACACATTTCTTTGCTATCTCCTTGGAAATTAAATAGAAAGTAAGACCTGTTTAGAAAAGCTAATGACTGAAATGCTTTTATTATCCCACATAAGAATATGTTTTACCTTTATATGCTTTTAGACAGTACTTTTTCATACAACTGAAAAGTGAGTTACAACAGCTAAACCTTCATTAGGTCAAAACTGCCATAAATTTGATAAAGTTCTGTAAATTAGAGAAGTTTTACCAATTGCATAAGGCAAACTCTCCAATTACACTCCATTACCTATCAAAGAGTGATCAGATTCTATGACAAGATCAATACGAACAAATGTGAGTGAAGTTTCTGGCTTATATCATTCTAATAACCAGAATTAAGAAAGCTTCATTAGAGCAGAGCTAAGAATCAAGCCCCTGGTACTGTCCTGCTCCCACTCCTCATTCTTGGCTGTCCAAGCCTGAACATTTTGACCTCCACAGATGCACAATCCACATCAAGAGTATTTCAAACTCTGTAGCACAAAGGCACCACACCATTTGAAGAACATTCTTTGGATAAGACAATAGTATAAGAAGAACCACAGCTGACTTCGCGTATCTCTTTCTGCAGATACCAGTAGCCATCATTTGTCTATTTTAAAAGTGCTTTTTATAACTAAACCTCATCTAAGAGGCAGAGTAGACAACTTCCACCAAGCAGATACAGCCCAGAGAGTTATTCTTAACTCAGGTGTTCGCGTTGCAATTCAGCATTTGTTCCACCCTAAGTAAATATCCCCACAGCATTGCTATATTTAATATTACTTTGATACATCAAATATCAGTCAAGAATACATCAAATAATGGCTTCATCTACACATTTAGAAGAGCCAGCAATTTTGTATCCTGCTACGGATATTGCACTAAATTATTTCATTAATAATCTTTGCTTTTCATATTTTGCAATCCAAAACTGGATGGTTAGTTATGAAATGGATATATTAATTAATTCCTTCCTAGCCCATATTTCCCCTGCAAGATATATCTATCATACATCTCAAACTATGTTTATGTAACTAAGTCAGTGATTCCCAACAATCCACCTGCATAGTTACCCTATGCAGTGTAATTAACCACAGAAAATAACCTCAGTCCTTTGAAGTCCCTTAGAATTCAACTTTAGATAGAAACAATAATGCACACAAAATTAGAAAAGAGCCCAGCTGGCTGGATCCATTTACGAATTGCCTCTCAGGATAAGAGCCATGAGCTAGTACACACCGCTTTTAAAGAACTACAACAGCAGAATTTGGGGACAAGTGAAAAACCAACTATTCATTCCATTGCCTTTCACAACATCAAATTTCTCTCATTTGTTTGCAATTTTAGTACGAAAATGTCTTTCAGCCTCATAGACTGACTTTAGAGTTTATTTTAATGCAGTTTACAGTCATTCCTTTTTCACTGAGAAAAAGCAAGCAATCAATAATCCACACAGAACGAGTCTAACTCTGCAAAGTTTACCAAAGCATATAAATGAAAACCAGGCATGAAACCTCCAGACCTTTCTAAGAATCTGCTGCTCCTTACAGAAAAAGATATCCAGATCCTGAAGCAAAAAGAAAGACTCACACTAAAATAACTCCTCTGTTGACTGAAGGCAACTTTCAGGTGTTCCCACTTACTGCCCATCAAGCACAAAGCCACCAGTGCCATCCAAACTAAAGGCACCACCAAAATACTGAGTTAAATGGAAACAGATGGGTGTTTGGGGGCAGCAGGAACAGGAGGGTATTCAGGCTGGAGTGGAGAATGCATCCAGCTGTCAGTAGCTCTAATTTAGCTGACAGTCCAGCTCAGCTGCCTGCAGACAGCAGCGAGTTCAAAGGGAGGTGAAAATGAAGATAAAAGAGATAAAGGCTGAAGAACAACGCATTCTATGGGACAGCACAAGGTTTTATTTAGTTCAACAAGTCAACCTTTGGAACAGCCAACAGGCACAGCATGTTTGGCAGGAATTTACCTCTGTGTACTCTGAATTAGAAAGGTGTATTGATAAGGTGTTAAAATTATTTTGGTGTGAGAATAAACCAAACACCTTATCAGTGAGAGTAAACAGATTTGGAAAAATCTTTTTTTTTTTTTTTTTTTTTAATTTTTATGCTCCAGAATTGCCTGCATTGCATGTGTTATCCTGAAGAATTGTACCCTCTGTATGCACCAGAAGGAAGTGCTAAAAGGAGACAAATCACTGCCTTGGGGTTTTTTTACAGAAAAACTTGCTTGAAAGCCATGCTGAACCCTCATATTTTGGTCATAGAAACAGACACAGACACACACACGCACTGCTTTCTACCTTTCCCCTTTGCAGTGCTTTTAACTGGGCTTACAAATATTGAGAAGGAGTTTTGAAAAGTTCATTTTAATAGAGAAACCCCCACCAAAATGGTTCTGAAGAGGCTGAAAAAAGCCTTAGCTGGAAAATATTAAAGCACATTTCTCTGAGGTCAGCACCATAGTTTTTGCTTTGGTCACTTAATTGATCTACACAATATGATCTGTCTAAAGAGATATTACCACAAAATTAAAAAATCCCAGACGTGACACACTACTTGGCATTAAACTGTCACTGACAACTTGCTGGCTTGTGGCTTCTTGTGCAAGAGGCAGCTTCAGTAGATGGCAACTCGATAGTCTTGCCAATTAGCATAATTCCAAGCCATGCAGTGATTAGCGAGATAAGAAGCCACAGAGCCAAATTATATTGGAAAGCAAGTTTTATTCTGACCAATTTAAAAATTATTTGGATCAGTGTTACCAGTTAGCTGAAAAAAAAGAAAAAACCCCAACATTTTATTGAGAAGGAAACCCAAAGCTGTCAGCATGGCAGGGTTCAAAGATCAGGCAATAATGCCAATCAGAAGTACTGAGCATTATACATTAAGTAGTTGTGAGTTGTGCTATTTTCAAATAATTAAAACTTAACTTCACAAGGTGTGCTGTTCTTCATTAACAGGTTGCCACCCACCACTTTGATTTTCAAGTATAAAATTCAAAAAGGCAAATGCAGAATTTTCTGCTAACATTCAAATGTCCAAACTAACAAAAGGAAAATGTGTTCCTCATCTAGCCAGGTATGAGACATTAGCCAGAGGAAGTGTGTTTTGAGAGTGCAGTTTTACAGCAGAATAAATGTACTGGCTCATCTAAGTCCCCCTGCACCATGCAATGCCTTGTGATGCTCATGCTTGTGACTGTGCTTTGCATGTATTATGAAACATTAGTTATCTTTGCAACCATTGGTGAAATATATTTCAATGAAGCAAATTACCCAAGGTAAACCCTGCACAGAGGCACAGGGAGCCTAAGTACCTTTTAAAAGATTACAGCGAGAGTCTGTTACAAAACTGGAGTCAGAGTTCAGCTCTTGGGGCACTTTTTGTAAGCTCTGAGTCCAGAATCAGAATTAGGGATCTGCCAGGGCAGAGTGGGACAAGGGTTCTGGTGGTAACTGGTGTGTCCGTGTTCCCAGGACACACTCATTGCATTTCACACAAAATAAAAGAGCAAAATGCCAAAAGCAGTACATTAAGTGAACTCCAATTACACATTCAAGACATAGGGATAAAAATCCATAGTAGTTCCTGAGTGACAGGAAATGTCTTTCAGGAGCCTTCCATTTCTCATGAATTCCACCCAGGAGGTTCAAAACAACACTTAGGGAAAGCACTTGACCGGTGAAACAAAATGAAAGGAAATTTTTAAAAATCAAAAGACAAGATGTTAGGAGAGTGGTTGAAAATGATATGCAAAGTTGTCTAATATCACTCAGTTGTTCAGCCTTGTCTTGGTTACACTGCTCAGGCCAAGTCAACACATCCTAAAATAGACATATAGGAGGAGAAATAACAGGGTCCAGAGACGTGCAGTGGAAATGATTAGAGAGATGAAGAGACTTCTGTATGAAGAGAGATTGAAAAAGTTAACTCAGACAAGTGACAAGTAATGGTGAACATGCTAGAGACAGACAAGACAACAACTGTTTACAGCAGATCAATCCCATACTACTAATTGTTGTTTTGATAAGCATTTCTTTCATTTAAGATCCTGTTTCTTTGTGGAACTCTCTGCCACAAATTGACACTGAAGCCTAGACCTTAATAGCTTTGGAAGAAGATTACCCACTTAAGTAATAATAAAAGGATCAATATTCACAGTAGATAAAAACCAATGCACATCTGGACATAAGCCTTTATGATTTAGGGCACACAAAAACTATCAACTGGCACTTCCTATAAAATTTTTCCTTTAGTGCTCACCACACCGTGCCTTAGCAGAGACTTTCTGCTTAAAGATTTGAAAATTAATGACATGAAGTACAGCAAAGTAGTGTGAGTTAATATCACATGCCCTGCGTTCTTAGACTGGAGTTTTATCATTACACTCATTACTCCAGAGGATTTCAGAATAAACATTCAAAGGTTCTCCTTGCCACACTTCTACCCAATACATTCAACAAATGGTCTCCAGGTCTTCTTCTATAATGTGTTGCTTCTATAACTTAGGGGGAAAATGTGGACAGGAAGGTTACTTTGCGGGGTCATAGCATAAAAAAACCTACGTAAAAGATGCAAAAAAAAGTTTTACAATGTCTATTGAGTCCTTATTCTTCCATCTTCAAATGGGATGTTGCTTTATAATGAAAGTATAAATCAGCTTTATGTTCAAGTAGAATCCACCTATGGGGAGTTTATTTTTGTCTTTGGGGGGAAAAAAAGAATAAAGCAAATGGAGTCATTAAAAAAAGAAGGGGGCTGTTGTAAGCCAAGGGCTAGAGTACAGAATACAGCAAAACAAAGGCTGCCTGTGACAACTCTGCTGCAAGTCCCTTTGGCATTGATGTGCTTAGGGGGGAAATGGGAGTATAAATATGAAACAGAAAATTCTTCACTTTGCTCATCAATCCAGCTTTTCCTCTTTCTGCTTGTCTCAATCTTTGCCATCCTCTATCTATACCTGGTGGGTGTAAAGTATACAATTTTTTTCCCCCTATGGATTCTGCTGACCATGGAATGCCCAGGGATGCCTGGTGTGGCCATCCACGAGATCACACTGCACTCTGAAGACACAGCAGCCAGTGCTGTCTGTTCAGACACTGCCTGGTAAATGGAGCTGGCAGAGGCATCATTACCCAATGCCCTTTACTATTTGTCTGTCTTCACAGACCAAACATCATCATCAAACCCATGGCCACAGAACTTTAAAAGGAAAAAACCCTGCTGAGTCCTTCATATGTTTCTATTAGAGAGCATGGGAATCCTTCCATTCCCTGGAACACAGCTATAAACAGAGAAACAGAAAGATGATGACATGATGGAGACCTGTGTTAATATTAAAAGTAATGCAAATTTCATGCCATGATAAATCTCATTAAATAATATAAAATTAAATGTTAATTAGAATTGTTGTCTGTAAAATTGCTTGCATGTAATCACCATAAATTGTCTCATGAGTGGTGTGGTTGGTGAGTAATGACCACAAACGAGGGGTAAGGATACACCTTCCAACCGCCCGAGCTGTGCAGCAACTGCAAAAAGCTCTCACTGTGCTCTGTTAGTTTCTATACCAAAACACAAAGCAGTCAGTGTGAGTTTATAAAAGTTTCGTGTGTGGTCATGACAAAAGAAACACCCTAAGTAAGTGCATATGATGTTAACTTTCCCATACAAAGGTTCAGTTTATGAGACTCAAAAATGTGCTATGCAGATTGCAAAATGCTCTTCCTTTTCACATACTGCACCAAGATGAAAAAACCTCTGTTATCATTAACAAAAATTATTATTTTATGTAGTAAAAATAATGGCAAAAAGGAGAGGAAAGATCATGCTGTGCTGCTCCTTAATTTTTGGCTCATTTGGAATTGTCAGGGCATGCAGTGCCAGAAAGGTACACACTCTCATTCCCTATCAAGTAGTTTGCTATCAGTAAGGCAAAGAAAAGTTTCCTAACTGATGATGTTCAGCTGAATAGCATGACTTGGGGGTATGGTATTTCTTGCTGCTGAGCTGCCTAAGGATCAGTCTGTCCTAAGGAGATGATTAAGGATCACCCTGGTTCAACCCAATACACCTCAAGATTAAGCCAGGGATCCCACTAATGCTTCCAAAGCTGCTGAAAGATGAAGAATCATACTTACTCATCTAGCTCTTCCTCTTCAGCTTTAGAAGTGTCTGCATAGAGGTATTTGCTCATATCCACTGGCCTGACATTTTTCCTTTTTGCAGGCTGTGGAGGAGAATCTCTTACACCTCCAAGTGCTTCAGGCGCGTGATCTGGCTCATCAAATGGGTTTAAGGAGTCTGGGGCATCTTCATCCTTGAAGGGATTGTAACTGTCTGCATAGAAACTTTCCTCTGGCTTTGAAGACGAAGCTATTTCAGGGTGTAGTTCTACCAAATAACAAAAAAACATTAAACAGATTTAACAAAAAAAATTTGAAACCATTTTATCAGGCATATGGAAAGGTCTGCTTCTTAACTCTCAATACATAAAGTCCTAGCCTTAGGTGAATTTTCATGCTTGTTTATTCCAAAATAGGTCTTTCAAAAGGCTGCTTCATTTAGATTATATTGAATAGGTTTCATTTTCTCACTCGCCAAAGCTCTTTCAACCTAATTAGTTATTAGTTTTCTTATTTGTCATATAAATGGTATCACAACATTTTAAAACATTTTCACAAACTATTAGCGAATTTGTATCCTAAGAAAATATTCTTAATTATATAATTGAGCTTTTAACAAAGAAAGAAAATATCCTGTATTTTATAGTATTACTGGATTTTAAAATGGTGATGGTAAGTAGGTGGTCTTTTCATTTCATCAAATGACTGAAATAAAAATCAGTTATTAGGTAAGACCAGTAATTACATTTCAAAACACGTCTCACAGTAAAAATGAATTTAAATTAACCCTAAAGAGACAAATAATCAAGTTGCTTATCTTTTATTTGGGCTGTACAACAAAAAGTTCCTGGCAAGCTGGAGCTTCACGCAGTTCTCTGTGTAATGTCCTTTCTGTAGTGTCTGTTACTCTGAAGTGAATGGCTTTTGGATGTTGAATAATACAAATCCCCATACAGAGATACAACATTTCTTACAAAGACACTTAGTAATGTCTTACTGTTCCAATTCCTGCAGCATCAAGCAATGAGACGCTCTGTTCAATACTGGATGTGATGTACTTGCAACATCTATGCAAACAGGAACTTAAACGTAATGTCATTAAAACCTAATTTTCAATAACCATTTCCACATTATTCTTAATGAAAAGTGCTTGGTTTTCAGATATATGGTTACTAAATTGGACTAAATATGCCTTTAAGCTTTAACAGAGGAACTCTAAAAGTTACTTGTAACAAGAATATGTAAAAAACAAGATGGAGTTTCAAGTGTTTTTATTCCCTAAAGAAATATTTGGGAACACAAAATCACTAGTCCCACAACCAACAAAGGGAAAAGACAGCAAAAGAAACAGCACTGTGTTTATGTGGGTTTAGATGGATGATGTACCCAAAGCTGCTCATCCTGGTGAATTGCTGGAAAATGTGAGCGGTCTCTACCCTGACAGAAAACATCCAGTTCCCTCTGTCTCCAGCCATTAGCACAGCCCAGGGTGATGGAAAACACTGCTCCACATAGTGTGACCAACCATAAACTCCAGTTATAGATGGCTCCCAAGAGCCATTCCCAGTTGGATAGGAATGTGATCCCCAGCTGCAGGTGGCAACTTCACCTGTCTGCACTGGAGTAGTCACCAGCCAACAGATCAGGGCAAAGGCTCAGAGCAGGAAAGGCTTTAGCTCTTCTCATGACAACAGACACCTAGCAGGGACTGGAAATATTTCATATTAGGAAGAACCTCACAGTTCTAATGGTCTTCTTCTTGATACTTTCCCTTTGAACATCAAAGACTGCATTATCAGATTTGCTTCTACGCTCTTTCTAAGGGTCCGTTTCTGAAATGATGGATCATTTTGGGATGGTCAGAAAGTAGAAATCAAATGGGTTTGGCTGGCATAACAGAATAAATCAATCAAAATCTTATTTAAGTCCAATGTGGACCCTCAGAAGTAAGTTCAGCTGGATGAAACAAAATAAAACTACTTTTTGCCAGACAATACTGCAGGTCTGTGTTGGGTTTGCATGACCAGGTTTTGGTAGCAGGGGGCTACAGGGAGGGTTTCTGTGAGAAGCTGCCAGAAGCTTCCTCCATGTACAACAGAGCCAATGCCATCCAGCTCCAGGACAGATCTGCTGCTGGCCAAGGCTGAGCTTTGGGTAGATGTAATTGCAGATAGAGAAAAGAGAAAATGTGAAAGCAACAACTAATTAATCTAAATCCTTGTAACTAACCGTAAAAAACCAAATAATCAGGGTGCACTGATAGTGTCAGCTAAATCTAAAAAATAGGTTCTGACACTGTTTGAACTGGTTGAGCCTCACCGGAGTGTTATAAAGCAACATTTCATCTGTGCCTGAGGAGATGATCATATAAACAAACTTCTGCAGGAAAAATCAGGGTGTGTATTTGCAGCATGTCAGCTGCAGTGCAAGTGTTCACTCCCAGCCCAGAGTAAATACAACATGCTTATCCCTTAAGAAAAGGGAATAAACTACTGGGCACTTATCCTGGGAGAAAGGGTAGTTACTGCACAGCAGGTGATGTGTACTAAGCTCACACCCCAGTTTGTGTGTGGTGATTTGCGCATAAGCCATTGCTGTAAGAAAGCTGTTTCAGAGAAAGCCACAATGAAATAATATTGAAGGTCTACAGCTTAACTGACAGGGGGAAATAAATCATTTCAGGCAGAAATTCTTAAAAACACAAATATGATCAAGTCAAGCAAGAATCCTTTGACTGTTCCACAGATTAAATATTTCAGAGCAGAGCCCAACATTTAAAATGTATTTTTGCATTTAAGTTAAAACTGGAGAAGTGGTTCTATATGGACTTATATCATTCTAGTGCCCAGTGCAGCTGGTCATATCAAGCAGAAGTTTTGCACTTGGTTGCCCTGAGATGTCCTCAGTGTGGGTATTTGCAGCTGAGCTGACCCCTTTACAGCCAAAGCTTACAGGTGTATGTCCAAACTGGTTTTAAAATCAGGTGAGCCCAATCCCACCCTTACTATATAGACACGGTGCCTTGAAGCTCATGGTAGTCAGAAAATCATCCAAATGTCACCCACACATTTAGTGATTTGATGAACTAGACCAAGCAGAAGTGTTCTGGAGATCTGTCCTCATAAGATAGTTTCATACAAAAAAGCAAAGTAACATAATAAAATGCAAAAAAAAAAGACTGATGTCTTGTTCAAATAGTGTGGCTTATAGACAAAGCTTCAACCAAGCTTTTTACTATGTTAAACTTTGCTCAAATATTATTTTATCAGGAGTGCACAACTATAAATAGTCGCTTCTACAACTCCAGATCACTGCACCTGCAAGTGAATCTGTTGATAAATCCACATTATCATATCTGAGTGAAACTTGGTGACAAGTAGTCCTCAAATAAATATTACAAGAAGGAAAGTCAGTAACATATCCTGAAGTTAAAAAAAATCAGGGAAACAACCTCTTAAAACTATAGTGTAAGATTACATTTTTAATTTGCTTGCAAGTGTCTCCTGGAAACAATGAGTGAAATGCTTGTTTAAATCTGATAATTTTTAAGGGGCAATGCAAATGGTTTTTGCAATTCTTTCTATTTCAACACTACAGATCAAGTGCTGTAACTCTAACTAGGACAAAATTCTTTCTCTTTTTCATTGGCTCAACGGTAACTACATGTTTGGCCTTACACAGAGTGTTGCATATCAGTGCTCAGGCACCTCTGGCTTCAATTAAAATTTTCCATAAAATCCTACACCCAGACTAAAATTAAAAGAGCTTCTAAAAATATCATTCTCGAGACAGTTTTACAGGCAGAATTTTGTAGAGGCTTAGCTAGAACCCACTGAACTTGGCTATTCATTCTCTCTGGTTTTGCCATCCAGGATACTATTTTTCCCTTCCTTCAGCTTCCTTCAATGCCCCCACTGGATGGAGGGTCCCCACTTGAACCCAAACAGGCTCTCTCCCATGGGGTCTCTGAAACTCTTTAGGACTGGCTTTTGTGTCAACTGTTGGTCATCACTTCATGAGCCTCTCTGTAACACATGAAATTGCCAGGGCAGTGACTCAACAGCACTGCTCTTAAAGCCACATCCACCGCCACCTTTTCTGTAACAAAGACTTATTTTCTCAAGGACATAATGATGCTGGGAGGTGCATTTTGGGGCACTAAACACAACAGCTTAGAAGGGGGTATTTCCCTCTTGAAGCTGCTTTTACATTCAGAAGTCAACACAGATTCATTCCCTTGTTTCCTTCTCATCATTGATTACAGCTGAAAACACAGCATTCCAATCTCTACTGGAACTATTTTTTTTTAATTGTTCTCTACACTTATATATTAAAAAAGGGGGAAAAAAAAGAAAAAGATACCTGCAGTTTGGCACTTCAAGGGTCAAACACAAAATAATTTTGCATGATTAAGTAATAAAGCCACAGGGGTAGGAGTGACAACAAGAGAGGTAGAATTATTACTAAAGCAGAAGCACCAGCTGCTCTTGTGCCAGATTCTGGAAACATTAACTTGCCCTAACTCCACTGAGAAAGACTGCTTGTGATAGTAATCACTCTGGCACTACCTATCTGCACAATCAGCCAGAGCACCTCCAAAAATCACCCTGCCCTTCAACCCACTTGCCTTTTGTAACACAAACATATTGTGACACATCCCTTAAAACCAAACAAAACCTCTACCAAAACATCAGACATACCACTTTCCCCTTGGCAGAGGATGAAAGAACAAGCCACATGTGAAAGATACTTAGTTACGCCACTGCCGGACTGGCAGGAGCACAGGCACGGGGGGGATGTGAGCAGCCTGACAAACAGCACAGGGTCAAAATGTAACTGCCCAGCACTTCTAGAAAGCATTCTGACTGGCATCCCCATCAGCCACTGATGAATTCCCATTACTTTTATTATTACACCCACAACACATTACTTTTCATTAAGAAAAAGGAGAAGGGACAGTCTCCATTTTCCTCCCGATTAGTTGGTGTGCTGCTCTCTCTGTAGGACTATCCTAGAAGGATTCAGGGTTTGGTGCTGCATTGTAACACTGTTCTCATTTGCAGTGTAAAATAGGCAGCAGGGAGCTCAGTAGTTCACACACAAGGTAAAGAAAAGCACTGGTGAAGCAAACGTTGTTCTAAATCACAGGAGGT
This sequence comes from Hafferia zeledoni, assembly GCA_035583235.1. Classification (NCBI taxonomy): domain Eukaryota; kingdom Metazoa; phylum Chordata; class Aves; order Passeriformes; family Thamnophilidae; genus Hafferia; species Hafferia zeledoni. The sequence continues at coordinate 15,053,233 of JAWWEV010000115.1, read as the reverse complement.
GCCAGCAAAGAGTTACCCTCGTGTTTCGTGTGTGTTGCAGGAACCTTGTGTTGGTCATATGCAACTTCAAAGTTTGTATTCCCCACCTACTTAAAAAATGTATCTGTAGTGCTGTAAGTGTGCTGTTGTTTTCTACTTGCATTTGTTGTATATGTCGACTTCTCCAAGTAAGTATTTTGCACAGAAATTAACTGATTTTAGAGTTCTGTTGTACTGTGACTAAAAATCCAAAAGGTTGTCCTCATATTATCATCTACAGGTTGTCTAGTATAAAGCTGTGGAGATACATTCTTCAAAGAGATTATTTTTTATTTCCCCAGATTTCTAATGTCTAGCTGACCTACCAGACACAGAGGGAATATTTGACATGTCAACCAGGGAACACAGCTGAAGATTTTTTTGAGGTGAGTTGCTCATATGCACATTCACTTCGTTGTGTGTGTAAGACCATTTACACTGAGGATTTTTTAAATCCCAGCAGCATCCTGAGCCAGCTTGCTGATGACCCTCTGCCATGCACCACACCCACAGCATGCCCAGGGATGCTGGGAGCACTCACGCCTTTAGTTTCTCTCCACCCTGCATTCCCAGGGTTAGATGATTATGGGATTAGGAAGATAGAGGGAAAGTAGCTGGTTTGTGAACAGGCACAAGAAATATCTGTCTAGGAAACAAGTATCTACTGGCAAGTAATCCTTCTTTTTCTTTGAGTGACTGTCAATATATACATATTCATACTCTGAGTGACTCCAAGCACACATGGTAAGGCTTGAAAGGAATATCCTCGGAATATCTCTGCCAAATGGCACATCGTGTTCCTCGCATCTGATGGCAAAGTGCTCAGGAAAGAAGGCTCCAGCTGGCTGCTCTGCACAGCTTGGGGAAATTAAGTAACAAACTCTACAGAAGACACTGAACTTTCGCAAAGTCTGAGTTCCAGATTAAGCCTTGTCCAGATAAAAAGATAAAGAGACTAATACGTAGTGAATAGAAAAATACTTCATCCCTGCACGCATAAAAGGTTAATCTCTTGATTTAAGCAGATCACAAGACAAGTGAAACAAGTAATGTGATGCTTTAAGCCTGTAGGAGAAAGTTTGCCTTAAACTCCTGAACCTCTGTCATGCTCTCAAGCTTCTGGGGTGGCCACCAAAAACGGTTACATTCCCTTAAAGATGCAAAAGGAAACAGGCAGGCATAGTCTCAAAGAGTTCCTAGAAAGTGATGTCAGTAATGAAAGCTCCACTGAGGTCTCAAAACAAAAGAAATGTCCTAAACCATGAGTGAATAATGGGAAACAAACAGGGCAGCCTTCTGCAGCTGGGCAACAGGATGAGAACAGCTCTTACATTGTGTAGCTTCAAAATATAGTCCAAACCAAAGGTAAATCTCCCCAAAATGGTAAGGTCTAGGTGCTCCCCATGCAGAGACAGTGATCCAATTAGCCACAGACATGCACAGCAGATTCCTGCTGTTGCTGAGGGCCAGAACTATCTTCTCTAATTTTTCTTAGCCCCTTTTATCCCTTTCTCAACACTTCGTGAAGGACTGGAGAAAAGGCACGTGTCAAGAAGATCAAGAAAGGGAAGATGAATGCAACCAGTGCCCATTACAGGGCTGGAGCAGAAGAGTCAGTGCTTCTCAGAGGTGTCTGAGGTGAATAGAAGAATTCCTAAGCAGCCACTAATCATACAGTAAAAGCTTCAAGAATGCCACACCAGATGTCCCACTCTTCATCTGATAGCCTGGAACCCCTCAGATCTTCCAACCTGGTTTAGAGCTCCAGGAAGACACATTATTGTCACATAAACCTGACAGAAGGTCCATCCCTCCCAAATGAAAAACACCTTATGACACAGTAGAAAGAATCTAGTGACACCCTGTTTGCCACAATCACTGTCATGTTATTGTATGTCACACAGTGACAATGTGTGGGAGGAATATTTGGTACACACACACCCAACAGCTCAGCATTGCTGCCCACAGCTCTGTAGATGGGACCCAACAGGGGTTGTACAAGTACACAGAACAGACTCAGAGAAGTGGAAAAGTGTCCATGACTATGACTGAGGATGACAGTACAGGCTAGATGTCCCCAAAATAACCAGAATCAACTGAATAAAACCATGCCCCTCATACACAGAGAGTGTTTTAGGGACACAAGCAGGCTGACACTTTGGATGCAGGCTGCTCATACTGAGCTTGCCATGAGCCATCCAGCTACTCCAGTGCTAAGAAACAACACCAGTTTATAATTCCCTGTCCCCAAGATGAGAAAGAACTGACTGTTTAGTCCCTGTATTTTGGGGTCAGAACACCTGCTGCTTTCTGCCAGAACGGGTTCTCTCTGGAAAGGAAAGAAAGGTGGGTTTGGAAGACAGCAGTTTAGGTAGGATGGGACTTGTACTGCTTTCTCCATGGAGAAGGAAGCTCTTCTTTCTAGACCAAAGAAGGAAGAAAGGAATATAGACTGAGTCTCTTAGAGCAAATTGTGTATAGGCTTCTAGATAGATAAAAATACGTGATTTATATTGCCAGCTATTCTCTCTCCTCCTGTGATCCTAAGAATTCACTGTCAAGGGACAAGGAAATAAAGCCACAAATTAGGACACCAGAACCTATTTCACATATATTGGTACCTACAAAGCTGAAACAACTCACTTCAGCAGCTCTAGAAACATCTGCCAACTTTACAGGAGGGAGAACGTGCCCAGGATAGTGGCTTTACAGCTTCAGTGGCCTAATACAGAAGACACTGCAACATCCCTGTTTCAGAAATACAAGCTGTGAGACTACACCACAGCCAAGGGACTTGATCACCACCCACATTGCCCTTTGTGGAGTCTGAAGGCAGAAAAACTGTGTTGTGAGTAAACATTCATCTTGTCCAAAGAAAGCAAATAACCACAGGTGGAAAGAGAAGATCAGAAATGCATCCTCACTAGACCTGGCATCAGAAATCCTGTGGCTGCACCCCAGGCTGCCCCTCCTCTGTGTGGTTCTTCTCCATTGCCATGAGACAGTGGCTTGGTACTTTCTGGAGGCAGAAAAGTCTTGGAGTTTTGAACAGGAAAGGCTGAGCACGGCTTCAAACTTTGGAATTAACTATGAATTGGCTTTCCAAGCAGCTGCAAGCTAAAAGCCATACATCCAGCAGATGGGAGCCTGCATATCTGGGCATGGAGCTGAGGACAGCAGAGATGTTTGCTGTCCTGGTGCTTCTTTCTGGCCTTATGGCCAAAATCTTATCAGATTAAAAATTTACAGGTGTTGTGTATCTCACTTAAATGGAACAAGAATGGGCATGTTGGTCTGGAAAGGGGATTAACACCCAGTATGTGGAGCAAGGCACAATGCCAGGAGGCTTAACTGAGGAAGCCATAAAAACAAAAAGAAAAAGAAGAAGAAAAGAGAGAAAATTAAATTGTAATAATGAAGATTAGTGCTAACCAAGAACAGCTGTGATGTAGTAAAGATTGCAGTGAAGGAAATTATGATATAAACCATCACCCAGGTGGAACAGTCACTTGACAGAATGTGTTGCTCATTCATACCACATGAGGGGAGTACTGGTAACACACCTGACAGGTCCAAAATCTCTGGTTCAACTGGCAGCCCCCAGTGGCAAATACACAGGATGTGCCTCAATACAAAGAATGTGACTCAAAGGAGAAATCAATTTTCCAGTGGCAACTGGCTCACTGCTATTGTTACCTCAGTACTGCATGCAATAATTCTATTTAATCAAAAGAAAATTTTTCATTTGTAACCCTACAGAAAGAAAAATCTTGTTTCACTAAGCACTTGCAATTAGCAATGAATTAAGTAAAACAAATTCATTACCTTCTACATCGGGGTCTCCAAATGGATTTAGTTCTGCTGTGTCAGGATCACCAAAACGGTTCGTACTGGAGTTGGCCAGGTCTTGCTCCCCTTCGTCCAGAAAATTAAGCTTATTGATAAGCTCTACAAACAAGTTAGAATATTGTTTTAATATAGATACAAACTGTTCATCTAACACATTTGAAGCTCAAAAAGCTCCTTGTCAACAGTTCCTTGAAACACTGCACCAGGGTATGGCACGAACTGCACGACTAAATTAACACACTCCAGTAAGTACACCAACAAAGGGGAAAAAAAAAAGTGAAATGAATGAAACTTCTATTTGCTGATCAGAACATTATGTAACAGAAATGACTACTAAGAAAGTCTTCTATTTTCTTCATTAAATAAACGTTGCAGAACATCTAACAAGCTAAACACAGTGATTTTGGTTGTTCATGTTAACTATCAGCAGGAAATTTTAAATTTTTGGATATAATGTCCACATAAAAGCAGAGAGGGGACATTTTGCCACGTTGGAGAGGTCAAGTATTACTGACTACAAAACTAATATTTTAGGCTTAGGGTCTGATGGGTTTTTTTTACTTTTTTTTTGTAATTTTTTTTTCTTTCTTGTTCATTATCAGATGACAACGGAGCTGTAGCGGAGACAGGCTCTTTCTCTATCATGTTGTTACCTGTTGGATGCACTACAAATTACTGAGAGTCATGCTGGGTGGAAGCACAGAGATAAAACTGACAGCTGAATACAGGCAGGAGTCAAAAGGTAATGGGTCACAGTAAATACAATCAGAAACAGAAAGAAAGGATGAAAGCTCATAGACCTTCAGAGGAACTGGCTGATTTAGCTGAAGGCATATTTGCTCGCTTTATGCAGTCATCTTGATCTTCATCTAAGCTGCTCAGAGCATTCAACTGGTTTACAATTTCTGTAAATAGAAGCCAGTCAAGACAAACGTAAGGCAAGGGCATTTAATGAAACAGAAGTGGAACGAACACTGTTACCAGAGAGAGAGAGATTGAGGGAGAGAGGGCAAAAGAGAAGACACTCTGAGTTAATTAAAAGAAGAGATTTAGAACGAGTCCTTACAATTACATAACTACAGCAAAGTACCTGTGCAGGTGCTTCAGTGATAATTTTACATGAAACCAGTTAACAGACACAAACAAACCCTGAATTGCTGCTGTCAGCAACAGTAATTAGTTTTATGGGGATGAGTATGCACATCTTAGATAGATGTACCAGATACAATTTAAAGACTTTCCCTGATTGTGAAGGAAACCTGTATATTAAAACATTGTCAATCCATACAAAACAGCCTCAGGACCACTTACCTCCCTCCCAAACCCTTAAGGCTACAGAAAACTAATATATACAACATGCACTTCATATATTTTATTTATTTATACACACACACTCTGATTATTTAACATTTAGGATTAGTCGCCATTAAATTCTGATCTATGACAAGATGAATTTATCTAAAATACAGGATCAGTATTGTGCCATGAGGATCTATATATGTTGGTTGAATTTGCACTGTCATGCTACGTAAGCAACACCTCGCTGTTTAGTAAAATCCTATTTCACCTTCTATCCATAGTGGAGAGGTCTGACTTGACATGAACTAGCAATTTTAAAACATATTAAAGTTTAATTCTAATGAAGCTGTTGATGCCTCCACAATTCTGACAGGAAAGAAACAAAAACCAACGAGGTCTTAGTGGCTTATGGCCCCAGGGGAAAAATTCCTTTGCTCCCCCCACTGCATTTGACAAATGCAACTTCTGTAGGAATGGGGACTGAGCCTGGGGCACCTCAAGAGACATCAAGCACAGGTTTCTGTGGAGAGAGGACAGACTTCTTCATCCTTCCAGCTGGCAAACAGGCTGGAGAAACCTGCTTTGTTGAATATCACTGCCCCACCAACAGCCTTTTCAATCTCCCATTTTTTCCCAATGAAGAAAAGGTCTGATGTCTTCTGATGACACCAGTGAAGTCAAAACTATCCAGATGCCTTCACTGCACACTTCTCATGCCAGTCATTCTTGTATTTCCTTTAAATTTCCAATTTCTTGTGTGCACAAGAAGCTACTTCTTAGTAACACTTTCAATTTGCTGCTGTTTTAAACTTCACTTTTTCTCATTTGGCTTTTGTTTGGGAAAGCAAAAGTTCATCTTTATTTGCTTAACTAGTTTAAGGGAGCAAAATATCAAACTGAGGTAAAACTTGAGTAGTATCGTGACTGTCCCAACTCATGTTGGTTCCCACAGCCACCAGAACTTCCTGGCTGGGGAAGCTTTTTCATGCTTTTTCATAGCTGACACACTGAATTTATTCCTAATTTCATGCTTTCATGGACAACACAAAGAACCCGAAGCCCAAAGCAGTCCAGAACCTGAAAATATTTCTGTCATAGGGTCAAAAACTTCTTTGCCAAACTGAAACTGCTTTGAAAAGGTAAGTTAATCTGCAAATTACCAAGTAAAATTACCCACTCTGCCAATACCTATTGGATGTACTATTGGTCACTGACAGTGAGCAACCCCCCAGCACGATTCCTCTGTAACACACCTCCCAACTGTTCCTGACCTTAAAACACAAATCTACTTACATGGGATTACACTTATATCTGTCTACATGGAATTAACCATCCTCACTTCCTTATTTTAGCTTCAACAAACATGAACTTTATCCTAAAAAACACCACCAAAACTGCCCCAAAACTTAGCTTTTTCAATATAAAATCATATATGTACACCTTAGAGATCTGAACAATACAATGTTATTTTCTGGGAATTTACACACAATAGAAAATACCTTCCTGTACTCAAATAAAACAGAGCTGATCTCATAAAACAGTAGTACTAACAAGTTACTAGTTCAAAACAGGCTGAGATGCTGACATGATTTACAATTTATTATGCCAGCACGTGAAAAAAAAAACCCCAAACAATTACAATTCAGTTTTTATTGTCAGAAAATAACAAATTAAGTTCAGAGCTTTAAAAAGAGGGAATTCTTTGATGTGGTCTGAATCACCTGGTTCTATCTGCCAACCTAAACACCCATATGCACTTCAGTGTTTCTCATTACAACATTAAATGGTTTATGTCATATTTTGGAGTATGGAAATGGTAGGTTGGAGATTTATATCCTACATTATCTTTTATAAATCTCATTATCTACAAATGTACATTAGCTTGTTCTACAGGTATGTCACATAAATCACTGGTTTGGGGTTTGGGGTTTTTTTTTATTCTCTCCTCCTCCTTTTTACTTTTTTTTTCCCCTAAACAGCTTGGTGATCCTGACAAAAAATAGTAAATGTACCAGAAGTTTACAAGAGAGGGATGGTTTTGCAAATTGCAAGAAAGGCTTACACATATTGCTGTCCAGAAGCCTGCCCTTGGAACAGGACTCAGACTCCTGCAATAAGCAGCACATGGGCACGTCGCTGATTCCATGTGGTGCCCCAGGACAGTCACTGTGCTCCTGGGCAGATGGAGCAGGAGGCAACTATAAACTTCAGCATGAGGCTCTAAGTAGCAATTAAAACATTAAGAGAAGCAACATACTTATTACTACCTTGTCTGTGAGTTACGAGGCACATTTCTTTAAGTATGTTGGGATGCCTTGTCTTCAACTGAAGACTAAGGACTGGATAATTCTGGGAGATTTAAATCAATCTATATTAACAGTGTAGATACAAAGTATTTGAAACTTAATTCATGGCAAGAAACATAATTTTCAACTGCACACAAACCAGAACAGTCAGGTGGAGATACAGCTTTTACACAGGAAAAATTTAAACAAAGGCTGGGAAGGAAGAGGTGGAAAGCCTGAGATGGAGGGAGATTTCTTTAAATTAAAGTAGTGCCTGAAAAACATCTTTCAGTCTGATCTTAAGGTCAGCTGTATAGCAACAGCTCCCACGTTGACCACACCAAATTCCACGGTGCTTTTAAGGTCAGTCAGTATTGCACCACTTATTTCACAGCTGAAGAAACAGGGGCACAGATACCTACTCAAAGTTAAGCAACACATCAAGGAAGAGAAGCAGCATTTCCTAACTCACCTGCACCATCTAGAGCCCCACATGACAGACCTCCCTTGTTCTAGCAGTGAATATATATGTTCATCTATAAAAACTCTAACTTTGGGCTCCATGAAAAAAAACCAAACCCCCACGAACAAAACTAACAAAACTTTTTGTACACTTCTCAAAGGAAGAGTGTCTGTGATAAAAGATTTGCAGCACTTCTTGCAGCTGTGCCTCAAGAATGACAACTTTCCACTTATCAGGTCACCCATCTCTCCTGTGAGAAAACCTGGAGTCTAAAGCAGGAGAACAATCCCTTCTGCTTTGCTACTTGCACTTTACTTTTTCAAGGCTTAATTACAAACATTAACCATGTAATGGTCCCGTCATTCCCGGGAAGTGTTACAGCCATTTTACAGTGGGGAAAACAGGCGCTCCGAGGTGAGGGATTTGCCGCAGGGAACTCTGAGTCAGGGAAGCGTTCCAGCTCCTGGGTGACAACACCCAACACAGCAGCACAGGAGAAAATGTTGGTTGCAGCAAGCTTTCAAAAGGCTTATGTAACTTCCTCAATTAACTTTATGGCACTGTGTGAACGCTATTTTTGAAGGAAATTTTAGAAAGAGTACATCGCTACATTGGTTTTGTTACATCTCCTTCTTTCTACATTTCTACAATGACTCCTACCTCTTCCTCCCCTGGTTCCTCAGCTCTTCTCCCTGTGCATTACCAGTTTTCCCCATTCATTGTATTTATTGCAGAAGTCATTCCAACTGCCAATGAAATCAATCGAACACATGTTGAAATAGATACTCTACATTTTATTTATTAATGTTTACTTACTGACCTATCTTTTATGTTCTGCCATTTGGTTGGGAAACTATGTGCACTCATTCCCCCTTCAACACCCCTCTCCTTGTCTGTGGTGGGAAACTGCAACTCAACTCCTGTAGCCAACGTAAGAAGGAAAATCCAAAACTGACCTTTTCCCTCTCACGTTCCCTTAATGATTCATCTACAGAAAAAACAGCCCAACCCTTCCATCTTGTATCATTGGAAAACAGTATCAGAACAGGCTGAGCAATGTGCAGAAATAGTGTATTTCAGAAGTATTTATTATTTCTGCCTTTCAAGTAGGTACTGCATTTTTTGCTTAAAACAGATATTTTTGGCCCTTGCAACATGAGATGGAAAAAACATGAAATTACTCTAAAACAACTTGAGCCAGAACCTTGTGTTGCACATCAGACAGCTCATCCTTGCCCATCAACCTCCAGGGATGTTCACGCCACAACCAAAGGATAGTGGACTAGTCTAAACTTTGTGCTTGTTCAGGAATCATTTGTTGGCTTGTTTAGATGCTGAATGCTGCAAAATCAATAACAAGCATGATCTGATGCTTTTCAGCTGCTGTCCTTCTGCTTATGGGTTCTCTTAACACTCCTCAGGGCAGTACCCAGACAGATCTCAATAAAACTCTAGTGCACAGGAGTTTCTAGAGACTTCATGTTGCCTCTCCTTTCTTTGCCCTTCTCGGTGATTATCTTATGGCCTGGGGAACATGTCAGATTTTGTCTGGTGTTCTGATCTGAATTATTCTGCTTACACTGGGAGAGAAGTCAACTTGGCAGAATGATTTCAGTGTACCAGACTGGTCTACCTCTGCTCCCTGATCAAGAATACATTATCTTGGTCTCTCAAATATTTCATTCTGGGCTTTCCAATCTGCTCTGTGCCAGACACATACAGCCTAAATAGAGATTTGGTCAGGGTACAAATGTTTAATTGCACATGTAAAGTATAGAGAAAACATATTTGCATCCTTTCACAATACTAAATGTAACTAAGTAATAACTGCTTCAGGCTGAACCTTTTGATTGCAACGAAAGCTCAAAAAGAAGTGATGAAAGCAACGTTTCATAACACCGAACCAATGTTTCTCTGAATTTTCAAGAACAGATTGGACAATTCACTTCTCTGCTCAAGATACTCTTAGGATCCCTTTATTTCAGACATTTTTAAAAAGCACTGGAAGTTATGAAATCTGGCACCAGAAGTCAATTTTCTTTCCCTGATTCTTTACACTAAGAGCTCCTACAGAACCCACCTGGAGCAGTGCTCCATACTGATCTCCACCAGCAATTTAACACCATCTCATCCTGATCTGACTTGCATCGATTAGTTCAGCTATCCTGGACACACTAAGCATTTTCATCAGCAATTCAAATGTGGTTATACCATCTCACTTCAAACAACCTTACTATCAAATTCCCTTCAAGCCCTTTAGCAGCCTCCTGATTTCATTTCCAAGAGACACCCCCACCCCAAAGACAGGAGTCTGCTGCCTGGAATTGCCATGTTATTGAGCAGAACCTCAGCATCTGTCCATGGCCCAACTCATTTCGCAGTTATTCTCACAAATTGCCTTCATTATTTCCCTTGAGCCTGTCCTCTTGTCTTCTCACTCACTGCTTTTTCTACTCCTCTGTTCACATTGGTTCTTTGCTTCCCTAAAATGCTACCTACCCAGTGCATTCTCTCCCCAAACCAGGGCACACATACACCTCTCAATTCACAAATATTAAACTTCTCTTCCTCTTCAATCAAGATATCCTAAATTTTCTTTTGGTTGAGAGGGTTTTGTTCAAGGTTAAATACAAATATATAACCCACGGAGCACAGCTGACAATTAGCAAAGGAAACTTTATTTTACTATGCCTGTGGGAAAACCAACCTGTAATTTTTGCAGCCTTTTCCTCTTGATTCACTCTGTTTTCTTCATCTTCTTCATTGTCTTCCTCAAAATCATCCAGATTGCCAATATCAGCTTGTTTCATACTCATCAGACTAGCCAGGCTTTGCATGTCTTCATCCCTAAATAATAAATTTAATACCAGGCATTAAAATGCAGCCTGTTAATACCACAACTGATAGTACCACAATATTAAAAATTCTTTAATTATTTTGATGTTTTCTTCAGGGAGGTCTGTGATTGCAGATCTGATCTTGAATTTACTCAAAGAACAAAATGAAAACACTCATGTATATTAATTTCTGAAGGGAAAGTTTTCTATTAACAAAATTCTAAAGGGTAAAAATAACACTGCCTTGCATTAAGAGTCATTTTAACTCCTGCTTCCTAAAATTTTAAACAGCTCAGAAACACTGGTAAATACTTCCCTGGTCTGCTTGGGTTGAAGTGAAAATGCTTGGTCAGACCTACTGTCCACATGTTGCATGCAATAACTATCACTATGTTCATTTATAACTCCTGATGCTGTTACAGAAACTAAAATTCCTTTTCTAAATATTTGAAATTATTAACAAGATAAAAAAGCATTAGTAAGAGAGTGTCTATTTACATATACTGGAAACCAATGCTTTCACAAACAGCAGCTTTTCCAGGTGCCTGGTTCAGGGCAGTGTTATGAAAGCACTGCTGATAATTTACAATCTTCCTGACTTACAGTCTGCAGCCTGAAACACATCAATTTCAATGGGAAGAAGGTACATGTGAACCTAAACGGACCAGCTTTTACAAATTGTGGCCTCAAAATCCACCCAGAGCCTAGTGTAGGTATTCCCTGTATAGTTCATGGATGCTGGTTGTTCCAAAAAAGTTATTGGCTTCTTCCATTCTCATTTTCAGCTGCATTTTAACCATGTTAAATCACAGCTAAATACTTCAGAGTGTCATTCTTACATGGTATGGCAAGATGTGGTTCACAACGTATAAATCAGAGAAGGGAAACAGTAATAGTAATTAATACTAATCAATACATCTGTGGCTTTCAAAGCCCACAAAAAAAGCACCTTTTTGTGTCCGAATGTATGTTTTGGAATGCTGTTCATGCAACATTTCTGAGGCACTTGTACTGCAGTGTGGAATGTCTACAAAATGCATGCAGAATACTGAAAGCTAGAAGTAAACTGTTACTCTTTTGGAGGCAAAAAAATTTAAAAAGAGGCAGAAGAACTACTAGGCAGAAGTTTCATCTACCTCTTTTTGTTCTGCCATTCTCACACTGCCATATTCCAGAGACAGAAAGGAAAACCAAAACAGAATGGATGACAAACAATCCCTTCTCCAGCTACATGAAGTTGTCAACATTTGACATCTGGAATCTGACAGAAATCGTAGGAGAGGTTACAGGATCTGCAAAAACAATCTGTATCCTCTGCCCTCCAAAGGCCATGGAAATAAGGGACAGAACCAAGTGAGCAAGTCGAGAGAGTGGCAATCAGTGCCCAAGTGATTTGTCACTGAGAACACCAGACTGAAATCAGAGCAAGAAACGACTTTTACTCAGTTAAGACACTAAGTATGGCAGGAATGACAGGTATGCTGAAGGATACTCTCAAATTGTGCCATTCTATACAGAAAGAATTCTTTATCTGAAGAATTCTTTGAAAAGCAACACAAAGCAGATTATTTGGCTTAAAAAAAACCCTCAACAAACAACAACTTACGTGGCTTTTCCTTCCCTCAGGAAAATACAAGATAATGAGAACTGTAGTGTGGCAGATACCACTTTCTTAGACAAAGGCTTGAATTTTAACCTGACATCTGTCTGTGTAGGCATGGGGCTGGCATATTGCTTCATGTTGATGCTGCTGGTGGCAAGAGCTTTTCTACGCCCAGAAGGAGATTCCTGAAAGCAAAAGAAAATCAAAATTCATGTAAAAGGTCTGTTACACTAAAACCTGTGTGTGCACCGAACAAAAAATACACTTACGAAATCCATATTATTATTTTTTTCAAGTACACAGGCAGAGGGCATTGCTAGGGTCCTGTCTAGAGACAGAGAAACATTTCTTAAAACAGGTCAGCCACTAATGGTGGTGCATCTTTGAACACTGAGTGCAACTGAAAAAAAAAGTTATTCATTGTGATTAGTGGTTTTCCATATGAGATCCACTGTCTTGAATGGCTTGATCTTGAAGTAGCATCCACAGCACACATCCATTTAAACCAGTGGAAATATATTTCTATTTCTTCTCACAGCAAACTGGACTGGTTTTGTCCAAACTTGGATAGTTGTAGACTAAGTATTCTAGCTTATGGAAGACACAGGTTTCAACCATGCATATATATTGCTTTAAGCAATGGTATGAGCTCATTCAGATTGTGTTCAATGCTCAAATATAATACCTGAATATTTTTCAAAGCAGTGGGACTTCCCATTAGTGTTGTACATGCACTATAAAGAGTGACAGGTTTCTGAAATTAAAGTTGACAGATCTTCAAAAAATACTGATTAAAATGTTGCAAGGAAAAAATAAAGAGCAAGAAAAGAGAAAGATGAAAGCCAAAGTTTTATTTGAAAAGCCTGAGTTGTATTTCAACAAAAAAAGTGTTGTTCACAGTTTAACAATTCAGACAAATTAATCTAAAATGCATCTAAGAATCTACTCTCTTGTTCCATCTAATAACAACAGCAAAAGAATGATTATATGTAATAAAGCTCCAATAACAAAAAATAAAACAAAAAAGCCCTGCTGTTAACTCTTTTGAAAAATGTTCTCACAATAAAACTACATTTTACTGCAGTTGACAATTTGTGTTGAATAAAGGATACTAATTCAATCAAAACGTTCAAGCATCCTTTTTCAAAGTACTTGACATTTCTGCCCAGTAGAATAAGTCAGAATGTAATATGTCATCCCCAAAGAATACCTTGTTTAAAAAACTAGCCTTATCTGACAGATTATGCACAGCAATATTATACAGAACTATTAGTGCATGTAGATACCTTATGAATGAATTTCAAAAATGCATCAAACACTTGAGAAGGATTTAGGCCCTCTCAGAAGAAATACTTAAGAATATGCAAATAGTCTCAGCTGAATCAAGTTGAACAGATGCGACTCTCACAAACAATACCAGTGCTCTCTCCCCGGCTGCAGCTGCCAATCAAAGAGCAAGATTAAGGTCCAAGGTTCTGACAACGTGTAAAATGGAAAGTATGATCAGGGAGTTTCAATTATTACACAGATCTGAACAACAATAATCTGTTATTGTATCGCACCGTTAGAATAACCAACATTATAGCTCGTTATGCTGAACACAGGGGTTTACTGCAGTGCCCACTCAGAGCACAACAAGAGAGATGTGGCATTTCTTTGGGGCATGTTCTCCAGGTCAATGTATATAAAACTTTGTAGCCTAACAGCAATTTGTTTCCTAAAGCTAAATTTTCAATATTCATACTATTGTGCAAAAATGGTGGTCAAGGTGAATAGAGAGCAAGTTTGCCTAAACCTCTCCTAGGTTTTAATTCTTTCAAATACATCCTTAAAGAAAGGTGGCATGTATGATGTGGTGTGCAAGTACTTATGCAACTGGTGTGATAAAAACTAGTCCATGCTGGTGCACCTGCCTTTCTGCCAAACAGAATGGCAGCAGCTAGAAATTAAAAAGTAGCTTGGAGCCAAAGAGGGCAATGGGTACAAGTTGCACCAGGAGGTTTCACCTTTATGTAAGACCAACATTTTTTTACATCAGTCACTGAAAACAATCTTCTCAGGGCCACGGCAGAGTCCCCATCACAGGAAGTTTTCAAGATATAACTAGACAGGGTGATTGATAATCTCATGTAGTCTCCCTGTCCCATAAAATGTTAGACCAGATGATCTCTCTGGGTCCCTTCCAACCTGAGCTGTTCTACAGCTGTATGATTCTAACTTGAATGTGCCTGCACCTGCAGTCAGGCCAAAGGAAAACATTCCACTGGTGGGCTATAATGGTTAGGAAACATTTGCCACACTTTGCACCTAAGTCTTCTTTTAATCCATTTGGGATGAGCCAACAAAAACTAACTATGCCTTAGCTGGTTTTAAAATCTGTATTACAGAATCACATTTCTTCTTTTTAAAATTATAGTTAGCAATGTTAACATAATGGCACAGAAAGACTCTTTGTTTGTTCCTTATTCCCAAATTACATAATTAGGCCTTCCTTTAAAAATTACTTCTTCTTTTCTTTCTAAACAAGACGCATGTCTGTTGTCATGTCCTCACTCTCCTTGAGTGTTGTGTTCAGTTCTGGGCCCCTCAGTTCAGGAAAGATATTGAGGGGCTGGAGCGGGTCCAGAGAAGAG
>JAWWEV010000115.1:15018723-15030813 GCA_035583235.1 Hafferia zeledoni | reverse complement strand
CCCCAGCTCCCTCAGCCTCTCCCCACAGCACTTGTGCTCCAGTCCCTTCCCCAGCCTTGTTGCTCTTCTCTGGACCCACTCCAGTCCCTCAATATCTTTCCTGAACTGAGGGGCCCAGAACTGAACACAATACTCAAGGTGTGGCCATCCCCTTGGGCTAGGCTCATTTTTCTCCCTGCTTTGGAAGGGTTTGCTGTATAACTGTATAGTATTTCTGCAGAGTTAGCTTAAAAACAAAGTAGAAATACAGGTAATTTACCTAAAGTTAGAGAGGGAGAAACAGCAAATGATAAAGATAGTTCCTAAACTTTCAGCTGAAACTGGAGTAAGGAACACCATGTATGTGTGACCTTCTCTTTCCAGGGGCAGGACAGGGGAGCTGACTTGATAGCCCTGACTTTATTTACTGCTCAGTAGCTCAAAACTCCACGTTTTTTTATGTATTGACGAAAAGGACTCACAGGTTGTTCTCTGGTTTTAGTTTTAAAATAATAGGCAACACCTGTTACAAATTCTATATTTAAGCTCCCCCACCAGTGCCTGGCACTTCAGCTCTACTTTGCCTGACAAGAAGCCTCCATTTTTATGACTCACTCTACTGCTCACCTGTTGTGTGCAGAGATACCAATAAAAGTGCTACTGCACATTCAAATAGCTACACAAGAGAGATCCCCAGTTAGTGTCCCCTAGCAAGACAGTCTTCAGAGAAAAAATAAATGTGGGCTTTTTTTTTTTTTAAAGAGAGGGTAAATTAGTTACCCATTTATTGCTGGTTTCAGACGTGAAAAGCCCTTCTGTTGTTTCCATCTTATTTTCTCTTTCCATTCTGTGCTCTGAATTGCCTTACTCTGCCTTGGTGTGTCTTCAAAACAAATACCCAGAATCTTTGACGTTAAAAAGGTGGATTTGAGATAATACCTCAAGCTCAAGCAGTGAGTATTTAATGTGAGTTCAATATAACACTAAGAACAGCTGTTGAAAGATCCATAGTTCTGTAGATCAGGCCATGCCTCCTTACAAGCCTTGTCCTGAGGAAACAAATGCCATGCAGGAAGATACACATGATACAGACCCCAGAATTAACTCCAGATTATTTAAACAAGCTTGCAAATGTAAACACATTATTCAGCTTCTTTGTAATCTCCAATAAGGAAGCAAGTTTGAGGTAAAATTCACTGAAGAAGGAACAAAGTGAAAAGATTAACTGATCCAACAACTTTTCATACTTTCATCCATCTTTCTAGAGAAAGACTTAATTATTTAGCATAGATAAAACCTGATAAAATGGAATTTGGAAAACACCAGTGTGTCATCAACCAGTTGTTAATATCTGAGCATAAGTCCCATAGAGTGAATGCACAACATTAAATGACAACTTTGCAAGACTTACAACAGAGAAAAACTTATAACAGTGTCAAGGGGAGAGATTATGACTCTTCTGTTCTATTGTTTCTGTACTGAAAGTTGGACTTTAAGTGTAAAAGCCCAGAACAAATGGCTGAATGGTCTATAATGTGACTGTGTGCTGAGTAGTGATCCTCACACTCCAAACACTCTCCTTGGCAGAAGCAGAGCCTCCAGCACAAATTACTGGAAATACCTTAGGTTAAGGCTAAAAGGTCCTTTAAAAAAGGCAACATGGTGATATTCAAAGTATCACAGTAATATTATTGGATGAATATATCTCTATTATTAAACCCATGACTGTGCTTTTTGGTTCTCTTGCTCACAGCTTCACTTCAGGCATGTGCCAAACCCACCAAAATACATAACAGCAAGAAGACACAACGCAATTGGAAAAGACCCTCAAACTACAGAGAAATTCTGGACCTGCTGGTGCTCTTCCCTCTGCCTGTATTTCCCACTGCCACCAAGGGGACATGCTGCAAGGCCACCACTACTAATCACAACATTCACTCTGGGAGAGTTGGCTTTTCAAGGAGTGTTTTCATGCCAACAGGCAGTTCTCTTGCCTGTGCAACTTCATTGCTATTTGTTGTACCCAAACCTGCAGCTCAGTATTAGGGCAAAACCCCAGTGAGACAGCTCCTGCCAGCTGCTCTCTCAGAGCAGCGTGGTTGGCAGGAGAGGGGTCCTGGGAGTTGCACAGTGCCCTACAGTGCAAAGCAAGGAGGGAAACGTGGGATCATCCATGGATCTCGGCAATGTCGTACCCCTGATGGGCGGGTTGGGTCTGCCGTACGCGGGAAGGAGCAGGGGCAGAGGGTGGGTACAGAACCAGGGCACAGGGTGGGTACAGAACCGGGGCAGAGGGTGGGTACAGAACCAGGGGCAAAGGGGGGGTACAGAACCAGGGCAGAGGGTGGGTACAGAACCAGGGCAAAAGGGAAGCAGCTGAAAATTCAGGTCTGTGTGAAGCCAGAAGAAGGGCATGCTCAGACATGTCAGACATCTCAGCTGTCACACCCTGTGCACACACAACACTGAGAACAGTGCATGGTGCAGGTGCAGTTATTTGTTTATATATATATTTATAAACAACATCATATACATTTTAATAGCAAGGATAAACATGAAGCATTCTAAATTTCACCTCTGCAATAAACATAAAACCTCAAGTTTTTAAAAGCCCATCCATCCCTCCAAATTTGTTTAAATCAGGGAAATAGCTAAATGGATTTCTTCTAACTTTGTATTTAAAGTAAAATTCACCTCAAGGCTGACAAGCATAAAAAATTTCAGTCAAATGGATGATTTTTTTTTTTTGTTAAAGCTGCAATAGCCTGAAAACAGGCGTTTGTAATGAAGCTGCCCCATCAACCATAACCACACTGTCACTAGAGCAACACAATCATATTGCCTGTGCAAAGAAGCAATGCATTTAACATTTTCTTCACTGTGTATTATCTATTAGCTGAGTTTGTCAGAGAGATATGTGGCAGTTTCCTGCAATACTTATGAATATATGGCAAGGCATACAAGAATCAATCTATGTCTGCTTCAGCACAGGTTTGTCGTATTATATTTTAGCAAATGGTTTAAAAATCCTCCCTTCTTTTATCTTAGGTTTCTGTTAAATGCTGTAACTATCAAGAAATAGAACTCGTCCCAGGCAAACATCTCAGATCTTCCCATTGCTATTCTCTACTACTAATTCACATTACATGTTCCATTCTCCCTTGCTGCTTCTGTGAAAAAAGGTCTTGTCAAAAACAGATTTTATTTTTTCTGTGTATGCACAAATTAGTTATGGATGATTAACAAAGCATTCATTCTTTTATTTGCTTTGGCTGAGACTTGATCTGTGTTACATTCATGTGAGGGAAGCACTCAATTTTTCGTTGATTAAATATGAAACACTGCACTGTTGATAAAAAGAGTTGTATTCAGGGCTGCATATTATACTGACAAAAGATGCATGTTCTTGGGCTAATAGTTTCTTAAACAAGTTTTTCCTGATTTTTAATTGCAAAAAACTTGATACAGCTCTCTTTTTCCTTCTGGAAAAAAAGTACTGGGCAGCAGGAGCTTTATGTCCCAAAGCAATTTGGTGCAGTCTCAACAAACAACAATAATTATTGCATATTGAATATAATAAAAAGGAATTTTTAAATTCTGCCCAACAATTTGACGTCTTTAAACATTACTTGCACTATAAAGCCTTCACAAAAAACGACTGCAAAACTAAGCAGGTGAGACAACAAATCATAATTACAGAATTTGTCTTCTATTAAACGAAAAAATACAATGAAATAAAGAGGTATTGGAGAAGTCTTATGGAAACTTATAGCCAGTTTCCACTGAGAACTTAGCCCTGATCTACTGTTACTGCCTCCAGCTATCACAGGATAACATGTGCATAAATGCTCATCTATAAGGCCCATAAATCCTTCATGTCCATTAAACACAGTGATATAGTGACACCAAAAAGGATGCACTTCAGTTCAGGAAGGTATTTAAGTGCAAGCCAAAGTTCAAGCACACGATTTACTTGTAATTAAATCAAGTTAAAGAAAGCCATATGATTAAGCGCCTTGTTAAATTTGGGAACAAATTATTAGCCCTTATAAACCAGGAGATTCTATCTCAGGGTTTACAGCACATGAAAACAAACACATGCACACAGACACACGTGCAGAGTATTATGCACACTTTTGCAAGAGGGGATTTATTTTTAGTGTAACTATGCAGAGTAAGTGCAGCTCTTACTCAGGTTAGGAGGCCACACTTTCAGTCTCCTCTTAACTTCCAACAACAGTCAATGGTTTTCTAAAACTTTTCCTAATGTCCCTGCGTCACAAAAATAAGTCTATTAAGTATCTTTCTTAAAAATTACCAAAACGAAAGCATGAACTTAAGTGTTTTCATTTCACTGTCAAGGAGAGTCCTGCCATAACATGAGGCTAGAAACAGCCCAAAGCATGGCAAACTTGATGCAAGTTGGGTTTAGAAAGAACAGACAGTACTCCACATAGAAGAAGGTGATTTCTTGGGGTGCCTCCACAATTCCACAGCGCTGGATGAGAGAACAAGCAGGAGAGGAGAGATGGAAATCTTGTTTTGATCAAAAAAGGGCTAGTGAAGGAAACCAAGCCCCCCTGGAGCAGCTGTGCTGCAGCACAGGGTGTGAACTCCTGCAGGTCCCAGAAACAGCCCCCTCATCGCCCTAATCCAGAGCAGAGGCACAACCTCAGCTGGTCAGGCAGCATCTGTCTCTTAACGCATCTCCCACCTGCATCCTGCTTTTCCAGTGACATTCTTCTGCCTGGCACCAACCCTGGCACTTTGCTGGCTCTTCTTTCACAACCCAGTTCCCTCTCACTAACTCAGAGGAAAACTCATCCAGATAAAAAAAAAACCAACACAATGTTTCAGATGGGTCAGCCAGCTGAGCTCTCCAAAGACCAGGAGAGCATCAGCACAGAAGGGGCTGCTGCACACAAAGTGGGGAGCAGAGAGGACAGAGCAAGTGGGGAGCAAGAATGGTTCAGTCATCACATGTGGTGGCATTTTCAGGCACTGTTTCATGGAGATTTCCTGTTCCAGCCTGTGTGAATTCAGCTCCCTGTCCTTGCAGACAGGGTTGAAGTGAAACAAAGATTTTTTTTTTTAGGATCTCCAAAAAGATTTTTTTTTCTTTGCTTCAGGTCACATAAGAACACACAAAAGGACAAAGCAATAAATGCTCACATGCACTTTCTTGTCTTTATTTCCACTCTCTGGAATGAGGCCAGAGACATCTAAGTAGTGCACTCTGTTCTCTTCCACTCCCTCCCAGAAATTATGGACTCTCCTTTGCAGCCAATTTCCTCCTCCTCTGTCTCGGCCCAAACTTCAGCTCCTACAAAACAATGTTTCCCTGTTTCTCTCCAGGGCCCATTCTCCATGCATCTACCCCAGGCAGTCTGAGGCCTCCCAGATCTTTAAGGCTTTACGTTTACAGATCCAGGAAGAAAACCTGTTCTTTCTGCTCCGATTCTGGGAAAATTCCACTCTCTCCCCACTTTGCATATGAACTCAGCTGCACTCACTTTCTCCAGGTTCAGCCACTCCACGGTCCTGAGGGGCTGCCACTCCTGAGGGTATGAATGCATCAGCAGCCCTGCTCAAACATACCTGACACAGTAACACAGACATGTCTCATGGCACAGACTCTCCCTTGAAACTGGACGTGGGCAAGTCAAACAGCAAGTGTGTCACATATTATATACCACTTCCCACTTGGTTTAAATACCTACATTTATTATTCTTAGACTTGCACACTTTGTAACTCACAAAAATAAGTGTTTCAAAGCAAGTGTGGGTTTCAAATAATCAGTTTTGACACATTCTTTTAAAAAATGTTATTCTCTACATTCCAGTAACATCAGGGACATTCCTGGTGTGTTACAGGCACAAGGACTTCCAGCATTTCTAAAGCTCCCCTAGAAACAAGTTCACAAGTGTACAAAAGGGTTGGACTTGATGATCTCGGAGGTCTTTTCCAACCCAGTCGATTCTATGATTCTATGAAAAGGCAAAGATGTTGATAATGGTTTGTTAATGTACCATGTTGTCATCTAAAACAAGAATAAATTAATAAAAAGAGGGTATCTTGAATGAAAATATTTTCTACCTCTTTGCTGTGAAGTTAACCCAACTTATGGATTTGAAAAAAAATCTCTCTGTTAACTAACTTAATATTTGATTCATCCATACTTTAAAATATTCCACAATAAAAGCAAATTAAAAAAAACCCTAAAATCAACAAAAACAAAATACAAGCAGGCTTAATCTCATAATTATTGTTACATAAAAGCACTTTGGAGACATCAGCATTAATCAATTATCAGGAGGTAGTGCTTCAGTCCCAGGTAGTTAGCAATAGCACTCATATAATATTACAGGCAGCCTGATGTTTTAGCAAAACTAGAGCAGGAAAAAATGAAACTAAAAGGCATATTGTACATGTGACCTACAGGACTGGGATTATTACCTCTAAGCTTATTAAGAGTAAAAGCTGTCAGTCGGACCACCCCACAACCAGGGAGGAAAACTGAGATTACTCAGCAGCAAAAGGCACAAAAAGGAGACGTGTATTCTCGGAATGGACGAAGGCAGGGAGTGAACCACAGCCCTGCTCCAGCTATCTGAGCAGTAATTGGCTCACAGGAGTGACTGCCACGTTAAGGCATTATCATTATCTAGCTCACATAACTGGAAATTCACGCTCTGTTCTTTAAATTGGCTTAACCAGCAGCATCTGCAGCACTTTAATTAATTACAGCAATTGGCGTACCTTAAAAGTAGATGCACAGATCTGAAATGATAATGCCCTGTGAGTAATAATTGTAAACTAGCATTAAACCAGACCTATCCTAAATAAAAACCAGGATATACTGTTGGGCTTCAACTGCACAGAAAACAAGCTTCAACCCAGTAATTATTATTGTCTGCCCAGGTTCACCCACAGATACTACAATTCTACGTGACACTTTACATTCAAGTACCTCAGGAATGCACAAGCTCACAACATGTACAACAAAAATCTTTGATGCTCTCCGGTCAAAATTTGCTCAGGCGCTTAAACTTGGGTTAAAATCCTAACAGAGACTGATTACCACTACTTATTTTCAGTACACTCCTCATAAAGAAATACAGAAGACAGATATCTCAGTATACTCAGAAAGAAGTTTTACTGACAACCATTAGCTTTGCTTCAGTAAAAAAATCCACAGGCACTGGACATAAATGTGGATTGACTTTTTTCCCCCTGAAATCTGCAGCATTAAAATCCAGAAGAACTTCTTAGAAAAAAAATGAAGAAGTTAGAAACCTCTTTTGTTCCTTTTATGTACAGCAATTTGAAATCTTGACTTATGAGAAAATGATTTTTAAAAGAAAATAATATTTTAAAGCCTGACAGTGAAATCCATGTAACACATCCCGGACAAATTAAAAGATGTTCTGTAACAGACATACCATTTCCAGTCAGAACACAAAACAACACTATCAAGATTTGTTGTGACTTGCTTCTGTGCAATTTCTGGTTTAAAGACAGATTTTATGTTTAATTAGCACCATGCTGAAAAATGGGACATAGGAATCTTAATCAGGCATCTTGTATGTAATGGAAGTTTAAACAAGAATTTAAATAGCTTAGTGTTTCTAAGTTAATCAAATCTGATTCTCCAATTCATACATAATTTAGTGTCAAACTACCTGCTAAAAAAGCCATTATCAAACCAAATTTGAACTCCCCATTTATCAAACAAAAGTTTTATCTTTCATAGGCATGTGAAAAAATGAAGCATAACTTTCTTGATTCCAGTAAAGATGTATAGTTTGAAACATATTTGTAAGCCAAAAACCCCCAAACCATAGACTCGGCTAAGGGATGAGTGGTTTTAAATTGCAAAAACTTTAACCATCTAATAAAAACAGATGCACAAAATCCAGCCTTGTGCAATGTTGTCCCATAACCATTTCTGCAAGCATGTCTGTTCTCCTGTAACTCCCAGACCCAACACGGAGGCAGAACATCAGCAGGGCAGTGAGTACAAGCCTGAACAGCTGAAACACCAAGGCTGACGCAGCGGCAAAAACCAGAACCAGGAATCTGATGTAGCAACTCACACCACAGACACATGCAAAAGGCAGTCAGAGGAGAAGAATACCTTTCCTAAAGCAGCAAAACTGGTGACTGTGCTCACATACTCCGTGCCCAGTGTGTTTGGGCTGTGCAGACAGCGGGGGAGCTGCACCAGTATGTGTAATTTTAAGACATGAATATCTGTGCTCAGAAATACTCTGATAACAGGTTTATCTTGGGTGCACAGAAAACAACTGCATGCACAAATAAACATCTACACTCAATGCAATCCCATTCATCTCCTGATTATCCACTTATAAATACCAATCTAGAAACTGTATCTGCTACTAAAGCACCAGATTCTGAGGAAAAATGGCTGCAGTGTAGGAAAAATAAAGAATAAAATCGTAATTCTTATCTAAGACTGATACTTATTCCACACAGCCACTCATTGCTGATGGAGAGGGATCACAAGTGCACAATACAAGTTATTTGTTGACTAAATATCATCCCGAAATGCCAGGATATAAAGGTTGGGAGGATTAACACAAAAGGTCCCACTCCAAGACAAATGTCTCCTTCATAGTTCAGTTCCCAGCCATCACGAGTGCTCAGTCAGGCCTGCGGTCCCAGAACGCCGGGCTATACCTGCTAACCACACACACCACACACTCGGAAAAGCCCCTGGTGGTACTGGCATATTTTTAGAGGAGATTTTAATTACCATCAGGCTGAAGGAGACTTTTTAAACACGCGAAGATCCCAAATAGTTTCCGCTTCAAATCTCAGCACTCTCTGAAACAACTTCTAAAGAGGAATTATAAATTTGCCAGACTGGCACAGTTCACACTCCACTTCCTCCCTTCTCCTCCTTCAGTCTCTCACCTTTTCCAAGCAAAAAATGCGAGACATGCAACAACCCCCCACCTCTGTTTTCAGCTTAACACAATTTAATTGCACATTTACATAGAGGCCACTTTTCAAACTAAATGCTGAGAAATGGATTAATTAGCAAGCACTAAAACATGTTGGGGTTTGCTGTACTAATAAAATCACTTGGTGATTTTTCAAACAAACCATAAGTACCAGGGGGAAAAAAATTCAGTTCGTATTTCTAAATAAGTATTTGGATTTAAACATTCTTCTCTAATAATTATGCTGTTTCACACAGCCTTACATTTCAGAAATTATCTGGACTGTGCTTATCTTCTTTTACTTTCAGTAACAGACCACAGAATGAAAAACTAAGATTTCTAAAGGAGAAAGGGCTGAATTTTAGTGCTGAATATTTTATCTTTACTGGATGGTAATTTTTCTACTCCCTCTACTGGCATACTTTAAAAGCAAGGAAAGAAAAACCTGAAGGGCGTTCTAGCTTGTAAAACATAATGAGAAAATATTTTTTGTAACCTCAAAATAATTGTTTGCACAACTTGACAAAACATTAATCTCAAATCCTGGGGATTTTTGAGCCTTCAACAAACTTTGGGCAGATTTCTTCATTTCAAAAATTGACTGAGCACCTCAAAATAAACATCCCAGCCACTTTGTGTTAGAATTACTATCAAGTAGTCCCATCACCTGTCACTGCTCTGATCAGAACAGGTCACTCCCTCAAACATACTATTTGTCCAGTAAAAGCCCCAAAGAGCAATCCATGGAATAGAAATCTACATGATTACCACAAGACTACAGAAATAAGCAAAAACATCCTGAGCTTAATGAGTTGCTGCTTAAATGTTAGACAGTGCTCTGTGAACCATTTTATATTAAAATTGGATAGTTCTAAACATCACACATAGAAGAAGTATTGTTTGACACAGTGCCATTTTGATGATAAATTGCAATCTACAGCTCAAATAATTCTAGCCAGGGATTAACATTTCAGAGGCTGAGCCAGAGATTATGTGTGTGGATCTTGAATTTCATCATCTCCCTTCGGCACAATACCTCATTCTTCCTTTTTTCATCTATTCTCTCATGAAGGGTCAGGAAAGCTTAGCCTTGCTGTTTCATTCATTTCATCTCTACATTAACCAGATACCTTGCAGTCTTTAGTTCTTACGTGTTATTCCATTACAAATGCGACAGCTCCACTGCACTGTGCTCTGGCTAATGAGGCATGTACCAAATCAAAGGCTGCCATCAAGTGGTTGTAGCACACTGCCAGCGCTAGGCAAAGTTTGTGTTCTGCACGGGGTTTCACCAGGACATGCTATATAGGGTGGTTAAACCCTGCTGTAATGTAAAGCTTTGGGGCAAATTCATGTCCTAAGAGATGGTGGTACCACACAATTTATTTAAATTCAAAGGTCCAGCACCACCACACAGAAGACATTCCTGCGTCTCACCATTCTGGGTCAGGAGGCTCCAGAGTTGTTTCTGCCATCATGTACTCAGGTGCTCATCACTGTGCACCAGAGGACAAGTGGAGAACAGCCTTACAAACTTATCAAAAGCCTGCCAGCTAGCAAAGGGACAAGAAGGGTGCCACAGTGTGGGGGTTTCACAGAAGATGGGGAGAATAAATATAATTTTTTGTACCACTGTACCCAGTTTCAAACCAAACTGAGTTAAAGATTACTTGTTTATCTATACTCAAACTGATCTTGGAGACAATGTTAGCACTCTTCCTGCAGTGATACTGATGAGCATCTTCAGCATTCCTCAGCAATTTAAAGCAAGAATGACCCAACAGATTATTCTTCAGCACAAGCATTCAATATGACCCACACAACTGGCCTTTCCATATGGATAGATATCACCATGTACAGCCCATTACTCCAACTCATTTTTGCCTGGCAAAAACAGCCAACCAAAACCAAACTAAAACACATTCAAAGAATCACACAGATTCACAGAATGAGTAAGGTTGGAAGGGACCATAGTGGGCTCACCTAGTCCAACCTCCCCACTCAAGCAGGGTCCCCTAGAGAACGTTACTCAGGACCGTGTCCAGATGACTTTTGAATATCCCCAGTGAGGGAGACTCCACAACCTCTCCAGGCAGCCTTTCTAGTGTTGTCACAGTCACTACTTTTTCTTCCTTATGTTCAGGTAGGGCTTCCTTGTTCCAGCTTCTGCCTGTTGCCTCATCCTATTGCTCAGCTCCATCCTCTTGACACCCTCCCTCAGGTACTGAAATACATTGATAAGAACCCCTCGCCGTCCTCTCCAGGCTAAACAGGCCCAGCTCCCTCAGCCTTTCCTCATAACTGAGGTGCTTCAGTCCCCTCATGATCTCCACAGCCCTCCACCGGATTCACCCCAGCAGCTCCATGTCCCTCTTGTACAGAGGAACCCAGAACTGGACACAGCACTCCAGGTGTGGCCTCTCCACAGATGCAGAGGGGCAGAATTACCGCCTTTGACTTCCTTCTCCTCCATACCTCCTTCTCACTTTCCAGTGCACCGAGACAGATTTTTCCCAATGAAAACCAATGGTGTCTTTCTAAAAACTGTGGCAATTTTGCTATTATAGAAAAAAGTTTTGCACATGCCATGGGACACAGAAAGGTTTTGCATGGTAGGGATGAGACTAAAGATTACCCAGTTGTGTCTCACCAGATCATGGCCATTCACACTGTGATGCCCAGAAACTCAGCTGTCACTTAAAATAACACCTTGCACCTTGTACTTGGCAAAGAAAATGTGATTTGAGTTAAACCGATGAAGACAGACACAAGTCTCTTCATTTCTGAAAGGGTTTGGCTCCAAAGTACGATCAGCCATGACTACACCAGCACAACCACCAACTTTTTAAGGACATCATGTCAACTGTATTTTTCCTGTGGTAGTGTTAAAGAAATGTCCAAAGAAATGCTCAAGGCAAATATGTTCCTAATTGTTCTGAGACACAGAGGTTATTCTATACCACTGTTCTTATCTCAGCCATGATCTTTACCTTTTGTGCCTCCAATTCTCCTCTTCATTCTGTCACAGGGGGAGAGGGGAGCGAGCAGCACATAGAATCAAAGAATTGATTGGGTTGGAAAAGACCTCCAAGATCATCAAGTCCAACCCTTGGGCCAACTCCAGTCCATTTACCAGATCATGGC
>JAWWEV010000115.1:14986472-15011792 GCA_035583235.1 Hafferia zeledoni | reverse complement strand
GTCCAACCCTTGGGCCAACTCCAGTCCCTTTACCAGATCATGGCACTCAGTGCCACAGCCAATCTCAGTTTAAAAACTTCCAATGGAGCACTAGAAGAGGCTGACTGGCAACACTGCAGAGAGCACATCTTAAAAAAAAATTTAAAACAGTTCAGGAAGGTGTTTTTCTGGAATTATGCTGCCTTGAGGCAACAGTACAAGTCAGGTGAGGCCTCCAGCCCCAGCCTACATAATCTATAAGCAAAGCTTCAAAAACAGGTAAGGCCATTTTTCTCTATTCATCTGCCAAATGAGTAGGCCTGGGATGTCCTCTTCTGTTGTTAGCAAAGACCATGTTTTAACAGGCCTGCCACATAAGAAGAGGAATACACTTATTATCATGGATACAGCAAAGGGCTCGCTCACAACCCTGAACCCTGTGAATAACCCGCAGACAAAGGTGAAACACAGGCACAGGTGGGAAGGTGGAGAAGCCTACTGAACTTGGAAATGTATCAGTATGCCATTTATGAGCTATTAGAGATACAAATCTGGGCTCAAAACAACCATTATTGACAAAAAGATGGAAAAGTTGTTTCATAGACCAAGTCTGAAAACATTTTCTGGATCTTTCACTTAAGAATGTAGGAAGTAGCTGCCTGCAAAGCTGTCAGTAAATAAGCAAACATCATCTTCAGTGGATACCATTATGTGCTTTTCCATGCTTTAAGACTTATTCCTAGTCATCAATTTCTTGCTATCCTGCTTGCAACAGCCAACCTGAACATCCAATGTTATTATCCAGAAGAACATAAAAAAACCCAAGAGAATTCCAAGAACGGTCTTGTGAAGAAAAAGCAGATAATCAATTACACAGAGTGTGGTTAAAGAAAGATGAAGTTAGAGACAAGAAAGTTATCAGTAAATATACAAAGAACACAGCTGTGATGGAGATAAAGGCATGGAAGAGGCTGATGGAAAATTAATATCAAGAAACTGCTCTATGATCAAACTATTTATGGATCAGGCATACAGTAGATGACAAAGTTCACTTACTAGAATAGAGAGTGACTAAGACAGTAAAAATACAGTTAGAAAAAAATTAAAATCTTGTAATAACCAAGGTCATGAAGTAATGTACATATACCCCCCCAAAAAACCCCAAGTATCTTGCTTCATTTTCATTTACAGCACAGTTATCTTGCACAAATCACCTCACCACTACTTAAAAATCCCTCTTAAAGTGCAGAATAGTCTTGTTTTGAATTTGGTAGTATCTGCCAGCAGAGCCATCAAACTGCAGCTCAGTGTCTCTTTTAGCTGATCTTTACTCAGCCATACTGAAGCATTACAAAATTATTTTAGAGACTGACTTTTAATACTAATAATAAAAACCCCCCCAAAACTTCTAGCAGAATTCAGGTGACTTCACAATTAAAGCACACTCATAAGCTTTTCAAACTTCACTATTTTGTGTTCTGGTGTTGCTGACCAAGGTGGGAGAGAAATGCTGCAGGTTCCCAGGGCCAAGAACATCCTTGGACAAAAAGGAAAAGAACCAAAAGGACCCCGCACTTCCCAATGGTGACCTGTCCTTGTGCTTAAAGGACTGTTAATGTCCCTGCACTTCCCACAGGTGACCTGGTCTTGTCAGGTTTGATGATAAATACGTTGCTTTAAAACCAGGAAAATCATATGCCAGGTCCAAAGAGGGTAAATGCCAATAATGTAGGGAGTGAGGAGATCAGCAGATCAGTGTCCTGCCTCCCCGGCTTCCCGATTTCTAAAAGGCTGCTGTTACATGCTCTGGAATGTCAGCCAGCCATAGGACCATTCAGCACTTGCTCTAATCGATGAAAATGTTTTCATCCACCACTAAGTGGAGCTGTTACTCTGGGAAAAGAGTTTCTCGGTATCTTCCAGTATTCAAAAAAAAAAAAAAAAAAGATGGAAAGCAACCAGTTTTATAGTTGCTTTAGGTCTCAATAATTTCTGCAGTAAAACTATTTATTAAATTTATTATTCTGAGGATAATAGTTCTATATCCTCCAATTAAGGAATACACATCTACCTACCAGTGACTGTTTCGCAGTTCTTGTGGGATGGATTAACAGAATAACTGAGGTTATAAAGAAGTTTGCACACAACTAAAGATTACTCCTCACAGCTCGGTGAAGCTGCGAGGCAGAGAGTAAGAGCAGCACAGAGCAGATGCATTGCTGCCACCTCTACATGGAATAGGCTAACAGGTGAAAAAAGCATTGAGTTAGAAAGCAGGACGTGAAGTCAGTCTATACGCTGCATATAAACTTCTGGGGAAAAAAAAATCTGCTGCAACAGGAAATCCAACTATACCCAGAGGGTTTGGCTGAGAAATACACTGACATTGTTTTATCCAGAGGTACTTGTACAGTGACAACTGGGGATGGAGACTTCCCAGGTTAAAATAAACTAAGTGAGAAAGAAAAGGAAACTCCAGGAAACAGTAACTAAACTGTGTTCTGCGTTCGCAAGTCTCATAGGTGAAAATAGAAACTTGACATTTAAAAACAAAAGTATAAATAAAGCACTTTGCTTTCAGCCCTTTTAAATGTACAGTTACTGGGGATCAGAATAAACCTTAGCTTTGGACATCCAAATAACTTCTGACACTGACAAGAAGAAGGAAAAAAAAAGCTTTTTTAGGTAAAAAAATGGTAATATGCAAAATCCATTGTTTCCCCACACTTCAGTGCTATGTGGTACTTCTATGACTTGGTTGAAGAGCAATTTTTTTTGTTTAAAAAAACCACATATAAATTAAATCACATTACTGAGAAACAGTCCATGCTGAAACTATATTAATAAGCAATAAACACTCTGTTTTTATACCACAACCCCTTAATATATATTCCAAAAAGAAGTTTCCTTTTTCTTGCAAACTCCGCGTAAAGCAGCTTCCCCTTTTTGCAGCTGAGGCAGCCCCAGAGCGGAAGGGAAGGGAAAGGAAAAAAGTCCTTCACGAAGCACTTGCTCTGTGCAAGGTTCAGCACTGCTGTTTGGCAAAGGGTGTTGTTTGTACAGCCCTCAGGAGCTCGGCTCTCTGCGAAGTTCTGGGAGCTTTGGAAGAGTCAGAGATCCATCGGAGCCAGTTTGGGGTTTTCACTCCAGACTGTTCCCCATGCAGAGGGTGGGACTGGGAACTCAGGGAGCACATCAGGGCTCATGTTTGTCACTACATGACCACGGCTGCTCCTACCTTTCCACCCTGCCTCAACCTACTCACCCATAAAATGCATGCAATGAACCTGTGCTCCTCACTCAAGAGTGGCACTCGACCCAGGGAGGGTGCACTGCCATGAGGACACACAGATGTCATAACCCAGCTCTGACTCGTTCACTCCCCTGCTCATGCAAAAATAATGTGTCATAACCCATAAAACAGTGAGTCACAGCCCAGCTCTAACTTGTTTACTCCATTGCTCATAGCAAACTAATGCGAGGGAGACTGATGCTGACAGGGAAGGAATTTAAGCAGTGTGGTATAGTACTCCCCTCTCCTGTGTTTTAATTGTAACACAACAATAGGTATTTTAATAAGCATTCATCACTACAGAGCAAGGCTTTGATGTGGTTCAGCAACTCAGATTTTACTGAAGCCTTTTCCAGCATTTGGAGACTCTTTAATCTTTTCAAAATATTAAGTCTTATATATATAAAACCCCATAGCATTCCAACTTACATTCTCTATGACAAACATCCATTCTTTGTCTTCAAACTCTTCAGCATGGGGATCCTAGAAAAACAAACCAGAGAACTTGAGTCTAAAAATAATCCAGGATGCAAGAAATTGCAACACAGCCAAGATTTTCATATGCTCAGAAATATTTTTACCAACACAAGATGGCAGAGAGAAATATTTTAGCTGGGATGTGGGCTTCAATGGATGTCAATAATATGATGAGCAAGTTGGGGTAAAACTGACAGTGAGGATTTAGTAGAGACTCCTACAGATACAAACATGAGGTTGATGCTGACAAAGGCAATTCTATTTCTTTTCATCCAGTAATAAAAAAAAGAAAGATAAAACTCCCTTTAATTCTGAAGTTCCACCTCCCAAATAAACACAACTAATCTACATCTTGCTGGTAACAGTGGAGGAAGCCACTTGCTCCCACCTGGGGTGAGAAGATGCACACCTTCAGTAGGCACCACCCCAACCTCCTCATGGCCAGACTCCAGCAGCATAAGCAGATCCAGACTCACAGGCACATCCTTTCACTGCAGATTTCTTAAATACCTATCCTGATTCACAGCATTTCTATCACACCACACATGAGCATCAGAAAACAGTCACCAACAGGAAGGAAAATAACAATGAAGTTCATATATTTGGCATTTGCTTTCCATTTAATGAGCTTTCAGTCTGTATTGTTGTTGACTGAAAGTAAAAAACGATGGAGACACTAAGTCATTCCCCTCATGCCTCTATCAAGGATCCCACTCTAAACAAAATACTTTTTAAAAAAAATTAGAATACTAATATATCAGCCCTAGCCCTAAACAACTGTAACAAAATAACTTTTTTTGCAAAATAGCTTCTCACACTAAGAGAATGTTGCATGGGCCTTTCTTTCAGCATGAAATCTAGTTTGGCCATACCTCAACACTATCTATTATTTCTAGTTACAGGAAAACACTTGATTGCTCCTTTGTCTCTGATGCTTGCTCACTACAGACACTTGTAAATAAATGTGACTTCCACATCATCAGCATTTGCCATCATCATATATGAGACCCTTCAGCACCCGCAGAGTTTTATTGCTATTATTTGGCAACTGGTCATGACACCACACCAAGTATGCACCAATTCCATCTTGCTGCTGTAAATTAACAAAATGCATCAAGATATTGTGTTTCTACTTTATATCCATTAATACCATCTTTCCTTTCTTTCCAGAATGCTGCAAGTCTCACATTCAATCTTCCAGACTTTGCTTTAACCCTCTTTCACTGCAGTTTTGCTTTGAAGTCAGACACTTGATGGGTAGAGGTACCACAGCACTACAAATGAACCTTTTAACTAGTTCTCATCAAATACACAAAATAATATATTTTGTAAGTAGTGAGCTTATGGTGCAAACAACAAGTGAAAAGAATTTTTTTTTTCTTTTTCCAGCACAAAAAAAACTTGGGAAGTGTGTTCTTAAATAAACCTCCTCTTTTGAATGAACTACAATAACATTTCTAGGAGGATATCATGCTATCTCCTCCAGCACATCCTTCCTGCAAAACCCAGCCAAGTGGGTTCCCTGCTCTGTCAAACGGGCTCTCCTGGCAGGGGGGGTCCTGCTAGGCACTAACACGCTCCCTGAGGGAACCCAACACCACATCACACCACTGGCAACATCATTACCAGCATATTTAACAGCTCCAGGCACAGCTGTCACACACAATGCACATTTTAAAATGCAACACTCCAACAATGGGATGTATTTTCCATGGAAGAATACAGGATGTTGTTAGAAACTTATGTCAAAACTGGTGATTTATTTTTCTATATGATTAAATCTACTAAGAATCTTCCTTTTTAAATTATACTGAGGTATCTCCATGTTCCAATAATGTCTTCTAAATATCAGATTATGTAATTATATATCCATCACATTAATCAAGTTTGTGGAAGTCTAAATTATGTAAATAAAAAGGACAATACCTGCGGGTTTGCTGTATACCATATAAATTCTAAAGATGTAACTTTCTGTAATCCAGCTATTAAATACTTAAAATTTTCAAGAGTTAACCTGGGGCAATTACCTTTTTGTTTAATTGCTTCCTTTGATACAGCATGAAATGACATAATGAGATTTAATGGGATCATTAACCACTTTATGTTTTAATAAGCTACTCCATAATAAGTGACTAAACTATTAAATATTTCATCCTGCTCAGGTTTTTTTCCTAACTCTCCCCAAAGCTATTAGGACAAGATTGCAGGCTGACCTAAAACTGCTTCCAAAGACAGGGCACAATATTTTAACCCATGTACCAAACAAAAAATTCTTTTTTGTTTGTTTGTGCAAAGCACTGTGAAGAAAAACAAAGCTCTTCTGTCAATGGCAATAAAACTGACTCACACCTCTGCAGGCTACAGAACCAGGTGCTCTGCTGAGTATTTCTGATCATCTGACAGAGCAAAATAATACTGTAAAATGTGAAGACTTCTTGATGTTCAACATTTTAGTGTGTACTTGAAAGTAAGTTGTGAACACTTTTGGAAAATATATGGAATGAAGAGCCTTACCAAATGTTCAGAGAGTGTGAAATACACTGAGATATGGACACTTTGCAAATGTGTAAGATACTTCAGATTTAAAGAGAAATCCAAGTAATTTTTTTCTTAAAAGCCACATTTCTTGGTAGTTTTAAAATGCCTCTAGAAACAGAAAACCCTGAATAACTTTATACACCTAAGCCTCAGCATTTCCTTGCAATGCATAAGTGGCTTCACTCTCCCACTAAAATGCTTTTATCAGAAGCCCAGGGAGCACCATACAGAGTCCTATTTCTACCTAACTTACAACTTTATTACATGGCCATGTTAACAGATGCGTGTGTGGTTATAGTTACAGCACCATTTCTATTGCAAACAACATTTCACACTTTGGGCCCTGTAACTAATAATGCTTCAATAAATTTGGCTAATCTTCCATCTTATTTTGGATTTGAAGAGAGTAAATACCAGTAAAAAAGCCACACCACCACACACTTCCCTCACTGGCTCACCCATATTCTCCATTCACTTCCCACATAACTCACGAGATGAATGCAGCAAACTATTGTTTGAGGACTACACAGCTGACTATGCTTTAGAAAAGAAATGCCATTCCAACACCCATTATGATTTTACCTTGAAGTGAAAGCTGTGAGTATTTGAGCAAATGGACTGAACAGCTTGTTGTTCCTCCTCATTTTACTACATAAAAAAGGAATCATCATGTTTAACAGCAAGACATGGGTCCCACTTTCCTGTCTCTTTTGCCTTCTGTATTTGTTGTTCCTTTTCAGTGTCTTCAACAAAGTTTTAGGGCCCTTTTTCTTCTCTTTTTTTTCTGGTAAGATGACCTTAGTATTGAAAAGTAACACTCAGGTGAGAACAGATTAGCTCAGTTGGTTAAAACTTGGTTGCAATAATGCCAAGGTCATGGGTTCAATTCCCTCTGTGGGCCATTGACTTAAGAGTTGGACTCAATGATCCTTGTGGGTCCCTTCCAACTCAGAATAGTCTGTGAGTCTGAAATGTGCAACAGACAGGACATCATCTTATGGATCCCCTACAGTGACACTCTCAGTTAATCATTTCTCCAACACTCAGTAGAGACATGCTTTATTCCACCAGCAAAATTCAGCCCATTTCACATTTTCCCCGTAACTGTGCTAAATACTTTTAGAGAGACATGCAGGCCCTCAACCAGCTCAGTCCTACAAACTTTTCTCTGAAACCCCACCCCAAGCTTCTTTCTGTGACACCATTCTGCCCATCCATAGGCCAACTACCCAAAACCAGCCAACTCTTCTGGACTCAGGCATGGGCAGAGCAATAAACAACATGTCAGTCACATTTTTCTCTCTCTGTTGATCATCAGCCTGTTCCACAAGGAGCTTTGTCAAGGACTAGATTCTTTCTACAATGTGTGAGTTGGTTTCAGAAGACTGAAGAAACATAAACTTTCCCCAATAATTTAGGTAATATTCAGAGTTATTTTTGTAACTCTTGCAATACCAATGGAAGGACATGTCAGAAGAGAAGGGACTGCTCCTTTTCCTAGTCAGCAGGCAGAGTGGGTAGGGAAGATCTTCAGACTGTTAGTCCCTTCCTCCCTTCCTTCCCCATGCCTCCTCCCTAAGCGTGTCTGCTTTTTGAAGCTTGTCTTTCAATTAGATCACTTCATACCAGCCTTAATCTTCAGGCTTTCTTCTTGGGGAATAGCTGCTTAAGGACTGTCATATTGAATCAGATCAAACCATGACAGGGTTTGTGATCTTCCTCTACCAGTGACCTGCAGCAGATGCTCTGGGTACTCCAGCATCTGTCCTCAGCTTTTCTACTTGGCTGTTTGAAGCTGCAGAAGACTCAGAATTTGACCCAATTCTTGCTGCTTTCAATACTGATTACAGAGGTCTGATTAGTCTAGAAAATCACATCCAACTGTGATCAGCTTTAATTGGAGCTGCCAGAAAGCAGGGAGCTCTGAGCAGACCGGCAGGAACATCCCTGTGCATCCCCACGCCAAGCTCACACCTCCCTCCTGTAAAGCCTCTGGGCTAGAAAGGCAACAAGGACTCAATGTCCTTTCTTCTTTTTTTAGTGTATGTTTCTACAATTAGTAAAATTAGGGGGGGGACTAATCCTTTACCTTTTTAAATATTTAATTTTTTAATGTACAAATCACAGAAGCACAGAATCAACTGGGTTGGAAAAGCTCCGAGATCATCAAGTCCAACCCTTGGTCCAACTCCAGTCCCTTTACCAGATCATGGCACTCAGTGCCACGTCCAATCTCAGTTTAAAAACCTCCAGGGATGGGGAATCCACCACCTCGCTGGGCAGGCCATTCCAATGCGTGATTACTCTCTCTGGAAAGAATTTTTTCCTGATCTCCAAGTTCAATTTCCCCTGGCAGAGCTTGAGCCCATCGTGCCCCCTTGTCCTACTGCTGAGTGCCTGGGAGCAAATGTGCTCACTTCCCTGAGCTTATGACTTTTGTATCTGGCACACAACATCTTGTCTATGGAACTGTTTTTCCCTCGTATGGAGTATCCTCCATAGTGTCTGGTCAAGCCACTGGTCTCTCCCAAACCGAAACAAGTATGTTCTCAACCTGAATTTGTTCTTTGCTTATGAGAAATGGCTTTACAAAGAGGGTTTGGGTTGGTTTAGGGGGTTTTTCCCCCCCCTTCCCTGAGACAGTATATTTCTTTTGCTGCAGCATTCCTGCCAGTGCATGGCCAGCTACTACTTCATAAGCAAGGTGTGATTGTCTTGGGCTTTCAAGGATGATAGGGATTTATTCTGTGGGGACAGAAATATTTTGAACAATACAAGTATGCTTAGATCATCTATTTCATTCTTATTCTACTCATTATTTTCAGTGCTTAGAAAGCTATGCCTTTAAAAATGTCTTTTTCAAACTCTGGAGCTAGTAATTGTCCCTGGTTGCTGCAATGGTACATTGGTGTGATAAAGCACGTACATTACAGACAAAACAAGTGGTTTTTTGTAATCCAATGAAGCAAAGTCCACGCTTACTCCAGAAGAACAAACATTTTTGCTTGGGAAGTTCACTTCAT
The DNA here is from genome assembly GCA_035583235.1 of Hafferia zeledoni. NCBI lineage: Eukaryota > Metazoa > Chordata > Aves > Passeriformes > Thamnophilidae > Hafferia > Hafferia zeledoni. The sequence goes on along the minus strand of JAWWEV010000115.1, from coordinate 15,002,483 downwards.
TTTTAAGCTAGAAAATAATGGTGTTGCAATTTAAATCCTCGTAGTACAACTGATGTTCATTTAGCTCTGCTAAAAGCACTGGGCTTGCTCGACAGTGAAAATTTCTCATTTAAAATCTCTCTCAGCTGATAAAGATCTGTTTGTACATAAAACCATAGAAAAGTATACAAGTTTTCATACATGGTAGTTAAACTTTGCTAATGCAGGGACTCAAAAAAAATGAACTTCGGGGGCACAACCATGGAAACAATAAAAATGGGAATTCAGCTGTAACTTTTCTGGCATTGGTGACTCTTTCAATGAAAGCCCTACAAATCATGGATTTTGAATGTACAATAGGCTTATTGTTTCATGACGTTTCTTTCTCCTCAGTCTGGTTGAAAAACCCAAGGCATAACCAAACCTCAGTGTGGAGCATGGCAAAGGAAGAAGTTAAACTTTCAGAACAGATGGAACTTTTTATGTAATTAGCACTTCAGTGACTGGATGGGCAGGAGCTAAAGCCAGTCAAGGGAAGCTGGATCAATATATCCATATCATGCTTTTCCCCACATGATGCCAGAGCATTATGAAATTTTACCAGCAGCCCAGAATTGATTGAAACAAAACAGTAAGTTTATATTTATTTATCTGAAACTAAAGGTTTCTAAATGAGGGTTGTAGTCTCTTCAGTACTTTGCTTGTGCAAGAACTACAAATACATTGCTGGAAATGAGCTAACACCCAAAATAGGGATGTGCAGATAATGCAGAACATTTCATCTGTTGACTGATCACAGACACTTTGTTAGCCAGCTCTCAAGTGTCCACACATGACTACTGGAGAGGATACTTTTAACATTCTCATCAGCACTTGAAACCTTGACTTATCTCCTAATCCTACCAGCAACACATTTCAACAGCCACTTACAAATGCACCGCCACTACTGTGTGAATCATTTCCCACAACACAGAGCTGTCTGTCTGGAGCCCACTCCTTCCCTTCCCTGCACTGCCATTCCCAACAGCACCACTGCACTCGTTTGTTATCTGTGATTGCTACACAGCTCTGTCGGGGCAGTCTGCTCCCATCTGTGGGCTCTGCCAGGATGCAGGAGGAGTCAGCAGCTTCCCTTTGCTTTTCAGGTGGTAGTGAAAGAGAATAACCACTGTTTGTTAAACAGGCTAAGTGCACATACTGCAAAGTGCCAAACCTCCCACAGTCACTCTCCTTTGCAAGGGAGTGGCTCCAGAAAGGGCTTTTACAGAACTGCAAGATGAACAGTCTCTTTTTCTGAGCTTTACTGTTTTCAGTCTTTTTGTCTCCCTCCTTCTACAGGAAGGAACAATATAAATACCCCCAACTTTCAAGTCAGCTCCCAAAAAGGCTGCTGCCGTGTGCTATTACATACTTCCCTTCCCACTGCTCTGGTGCTGACCAGACAATGCATCAGCTGTGTGCAAAACAGCTAGTTCTTTTTCACTGTCTTTGCCCAGAATGCACCAGCTACAGGAATGCCAGCTCTGAGGGTGTTAGGACATGTCCTGCACTGCAGCTGAAGTGCCACTCTAGCACTGAGCCAACAAAGCCATCAGGTGACTGGGCACAGCCTAAACTGGGCTAATACCATCTTCTGCCTGCAATCCCCTGCCCCTCACAGCTCATTCGCTCAGGCAGGCTCTTCTCACACAGGTACAGCGCTCCTGGTGCACCACACAGCTCGTTCAAAAAGCAAGAAAACAATGTGTTTGGCACTTATAGGCCCTCTTGTTGGAAGAGCCAGAAGATCAATTACAGCAGATTTTACATTAAGAGCTGCCTGACAGCACAATGGTTCTTCGCATCATCTCAATATTTTGGTTATAAAAGCCAGTGCTCATTCCCCCAGAGATCAGAGGGGACCATTTGCAGAAGGCACAGATGCTGGGGTTATTCACACTCCTACCTCTTCTCCCAGAACAACTCTTGTGACAGGCTGGCTCATTTTGGGGGGACAGGAGGGAGCCCAGTGAACAGATGTGCCTGCAGAATCAGTGCTGGTAACATCAAGTTTGCAGTAATACCTGACACTGGCTCCAGAGGCCCTTCTGCCCCCTCACTAGATGCTCCTCACTCTCAGTTACACAACCAACAAGGTTGTTGGGCTGTTCTACATTAACACAACCCTGAAGGAGTGCAAGTATAAATAAAGAGATGGCAGAAGGTTGGAAGACACTTCTACTCCAAAGCCACAGCATTACAGAGCTGCACCCAAAATAAACTTTCTCATTCTTTGCATCCTACTGCAATCACAATCAAGAATTGTGTACATGTCTGCTTCACTTTAAATATTGAAAATATCAAGCAACATTTACTGTGTTGCATAACCATGTTCAGATTATACAGACATGTAGCCTTGTCACATAAGGCTGTTAAGTTTCTTAATCCAATTAGAGGTCCTTGAAGCAAACAATTTTTGGTAGTGAACTTTCGAATCTCAATTGAAGACCATGTGTTAGCTAAGAAGAGCAACAAATTTATGATAGTTGGCATCACTGCCAACCTGAGAAGTTTATGTTCATTGGTAATCCCAGACACAGGAGAGGGGGGAAAAAAAAAGACATTCTGCATTGTTTAGGTTTAATGAACCAAGTAATAAATTCTCATTCTAAGGCTAATCAGATGCCACATCCAAGCAGTTACTCAGAGAAGTTCCCAAGACAAAGAAATACAAACACCACTAATTAGAAAGAAGTATGTTACTGTTGCCCTAAGCTGCAAAGGGAGCAGTTATAAATAAGAACAGCCAGAGTACAGATGGAGGCATCAGAGTAAAGAACAAGAAAGAACTGATGGAACAAAAACCCCAGAAATCTTCAGCTCCCTAGCAGGCTCCTACACTGTCACAGGTGCAAAGCTGCATTGTTGATCTTCATGCAGAAAGGGCCCTGTCCAGTGATACTTGGGAAATAAACTCTAGCACAACCATCACTTCTTCCTGTTGTTTCACAGCCACACAAACAAGTTTTTTTTTTAATAGAACAAGTGCAGTTAAAAAAAAAAAATCCCCTGTCAAATCTTATAATTCTCTGTACTACTCCAGTACTCCACGTGCACCCTTCCAACTGCAATCATGTCAGTGCTGTGATATCTGTGTGGCATACCAAATAATGGGAAATTAAGAGCTGGATGCTGTTTCCTAGCCAAGAGTGTGCACTGCAACTGAACAAGGAAGCCTAAAAATGACTGTGCTATGACAACTTCTGGTTTACAGTATTTAAAGAAAACCAACCAGACTATAACCCATGCCAAGTCCTTACACATGTACTACGTGCACAGTTACACACGTCCAGAATTCTGTGCCAGTGACTCGCCATAATCAGCTCAATGGGTATTTCAGTGTGTCAACTAAACCACAAAAGTAAGCTTTGGCAGGGAACAGACCATCCTTCTCTTCCAGATTTAAACTGAGGACACAAGATTTTGCACTAAATGACTTAAACACTGCAAGATTGGACCTTGTGATTATAATCTGACATTTCCAGACAGAATTTTTCATGTGTTGTTTGTAAATATGCTTTAAAAACAAACCATACCTTAAAGAGAGTCACGGTAATTTCAACATTTTCAGGTACAGGCCACACCACCACCCCACGGTATGGGTTCTTGATTCCAGGCTGCCAGCTATGAGCCTAAAGGGAAAAAAGAAACAGTCATCTTTAAGCCATTATAAAAGTGCTGACTCGACTCCCACAGGACCCCAGGTATGTAGGTAGAAGTAACACACCACTGACTCCAAAAAGGTCATATTCTTATACTCCTGACTCTACTGAACACTACAAAGGACATAATTAAGAAAGACAGTAAGGAAACTCAGACCACTAATAGGCTTCTTTTTTTCCTCTCCACTATCCCACAGATGTTCCTCACAAGGTCCTAAGCTTTGGGGGTTTTATTACATAGCACAGGTCAGGATACTCAGAGCCTTGCAAAAATTAAAGCTGTATGGTTAGAACTGCTGTAGCAAGCTGAGCTTTTGGGGCATATTTACACCTAAACAGAGCAAGAAGTTTTATTTCAGGAAAGAAAAGTGAAAATTCCATGTAACACTATTAAAGCATTTAAGTTTTTAAGAATTCATATGCTGCATTACCTACACCTAGAAAAGATAATTTAAAAAAATCAACAGTTAAATAGACTGAGAACTTGTCCATCTTTGAGTATCAGTTTGGATTGGTGTATGTCAAGTCCTAAAAACACCATGTGTGAGCATTTCTGTTTTGGAATAAGTATGCCTTTTTCCAAGCTCAAATTAATCTATTTTGTGATGCTGTAAGACAAATAAGGGAAGGATGTTGCTCACAAATAACAGAGAGCAGGGCTATTATTAGAAATATTTGAGAGTTTTATCAGGAAAGAATGTCCAATCTGTTATCTGAAGCCAATTAACTTAGCTTTTCTTTTTTTAATTCTAGAGCATCACTCATCACAATTTTATACTCCTTCCAACACTCCAAACTTTGGATTCAGACTGTCTATTAGAACGTATTTTTGCTATCATGTTAGCCAAGACTTGTGATTTGGGTTCTCACTCTGAGGCAATCTGGGCAACTTTTAACATGACTCTGCTATCCCAAGGTGGGAAAAACATCTGGTGCAGCAGTCCCAACCAGTGACAGAGGGACAGTAACTCTCTGCCCTGTGCATGGTGAGCAGTGACCCATCACACTGACAGACCCATCACACGTGCCCTGCTGCTTCCTGAGCCCTCCTGCATCCAGCTGAGCCTCCACCAGAGCTTGCAGCATCACAAGTACCACAGGGGGACTCTCTGACTCTAATCCTTCCATCCTCATAAAACAGAGGTCTGCAGATGAACTGCAGGTGACCACAACTGCTAAAGCAGCAGGGAGGTCTTTTCCAGCCTAGCTGATTCTGTGGTTCTGTGGCAGGGAGAGGAAGGACAAAGGGAGAGGCAGAGAAGTTGGGAAGAGATGTGAAGCTGAGGGATGGGGAGCCTGCTGGCAAAATCCAGCATGTGCAGACACAAGAGAGCTCTACCTGCCCTACCTACCTCCACAGCTCCAAAAGGACAGAGCACTCATTTCCAAACCAGTATTTCTATTTTCTTGCCAAATGCTGCCAGGTCTCCTGTAGTTTTATCACAAATTTTTCCAGCTTTGCTGTTCTGCTTGAAAACCCAGCTCCCAAAAATGCCTAATTAGATCAGATCTGCTTTGTGCTTGCAGAGTAACAACTTGGGGCATTTAAAAAAAAAATCAATTTTTAAAAAAGAGCCACCTGAAAGAACCCAATTTCCACTATTTTTAACTCCATGAGTTTCAGACTAATTTCATGATTCCAAAGCAGGCCTGGATGAATTTCTGAATAACTGAGCAAACAGCATCATTCATAGCTTTACTCCACAAGTGTATTTTACACGAAAAAGATATTTTGTGAGCAGCAAAACACATCACAGCAGTTGCCATCCCTACCACAGCCACTGCAGCTCCAGCTTGTGTCTCTCCTGCAGCCCCCTGCATCACTTTGAGTCTGCCCAGTGATGTTCAGCAGACACAAGGCAGAGATCCAGAGCCAGGCACACAATCATTGCCAGCTACCCTGTCCTCGTGTAGCCTCTTGTAAGATAAATCAACTCCTCCTCCACAGGAGCAGTCCCTCCTCTTTCCAGATACTATTTTTCACATAACTAATAAGACCTCATGGTCTGTCTGAAACCTGCACTTTCCTGCTGCTTTTGGCCAATACTGACAATTATGTCAAACTTTTGCTGTCCAAGGTCCAGGCACTGCCAGCCTGCTCAGCTGAGGATCACTTGTTCCAGCTATTAAAAAGAAAACCCTAGAAAATGAGCATTCACTGGTGCAGTCAACACTTCAAGCCCTTTATCAGCATTTCCTCTCACCAGGAAAGTCAGTGAGACACAATAAACACACAGGGATATACATGTTTTTCTGTCACGGAAAGCAACAAGCAGGAGACAAGCCCCAGCTAATGAGCTTTAAAAGCAAAACTGTTCTGTGATCATGAATGTTATTAAGTCCTCCTTTGGCTTTGAAAAATAAACACTGTATCACACAAACAGCATGACAGAAAAAGATAACATCAAAACAACCTCTGAGTTGTTGGGAAGGAGAAAGGAAAGGGGAAAGCAAAGGGGGGAGAAACACAGAGGATGGTAATTTAAAATGAAGATGCAGAGTGTTACTCTAATGAAACATTTCTCAAGTCAGGCAGCTCTATGTTGCAGTTTCTTGAAGTGACATCTGGCCTATATCAAAAAACCTTTTCAACTCCCAAATTATAAACCTTGACTTTGATTTGTGAGCTGGAGCAGGCCACCCCTGCAGGTGGCAGGGAATTGCTGTCAGGGCTGAGCCGAGGCAGGGTGCTGCATCTGCACAGTACATTTCCACCCTAATCCTCACCTCTACCTCCACTTCCCTTTGGGCTGTGCCTTCTAGGCTCACTTTTTCCTCACCTGCTATTAGTCTTCACTAGCCAGCTCCCACTGTCTTTGGAAGTCAAGGCAAGAGCAGCTGAGCAGAAGGGACTGCCAGCAGCGGGTGCCTCACCCACAGCCCTCCCCGTGCCTGACTGGTCTCCTAAACCTGAGGGAGGAGAGCCATGATCTGGAAATAGAAGCAGAAGTGCTCTGTTGCATTTCAAGGCAAAAGGAAACTCTTCCCTTTTGACTGCCAGTAGAAAATGAGAGGAGACAACATAGCATGAAAGCTCTTTTAAATCAGGAAACAGGAGCTACAGGAGGGGCTGCTGAAATACCCTATAAATAGAGTAGGGCTGTGAATGACACTGTCCAACCCACCACATTGCTCTGGCACAAATCTGATGACTGGCAGAGGAGGAAAACTCAAAGAAAGGCCATGGAGGTGAAGCCTAGAGACTTGCATGGGCACTTCAGGCTATCCAGTGTTGAGATTCTTTTTTTTCTCTTTAAAACATTTACAATCCAGACAGCCAATTTTGCAATCCACTGTGATGTGAACATCACAACTGTCCAGTTCAAGCACAGAAGACAAGACAGACTTGATACTACACTATTTCATCTGCTTCCTGCCTTCTTCACTACCACCTTGCCTCATCCTGCCTCTGTTGTGTGGGAAAATTGCACGTTACATTTCTGTAAGATCCTAGAGTTGACCATAATATTTTGAGCCTACTGAAAATTATGGAACAGTTTATATGTATGAATCAAACTATGTTCTTATGGCCAAGCTGTCAATATTGGTTTTTAAAAGCAAAAGCCATCAGAAACAGACCTACCATTATTCCTCACCTGCAGCCCCAAGAGTGGCTTTATTGTGAGCCAGCAAACTGCTGATTTTCTTTTCCTGATAATTTTTTTGCCAGCTGCCTGTGATCAGACCAGCTCTGCTCCTTGTCTGTGTGACAGGCTGCTCAGGGCACAAGGAACAAGCAGGAGCTCGACTGGCTCCAACAGTGCTTAGGGCAGCTCAGCTTCTAAGGATAATCCCTCTGCTTCAGTGTTATCCAAGCAGAACACTTAGACAGGAGAAGAAAAAAATAATAAATAACTCTAGAGGAATAGCTGACTGCAGCCAAATCCTTCATCTGGTGCCTCCAGTGTGGCTTTTGAAGGCCAAGGATTGCCCCATTTGCTCTGTGTGATGAGTCCCACCAAAACTACCATCATCCAGGGACAGGCAGAGCTCAATATGATCTGACTACTTGTAGACCAACTGCAAAAAGAATGGACTGGGGAAAGCTGCTAATTCCCCCACACCAGAGGAAACCTCAACAGGCAGTTTGTGAATGGCTGTTGTTTTTTTTCTTCTGTACCACAGTTCAGTATCACAAAGGGAGACAAATTAAACACCATACTCCAGACTACAGTTTGCATCCTCAAGATCATCTTGAAATCATTGTGCTTGGTCCACCAGTTAAAGAGGCTGGGCACCAGAACAACACCACTGTCACACTCCTGCCCTGGGATGCAGCCCAAAAAACCCAGCACGTGCCAAAGAAGAAAGTTCAAAAGCCCTGGAAACTCCAGGCAGCCTTTGATCAACCCACTGCTGTCAGTACCCCTTTGGAGCAGACAAGGAAACCAGCAGATTCCCACAGGTCTTCCCATGAATATCTTCAGTTCATCAGCATGCATATGTGCTATAACTGTAATTATGCATCTGTATGCATATGCATTGCTGCCAGAAAGCTACAGAAAGACTGCTAAGCTTGGAAACTCATCTTCACCACAGAGTCTCTAGCACTGGGCTAGCTGTTCAAGCTTAATTTCACATATACTCATTCATGACCCATTTCTTAAATGCATGATTCATGCTATTTCTTTCTCTAAATCTTGCCTTATTCACTGGCCAGATAAGGAGCCTCTACCAAGCAGTTCCTGACATTATCTAGAGGGCTTCTTAGTAAAAAAACCCCACCAAAAAATCAACCATACAAAATAAACCAAACCAAACAAACAAAAACCCCACACTCCCTGAATGCAGAGTTATTTTTCTCATTGTTTTCTGAGACAGCCATCAATGTGCCTCAGAATGTCACCACAAGTCAACTTCATGGGATCCCTGGGAAAAACAAGGGTATTATGGGCAGGTATTTATAAGCAGGGAAAGAATAACCAGTTTCCCTTAATTAGCAAGTTCTGCTTTGATCAGCAACACCCTCACTTTATAGGGATTAAGCACAAAACAACCTTTTGTTTTGTCTTCCAAAGCAGACTTTTTTCACTGCAATTGCAATGATGGCTGCTCAACACTGCTGCAAGTCAGTTTATGTCCAAAACACACACAAAATGGAAAATACATCAAAATTTAGCTTTCATATTCTATCTAGCCTCAGCCAGGAGCTTTGTACAGGAGGATGGGGCAAAACTGAACTCCCTAAGGCAGCATTTATCCACAGAACAGTGAGGCAGCCTTTCCTGTTCATGTCCTGCACCTCCTTTAAGGCTCTCCAACTTCTTTATGGACAAAAGAGTTTTGCTCACCACTCAGTCCTTATGTTCTCCTCAATCACTGTCTGCCCAACAAGGTGGCAACATGGTAGGAAAACCATTTGCAGTTGCCTAATAAAACACTGTATCATATGCCTCAAATGCATCCACTGACCATTAGAATGACTCATCCTGATTCTGCCCACTTACGTTTGCAGCAAAATATGATTTTATTACTTTACTAAAAAACTGAGAAGCCCCAGGAGTGGTGTTATCAAACTGTGTTGGTCCCAGACAGTCACCAGGATGTCAGAGTAACAACATGCCTATGGAACTCCAGCCAGTGAAGCAGCTGGCAGGGACAGGCAGGGCTGGCACTAGGCAATGAAGTAGCCAGAAAAGGCAACAGATTGCCAAGGACAGCAAAACAGGTGACCCAACTGCAGCTTTTTCGATGGCAAAGCCTTGAAAAGTGCCTGGGCAGCGACTGTTGTGTCCAACAAGGGATCTGTTTTACTCCCTGTCTCTCTGTGTCTCTTGGCTCTTCTTTTCAAGTTCTTTCCCTGTTCCCAACATTGTTGCTTCTCCTTTGTGCTTAAACAGTTCTTGATAAACCTGCAGCAGCAGTGCCGAAATCACAGGCCAGGCACCTTCTTTCAGCTTTGACACAAAAAGAATCTTTGAAGAATAATTCTGCCAGGCTCTCAGAAGCAAGTGCAAATTTGATTCTTCAGAGGTGCATAATTCAACCATAAGCCTGTGCATGTTCACAGCAATAGCAGAAAGTACCTCCTTGACATCATGGCAACATCTGTTTTCAAATTGAAATTTCTTAGTTCAAAGCCTGGAAACTTGAGAGCATCTCAGTGAAATGAAGGTAAACATATTTACAACACACTTTCCCCTTGCTAGAATAAAGACATTCTTCCACTACTGGGGAAAAAAAATGAAAAAATAAAGCAAGTCCAAAAGCCCAGAGACTGAAAACCTGGGGCCAAATGTAAGGAAGAGGAAGAATTAAACAAGTCCACTGCTATAAGCCACACCTTCTGCAAACTATGGCTGCTGATCACCATCTAAATAAAGCTTGAAGAGTCTACCTGATTTTGAAAACAAACAACATTTGCACCAGCAGACAGGCTGATTTCCTCCTCTCCCCAAGCTGGAAGTTCATTTGGGTTCTAGGATTGCACAGAAATTGTGCCATGTATTGCAAAACTGCAAATCATCATTCTTTGTGAACTCCTGGCATCCATGATGAAGATGCCCAACCACACAGAGCCATCTTGTCTTCACCTGCCTCGTGAAATTTGAAATCAGACTTGCCTATGGAGAGCAGATCCCAAAATAGAACTGTAAGTAACTTAAATCTGCATTAAGGTCAGTAAGTACTGGATATATTTATGGTCCTGTATCCATCCATCCATCAGTCTGCTATTTAAATGCTCTTTCTCAATGATTATTTGCTTTTTGTTTGCAACACTTTGAAACTTACTGTAATTTAACATATGTGCAGCTCCTGTTCTCCTTCACACAGTGAAAAGTAAAATATTCAGACTCCTTCACATGATGTCTCCCATTATTTCTTCTAATAAAGGCACCACTGTAGTTTACTTGGAAAGAAAGTATGAGGGCCAGGAGGCATATCAAAAATCATAAAAACCCACACAAGGTAAGGGCTTCAAAGGACATCAAGAACTCAGCTTTCAGCTTAGTGGCATCTTAAGATTGTCTCACTTAGAGCAGGCCAGTCCCAGAATGTGTCCATAGCACCATCACACCATCTTCCAAGATGCACTACCTTTTCAGTTAATGTATCTCTTGTATTTTCCCAGTACAACAGAGACACAGAGCAGCTGGAGAGCATCCAAAGGGCCATGAAAATGTTAAAAGGACTGATGATCTCTCAGGAGGAAAAACAGAGCTGGGACAGGTCTGGACAAGAGAAAGCTCAGGAAAGGGGGATCTCATCAACGTTTATAAATCCCTGAAGGGAGGGTACAAAGACAACTGACCCAGGATTGCCTCAGTGGTGCCCAGTGCCACCACTGACAAGAGGCAATGGGCACAAAGTGAGACAGGATGTTCCCTCTGAACATCAAGGAACACCTGCTTTACCATAAGGGTGACTGAGCACTGGCACAGGTTGCTCTGAGAGGCTGTGGAGTCTCCCACCTTGGAGATACTCAAAAGCCACCCAGAGAGTCCCAAGTAACCCCCTCTGGGTGACACTGCTAAACAGAAGTGTTGGACCAGATGTCCTCTAGCAGCCCCTTCCAACCTGACCATTCTGTGAGTTTGTGAACTATCTCTTAGGGATATTCCACATTATGCCTAATGATCTGCAAAGTTCAGAAACCATAACCTCCAAAGAAGCCTTCACAACATCTTTTTCAGTAAGTTAAGACCTCATCCCTCTCTTCCTCCTTCTCAAAGTAGCTGAAAAACACAGACAATTATTAATGCTTTGTACTCACTGAACCCATTGTCCATCAAAAAGAAAATAAGAGGAAATATTAATTTGACTTGCTTCCAATAAAGCAATTAGATGAAACAAGTATGTTGAATAAAGTATTTTACTGGCAGGATGACTAAGAGATCAAGAACATTTATTGATCTACAGTTTTTGACTCAAACAGTTCAAAACCCATCAACTACCTAAGCTTTAAAAAATTAACTCTATCTCTGCCCAGGTTTCAGAGCCACTCAGCCTCTTTCAAAGTACATTTGTGAGATCTTACTAAACATGAATTAATTAGTAAGCCCAAGACTTTTCTGAGTCTCAGATAAATCTGCCAGTTTATCCAAGAGTTACTTCTACTGCCTAGTGACTAAAAGAGTACGTATTCTGGAACTTTATGGCCCAGCTGAAAAAACTTCAAGCCCAAAGAGCAGAGCTGATGTCAGAAAATCCTCTCATCTCAGGGAAATGCTGCCATTGGATCCTACACCATGACAGGCAGAAACCCATCGTTTAACAAAGCCCTGCTGGACTTTTGTTAGGGCTTCTGATTCTGAACATATTCTGAGTCCCAACAAAGCAGTCATTCATGGACAAATACCTTGTTTTTCACTAAGCTTTGCAGGGTTACAGTGCTTGTGTAAGCATTGCAATTGCTGTTTGATGTATCTTTTCTCTTTCTGTTCTACAGAAATGAAATGAAACTAAACGAGAAAAGTTATCAGAGGGTGAGCCACATGAGACACGACACATCTGCACTTACTGCCCATCATGCCACAAATTCAAGGGAACTCAAGCTAGTTTATCCTTCTGTGAAAGAGGAACAGTCTGACTGGCTTTGCTGAGCAGTACAGAACATGGAACAGGAACAGTTACCTTGGAAAAGGTGCCTGACTAAGTTCACACCCTTATTTACTCACCAGGTAACACCTCTGGGTTTTCATAACCTGGAGCAGAATTTTGGGTGCACACACTGGAGCAGACATTTCATTGTGCAGTCACATCCAGTCTGTAACTAGTCTTTATCTAAACCAGCTTAGAATAGCTTGTATCTCAAGTTAAAAGACAAAATACAATGAATATGTATGATAATCACAAAAGTCAGAAAAAGAGGAGTACTAGGAAAAGAAAAAAGCAAATAAAATGAAAGTGTCTCCTGAGTAGGGCAGACAACTACATTTTCTAAATATTTAATTCTTCAACACATGATTATTTCAAGATATATTCTCTGCTGGGGGTGCCGTTTCTCCACCACCACAGAGTTCTTGGAAGCATCATTTTGTGTTATGTGCATACACTAAAAAAAAAAAAAAAAAAGTTTAGATCACCTCTTATTTAACTGAAATGTTAAAGAATTATTTAAAGTTTTGAAATTTCCTTTCTGACAAGACCATCTGCCATAAGCCCCACCAGGGTAAGAGGCAATGCTGTGGGGAAAGGGAATGAACAAGACCAAGTCATGTCAGGAGGAGATACTCCTGGGAAGGGAGGAAAACAGCAGGCACTCCTGCCCCCATGCAAAACAAATGTATGAATGCCCAGACACTGGACAGACTTCACTCAGAGCTTCCCATTCCTCAGGGTACCAAGTTATTAGTCATAAAACACAAACTCACAGGCTTCCTCACAGAGTTAGTAGAAGTAAAATGCAAAAATTCAACTCCAAGATACACTGCTGGGCTGAAAGAGCCTGCTATTACTCTTTTTTATTTGTAGCATTTCAAGTTATGAAAGAATATCTTATTCAGACTTTATCTGCCTATTGCAAAGATGGCAATTTCTTTATTACCTTTTAAATTAATTATTTTTAATACACTTCTAGTAGTGAAACAGATTCTCCTTTCTAATTAGGTCTAGCAATTAATAACTTAAATTGAACTGATGATGATACAGTTCTGCTAAACAAACAACAAAAGCTGAAATCAGAGTTAAGAGTTTCCATAAATTAGCACTGACATCAACAGCAGCTTATTCTGAGCTTTATGGATAAACTGAGTTAAAAAGGAAAGGCAACAATTAAAACATGTCTCATTTATTTGGCTGCTCCCCACAAAAAAAAAAAAAAAAAAGAAGTCCCTCAAATAGCTGACTCTGCTTCTCCCTGAAATTGAGACTTATTAAGCAATCTACTGACCTTAGAGGATTTTCTTCTGCTTCTTCTTGTCCAAACCACCACTAGTTTATCTGGCTGCCTGTTGAAGATAAGGAAGAAACAGCTTAATTTACAACAAGATCAATATGTAAACAGTTTATATTAAAACTCTTGCACCACATAATGACAGTGGATAACATGATGTCTTAAAATAGCTCATCTAAAACCCACTGTCAGCATCAGCCATTTAAGAGGAAAAATAACATGTATTTATAGCAAAAGGCTGCCCTCCAATCCACACAGTAATGTCATTGTTGTGCTCCTGCCCTCCTTGCCTGTGGACTTTTCCCCAGAGCCAGCAGCACACCTGAGCAGAAACTCTTCCAAGGGGCAGAGAACAGGGCCCAGACCCTACAAAGACACCCTGGAAACAAACTGGTACCCAAAATAAACATCAGTGCAAATTCTGGTTTGAATTTCTATGTAGACATATTGAAAAGGTACACCTAAGCAGCAAAAAACCCAGGTAATTTCACTTTTTCCTAAACAAAGGATTACTTCTTTTCCTTGAATAACTCAAAGAATGAGAGAATCGAGTTCTGTATTCCTCCTCAAAATCTCCCTGGATGACCAGACAGATAAATCAGCACTTCCTCAACTTTTACTCCAAAGGACAAACATGGTGAAAAACCAGTGTGCTTCCCAAGCAATTGTTTGGTATTTGTAGTGAATGTAGAAGGAAACTTCAGTAAAGAACAATACCAGTACAAATTGTTTTTCCTTTAACTTTATTAAGAGTTTCACAGAGATTCACAGACTATTCTGAGTTGGAAGGGACCCACAAGGATCATCGAGTCCAACTCTTAAGTCAATGGCCCACAGAGGGGATTGAACCCATGACCTTGGCATTATTACAGCCAAGTTTTAACCAACTGAGCTAATCTCAGGGTTATTTCTTGGTTAATAGTTACAGCCCAATTACAGCTACCTTATTAGTTTTACAGTTGTGTTTGAGTGTTTTTAATATTGACTTAACTTCCAGACTTTTTTCCCCCCATGACACACTTCCCATTGTATGATGACCACACTTCTGGTCCCACTTCCAGACCCATCATCCCTCTTCTGGAGACTCCTGATTCCATTCCAGCTTTGTTTTCTGGCTGATGATCTGAATTCCATTATCAAGCCCAACTGCCAAGCCGCCCACAAGTGATTTTCAATGGAGTTCACATCTCCACTTAAAAGCACTAAACCTGCAACTCTGCCTGGAAGAAAATTGCTACTCAGATTTTTGAGCCACTGGTGTAAAATCCTTGCATTTCTAAAGCCAGCAGCAAAACCATTTATGGGGAGAAAAAAATGGATGTTATCAAGAAAAAGTTGAGATACAATACACTCAAATCATTACTAAAAGATGTACCCCAAAAATCCCACACTGTTATCCTGGTATTTCATCACAGGGAGACCACCCACTTAATAACTGACTTTTCAAATGGTACCCCAACTGCTTTAATAATCATATATTTCTTTCATTAAGTACTGAGCACAATTTGCTCCTTCAGCTTCAAGTACGAGAGAAAACCACATCCAGAGGTACTTTACCAGAACAAAAACAAAGAAGGTCATCACAGTATGGAGACAGAGAAAATTTAGCAAAATGGAGTGGGAAGAGAAGGGAAGAGAAGAAAATATCCCAAAGGACAGGGTACATAGTGAACAGTGTCCCCACTATGTACACCACATGCTTCACTGAAACCAAACAAAAAGCACAGCAGTTTTTCTAAGGGATTTCTTCAAGAAAGTCACAAATCCAACAATTTAAAAATATCTTCATAGAATTGCTTTGCAAACAAAACCAAAAGCAACCTTTTCTTCACAATCTGTTCTTTCCTCTCCCATGCCAATATAATTCTAGAAGAAAAGGCTCAGCTCATATTTTAATCAGCAAATTCACATTCAAGGTTATTAGTGATGTCTCAGTGCTAGGAAATGGCCAAAATCACATAATGCACATTACTCACTAAATTCATTAGGTAGTATTTGCTACTTCAGACTTTTCCCCTCCTTTAACATCATAAACCTCAGCTGCTCATTAGCCAATAATAACAGCAAATAAAATCACCTCTGAAGAATTAATCTGAAGACCAGTTTTAGTATCTTTTGTAAGTTTACAATGTAAACCTGGAGATCATTCCAAATAAAAAATCCACAACGGTGCAAGCTGAACAAACACTAATGGTCAGTTATTAAAAAGAAAAAACAGAGAAATCAATTTCCTACACTGCACAAACAACACCTTCCATCGCTTTAAACCCACCAGCTTTTAGATAGTCACTAGCTTAGCAAAGCCAGTAGGCACAAGGTAAGGAATAACACACTGCTAACCTTAAGGCATTGGAGTTGGAGCAAGGGAGAAGAACTGGGGTTTAGCTGAACAGCTACATCTCCCTGCCATCCCATCCCATCAGATCTGGGATGCTCAGCAGGGTCAGCCCCGGTCAGTACCGGGTGCTGTGACAGTCCCGAGGACTTCACTGTCAC
>JAWWEV010000115.1:14972317-14983390 GCA_035583235.1 Hafferia zeledoni | reverse complement strand
CATGGCACTCAGTGCCACGGCCAATCTCAGTTTAAAAACCTCCAGGGATGGGGAATCCACCACCTCTCTGGGCAGCCATTCCAATGCCTGATTACTCTCTCTGGAAAGAATTTTTCTCTGATCTCCAACTTAAATTTCCCCTGGCAGAGCTTGAGCCTGTGCCCCCTTGTCCTACTGCTGACAGGTAAAAAAAAAAAAACAAAACAGGAAAAGCAAGAGCACACTATCCATCCACTCCTACATCTTCACTTTGTAACACTGAAAATCCTCCTTCACTTCTTCCCACCAGAGGTCTCTACAGGTTTTGACAAGATGACACCAGCTGTTGAAAGACCAGAATTTTCCCTGTGAAATGGATTTTAGGGGTTTTAGTACATCTGCAGCCAAACAAACTGGCCTCTACATGACTTACACCTCAAGATTGTGCTTTGCTTTTCAAGAGACGTTCTAGTTTGTCTTTGCTTGGTTTAAACAAAATAGGGAAAAAGCAAAACACTATGACCTATTTTAGAAGTGCAATCAGACCTACCGAAATTGCACAGCATCTATTTGCAAGGCTGAGAGTGGAATGTATAGTATGTGCTGCTGATTACTTGATTTTCTTAAACCAAACACAAATGAAGTTTGCAGAATGAGCTGAATTAAACAAAGCCCAAGTTCATCCATTATTCAGAACAAGAGACAAGGACAGATTTGACTTCATTTTTGAAGGAGTTACTGCAGCAAAGAATCTTGAGCAAAACAACCTCTACAGAACCATCTAGCAAAATCTTTTCTTAAAGCTTTTTCCAGCAGAATTTTATATTGCAGAATACACAAACTGGCAATAGTCTTCAGAAATTGTGGTTTTTAACATCCTTTTGGCAGTAACACAAGGATGCCTTGACTAGTCCCTGAATTTTATGTCACATCCAGCTGCCTTCCAAGTGGAAGCTTTCTTTGCCTGGTCCAATTTCACCCTGCATGTCCCAAGGACACCAAGGAAACCAAGGAGTGGTTAAGAGTAGTGCACAAGAAGGGCCAAGTGGATTTCTTATCTCGCTCTTCTATAATCACAGACACTCCCCTTAGGCAGACATTTACTCCAGCAGTGCTTAGTCCCCAGGTTTACCCTGCAGAGCCTGCCACACACTTCCTCTACACAGCCTACCACACCACAGGTTAGAAACACCATCCAACACTCAACAAACAACACCGAATAAACCCAAGAGCTACTTAAGGACAGCTTGCCTGTAATACCAACCTCTCCAGCCAAGGAAGTTCAGGGGGCTCAGGCTGACTGGCAGGGAGGGCTAACGGGGCCATTCAGACAAACCTTGAATGGAAAGAGTGGAGTGTGTTGCTTTGTAGTGGAAGGTCCACAGGAAGCAATCAGCAGCCAGATCGTTCTCAGATGCTTGATTTTCCTTTTTATGTTCTTTTGTCAGGATATTTAGTTGCCTACACTTTCACAATAACAAATCAATGTTTTTTTGTAAAAAAAAACCCCTGCCTGCACAGTCTGCTGGGGCCTGACCCGGAGTGAACCTGCTGAACTCACTGCTCTGATCCTCTTCCCTGCAGAGCCAGGACCTGACAACTGACACGTGAATAAACACAAAATATTTAGGAAAAACCCACTTTTTCAGCTCACACATAACAGTGAATTTGAAAGCTGGCTTGAGAAGGTGAAGTGCCAGACCATCCATGTGCTATGAAACCCAAGTGCCAAAGGCAGACACATCACCTGCCCCTCCCCACGGTCACTGTGGTGTAAGGCAATAAAACAGGCTAGTAACAACAATCATAGAAAAACAGCTCTAGGAAACTTGAGCAAGGAATTTTGAATTCAAATTCCTTCTCCTGTCCTCACAGATTATACAGCCTTCAGAAAATTTTAAGACAGAAACTGAGCAACATCAACTCTCCCTTTGATTTTAGTCATGTTCCATGACCTACTCAGACCTCTGCATATAGAGCAAAAATAATATCTCTGTACAACAACCTATGTGAATTACTAAGGATGCCCTATTATGTGTTATCTCTTCTTATTTTGAAGCACTACAAGTATAAATGTAAGATGTATTCTCATGATTAAAAGTACAAAAATCATAACTAAAATAAAACCCTTTGACTGACAAATGCTGCCTGAAACAGTTTTAAGCCATCAGAAACAAATGCCTACACTAAATGGTATCTTTTTGTACTAAAAGATGTGCAAGAGACTTGTTGGCACACCACTGCCAGTTTTAATTGGACTCTATTTGCTTTTACATAATTTATTTCTCTTTCAAAGAGCATTCAAAAAGAAGGCTTTTCTGGTTTTAACTCTGAAAACAGCAGAGAAAAGAAATTATTTTTCTGCAGTTCCTGCGGAACAGAAAAGTGTGAAAAAACAGTTTTAGGAAACCGAACTATTCGCAACAGAAAGTTCCTCCTCCAATTTGTCTAAAATAGATTTAAGAAATTCTGCACAGCCTACCATGAGCCATTAAAGAGGAGGATGGTGTTTGCTGTTCTTACTGCCTGAGCAAGTCTGACATTCACACAGAGACACACAAAGGTCCACATTAGAAAATCCAATGTCCACATTAGAACTCAGACAAAGCAAGTCTCAGAAGCTACAGTGCATTAATGCCTCCCTCCTCATCCTCTTCCTCTTCTTGCAATCCATGGACACATCCCAAAGAAGATGACAGTTCAGCCGAGGCAGGAGCAGAAGGATCTGGCACCACACATCTTTTAAAACTCCCTTCCAAACCAACAGCACCAGGGTTTTGCTTGTTTTTACTACTTAAGACCATGTTTTAGAAGCAGCTTCTAAAAAAGACACACAGAAAGCATGAACACACTAAAAGCTTCTGAGTGAGCAGCACAGGTGGGATGGCACCAGCTCGCAGGGCTTGCACAGAACAGAAAGTTTCTCTCACCACCTCAGGTGCCCAGACTACGGAAGTGAGACAGTTACACAATCAAACAAAAAAAAAAGGCTCATACCTACAAAAAGGAAACAAATGCTAAGACACATGGCAGTCTGCCTCTTTGTAAGTTTGAAAAGCTTGAATATATGCCTGAAGCTACAGTGCAAACTGCGGAGTCACACTCCAAATGGGATTGTAGCCCAACTCTGGGTAGCACAACACAAGCACACAGTAAGCCAAGGGGCAGACTATGGTATCCTGTTTCCACCATAAGGAAGGGCTGGTGTGATACAAACTCATATTCAGTTTTCCAAATGATGACTTTACTGAGCCCTAAGTTAATTTGCATTTACTCTGAGACATGGGCACTCCTGGCTTATGCACAGTGAGCTCTCCAATTAAAAGGTTCACTTGTCAGGAGCCTTCCTTTGCTTTTGCAAATTAATATGACACAGAAAAACAAAAAGGCAGGGGGGAGTGGCCAGTGAAATCATGGCATGCTGTGCTAGATCTTTTCCCCTATCTCTGCCCAGGAGATCAGACTTTGCAAATATTGACAGGTGTTCTCAGCCACAGCCATAACAGACATGGTATCAAGAAATATGAACTCACTTTCAGGGAGGTGTTCAAATATGAGATCTTGAACTCTTGAACTGCTTTCTCTGCTCTGATTCTGGCATCCCCTTGCCTGTGTGACCAATGACAGGATTATGAATCATCTGCTTTTAGCAAAGTGCTCAGTTCCTGGGAGGAACACTCCTCAATCCTTGGGACACCAGTGGAAACAACACGCCTTCCTGCCACCCTTCAGAGGCACAAAACCAGAACATTTTACCAACTGCAATAATGCACCAGCTACTGGAAATCTCTGAAGCAGCCACAGCCTCAAAACACCACAGAGAAGCAGAAGAACTTTGCATTCAAACTTGGGTCCCAACCAAAGTCACACACTTGCACACTAAGCAAAACAAAAACACCCCAAAACCTTCACAGACCTCATCCTGCCCAAGCTTAATGAGACCATCAAAAGTGAGAACAAGCCAATGTGATAAATTTAGCAGCAGTAAGCTGCATGAAGATGTTTGCCAACATTAAAGCTATGATTTTCTTGCATGTCAATGAAAACATTACCAGTTCTACAAAAAAAATTTGTATCTGGTTTCCAGGGAACTGGAAACTGCCATGATCATTCTCCATGAGATGCCCCATTTCATGCTGGTGGCATTCTGAGAGCTGGTATAGCCATACAAAGTGAAACTACTTGTTCAGTATTTACAGCTAAATAATGTTCCAAAGACTGTAAAATTGGAATGACTCCTCCTCTTCCTGCTCAAGCTGTTTAAGTTGTTAAACTGCTTCCAAGCCACCTCCTGAAACAGAAGTTACCACTTCTGATTACAGAAGTCAATCTCAAAAACAACACCAATTACTTCCATTTGCAGGTCAACAGTTCCTCCCCCTGGAATTGTACACCCCAAGTCTAAAAATCTGTATCATTCTTAAGAAGTTCAAACCGACTGAGCCTTTTGAATAATGCCCTCAAAGTAACACTCATGGCTCATATCCAGCAGCAAGTATTGGCTATGAAAAGATGTATATTAAGTCACAAATACTCAAGAGACCAAACAAAACCTCCTGCCAATATTAGGGGCTTGATATGGTAAACACAACCAAAAAACGCAAAGATAAAAAAAATTCTAACTGGAAGACCTCTATTTCTATTTTGAAATGTTAAAAAAAAATAATTTTAAAAACTGGAGAGTACTTTGAAAATACCAAACTTCATAATCTGCAAACACAATTGATGAAACACTTCTACTTCAAGGTCAAAAAACCCCCCAAAAACACCACCAACTAAGGACCTAGACAGATTCTGCCAGTAACTGCTGTTTGTAAGATGCCTAGCAGCAATCTGAACTAGATTGTATCTAATTATTTCAAAATGAGCTAAGCTGGAAATCAACAGCATATTTCATATGTTTCAAGCATGGTTTTCAGTTAAGAAAACAGTATAGCTGAATTTGTGCAGATGCCAAAAACACACAAAAAAATCGTATCTTTCACCCAGGTTTTTCTGTTTGTGGAGTTTATATTTTTAACTAATCTTACCATATGATATTTTTCTGTTGCAACTTACCTATCTTTCACTCAAGTCTGACACTCCCACAAACAACCCACTCAGAGTCAGGGCAGCCCTTGGGCTCAGCATCCCTACAGAGCAAACTCAGAGTAGTGGTCCTTCACAACTTTTTCACCACACCAAGCTGTACCTGCTCTCCTTTCAAAAGATTACAGCTGGTTACTAACAACCCACAGGAGGGCTCTCCTCAAGGTCCTTTATACACCTTGAACTGCTGAACTGTTATGAGCGAATATCACCCTTTCCTTGCTTACATTCCCAGTGAAAACACATAGATGAGATGAAAGTATCAAGTCCTTCAAAGTCTTAAGTGGAGGCCTTTTCTACCCATCATACAAGTCTGAACTGGACACTAAACCTGGTCATTATCTTGGCTACCATGTTGCCCTCTCTTTCTGTGCTGTCATGGTTGTATTTTATATCATCTCAAAACAGACAGAACCCACACCTTTTCCATGCTATAGTGAAACGCCTGGTCATGTTTTGACTGCCTTACATAGCTGAAGGATCTTATCACGGGGCAGTTGTAACATCTTCAACCACAGAAGACATACCTGGATGCTGTCCAGAGTTTTTATAATGTGGATTTGATGTCTTACAAGTTGGATTCCAGCCTTGATCCATTAAATGAGCAAAGGGATAAAGAGAAGAGCCCCCCTGTGCCACAGCGCACACAGCTTAAAAGATTAAGCACTTTTGTCTCACCCCAGACTTCAATTTTACTCTAATTCAAAAATTTTTTATCTGCAAACACAAATGTGTCTGATATGTAAAGCAGCTCTCCTTGGAAGCAGAAAGGTGAATAAAAAGGGAGGCTGGGCTGGTTTCTGGAGCAAAATACACTTTTAATCTTGCAAAGTGAGAGCCATCCACTCAAAATAAAAGACAAAGCCTGTCAAACTTACTGCAGCAGACCTTGTTTGTCAAGGGAAGAAGAGTGTCCTTACAGTAAAAGGCACAAACCTGCTACGAAATTAAGTGCTGCAGGATTTGATACTAAATGATGGTAAACAGGAGGGAAAATTTTCATTTCAAGCTTTTAGAATGGCATTACAGTAAATGAAGTTATGGTCAGTTGCTGTAAATTATTCCATTTCAAATCAGAATTTTAATACATTTGTCTAGTTAAGGTCAAAGAAGCCAAATGAATAAAATCCACTCTGTAAACTAACCACCAAGGGAGTGGCAATCAATTTTAGCTGTGCAGAGTTCACACAGAGCACTGAGGGGGAAAAACAATTATGTGCAGAATCATCAACACGGACAATAGAGATGCGTGGGTGCACCAACTCCTCGGATTCTGCAAAATAAGATTTTCCACATATTTCAGCATATTTTATACAAAACGCATTTTTCATCTTAAAAACAAACAAGGCTCAAAAGTTGAAGCCTGTGAAATTTTGACATATTTCCTTCTGGAGCATTCAGATGGAACATCAGCCTTGGCAGGGCCAGCGCTGCACACGTGTGTGCACGGCCCTGCTCCAGCAGCACAAGGGCCTCAAACAGACAGGAAAGCCCATGGAGGAACACTCAGGAAAATTAAGATCACCAGGCTATCACAGTGACGAGCACATCTCTTGAACTGAGTGCATTCAGCAAGGCTTTATTTAGGCACTACATACTTTAAGTCAGCTCCCCTTAACTTTTCCACTTTCTGAGCCTAGACAAGACCTTACACAGAACACTTATCTCAGTTTGATCTGTTAATTCAACCTTGTCTCTTCAGCTTTGACAGATGAGCGCTGGCACAGCGAGCTCTTGCTGTTTCACACATTACCCCATGCAGTACCACCACTTTTCTTCCCCAAAGCCACGGCACGAGGAATTACCACTGCTGTCCTCACTCACCACTGCAGCGCTCAGCTGGACCTGACCCGGACCAAGGTTAGACAGGAGACCTGGCAGGCTAAAGCCTTTAGCCCCTTTCATTGCAGCCAAGTCGGGAGTCTTAGTTCCCACTGCTCTGGCTTTTCAGCTAATGGTCAGTTTTAACATATACAAAGTTTGTGTTTGTTTGTTCTGCAGCCAGGCAAGCAATATAGTACCAAATGAGGTGTAAATTTACTCATTTATTTCAATGCAGTTAATGTGCAAAGATGTTTGTGGTCATTGAAACCCCCAAACTTCAAAGCACACGAAAAAAAGAGTGTTTCAGAGAAAATTAGGAAGTCCAAGTATAAACCAGAGCCAGACATTTGGCTTTTGTAACATCACATCACTAAAACAAGGTAAAGAACCCTCTAAGCTTCCCAAAACAGGCACGGTGATTCCTTGTGCCATCCGAGCACGCCAGAACCTGATGTACTTCCAGTCCTGCACAGGAGCACAGGCAGCACTAGAAGCACTCTCTGCCTCTGCCACATCCATGCTTGGAACTGTGAGACCTTTCTGTGGGGACACACAGCAAACCCAAAGTGTCCGAGCCATGCCTGGCGCCTGTGGCCCATCTCCAGCAGCACCTCCAGCACATGTCACCAGCTTTCCCCCAGGTAAGCACACCAAGGTGTGCAGCCCAGCACAGCTCTCTGCCTGCTGAATGAAACCTGTCCCTCAGCAGCAGGAGGGCAGAAGGTGGCAGGGCAGAAATCGGGGCCATGAGGGACAAAGCACGGACAAGCTCTTGTGTTGAACACCTCACAGAATCACAGAATATGCCGAGTTGGAAGGGACCCCACAGGGATCATTGAGTCCAACTCCTGAATCCAAGAGTCACACCATGTACCCAAGAGTATTGTCCAAACGTTTCCTGAGCCCTGTCAGCGTTGGTGCTGTGAGCACTTCCCTGGGGAGCCTGTTCCAGTGCTCAGCCACC
The DNA here is from genome assembly GCA_035583235.1 of Hafferia zeledoni. Lineage (NCBI taxonomy): Eukaryota > Metazoa > Chordata > Aves > Passeriformes > Thamnophilidae > Hafferia > Hafferia zeledoni. Next base: position 14,975,535 of record JAWWEV010000115.1, on the reverse strand, counting down.
CTCTGGGTGAAGAACCTTTTTCTAACATCCAACCTAAACCTCCCCTGACACAGCTTCAGGCCATTTCCTTGGGTCCTGTCACTGATCACCACAGAAGAGAGATCAGTGCCTGCCTCTTCCCTTCCCAAGAATGTTAAGACTGCAATGAAGTCTCCCCTCAGTCTCCTCTTCTCCAACTGAACAGACCAAGTCCCCTCAAGCCGCTTCTCATGCAACTCCCACTCAAGACCCTTCACCATCTTCACTGCCCTCCTTTGGACACTCTCTAATAGCTTAATATCTTTCTTATATTGCTGTGACCAAAACTGCACACAATGTTGCAGGTGAGGCCACACCACTTCCCACTTTACCTCACATAAGCAAACCTCTCCAATGTCCAAACAACCCCAGGATTTGAAGATGAACGCAGGGTCCCTCTTCTCCACAGCTATACTCACCCTTAGCCCTCTTAAGGCTTCTAAGATTTAGGGATCACAAGTGCCCTGGGACCTTACAGCTGGAACACCCAAAGGGAGAAAAGAAGATCCAAATGATCAAAAGACAACAAAATCAGTAAGGTAAAGATGACACATGACCAGCTTCATCATATTTTATTAACAGCACCAGACATGGAACAAGTACCTACATTTTTCTTCTGCCTTTGAAGCCTTTGATTTCTGTACAATTCTGGTCTTCAAGAATCAGCCAAGAACCAGAGTGATCCTTCTGAAATGGAGACTTGGCTCCTCTCAAGAGAGTCAAGAGGAAAGAACACAGTCTGTCTCTGACCAAACTCACTGCAGTTCTGACAGTTCAGCCTCATAAATATTTCTAATGTCTCATGTGCTATCCTATCTGTTCCTCCACTAAGCCACAGGACAGACAGGCTGGAACAACAAACAAGTAAAATAATAGCAACAAACATACTGCATAGATTTCTTGGCATTTTTTGTTCAAGGGTAGAAAATAAAACGTCACACTCCCCCTCCCCATGTTCACATTCTCTCTTCCACAAGCATTAGATTTTGGGACTGATTTTATGGATGTGACATGAAAGAAAAAGTTATAATGTAAATTGAAGCAAAAAATAAATTACAGAATAAATTCCACAGCAATGTATGGGGAGGGAGGGGAGGAGATCAGCAATTCTAATCCAGACAGTGCATGTATACATTGAAGTCAACAAGCTTAAGCAGAATATTCCAACTATTCTGATTACACTGCAGTAATGATAAGGCTAAATGCTCCTGTGCTGCCAAAGCTTTGTTGAATTGTAAACAAACTCCATCCTATCAGTTTTATTCCCAAAAGTCTTCAGAGTTCTCTTCCTTCATTTAGTACTGCAGCTTCTACATAAACACCTCTTTTAAAGTACTTGGGTTTGAACTTCAGACAGGCTGTAAAAACCATTTGCAAGTGAATCTGACACAAACAGCGTGGGTCCCCTGAACCTTTTGCACTCCAGCAATCAACATGTAGGCTTTCAAGTGCAATTACATGCCTTAGGCATTCATCACCTCTGCTGAAGAGGAGCTTGGTTCTTCCGGTCATTTTCTAATATCACCACTGTGGGATAAAGTATTTCAGAAACATCACTCCTGAAAGGATGTACTCAGAGCCTGGTACAAATTACTTCCTTCCCCACTGACATATATTACCATCCATTACATATACTCTTAATTACACATCACTCAGAGGAAAACGAAGAGAAAAAAAAACCCTCCCCAAAACAAAAACCTTCCTTAAGCTCCTGCATCAGTAACTGTAGATCAGTGATCATGTGGTCACCTCCCCTAATCACCAGTCCCGTTTTTCTCATGTACTCTCCCTCGCTAGTCCTGCTCTACCTCAATACTCTGCTCTGCAACACCTTCCACTCTGAACCCTGTGACCAAACACACTTGTAAATGACCTCATTATGAACAAGATTCATATTGAAAAAAGGGAGGGGGCACTTTTCCAAGTCTGTAAAGTATAACTTGCAGCTTCTTCCTCCTCAGCTATGCAGGATCTTGCTATCATAAATCTGCAATCATACAATTCCTGTCAGTAACAGAGAGGGTTTCTTGCACCTTCTGCACAATTTATCTGTATTTCAGTTCCAGAGACAGAAAATGGGGATCATATTTCTCCATCACAAAGCAGACTTGGAAGACTGGATTAATAATGGAGCTGTGTGGCTGCCGAGTTTTTTCACAGAGAAATTGTTAGCACTTGATACTTATTTCTGCACAACAAAGTGTCATTTTGTAGTTTTACACCATTATCACAGAACAAAGAGCTGATACCACCTGTCCCTTAACAGGAGATATAAATCTTGCTTTTAAGTAATCTTGAACCTAAAATGTAGAAGAGTTGATGAAAGATGATTTGTGCTCATGAATTAGGCAGTGACAGGAAAGATGACTTGTCTGCACAGTTACAAAGGAAGTTGAAAGGAAGCTTAGTGCAGAACCAGAATTTTTTTATTTTTGCTGTTTCTACCATTAGGCCACATTCTAGTGGACTGAGAAGCAAAGGCTTTATTTCACCCTCCAAGTCAAAAATACCTCCACAGAAAAAAAAAGCACAGAATTTATTGAGTCTGCTCTGAACAAAAGGAAGGTGCTAAACAGACTGACACAGAACTATTTATATAAGGAACAAAAATAACTTCTACTACTAAATAACTTCCAGTAACTGAAAGCCTGTATAGCTTTGCAAGCTCTTCTAGCTTCATATTCTCAAAGCAACACTCTGCAGCTTCTGGCTACATCTGGGTGGTGAGAGGAGAGAGCATTGTGTGCATCTTCTTTGCTGTGACTGGGAACTTACAGTGGGATAGAAAAAAATAAATTCCCACCATAGATATGTACCAAACCAACTTGCTATGTTCAAACAGAGAGATCATGCTTTGAAACAATAATGGTCTCAAAAAAGCCTAAATTGTAAATAAGCACTTATCCTCCTGTACCTGCACAGAGATGCAGCAAATGCTAAGAGTGTATCAGTACTCTTTTTGTGCATGCTGCATTATGCCTTCCCTTTTCACATCAACCACCTGGAAACTGGCTCATTGCACCAATATGGAAAACCATTTATACAGATACAGAAGATACAACATGATGGGCCCTCAGTTCAGGAAAGAGATTGAGGAGCTGGAGCGGGTCCAGAGAAGAGCAGCGAGGCTGGGGAAGGGACTGGAGCACAAGTGCTGTGGGGAGAGGCTGAGGGAGCTGGGGGTGTTTAGCCTGGAGAAG
>JAWWEV010000115.1:14936656-14956562 GCA_035583235.1 Hafferia zeledoni | reverse complement strand
GTGGCTGGAGTGAAAGGAGAAAGAATCACTGTGTGGATGGCCACAGGCCCAGGCTGAACTCAGTTACTTCAGAGAGGGTGAATATTTGGGCTGTTGAGAACATCAGTCCTTTGCTTATGTGTTAGTCTTCAGTCCTTACCCGAGCTGCCAGAGGGCATGCATTTTCTCCCTGGAGCTGTCCTGGAAGAGACAGTGATTCTCCTTTTTTTTCAAGTGTTACACTGGAAATGTTACAGATAGTTGTGCTGCTCATACGGATTTTCTTGGAAAGGCTCTTCCCCCCTGCCCCAAATATTTTTGAAGTTACAATCTGAAGATTTTGCACATTTTGTCTTCACATTTCTGTCCCAGTTTTGCAGCTGGTCTGCACACACAGAGTAATTCCAACACACTTGAGGGAGACATCTACTGATTAAATGCAGGTCACCTGCTTAGGATTTGGGAAATGAGGCCAGGATTTCCAGAACACATCAGGCTGAGGACATGCAGTGTGCAGCACACACATGCTCGATTCTGACTTGGAAAATACCAGCTGGAAAACTGGCAGCTGTAAAGTGGATCAAACAAGGTAATACAAAATTCCAGTGGACCTGAGGAGACCCTTTGTCCCTCATACCAGAGAAATGTCAAGTAACCAGTTGTGCTGGATTTTATTTCAAAACTTGTCTTTATTCTGAATATATTACCAAAAGTTAATCCGTAAGGTCCTCTCGTTTATCTCCTGAATATCATGCAGCACCCAGGCTAATTCCTAAGATAGATCTTTGACCAAGATCTTATTTTCTGTCCTGTGGAATAAATGCAGAAGGACTGGTGGTTTGCTCAGTGACTTGTGTTTCAAACATCATTATTTATTAACATTTTCCATTTCCTTCATAGCTTTTGGATTCCAGTTACACCAGGCCTGGGAGGTACAGGGCATAAGGCTGCTTTTTCCTTTGTGGCATGGTAAGAAATACAACATAGGCAATTACCCTACAGATTATCTATTTTTTAAGAGTAGCAATCCTCAGTTCTTGCAATTTTGGAGAAAGCCTTAGGAGATTCCAAAGGGTGTGAGGAGTTACTGTGGAAGGAAGGGCAAGATCTTCAGCTGCAGATTGGAAGCTAAGAGGCCACCACAGCATTATGAGGGTACTGGATTGTCTTATACCAGACTAATTCAAAAGCTCTTGTGGTTTCTGTTGGCAGCTCACAGCCCAGAGCACCCAATAAATGGCAAAAAGAGATTAGCAAGGGCATAGATGAAGAACCCCATACCCCTTCCTTGGGTCGGAGCACTCAGATGGGTCAGCAAGGAACACCCCTGTTGACTTCATTTCCACATGGCAAAGATCCCTGGACTGGTCCTGCCGGCCACAGGCCTGGTTTGTGCCAGTGACCCAGCCCAAACCATAGCTGGTTCAGGATCTGAGCCTAGGTAGAGGGAAACAGTCACATTTTTACTTAATCTGTTTTTACTTTATGGTGAAAACAAACACAGCCAGTTACACCAAAGTACCCAATGCTCACTTTTAAGGTCAATACCTGAGTGAACAACTCTTGTGTGACTCCCAGAATGGTCCTGATTACAAAAAATGATGCATCACTTTATGTACAGTCTGAAATACCTTCTCTTCTGCAAGCAGGAAAAACAGTCATGTGATGAATAGGTAAATGCTGTTTTATTATTTAAAAATACATAATATGTATGTCACAACAATCTGTATTCCTGACAAATCTGCTGCTTTCTTTGCCTACGGAAGGACAGCTGAGGAAGTGTATTAATGTTATACTTGAGCATGTGTGTTATTCTGGAAGTGGCATGGAACAGGATGCTGAATGCTGCTCAAACTGGGAATTTGGCAGTGCTGACCAGGGAGTCCCCAGAGCAACTTGACCAGGTTCTTAATAAGTAGCTGGTTCCACCAAGGACACCCTTTCTATCCAAAATAACATACTCGTGTTCTGTGCCTCCCCCTTCCCCCTGCTGTGCTGACACTGAACTATCCAGACTCCCTCACAATCTCCACAGAAAACCCCAGGTACTTTTTTTTTCCTGGACTTTGCCTCCTGCTCCCTGGATTTGTCTTGATGGTGGGAGATTTCAGTCCACCTGGTCCAAGTAGAGAGATGATCTGTGCTCTATTTCTGTTGTTCCCAGTCAAGCTTTAAAGCTCTACGGCCTCTCCCTTATCCTTCAACGCCTCGTCATCAGCATGACTAAGGCAGGTTGTTCACCAATAAAGAAATGACCTTTGCTAGGAATAGCTGTCATAAATCTCCGTTTTCCTGTCCCTCTGTACATGAGCCTGCAGAAATGTCACTGAGGAAATCAACTAATTGGATTATGTCAAATTTGCAAGAACATTCCTCTTCCTGAGGCAGTGGGCTGTGTACATGAGGTTACCCACACCTGCCACATTTTAAATGTCCTTGGATTTCTAGATCCCATCAAACCTTTGATCCCATGTTAATGAAAGTAGGGGAGAATTTGCACTGACCTCAGTGGTGTGGGTAAAGTTCCATCCTGGTCCCAACATGTCCCTGCCTGATGCCTGACACCATAACATTGAGTTCTGCAACAAGTAATGAGAGGTTCTATGGTAGCACACTTGTCTGCTCTTTTTCTTTGTTTCTTCACATTGCAACAGTAATTAAAAGATATATATACACACATAACAAATTATAACTATCAAAAAATTTTTTTAATCCTCCTTTCTTTTGTTTCTTGTTTGTTGCTGGAAAAATTCCACTTGGATGTCTTTTCACCTGATCTGGGGACACCCAACAGTCATTCTGTATTGGAGGGAATAATGTTTTGAATAGTCCATCTACTAAATAACAGTGACAATTGAAAGGGGGGGATGGGAGGTGGAATCCCCCATTTTATTTGTGCAGTGAAAGCTTGACTTTGAGACTGGCAGTTGAGAAAAGGTGATTCCCACACTGCAGAATCAGCCCAGTTCCTATCATAGCCTGGAAAGACAGGATATCATTTCAGCAATGCCCCCAGCTGTGTTAAGGCACTATGCATAAAACCATCATCATTTGTTCTTGCCTTACCAGCAAAAGAAGCAGATTTTAGGATGTGCTCTGGTGAGCTTCTGTTTTGTTAACAGTCAGGGGCCAAGGCAGGCATCCCAGCCTGGTTCTTGCCTATGGAACAACTCCCCAGTGTGGCATTCCCAGCCCAGGCCAGATCCCAGCCCAAAGCACAGAGCTGTGTACAGGCATCCACCCTGTTAAACCTCCCAGTCCAGAGAGAGCTCTGCTGCCAAGGGGAATCTGCAGACACAGGGGCTGGGGTAACCGATCAGTGCCTCTTTTTTGTTGATTGATTGTTCTCCCATTCACTTGCTGTGGCTGGAGCCCACACTTGGATGTGGTGAGACCCTGCTTGTGCTTCAGCCAGGCAGAGTGCCACCCCTCCTGGCTCTGTGCCAGAAGGGGCACCCAAAACATCTGTTCCCTGAGTGGCAGCCTCGTGTCACAGCCCCTTTGCTCTCCTGTAATCAGCTGTGTCACCCACCCCAGAGGCACCAGGTACTCCTGCCCTACCCCTCTTAACCCCACTGCCCAAAGTCTTGTAGGCAAAGTCAAACAGGATGGTTCAAAAAGAGCAGATGAAAAACATCCTCACCTGTCTTTTCTTTATCTCCCCTGTCTTGTCTGGCTGACATTCTTCTCAAACCACTCAGCAGTAAGGGGCATGTTGTACTTATCTGCAGACAAGGTCAAGGAGAGGAGCTGCATTCCTGAAATACAGAAGTCTCAATGCAGTTCAGCCTGTGGAGGCAAGACCAAAGATGGGGTATTGATGGTGGAGACCCCACACTACAGACAGCATTTCCCTGCTCTGGATCAGAACACGGGATTAGTGCTGCTTTTCTCCAAGTTTGTTATGAACTCTCCTGTTGGCTTGCAGTGGTATGAATGAGTTTTGTCATAACCCTTTGAGACCCATGTACACCTCGGAGTGTCCCCAATTTCCCTCTTCTAAAAAAAAAAAAAAAAAAAAAAAAGCAGCAGCCTGCACTTTGTCCATAAATAACAACTTTCAATCTTCTATCATGCTCAGTGCCTCCTGTACCCTTTCCAGTTCCTCCATGCCCTTCCTGTGTGGTCTCCCTAGCCTTTTTGCAGAGTATAATTACACTTGTATAGGACATCGTGCAGCACTAATGAGGGCAAATAATGCCTTTCTCCCTCTCCTTTGAAAATAAGGAGCACATAATGTGGCCAGCAGGACAGGGCAGCAATCGCCCCCCAGTACTGGGCATTGGTGAGGCCACAGCTCAAGTCCTGTGTTCAGTTTGGGCCCCTCAGGACAAGAAAGACATTGAGGTGCTGGAGTGTGTCCAGAGAAAGAGAGAAGAGCTGGTGAAAGGTCTGGAGCACAAGTCTGATGGGAATCTGCTGAGGCAGCTGTGGGGGGTTCAGCCTGGAGAAAAGGAGGCTTGGGGTAGGGGAGGGAGTCTAGAAGTATTGTACATGTGGCCCTTGGGGACATGATTTAGTAGTGGGCTCGGCAGCGCTGGGTTACCGTTGGACTTTATGACCTTAAATGTCTTTTCTACCCTAAATGATTCCATGATTCCATTATTTATTACCAAATAATCCATCTTGTTAATTTAATTTAATTTAGATGCCCTTCATAAACAGTGACCTTGATTCTCTAGAACTGTTCACTTTTTCTCATTGAGATTTTTTTTCCTTTTCATTTCTGCAGGTCTTTTTGACTTTAAACATGATTTTTTTAATATGTAATTTTTTTTCATAAGCTAATTGCTGCTATACAGACTACCACCAATGCTCTGTAGAGACAGCTGAAAGTGAAAGAGCCAAACTTTAGACAAGATAAACACAGGGAGCAACCTATGGATAGGACTTGGAACAAGCATCTCAGGCATGTATGGCAGCACAAGTGAAAACAAGACACTGTCTCCACAGACGAGATTAAGAACAGAAAGACCCTTTTCTAAGAGCTATGGAGGAAAATAAGAGATGGAGCAAGTTCAGAGGAAGACATGCTTCCTAGGTCCCATACCTATTCTACACATCCCTGGCTATGTCAAGTCTCTGTAGATGCTTCATGGTGACATCTAAAAAACCTGAAGATACAATGATGGGAAGGTCAGGGAGTGAAGGTTGTACAGCCCATACATTTTTCCTACTGTGATCCTGTTTATCAGAAAATCAGTAGCTGGACATGCAATCAGAATAATGAGCTGGAAAAATGTAAAGCCTTTTATCTGTATTTCTGTAACTGCCAGAGAAACCATAAAATGGAACACACCTGTCTCCAAAGATTATGCAGGAAACTCCTCTTTGCCCAAATATAATATATGTCACCTTTAAAGAGAACGCCTAGTTAACTTTGGATCTACACCATCAGTCATCCATGCAGTTCATCAGTAACAGGGAAATGCTTCCCTGGAATACAGGCATTAGCAATGCACAGGCCATCATAGATCAAATCTGAGGCCTTCTTGGAAGCCGGTCGAGAAGCAATTACCTTGCAGATGTGATAAGACAATCTATCACGCAAAACCATGTTCCTACCAGACTAAGGGGAAATTTGCAGCTAACAGCTTGTACAACCAGAATCCCAAACATCACACATTGGGACATGAGTGCTTGATGAAAAGTACCTCAAAGCACAGAGTGGAAATGCATGTGGTGTGGTGTGGCCTTCATCCTGCAGAAGATGTACGTTCCCACAGTCACAGCTAATGAAAGCACCTACTCGTGTATGCAAGACATGCAAGTGGTCAAGTGTTTGCAGTAATGGTGTTGGGAAGGATGAGATGGTGTGGAGAGACTCAGTTTTGAAAGGACAAGCAATTAATTGTGTTTTAAAACTGACTGCAAAGTTTCCTGCTCCAACTTTTAATATCTCAGCAGCCACCCAGTTTAGACAAATACCTCTAGTTAATCTAGAAATTAAACTACATAACCACAGCCAAGTTAGATAATTCCAGACTCAGAAACTGTTCTTCACTATGCCCAGATTAACCCATAGGGATTTAAATGGTGTTGCAAGTTATTTTTAACTGAGTTATCACTAATCTTCCTATAGGCTTTCTAGACTGTATATATTAAAGTCACACTGTCAGAGAACATGGGAACAGTTAGTTGCCCAAAGAAAAGAGCTGACTACAAATGGGATGCAGACTCATTTTGCCACATCATGGTGGTGTTTGGGCTCCTCCAGTTTGCCCCACTTCACAATCTCATTTCTGCCAAGTTTCTCTGCACAAGCTGTGGATGACACGCAGCCTTATGGACCATGTACCCTGTGGCAGACTCCTCAGCTGGCTGAAGGAGGAGGTGGCTCACTGTGCATATTTTTCACCCACAGTCTTGGAATCTTACTGACTCTTCACACATGCCTAGAAGGATTGACTGCTATCCTAGCCCTGTTGGGACAGTTGGGAAAAAAATAAAGGAAATCTCTAGTTTGGGCTACTTCCTAACTGCAGTTTGGTGACACACTAGTACCTTGAATCGCTAGTTCTGAAATTAAAGATCTAGGGGTATAGATGGGTTTCTCTCCAGTAGAGTCCTCAGACCCCAGCAAATGTGCTCCCAGTTCAGGGCAAGTGCTAGAAACCTTTCCATTGCTGCACTATGAGATGCAACCTAATCAATCACCAAGATACCTTCCTTTCATCCCTAACCAGAGCTGCAGAGCTCAGCAAAAGGACCTGCACAACAACAGCACAAGGCTGGTAAAGGCATCTCAGCATCTCTTCCTGGCAAAAATTCCTGTATCAGCCAAGCTAGCAAAATCTGTTTTGGGAAACAACGGATATGTCAAACATCCTGGCAAAGCCCAGGAGAAATGACAGTTCAATGATGTTGAAAAGAAAATTATCAGAGAGAGATTAGTTTGTCTGACAGTATGTCTTTATGCTCTCCACTGAAGAAGAACAAGAGTCCTTTCATGCATATTGAATTTACTTCTGGTGAGAGTCAACCTCTGTCAGTAGGGCTGTAAGTGTTCCTGGTTTAGCAAATGGGTGATCACTGCAACCTGGCACCTGCTCCTTGCACACCTCAGAGCCCAAAGCTTTCCAGCCACTACTCTGCTTCAAGCAATGATTGTTTTACACCAAAGCATCGTGGGCTTGGGTATAGCATTCAGAACAGTTGCTGCACTATCTATTTAAACATTTGCCCAGGTAGGCAGGTGGTACAACCAGACAGGGATCTGCAGGCCATGGAAACCCCAGACTGGCTCTGGAGATAAAAAGACGTAAGGGAGCAAATGGTGCCTGTTAACAGGAGTGGCATCCTCAGCTCATTTCTCACGTGACTTTGCAGTCTAAGACATCCATGAGCTAAAATCTTGGATACAAAGTAATGCCTGGAAAAACTGCATAGGTAGTAAAACTGCTCAACCTACAGTTATGTGTTCCTATTGTTTATTTAAAGCATTGCACAAACTACTTATTTTCCATAGCATGAATCTTAGTACAGCTGAACTGAGTTTAGCAAACTGTCACAAAAGTAGACATGAAAAGTTTGGTTAAAATATAAGAAACCAAACAAAGAGGGCCTGGCATCTGGCAACAGCAATAACTGTAGATGCCCTTCATCTTGCTTGACAAAGTTGACCTCATTGCTCACCACAAAATTGTGATGCCTTCCTCAGTCCATGGCAGCATCACCTCAGTGAGACTAAAATAAAACCCACTGAAAGGTTTTATATAATACTATGGCTACAAGATCTCTAATGTAGTTTTCTTACTGGAGCAAGAGCCAAGTACAGCTTAAATTCATTAGCTAATGGCCTGTGACAATGAAGGACAAAGACAATTATTTTGCACATTTCCCAGCTGATTGTTTCTGTGTGAAGAAAATGCAACAAATTATTGTTCTCCTGTATTAATGCACCATAAAGGATTACTATCATATCCATTTCAAAAAATCCCTATCCCTTTCAAAATGCAGACAAATGCCGGATAAATTTGATTTTTATAGATGGAAGCTTGGAGGAAAAGTCAAGATTTTATTAGGGCCATGGACAATCACATTACATTTTATATGATATGAGGACTTCACTACTGAATCAGGAAATTGATCTCAGGACATTTTTTTTTCACTGAAGACTTACAATTCCCTCAGTGTCTCATGTATCTCAAACACTTTTCCTGGGATATAATAGTCAGAAGCATTCTCAATTGCTGTTTGTATTTATAAACCATCAGACAAGAAATACAATATAAAATCATAGAACCATGGAATCATTAAGGTTGGAAAAGACCTTCAAGATCATGAAGTCCAACCTTTGACCAATCACCACCTTGTCAACTGGACCATGGCATGAAGTGCCATGTGCAGGCGTTGGTTATTGTGTTTAATAAGGCACTTTGCTTTACTGAACCTCATACCATTGGCCTCAGCCCATTGGTCCAGCCTGTCCAGACCCCTCTGCAGAGCCTTCCCACCCTCCAGCAGATCAACACTCCCACCCAGCTTAGTGTCATCTGTGAACTGACTGAGGGGGCCCTCATCCAGATCGTTGATAAGGATATTAAACAGGATTGGGCCCAAAACTGATCCCTCAGGAACCCAACTACTAACTGGGTGCCAACTGGATGCAGCAACATCCACCACCACTCTCTGGGCCCGGCCATCAGCCAGTGCTTAACCCAGTGAAGGGGTTGCACCTGTGCAAGGCATGGGCTGGCAGCTTCTCCAGGAGTTTGCCATGGGAGATGGTTCAAAGGCTTTGCTGAAGTCCAAGTAGAGCACATCCACAGCCTTTCCCTCATCCACTAGGTGGGTCACCTGGTCATAAAAAAAGGGAGATCAGGTCGGTCAAGCAGGGCCTGCCTTTCCTAAACCCCTGCTGGCTGGGCCTGATTCCCTGGTTGTCCTGTATGTGCTGCATGATCATACCCAAGATAATCTGTTCCATAACTTCCCTGGGCACTGAGGTCAAGCTGAGGTCAGCCCTTCTTGTGGATGGGTGTCACATGGGTCAACCTCCAGTCATCTGGGACCTCCCTGGTTGGGCAGAACTGATTAAGCAGGACCCAGACAGATCCCCCACAGTTTCAGGGCCCCACTCTGTACTCATGTACATGTGTGAGTGGCTGGCAGCTCTGAAAAGGGGCTGCTGTCCTGCCCCACGTCAGAAAGAGGAGAGCTGATCCCAACTGCCAGATCCATCCTGCCACTGTCACCCAGCAGCAGCCATGCCTTCCTCTTATTTTCAGTGACAATCCAAGTTTTTCTGAAGCTGTGGCTGCTTCATCAGCCCCTGTCCCTTTCCTGAAAGATGCTGGATAACTATTTCCATAGATGCTTCTGCCAGCATTCAAGTAAATGACCCACAACTTCTGTAATAGCAAGTGAGCTTTGCAAAGGAACACAGAATATCTGGCTTTAGGCACAGTGTTTTCTAAAATCCCATATTCTGGTGAGCATTCACCCACTGTTCTCAGAGAACTCATGACACTACTTGGAAGCCCACTTGGAGCAACAACCCATCCTCCTTGCCCTCTGTACTCACTCCCAGTGCGTCACTGAAGGTGTCCCAGTTCCTCTGGAGTTAATGGGTCATTCACACAAGGCTTGACAAAACCCCAGACTTCCTCATACACTAGTGACAAGTGTGGGCAGAAAGCCTCCTTCAGTGAGGGCTTGGTAATCCAGCCTGAAATGAAAAAAAGCTGAGGGTCATTCTGGTGTCCCAGCATGGGCCAGGACCTGCCATTACAGCTTGTCCAAGAACTTTGACGTGTGCACTGCAAGGTTTTACCATGTTTTTCCCCTCTACAGTTCCACAAACCCACCTTTGTATGTTTTCCCTTTGCAGCTGACACTTGTAATATAAGTCAGTGAGACTGTAAGAGAATGTGCAACATTAACGATATATATGGAGTGTTACAGATTGTGAAATTCAGTGTCATTTTTAGAAGTCATAAAAACATTATCTGATTTCCAGTAGCCCCCCAAGAGACTCAGGAATATGTTTATACACTAAAATGTCAAAATCATAAAGTGCCTGCTTTTGTACTATTTACTTTGCCTGGTGGTAAAGTAGCTATTACATGGCATTTCATAGATACAGTGACTCAGAAATAATTAGTGTGATGAATAACAAGCTTTCCACTATAATAGAGCACCTTATATTTTAAATCCCAGATGTTCATGAAGCACTTGCACAGCCTGGCTTAAATAATACAAATAAAAGTGAACTCTGGGGGGAAAGGCAGTGCTGCTGTTGCATTTTGTTTTCTTCTCCTTTCAAGGGAGGTGCACTGATAGTCAGGACAGCAGGGCTGAGGCAACGAGCAGCGTTTCCCAAAGGGCAGGGACAAAAGAGGCAGCACATCTCACTGTTAGGAGACGAGGGAGAGGTTCCAAGAGAGTATCACGTTAGCAAGATTAAAATTAACACAAACACTGAAGGAAATCCTTCTTTGAAGGAAGGAGATGATTTTAAATTGCTTGTAATTAAGGGAGAAACAGCACTGCACACAGCCCTGCTCTAGCCAAGAAGTCTTCCAGATTTTCACTGCTCAGCTTGTAATACTCCTACTTACTATTTTTTTTAAACACACAGTGGATTTTATTGCCTTTTTTAGATATTAATACGCACCCAATTATAAATTGTGAGTTGCAGCACTGGATAATTTCCCTTCAAGAATGCTAAGCAGATTCTGTGCTGTATCAGCCCATATGACAGCACAGCAACTACCAACCCCTCTGACTTTTTTTTAGCAGCAATTCCTAAACAGATGCTCAGTGGGAAAACTGGAGCAAACCCCATCTTAGGACCTCCTTGTGATGCTGGTGTTTAACTTTCAGGATAATCTGCTTAAAAATAAAAGGCAAATTTAGGATTTAACTCAAATTCTCAGGAGTAGATTCAGATGAATAACAGTCAATAAGAGTTATCATTTATTACTTACCTTGGAGGTGCTTGTCTCAGTTTCTCTGTCTGCTGTTGTGCTGGCACCACGTGCAAAGCTTTTCTTGAGGCCTGTCAGAGGCGAGAGGGCAAATTTTAAGAGCAAGGGTAGAAAAAGAACAGGGAAATAGAGAAGGCAGTGTGAACTTGTATTCCCTGCAGAGGCAATGCACAGCAGCACTGTCCCTGTGGGGCAGTAGCCATAGACAGATGTGTTAGGGTACCCAGTTGCTGGAGGTTTTAAGTGCCCTCTTCCATTTTTTTTTAATTTTTTCTGGGATAAAATACTTGCAATACAACTACTCTCCCACTGAGTAAAGGTATAATTATTGATAATTATTGATGTTGATCCATGTAAGCATTGATGACACTAGCTGGGCCAAAACAAACCTTGACACAGCTGGCTGTGTCCCTGCCAAGCCCACGCAGCAATTGCTGTTCATGAATTTGAACATGAGTATGGAAACAGCAAACACACTACCCTGAGAAGCAACTATGGATGAGGATGCACATTCAGTATCACTGTTGATGCAGGCTTTACACCTCTTTTCTGTTAAAAAGTCCCTTCACCATGTGGCAAAATACTTCTCTCTACACTGAAAGGGAAAAAATGCGAGACTAGCCGGTACTTTTTATATTTTTACCATAATCACAGGACTCTGATTGGGGGGTGTCAGATTTTGGTTTTGGCTGAGGTAACCCAGTGCATAAGAACCCTACACAGTAATAGGAGCTCAGACATCAAACACTGAGCTGAGGCCAGAGCTGTGATATCTAATTGCCTTTGCCTAGAAACTGCACTCAGCATTTGTAATCCTTAATAGGGAGTTTCAAAACAGCCTCCAATATTTGTGCAATGTACAGCTGGGTTTGTGTGCTGCAATGTCAGGAGAGCTTAGGACACTCTAGGAATATTGCTGCTCTGCTGCTTTGTGGTTTTCAGCAGGATGTTGGAATGTTCTTTCCACACTGGCCTGGTCAGCTCCAGAGATCTTCCCCACAACACCTACACATCACCTTTCTATTAACAGCCATTAAAAAAGAACTTCCCAAAGTGTCTGAAGCTTATCATGGTCTACATGTGAAGAGAAATTCACAGTAAGGAAAAAAAATCCACTCAGGGATAAAATATCCAGATTAATTCCTGGACCTTGTTTTGTTTTCTCCTGTTTTTATCCATCATTCACCAGAGGTCCAAACTGGTGCAGATTAACTTCTGAATGTGTGACAACATGATCCATCTAAGAAACCTAATTCAGAAGCAATGATTTTTCTTACTTTTTATTTTTCTTTTACTTCTCAGGACCCACGAATGTTCATGGGACCTTGCTAAGGAACCATTTTGATTTGCCTGTTTGTGTAAAAATAATCCATGTTTCCTTGACATGTTGAGAATACAACATGCCAGAAATAACTTGCATACTTTTGGAGGTCTTTCTGCTTGTGAAAGTCCAGCATGCTACTGGCTTTATCAAGAGTCCTAAAACATGCTTGGGGAACTTGCAAAAGGCCTTTCCAATGACTAATGCAATCCATTTGTAAGGATAGCTCATTAAATTAGCAGAAATGCTAAGTCTTACAAGAAGCAATTGCTCTCTTATGCAAAACACAAAATGTGCTCATCCGGAAAAGGAAATTTCACATCTCCCAGCTAATAGTGAAATAACAGACCATCACAAACTCCTTCCAGACTCTTCTTATTTGGACACACTCCACATCCTTTTCCAAGCCAGCATTTTCCTGGCCAACATAAGCCTCTGGGAGATCCTATCCCATCACATCTCTGCAGTTCCAGCCCCAGCCAGGCCCAGATAGTCAAGCAGACACAAGCTGAGGGGAACAGCATTACCTTCACAATATGTATGTTGAAGAAGACTATCCTGGAGTCGTGGTCTGAAGGACTGCTGTGTCCAGAGGGCTATTTTTTGTTTGTAGCTTCTCTAGATTACAGTGTTGTAACTTTGAAGGTTATGAACAGGGAGCGGTTTCTTAAGGCTTAGAGGTTTCCCTTGCTACCAGCTCTTAAAAGAGTTTACTTATTGCTGCAGGAAAAGGCTGGGGAAGTTGGGAATATAGCAACATTTTTCATGGGAAATTTATCTTCTGGGTAACCTGCTCTAATGTGGTTAATCTCCAAGAGAATACCAGAAAATCCAGTATATTGGAGAAACTCATCAAAGTCTTGGGATCACATGGTCACTTGTACTTACACATGTCCTTCTCAGCAAAGGAATGACAGCACTTGTTAAAAGTGGACTGAGTGTAAATAATAGCACCCAAAAGATTAAAGCCATCCCAAATCCCACAGGGGATGCTTTCTGCTCCACACCCTTTCTGAAAGCACATGTGCAGCATGGGCTCCCTGACCTGCAGCTGAGGGGCTTGTGTTGCTGGAGTCATTAGAAAGGATTTTTTTTTTTGCCAACACACAAGGTCTGCAGTTGGTTGACAATAGCAAGTAATTTGTGTTGCTGAGAGGAACTTCTTGCAGGCTCCTTCATTTACTACACACAAACAGGACACTGTCAAACCAGGGTACCTACTTCTCAAACACTCCTGCTTCTGATCTCCAAAGGAGAAACATCCATCATAGAGGCAGTAATAGATAAAACCACATCCTCAGCTGGCTTCCTCTACCTGAAAGTGTTTTCCTTATTCTCACAGCTCCACCTATGAAATCATGTCAGAAACCCACAGCCACTCCTTTTCTAGAGATTGATTTAATTTCCCATCCTCACAGTCAGCAATCGCCCAGAACTGTAACCAAAGCCTTGGCTAGGGCAGGACCAAGGCCTCATCCTCACTGGAACAGCCAGGAGAAGCCCCTGCACTGAGGGCTTTCACACACCACCACCAGAGACCTCATGCCATGGGCAGGCACGGGGCTGGCACCCAGAGCCCAGATGTGCAGCTTGCCCTGGGGTCTTCCTAGAGAAGGACAGGGTCACAGCCCCATGGAAATCCTCCACTTCTAAAAATCCCAGAACCAGCAGAGAGCATCAGGGAGTGACCTTGTCACACACATGGCCTGTTCCCAAACTCCTCTCCTGGGCAGCTGCTGCTGACCTCTGCCAGGAATGAGACACTGGCCTGGATGGACTTTGCCAGAAGCACCAGTCCCTGGGTTTCCAGGCTTTCACAGCAGGATCCAGGGCAGCTTCTGGCTGCTCTGACTTGCAGCTCGAGCCCACTTGAGAAGCTGTAGAGCCCAAGAAATGCCTCAGGGCCAGCTAAATCCCATTGCATGGGAAAACAGCAAGAGAGAGCCATGGTGAGTGTTGAAAATGCTCCATGTAGAAGCAGCTCCAGTGCCTCAGATCTCCAGACTAAGTGCTGCTCCTGGCACCCAGACTCACTCTCTGGCTACACACAACATCTCCTGAGCTCTGTATAAATTCACTGAAGCCCTCCAAAGATGCAAGGGCTGGACAAATCCTCTCCCATCAATCTGCAGCAGCTTCTGTGGCTCTCCCATCTCCACTGCATGGAAAGCTGGGCATCACAGTATCTGCACAGCACTTAATTTTACAGCCAGCTCCTGCTTCCATGATTCCAAGCCCACTGCTGGGAGTTGCACTGTGAACAAGATAAAGACCCAAAGGTCTCAGGTACTCAGCCCCATGCCTGACCCCTCTCCATGCAGCAGAAACCTTTGCTGGTATTGCTGCACAGAGACATTTTTGTGAGCACAGAGGCAAAGATGGTATTTGCTGTTACACCTTCTTATGTCTTTGTGCTGTGTGAGAAATGAGGACTCCCCACTCATCTACGTTTTGTCTGAAAAGATCTTGACTTTGATTACATTCTGAGACACATCTGATTTTAGCAGTGCAGTCTGGATCCTGGAAAAACCATGCAGAGAAGGTGTTTGGGTTAAGAATGCTCTTGTGATTAAAAAAAATTTGAAAGTCCTCAAGTGTTTGTTTAAAGAAAATAATTTTCATTAAAATGCTGGCACGATTTCAAACAATTTGATTTTAATTTTGAAGTGTTGAAAATGCCCTCAGATAATTTCAGTAGCATTCCAGAACCCAAAAGTGATTGTAGAAAGCAAGTCACTCAAGAAATCAACTGCAGAGCTAAAATTCATTTCCTGTTTTTGAAGAAAACAAAAAAGGGCCCAAGGCTCTTAAGTCTTTCTGAGAAAAACCTTCTCACAAGCAGTTTTCAACCAGGCAAGCATGGTTTGCCTTTTTTTCCCCAAACAAAACAGAGTTTGCCCTTTCAGAAAGCTTCTAAGACCCACACAAGTCATACTAATATCAATAATTTACTGGGCTTTGGTACCAAGTGCAGTGCTTTAAGAACTGTTTGGCTGGACCTGAAAGCAGTCTAAAGTCATTGGATTATTATGATTATAAGGATGCTCAATGACACATACTTGAGAGTAGTTGGGCTCTGAGTTTCATCAAAGCAGAAGTCTGATCATTTCATATTAGGATTTGAGCTTGATTTTTGGATTTAGGTGAGACTTCTGCACCAGCACTGAATTTCTGTGTCATCACCATCCCTGATTTCCTGGCTTAAATGAATCCTTGAGAGATGTTCAAAACCAGAAAGTTTTGCTGGTTTGGGGTCAAAGTCTGACAGTTTTCACTGAAATCCACCTATTGGCCCATAATGTCTCAAATTCAGGTCTAGGTTTAGTGAAGCTTCAATTCAGTGAACTTGGCTTGAACATGTGCAGCTCTTTCTTCAAAGAAACCAAGCAGAACTAGGTCTTTACCTGGCTCAGAGACCTCACAGCCCCCAGCCAGGCAGGTCTCAGTAGGCTCCTTCACTGAGGTTTTGCAGCAGCACCACTTACAACAGGATATGCCTCCATCCAGCAAGGAGATGTTGCAGCTTGCTACAATCACAGCTGTTGCCTCATTTTGGTTTCAAGGAGGCAGATTCCATTAAACATTCTGCTAGGAAAGCTTGTTTCCATTTAAAAAAGGAAAAAATAAAAGGAAAAAAAAGAAAGAAAAGACAAATATGCCTCTGAGCAGGCTTTTGAATGCTCTCCATTGTTAACTAATACAGTTAACAAGCCTGAATATGACAACGAGCTTCCCATCAATAGCCTGACTCAAAGGGAAAACACAAGGAAAGAACAGCAGCTCATGGTACATCAGCTCAGATAATAATGTGAGTGTACCCGACAGCACGAGCTGCTGCCCGTCTGGTTCATGGAGAGGAAGGAAGTATTCAGAAGGCAAGTACTGAGACTGTTGCTCTCTGATATCCCTTCCCTCGTGATTGCTTGGTGTTAGGTGACCTTTATGTTTCCAGAGCATTGGGACACAATGTGTTTCACCACTCCTTTTTCCCTAAAGCCTGTGGTGACCTCAAACAGAAGTGTATCCCAGCCCCCTGCCAGCACTGTCTGTATCCCAGCACTTGTGAGCTCCACCACCTCACAAAATGCCAGACTGCTCAGTGCTGGTGGCAGCCACCTGGACATGGCACATGGGAACCAGCCAGCAGCTCTCCTGGACAGGGCTGAGCACAGGCATAAACTACACCCTGGAAACCCTCACAGTAACACAGCACTGTTTCAGTCCGTCACCACTCCCACCATGTCCAGGCCTCCTCCTGCCAAGGACATGGCCAAGACACCAGACATCCAGTATGTGCTCAGGGAGTTACTCCATTATGGATGGGTAAGTTTTTGTAGATGTAAAACAATCCCATTTGTGGGTCTGAACTCAGGCATTTCCCAGGTTTGCCTGAGGTGCAGCAGGTGGGTGCCACAGACACCCCATCATACCACATCAGCTTTTCCCTGCTGAGGACCATCTGACTCAAGGCCACAGCTCAATCTCTGCATTATTGCTCTGCATTTGAGGACTAAAACATGGAATTTAGTTCAGTATAAACCCCAATGAAAATAATTTAGCCTTCTGTTATTGTCAAGGCTAAACAACCTCCAAGAAGGCAAATTTCAATAGAACTTTTCTATCTCAAAGAGCCCTACAAACCTCACAGTAACAACCAATTTTTTATTTTATCTTTCCACTTCTTTTTTTACTAGCAATTGCATGACTTGATTGCTTGATGCTTACCCTGAGACACCAAAAAGTGGCCTTTATCTTGTGAAAGAGAGTTTTTGACAAATTAGGCCATTTTCAGTATTGATAACAGGCACATAAAAATTTATATCCACAAAATGCCTATTTAAAAAATGCAGTCAACAATTTTTATTTTTTAATCGCACTATCATTCTCTAGATTCAGTATCTATCCCATTTTTTCAGTTCCCTACAGCAGCTTTCACTGAGTTTATCATAATCTTCACATTATTAACCTACACTCACTCTTCATCAGCATATTTATTTGGAGGCAGCTAAGAAATTACAGTTAGTTCACTGTTGAATCACTGGATATAATACATTCAATGTGTTAATCCTGATGTATGTGGTTTGGGGAGAGGGTTAGAGAGAGGACTGTTCTGTTGGTTTTGATATTTTTTTTCCCTGCTCTGCCTAGCACATGTGGTAAGGCAACAGCAATAAATCAGAACAAAGGAAATGAAGTACTAATGCTTTAGGGAACATGTGTTTTAGAAGAAAAACTTGGCTCGCCACTAAAGCAGTATTGCCTTATAACGGATGTTTAAAATTCAGATGTAGAAAGAGACGGACCAAGTTATATAAATACAAGTGACTTACAGGTCTGAGCAGCTTTCAGACAGCACTGCAAGCCAGTCCATCTTCCCACTCCTTCCTGGACCTGGCCAGGCAGACCCCAATGCTCCAAACCAGCAAGAGCACAGCAGTGGTGTCATCCCTAGGCAGTGCTGCAACACATTAGCTGCAGAAAAAGGATTAAAGAATTAAAACCAACCCAGGCATGTGACCTATTGTTTTCCAGGATCTCTCCAGCTGCTGTTGACAGACCTATTGCAAACCAATGTCAGCTAGGAACATGCTACTGGAGGAGTCATTTGCTGTCCCTGGGATCTGTACAACCCTCACACTGCAGTGTTATGGCAGCAGTTTCACACAGCAAGTTTCACACTCTTGACCAGGCAGAAACTGCTCAACAAAAGTAATAACTACTTTGAAGCAGATTTTCCAAGATATTTATGAGCCTAGACACGAAGAGAGGTGCCTGCTGAGATTTTCCAAGACATCAAGTGGATCAGGCTCTTCAGACCCAATCCCTGAAATGAGAATCTTCCTCCTCTCTCCCTCCTACCTCCCAAACAGCCTAATGGATTTGGTTTGCAAGGCAAGGCTCGGGTAGGGTGCAGGGGCTGCTCTGAGAAGCTGCCAGAAGCTTTCCCCATGTCCAGCAGAGCCAATGCCATCCAGCCCCAAGACAGACCCACCAGTGGTCAAGGCTTGAGCCCATCAGGGATGGTAATAACACCTCTGGGATAACATATTTAAGAAGAAAATAAAAAGAAATTATTGAGCAGAAGTCATTGCAGGCAGAGAAGAGGGAGTGAGAGTATGTGAGAGGAACAACTCTGCAGACACCAAGGTCAGTGGAGAAGGAGGGTGAGGACATGCTCCAGGCACTGGAGCTGAGATTCCTCTGCAGCCCATGGTGCAGACCCTGGTGAGCCAGCTGTGCCCCTGCAGCCCATGGAGGTCTATGAGACAGCAGATCCACCTGCAGCCCATGGAGGAGACCCACGTTGGAGCAGGGGATGCCTGAAAGAAGAGTGTGACCCTGTGGGAAGCTGTGCTAGAGCAGGGTCCTGGGAGGGACCTACGGACCCCTGAAGAGAGGAGCCCACATTGGAGCAGGTTTCCTGGTAGGACTTCAGATCCCATGGGGGACCCACTCTGGAGCAGCCTGTTCCTGAAGGACTGAGCCTGTGGAAAGGGACCCACAGTGGAGCAGTTTGTGAAGAACTGGAGCTTGTGGGAAGGACTCACGCTGGAGAATTTTGTGGAGGACTGTCTCCCATGGGAGGGACCCACACTGGAGCAGGAGTAGGACTTCTCTCCCTGAGGAGAGGAAGCAGCAGCAGAAACATCAAGTAATGAGCTGACCATGACCCCTATTCCCCATCTCCCTGTGCTGCTGTGACAGGGAGGACTTAGAAAATTGGGAATCAAGTTAAGCCTGGGGAGGAGGGAGGGTGGAGGAGAAGGTGTTTTTAAGATTTTACTTCTCATATCTGATTTTAATTAGTAATAAAGTCAAGTAATTTCCCAAAATCAAGTCTGTTTCTCCTGTGATGGTAATTGGTGAGTGATCTCTCCCTGTCCTTATCTCAACTCATGGGCTTTGTGTTATGTTTGCTCACCCCTATCCAGTTGAGGAGGAGAGTGATAAAGCAGCTTTGGTGGGTACCTGGCATCCAGCCAGGGTCAAACCACCACACTTTTGAAAGGCCACTAATTGCCTTTCTGCATGTTTGGGCACCTAAATATCTCAGCAGAGAATTTTACATTTCGTGTCACTTTCCCTCCCCCTGTGGGCTGCCCAGGAGACTCCGAGCCAGGCTGGTGGCCAAGGGTCAGCACTGGACTGACCAGTGCTAAGGGCAGGAAAGCAATCTCAGCTGCTGGCAGGACACAAGAAATCCCAAGAGGATGAAAGGGCTCCTGTTTGTCTGTCCTGTGCCTATTAACTTTTTTGGGTAAATGGTCTCTATTTCACTTAATCCAATAGCTTTGCTGCCAGTCTTATGCCCATGCACTTTAGGCCAAGTAGTCTAACATTAAATGTATCCCACATACACTCTGCTCGTGATGCTGGTCTGCCTTTCCAAATTTTCCTCGCTTTTCAAGCTTTGTCCTTTCCAAGATTAAATAAAACCAGATTCCAAGAACTGAGCAGTGACTAAGGTGGGGGCTGTGATATGGAATGGAGAGGGAAGATGCTATAAATAGAAGCAGGGCTTGGGGTGATTAATGAGCTTACATCTGTGACGAGCCCGTACTATAAACAGCAGGTAGAGAAGCAAAGCCAGCAGCACAATGTGCTCAGGGGCTAAGAAGGTGGAGCTGTGCTTCCTGCATTAGTAGTGGCCTGGTTGCTCAGTGAGTGCTGGTGG
>JAWWEV010000115.1:14922140-14936556 GCA_035583235.1 Hafferia zeledoni | reverse complement strand
ATGTGCTCAGGGGCTAAGAAGGTGGAGCTGTGCTTCCTGCATTAGTAGTGGCCTGGTTGCTCAGTGAGTGCTGGTGGTGAGTTCCACTGGGGTGCACAGCAGGATACACAGGACTGCTAGAGAAGAGCAAGAGTCCTTCTTGAAATCTGGGAGGAGAGAGGGATTAAAAAAATGCAATTCCCTTTACTAACAGCAAAGCCCTGGCTAAAAGTGCAGCTAGAAAGTACCTGTGCTTTTATCCTTCTTCCCTGGGACTTTTGTCTTTTGGTGGATATACCTGGTGCCCACACTCTGGTTTGCAGCCCCCTGGCACCCAGGGGAGGTGGCACATGCAGGCAGGTGATGGGCTCAGCACATGGGGAGAGGGTGCTCCTCAGGGCAGGCTGCCCCTCTCTTCAGAGTGGCAAGGGGGGAAAGTGACTCCAGTCACAGCCCTTCTCCCCATCTGCCACCTTGGAAAGCCTGCCAGGAAACACCAGGACACATAACAAAAAGGGAGCCTGCAAACACCTGCCCTCTGGAATCAAACCAGCCTCCCATGGCCATGGCTGCCATTGCCAGCAGTCCTTAAACCAAGCTGGAATTTTACCAAATGTGGCCATTTATCACCCAGTTTTGGAAGTGTGCACCAAGGAAATCTATTCATAGCCAGCAGCAATCAGCCCTGGGAGCAGACAGAATGGACACCTGTCTTGTGGGAAGCATTTGGGAAAGGCACAGCCATCAGGCACCCACCCTGCTGACTCCTCTGGGTCACAGCAAACTGAAAACCCAGTGAAGTGGGTCACACAGCAAACTCCTTCAATAAGAAACTGGGCTGGGGCAGAGAGAGAAGGACTTTGGGAAGATGGAGGGACTAATGATCAGGGAAAACACAGTGCAATGCAGAGCAGCTGTCCTGCAGTATTCAACAGGATGCCAGCATTGCCATTCCCAGGGATACATGTGCAAATGAAGCCTCTGAAATCCTCTTGCTGGTTTAAAAACAAAAAACCCCAAGCAAACAAAAAATTTCAATGGCTTTTGGATTCTTTTTTTCATAGTTTTCTAGTTCCTGAGCCTGTGGAGTATATTCAGCTCTCATTTTCAATCTTTCCACTATCATTACAAAAGAAAAAAAACAAAACTATGCTCTTTAATATTACATTATAGTGAAAACTTAAATTTCCTCCTTGTTCTCTGTTTCATGATCCATCCCTTTGAGGAAAGCTCAGAGTATTGTCAATTTGTGAGAAAATGGAGAATGGGCAAAATTGGAATTTCAGAGGTGGATAATTATGGATAAACTTAATGCAGATTAATTTTTTTTAATATAAACTAGCCAAAACTGAAATATTATTAAAGCAAGATATCAATTTTCAACGGTGAAAAGAAGCTGTATAAACTATTCAGAGTCTTTTTGCAGGGGAGCAGATGCAGTGGGGGTCAGGATCTGGCCCCCACATGCATAGTTTTAAAAATTATCATTCAGCAGAAGCCATTGTGAGGAAGAAAAATGCTAAGCCCAGAGCCCGAGTTATTTCTCTGTCCCTCAATGCTGTCAAACATAATATTTTATTTGGCTGGTAACAGAAAACATGTGGCAAAGCCTTCATTTTTTTGGAAGGTTTGTCCTGAGGCACAAAAAGGAAAAGAAAAATAACTGAACTTTTATTCTGCCTGTCTCTGCAATGCACATCCCTGCACCCACACAAGCTGCTCTCACCTGAATTTTAAGTTCTGGATACAGATGATAACTCTATTTACTCTGCAGAAATACCAACAAGGTCCCAATCAAAGACTAACATCAGGATCTGCAGGATGGGTGCAAACAGGAAAGTGTCCCCACAAAAAGTTTACACTCCAAGCAAAATGGGAAGGTTCAAGATGATCAGTTATTAAAAAAGACATGAAAAGTAGAGTTCAGCATCCTCCTGTGGGTGGTCAGCAGCAGCAAGGAAAATTGATCAGTGCTCAAGTGTAGGCAAGTAGAGCCCTTACCTGAGGACAAGGCTGAGAGATTAGAGTGCAGGACCATTTTGGGGGAAAAAAAGCTTTGTATTCAAAGTTTCAGCTCAAAATCTGACCTAACATCAGGCCCCAAATATGACCTTTCCCCTGTAAAAAAACCAAACCCAAACACCAAATAAAGACAACAAAAAAGGAACAATTACTCATTTACCTGCTAGAAACCCTTCACCTGTCAGTGAACTGCATGAGCATTTGCAGGGGAGTCAAGACATGAGAGACATTATAATGTACAGGAGGAGCACAGCAAGGGAGTTGTTTGCTGTTTTCCCATCCTGTCAGCTGATCCTGGTGTACCCAACCCCCTCTAAACCTTTCTTAAGGACCTTGTACAAAGTGAAGGGTCCTCTTCCAAGCAATGCTAGGAGGGCTTTAAGCTCCAGCCAGCTGGGTGAGTGTGAGTCCTCTGCAGCCACAGCAGGGGAGACTCAGGCTCCCACCCTTCCCTGCAGGAAAGCTGATGCTGTGCCAGAGCCCATAAGGGGTGCACACATATGTTATCTATACTGGCTCAGCCCCATGGATGGTTATTTCCAGCTGAGGGGTTGTATCAAGCACAGTAGGAGACAACCTTTCCAGACTTTCCTGTAGACAAAATGACATAATAAAGATGTTTCCAAACATCTCAAAGCAGGTGGAGGGTTATGATGGTTGGGACAGTGATAGCTATTGCCCTACTTCCTTCATGGGGTAAATCCCTTAGTTATTCCCTAAAGACTCTCCTCAACTGAGCCACCACAGGATCCACAACTCACCTCCCCCTTTTTCCCTCCTGACTGACCAGCAGCCCCAAGGTCCCTTTGTCCATCAGTGAGGGGCAAGCCCTCTGTTTGAGGCACCTGTGCTCTGC
Source organism: Hafferia zeledoni (assembly GCA_035583235.1). Lineage (NCBI taxonomy): Eukaryota > Metazoa > Chordata > Aves > Passeriformes > Thamnophilidae > Hafferia > Hafferia zeledoni. Next base: position 14,933,699 of record JAWWEV010000115.1, on the reverse strand, counting down.
AGTCAGCACAGCACATTCTCAGTGGGTTTGCTAATCAGGCCACCAGCAATGGCCCCTGAGCTGGGTGCCTGTGACTCAGCTGTGGGCCCGCTGCCACTCAGCAGCTGGCACTTGGCACAGCGGCTGTGCGTGACTCAGGAGCCTTTGGAGATGCCTTCCCCTGATTTATATCTGCAAGGGATCCTTTGTGTTCAGACCCTATTGTTGGTGTGCCAGCCTCACTGGAAAAATCTGGAGTTAATAAACTCCACTTTCCGATCACAGCAGCTCTTTCCAGGGCTCAGCTTTGCAGAGCTGGCAGTGCTTGCTCCTGCACCACCAGCTAGCACGGTGCTGGTGCCTTTTACCTTGGAAAAACCCTGTGATTGCACACATGCACAACCCCAGGGAAAACCCAGGTTCACAGTGCCTCGTAGTCTGCCTCCCTCTCGCTCCTCCTCCTTATTCTTTGGTGTGGAGTTTGGAGCCCTCATCCCGCAGCCCTCCCCTAACTGTGAGAAGCCTCTTGGCACCAGCAAGTTCGGCTACTCCTGAGAAAAGAGGAAATTTCAAAAAAGAAGAAAAAAAAAAACCAACAAAAAAAGACAAAAGATGGATGTGACCAGATGTCACAAACCCTTGAATCCAGGGAAATCTGAGAAATGTTACCTCAGATCTAGTAACAGAAACATTACTGTCCCAGGCAGCATCTTCCCACAGCAAAGCAGCTCCCTGTGGGAGAGCTGTTCATCCATGCTGGCTCTGGCTGCTGTGAGGAACACAGGACATCTGTCTTGGGGCATCTTGTTTTGTACCTGCAAGGCAGAGCGATTCTTTTCCTTGCCTTTCCTGAAAGAAGGCAAAAGGAAAGGTGAGTTTTGATCTCCAGACACATAATGTAAAGCCCCACTGGTGACACTGCGCTGTCTTTCTTGCAGTGCTTGTTCCTACAGCCATTGCAGCAGCTGGGACTTCTCCTGCAACATTTCTGGGCTCACAACAGCATTGTCCTGGTTTGCTCTGGAGTGAGGTGCATTGGAATTTGGTCAAGGGAGGGCTATTATTTTACACAGCAGTGAGTTCATTTATGGAGCTGTATAAATGACAGGACCATCTCTGCCACCTGGGACACCCTCTGCTGAACAGCTGCTGAGCTGCTCTCCAGAACAGTGACATTTGACCATGGGTAAAGTGACTCACCATGGCACTGCAGCCTTTCTGCCACGGCAGAACTGTGGCTTGTTTTGTGGATTATTAGCCAAAAACGGTGGAAGCAACTTCCACTTCTCAGCATCCCCATGGGACAGGTATGTCTCAGAGCTGGTGACATTCCAACAGAATGATTCACTCACTTTAAGCCATATTTTTGGCTTGTATAAGCTGGATCCACATCAATTGAGCTACACCAGTTTACATGAGCCCAAGAACGTTGCTCCATATTTTCATGGAGAGGAGCTCAGTTCTGGAAGGGTTTGAGTGGTTCTTGGTGCTGCAGGCTGGATGCCCCTGCAAAGAGTGAGTCCTGCCTGGGAGGAGTGGGATGTGGGGAAATTGGTTTGGTTTGTGTTACTCTGGGGAAGAAATGAGGCAGTACTAGTCACAGTGAATTACCAGAGAACGAGAGGAAATACCCAGCAAACAATAAAACACTCTAGGACTAAAACTGGGAGCTGGGGCTGGAGGAGAGCTGCAATAGGCTCTAGAGAGCCCCCTCGGTGCAGGCAATCAGGAGAGCCGGGTCAGATCGTGATACTCATCACCTTCATTGGACAGACAGCTTTTCAAACAAAAAACTGAAAGGATTAAAGCACTTCCATTCAGACACTCAGAGGAAAATGGGCAAACACAGGATAGCCATGTGTGCCTATAACTAAAATTTCAATGCTGGTCCTGTGCAGTGCTAGACACTCGAGTTGAAGGGATGTGTGCAGTCCCCTCCCTGCTCATGCCATACTAACCAAGGCTAAGGAGGTCTTACAGCCATCCTCTTTCTCCAGCCCTTTGAGGATTTTTGCTCTTGTGCAAATCCCTCTTCCAAAACCTGAGAAGCATCTCAGATCCAAGGTACACACATTAAGAAGCTTGAAAATCGGTGTGAGAATTAGGCAGAGTCACAGAGCAATGTTACATGTTAAATATTATGGTTGTCTTACATAAGCAGAACACAAGCCACAGAGATTAAAGGATGCTGCTATTACAATAAAACCAAAACCTGCAAATACCACAGGCACCTTAAGCAAGATTTTGGCAGAATTTAGGCACCTTGGTTGAAAATTGCAATCTGGGAGCTCCATATTCCCATTATACTGGAGGTGCCTGAACTTGCCCACTGCCTCTTGATTCAACTCACAGCCTCCCTAAGCAGCTGTTAACCTGATCCCAAATGTGTTCAGAGCTGCTCCCATCCAAACATCTCTACTCCAGCTCTCATGTGAGTGCTGCCATGGGCTGGCAGGAGGGCTGGCAGTGCTGTTCCCACCCTGGTCAGGAGCCATCCTGGGAGCTGCAGTGAGAGCACACTGGGACAGCCTGTGGGTGAAACACAATGATGAGCACCACAGGTCCCCAAGCAATGCCTCTTGCTGCAGCAGCATGAGAGAGAGCTCTCCCTGGGAACAGCCACATACTGCCCCATGCAGCTCCATTCTCTCTGCTACTCAGTCTGTGGGGCACGAGGAGCTACACAACAGTCCTCTGCACTCCCCAGCCCTGAGTACAGACAGCAAGAGCTGCATTTCTCTCCCTCCCAGACACTTTGCAATGTCACTGTGTCCTGCATGACAGTGAACTGTGGCCATTGCCCAACCTCCTCCATACCCTGCAAAGATGCCAGGGCAACACAGGCTGGCATTGGCCCTGCCCTTTGTCACTTTTCCAGCATAACCGAGGCTTGAGGCAGAGCTTTGTTTCAGAAATGGCACACCCATTTCTCCTCCTGTCCTGTGAACAGGGTGGTTTCAGACAACACATAGCAAGTGCCTGTGGTAAATAACTGCTGAAGCCCAGCTCTTCCCACACTGTCAGCCTCTGCGGTTTACCCAAACACAAATCAACAAATAATCAACGGCTTATTTACCCGCGTCCAAAATCTTAATCTGACAACTAATGATGTATTAATCTCTGTCAGACCACGATCTTTTGTTTCTGCTTCTCTGCAGGCATCTGTCAGAATCACAAAAGATTAATTATTGCACTAGCCTGTGTACAGAAACTCAGCCACTCTGCAGACACACTTGTTGGATGCTTTGTGACCCCTCCAGCAACTGCTTCACCTGTTCTTTCACTCTTCCACTCACCACTCATATTTCTAGCTTTGGATATCTGCTCTCTGTTGCCCAAGCATCAGTCCTCTTTCAGCCTCAGAAGCAGCATTAAACAGAGGATCACCAAAATCCTTCCCTGCAGCATTGTCCCATTTTGGGCACCCTGGTTCCCAAGTCATTTAACCATGCTGAGAAAGTGCCTACTCTCTCCTTCAGATACACTGTTACATGGTTCACTTCTAACCTTCCATCCACACAGCACTCTAGAGCATGCAACACTCAGAAGTATGAAACATCCTGCTCAAAATCAAGCCTCAAAGCCTGTGGGATGATGACACAGGAGCAATCCCTGGGAGGCATCCAAGCTCCACAGCAGCAGATGAACCAGCTGCATCGCTTCTTCGAAAGAGCCCCAACAGACTGAAATATGCTCTTCCTTTACATCTGAAGGGTCTGGGCCCAGCTGTCCTCAGGAACTGACACTGCCAGGAGATGGAAGGACATCAAGGGTCCATCTGCACATGGAAGCTGTAAGAGTTTATGAACACTGGCGAGTGCAGTGTGAAATGCCTCTGGAACCAATACAGTTTGAACCACAGTAAAGCTGTTCCACACAAAGAGGCACAGCTGTTTCCAAAGGCAAAAGGAAATAAGCTCTATCTAAAATAAATTTTAAAAATTATAGCTTTTCCTCAAATGCAAACTACTTCCATAAAAAGGGATTTTGGACCTGCATGTCCTGAGCCTTCTCTGCAGTGGCAGCCAGGAAAGTCCATTCGACCACCCTTTCACTGCTGAGCACTGTCTGAAGAAGTCTCTGTTCTCCCTCCCATCTGAGTTTCTGTGCATGATTCAGCAGCTGTCTACAAAAAGCAATTTGGAAGATGGATGAGTCCACTATGACAGAGGGGAGAAACACAAGAGAGCATCTCTCTGATACATGGGGGCCATTTCAGCAGGTGTTTGGATCACGCAGTGCTCTCTCCATTTCTTAAACACACCCCAGGTGCTGCAGTTGCTTCAGTTCTTGCTTTCCTCTCTATAGTAAAGGTCTGAGAAGCAGGAATAGACAAAACCAAGCAGGAAACAAACCCAAGTGTTTGTACATGGCACAGTAGCTTCATTCTAATAATCTTGGAGTGTGTAGGTTTTACAGAAAGAAAATGCTTGGCACAGCCAACACCACCTCATCATGCTGCCACTAATAGAATGGATGGTGAAAGTGTAACCCTGCATAAGAATACCTTTTCCTGTTGGGTGATGTAGCTTACAGCTCCTTCCCAGAGACAAAGCAGGAACATTTCTTGCTCCCAAAACTGGAATTCTCTGAGTGCTACACTGCTGAAGATTTAAATGTTTGATTTATATTTGGAAATTTTCTCCCATAAAGAAAGTCCAGAAGTTTCTATAAATCTCAGCATTGCAGTGGATCCCTGTCCAGTGGCATTCAAACGTTGCTCCAGCCAGAGCTTTCTGGCCTGCTGTGCTGCTCATGAACCTCCGAGAATGTGGCTGAGTCTTCTTAGAGCTTCACTTCTCATATATTTATGAATTTTAATGGCTTCAAGTGGTTCCATCTGCCAGCTGACACTGCAGAAAGGACAGAGCCAGACAAACCCACACTCCTCCCTCCCCACCAGCAAGTCTATTTGTGGTCCTGCACAGCGCCAGAAATAAAATGCTTTCCTTGGAGGGACCCACTGGCAAGCACTGGGCTCTCTACAGAGGACACAGAAGCCTCAAAGATACTCCTTTTAACTCTGATTTCAAAGTACTCACCAAGGAGGTTTAGAAGGCCAGAAGTGCTCCTGGAGTCGTGGTGAGGTGGGAAGAGGAGGGAGGTAAAATTAGATTTGTCTCCCCTCCTCATCCTTGGAAAGAAGTCCTTTGGGGTGTGCCTGCTCCCTTTCATCTCATTTCTTCTAGCTGGAGGATCCCAGCCTCACAAGCACAGTGCTGAGTATATTTGAAATGACTCATTAATGTTTGCATACAAATGCCAGATGCTTTCTTTCTTAAATAAATAAACAAACAGAAACCTCAAACACCCTCTGAGAGATGGAACATTTTTCCTAAAGTGAAGGTCACAGTGGTTGCTTGTGCAGGACCATGGAAGAAGGTTCCCTGCACACCCTGAAATCCTACTTTATAAACATTTCTCCTCACTTCCTCAACCCTTCTCCTGCCACACATGTCATCCAGACTTTGGGGAGGGGTGGAGGTACAGAGAAATGTCAGAGCTGATTATTTCCTCCTGCAGCACCTGGGAGGAAGGGATTTTGGAGGTGACAGCTGAACACAGCTGATGGACTCAATGGGAAATTAAGCCCTGTGATCTCCCAGTCCTGGCAGTCTTCAACTTTGCTACACAGGTCCCACCTTCTTTACACCATGAAAACAGCAGTGTTACACAAGGGATACCTGAGATAAACAGTGAGTGTGCAAAAATGGGCAATGACAGATTTTGGAGTCAAAAAGCACAGATTCAAAATTGCTGGGAAGGTGATAGCAGTGAGAATTGGTCTCTCTCTGTTTGCTCCACAAGCTTTACTCCCCTGTGTCAGCTGTCAGGAGAAGAAAATGCCCACTGCTCCGTGTACATACAGCATCGTTCTTGTGGGGGCTTGTTCGCACACACTGAACTGAATCCACATCAGCAATTGCCAGAAAATTTTAAATAAAACCAGGGAAGTGTATAGTCCTTTTATGTCATGTGCAAAGGCTACTGAAGGCAAGAGGGATTCAGGTGAGTGCTCCATGAGATGTGACTGGAATACGTTTCTTCTGAAGTGCTCTAATCACAATAGTAATGTATTCCCCCTTTTTCCCCTAAGACTGGGAAATCACATTTTAGTGGCTGCCACAGGACTGTCAGGATCAGCATTTCAAGTAGCAATTCAGCCTTTATCAACATTCAACAGCATTGTAAGTCAGGAATAATTAATGTAACATTAACATAGAGTTATCAGGAAAGGTAAGCCTGTAAGCATTCAACATCAGATTCATTTAGCACTTCCTGCAATAATGCCATCAGCAGGAAGTTATTTACCATACATGTCAGCTTCAGTGGGATGTTCCAGGGCAGCCAGGAGCAGTTCAGGTGTGCCAGCCCTGTACCTGCCACCTTCAGACTCTTCAGTGCCCTCCTTAGAGCACCATCTTGGAAAGTTGCTTTATGTATCTGTGTCAAAACAAAAGGAAGTATTTCTGTAAACCACACAAAGATTTGCCATGATATATACTAGATGAATATAAACTAGAGGTAGGCAGATAGATAGAACTTTCATACAGTCTATAGAGAAATGACAGATGAGAGTCTATAGGAATGATAGATAAGAGTCTACAGTGCCATATTTTTGTATTTATACAGATATATGTATGTGAAAGGATACATAAAATCAAATTCATATATCCATTCAGTAGAACAGGGAAATACACTGTGGCTCTCACCAAAACTGGTTCTTAACATTTCAATGGACACATCAGTGTAATGTGTACTGTGCTTTGCCACAGCAATAGACATATAGATACATATCAAAATACATAAACTGATATAAATTCAGTCCAAGGTTTTCCTCACACCAGAGGAAGACAGCTAATTTTTTTAACATCTGGAAAGGATTTACTGTCTTTGAGAACAGGCAAGGGGTTAATTCCTGCATTTCTGTTCCCTCTATCTCCAGGGCTGCTCCAGTAGAGCCAAAGGGAAAAGGAGCCTGGATGAGGGGTTTGGCTGAGCAGGGCTGCAGTAAACATCCAGTGGGATTTTCAAACACACCAAGGCTGCTCCCTTACACTGACAGTAGCAGGAGTGAGGTGCCCAGGCATGCTAGAAAATCCATGTAGCTCCTTAAGTCTCACTTGTAACAGCATGGTAAATGTGACAGAGCACTGAATTTCAGTTGAACTGGGACACCTGGATCCTGTAAGTTCCAGCAAGCACTCAGTGCTGCAGGACTGGGACATGTGCCCTGGGCTGTATCCGTGCCACAGCCTGGTTGTTGCCATTGAGCTCACTTGAATCATTGAATCATAGAGTGGTTTGAGTTGGAAGGGACCTTAGAACTCATTTAGTTCCAACCTCCTGAGATGGGCAGGGAAACCTTCCACTAGGCCTGGTTGCTCAAAGTCTCATCCAGCCTGGCCTTGAACAATTCCAGGGATTAGGCATCCACAACTTCACAGGACAACCTGTTCCAGTGCCTCACCACCCTCTGAGTAAGGAATTTCTTCCTCATATCTTACCTAACCCTGCCCTCTGCCAGTTTAGAGCCATTTCCCCCTGGCCTATCACTACGTGCCCTTGTTGAAAGTCCTTTTCCAGCTCTCTTTCCCCAGCTGCCATGATTGCTCCACAACTGGGGTGCAAAGAACAGGGAACAAAGAACATGCACGTAGATGCAGCAAACCTTTGCTCTGCAAGATAAGCCCCAAAGCCCAGATGCTGCAGCATCAACTACAGTGCTGGTGTCAGCAGCGTGCAGGGAAGTAAGTGAAGGATCAAGACGGACTCAGGACAGAAGACACCTTAACCCTGTTCTAAAAGCCTGAAGCAGTGGTGAGGGCATCTGCTATGAGCTCCTTGCCACGTATGGGGCTTTAACTGCATCAAACATGTCTTGAACAAGCACCACATCTGTCTTTAAGACAAAGAGCTTTTCCTGTGAGTAAAATAATGTTAACAATCTGCTGCTTGGAATTATGTCTAGAAAGGCAGTTTCAACACACTGCCTCTTTCTGGGATCTGCAAAGAAGTTTGATGGCCACAGAGACATTTCTGTGTGAGATGGTCTCATTGCTGCAGGGATGGGGGCAAGGCAAGCCAGCCTGCTGCAGCTTAGGATGCCACACTCCCACTGAATCCCAGTCCCACAATTCCTCAGCGAGTGCCATGCTTGTTTGACTGTATATGGGCCAAATGCTATAGAAAAATGTAAATATTTTAATGGCCTGGTTTGCTTAAAAGCCTAGGAGGTTGTCTGTCTAAGGGAAAAGGAATGCTATGCACACACACATCAGAACAAATGTAATGAAAGACAGAACCCAGAGGTGTTCTTTAACCCAGAGATGGAGGGCTTTGCATTGTTAAGGAGCAGCCACTTGGTACAGCACAAAGAGAGGACGAAAGTCGAGATAACACAATTAATAATGAACTCTCCAACACAAAGCACTGCCAGCATCACCATGACCTCACTCCACTCATGGACAGAATACAGCCTGCCTTTACAGAGCTATTCACTCATCTCATCTTGCTTTTGAGAATCCGGCCAAGTGCCCAGTTCACTCTGTACTGCTGGAGAGTTACGGTGTGACAGAGCCAGGCTTGTCTCAGAGGTGAGTAGGAGAAGGACAGAAGGCAAATATCCACAAGGTGGAAGATGGGGAAATCCATTCAGGTACTAGGGAAAGTGTTTTCACCATGAGGATGGTCAGACATTGGAGTATGGTGCAGAGAGGTGGTAGGCCCCCTGTTCTTAGAGATATTCAAACATTAACTGCACACAGCCCTGAGCAACTTGATTCAGATGGACCTCTCTTGAGCCAGGGTTGGAGTGGGGACACACAGAGACTCCTACCAGCTTCTGTTATCCTGTTATTCTTTGTGAAGAAGGTACTTGTCACTCTTTCTTCTCTTGCATACCTCCTGTGTCAATACATCCACATGGACTGGCTGTTGCAGACACCAGATCCACTGAACTGGCTGACTGAGCCTCCAGCCAAGTGATATCTAGGAAATGCATAACTGGCCCTAGGATTTGGATTGAACTGGGCACAAGTTACTTTAAAGACCAACTTCATTTTGTCAGAGGTAGGAGTCCACAAAATAGAACTGAAATTCAGTGCTCACAAAGCGAAGACCAGGAGACAGTGACAGTTTGCAACCCTGGCACAGAAGTTGTGAAGGGTGGGCTACAGAAAAAGAAGCTCCTTTGTGGCCACCATTTGTGTCATTTTTGCCATCACTAAGCCAAGGAAGTTACACCAATTCTGATGGATCACTTCTGCTTGCCTTCCAGAAAAGACACCCTCTCCTGCATGCACTCCAGCTAAGTGCTGAGTTCTGAATGGGACATGGGAGGAAACAGAGTTTAGCTCCAACAAGTCAGCTTTCTGACTCCTCTCCCAGCCCCAGGCAGCTTCAGACACTGGAGAGCAGCAGTTTGATGTCAGGGTGTAAAACAGCTCAGCAGTGCTGCATAGAAATCACCCCCAGGGCCCAGAGTGCCCAGCGTGGTCCTGCATGGTGATGACCTCCACTCACCTGGGGAATGCAAGGGCTTGAATATCCATGTAACAACAACAAAAAAATACACTTCATGAAACAAAGTCAGTGAAAGTCCGGAGATGAGGTCCACAGGCTGACACTACAGAGTTGTCAGTAACTGCAAGTTACACCTCTCTCAGCCCAAGTCTTAACAAAGACCCGTCCCAGTGGGAAGCGCAGCCCCCAGCTGAGAGCTACCAGTGTAGCAGAAGAATCACTGCTTGCTGTCAACACAGCAAGATCTTGCATCTCTTCAGCAGCAAGATCACAGGCAGACAGCACCTCCATCAGCTGACAAAAACATCCAAAGCAGCCTAGATCTGCCTCACCCTGATCTGTCTTTAAACATCATCTTCACATCAGCTCTGAAATCATAATTTACATTTATTTTGTATCTCCTGCCTTTTCAGATGGTCCTACCCCAGCCAGGCACAGCCTCTGGCATGGGGAGCTGTACACCAGGATGCAGCTCTAGTGAGGCCAAGAACGCTACATGAGGTGTGCAAACTTCTGGAAGAGAGCCCAGATGTAACACCAAATAAGAGGTAAGAGAGGTAAGCCCTGCACAAAGCTTGGCAGAATCCTAATGCAGCTTATTTCTCTAGATACATTTATTTAATTGTACCTTTTCATATCCTCAGTGCTTGTGAGGTTCAGGTTTAACCCAGGGGAAAGAAAAAAGACTTAGGAGGACGGATAAAAGCCCATCTAAAATAGTAAAGCCATTTTTACAGCTAAACATTAAAACTACTTCAAATTGTTCCCTCCAATATAAATACTATAATTATATTAAATGTAAGTCTATTTCTCCCCAAGTCATGGGCTTGTCTGCATGCTTGAAAAAAAAAAGCAAGTAGACAAGGTTTAGGTGGGCCAGGATGAAAGAATGAACATGCCAGCTAATTTAAATTGCAGGGGTACAGCAGCCCACTTGCTCTCTTGTCACCTCCAACCACTGGGAGACCCATCTCTAAGCTTTAAGTCCAAAACTGTGTCACCAGAGCAAATCCTCAGGATGTTTTCCCTTTGACTCTGAGGCTCACAATGTTTTGTTGCTCCCTGACAAAAAACCCAATCCTTCAAACCTGGAGACAGCCCCTCTTCCCCCTCTGGTGCTCTGCTGCCTCCTCCCCTTGCTCCTCCAGCGACTCCTGCTCTTCTCCACGAGGACCCTGCCCTGTCTCACAGCACAGGGAAAGCCAATCCTTTCCCCTTCAGCAGCAGCCTCTTTGCTCACCCAGCAGGCGTTTGAATTTGTCTGGCTGCTCTGGGGGCATCTTTAAGTGTATAGGAATCAAGAAAGGCTTCTGAGAGCTGAAAACAGCTGCAGCAACCAGCCAGCAACCTGTGAAGGGACCCAAGGACCTGTAACTGCCCAGCTGGGAGCCTTTTACCTTGGGCCTTTCCAGTGGCCTCACTCCCCTTTCCTGCAGTTTCTGGCCTCAGCTGCAGCCACATGTGAACAATGCACCTTGTGTGCATGTTTCCCATTTAGTGCACAGACTTGTAAAACACTTTGAATATGTGATTTACAAGCGTTCTGGTTTAGACTGGAATTGTTCCACTCACAAGCTGAGCAAAGGTGAACTGGCTGGAGATGTTTATGGAAGGCAAGGTGGGAGCTGACAGGCAGGGTTGGAGGCTCTCAGGTCACTGGCAGCTCCACCATCTGCCACTGCAGCCCATAAGAAGCAACAACAAAACAACATAGGCTGGGCAAAGAGTGGCTGGAGAGCAGCCAAGCAGAAAGGGACCCAGGGGTTTGGATTGACAGGAGCCTGAACATGAGCCAACAGTGTGTCCAGGTGGCCAAGAAGGCCAATGGGATCCTGGCCTTTATCAAGAATAGCATGGCCAGCAGGCCCAGGGCAGTGATCCTTCCCCTGTACTCAGCGCTGGGCAGGCCACACCTTGAGTGTTGTGTTCAGTTCTGGGGCCCTCAGTTCAGGAAAGATATTGAGGGGCTGGAGCGGGGCCAGAGAAGAGCAACAAGGCTGGGGAAGGGACTGGAGCACAAGTGCTGTGGGGAGAGGCTGAGGGAGCTGGGGGTGT
>JAWWEV010000115.1:14888976-14902687 GCA_035583235.1 Hafferia zeledoni | reverse complement strand
CCTTTAGCTGGTTGGGGCAGGGGGGGGGGGAGGGAGGGAAGAACCCTTTTCACTCTGCCTTGGACAGTTGTCGTTTTGCCAGCTCAACCCAAGACACTCCACAGTTCTTAAATGAGCAGAGCCCAGTTTTGCAAAAGTATTGACAGCTGCAGAGCTCCTGGCAGGACACTTCACTGTGGGCTTGAAGGTCTTCAGAGCTGAGGAACATAAGCCAAGCAGTGTTTGGGAGATCTGGGCCCCCACTCAAGGCCACTGGCACAGGAAAAGGCAGTTCAGGGAAAATTCTTCCATCTTTCATTCTGCAAAAGTAATCAATAGGAAAATCCTTAAAGGCTGAATTTTTACAGGCCACCAACTTATACTACAAAAACCCTCTGAGACTTCCATGAATATCTGACTTAATCAAAACTCTGTTTCTTGTGTCTAAATAGTTGAGCATATGAGATGAGCATTTCCCAAATTTACAGAGTGGTTAACCAGGTCAGGACCAAGGCGACAACAGTAAAACAGAATTTCAGGCAATGTCACTGGAAATCTTGCACAGATTCATCACCTTGCCACTGTCTATGGCAGAGACGTTTATGGTGACATCAGCTAAAAAGTGCAAAAGTCACCAATACAGTTTTTGTGCCCAACGGGAAATAATTTCCAGCATCTACTGGCAAAATAACAGATACAGACTGGACCTTTTAAAGTTCAGAAACCCATCTAATATTAATGCTGGTTTTCATACAGTTCTCTCAAATATCAAAGAGATCCTTAAACTCTTCTATTAATTATTATGTGGTTCACCAATTACCAAGTACCCACTCACAGATTTTTGTGATTGAAACTGCAGTGTGTGTCCAGTGCCTGCCCAGCTCAGAGCTTTGAGGTCCTCACCTGGCCAGGACACAACACATGACTTGTATGTCCCTGACTGCAGCTTGGCATGGCTTTACCCCTCCACAAACAGGCTCATCAGCACAGTCACTGTGCTGGTTATGGGGGAAGCCTCATAGTTTGAGACAGTTAGGTCAAAAAAAGCTGAAAAATAATTTTCTATTTCTCCTAAAATATTGGCTTGTAGAGGTGTCTTGCCAGCAAACCAAAGCCACCCAGCTCAGAGGTAAATGAGGTAGCACTGCTGAGCTGTGGTCACTGCTGCACAGACACACCTCATATCACAAAAGCCACATCAGTGCTTTTCTTTTACCTGGTATTTTGATAAATTTTAAGGAGTATTTTTCTTTGGATGACTTACCTGTCTGTTTACACCCAGGACATGCTGAATTACATGCGTTTTTCTGCAAGTTTCAACACAAACTGCAAATAGCCGTTCACAAGGCTCAACTTTTCTTGTTCTGTCTTAGCTGCAAGATAGGGAGAACCCTCACCTGTGCTGAAAACTTTATTTTTCCAGAAGCAGCTAAACAGCAAAGCCCACTGCCCTCCCTGCCTCTAAGGGGCACAGCATGCCTTGAAATTCTGGCATATGTTTAACTCCTTCTCCCTTTCACTCTGCTGTTATTATTTAAAAATTATTTCCTTTTCATTTCTTCTGAAGGTTTTCAGTTGGTTTTTTTTTTTCTTTTAAATGCAGAGTCCTGCTGGCATACTCATGTTTGGAGAGGTTCTTTGAACACTATCTCTTGTCAATACCACACCATTCATTAGCTTAAAGGCCAAATGGATTTCTCAGAACTCCTGCTTGTTTAGCCATCTTTCTCTGTAGTTCCCCCAGTGGGACGGAATGAAATTAAATTTAAACTCGCCTTTAAATTATTTAGTCGAAGATAATTGAGTTTGGAAAGTCATACTGGAGAATGATCACCCAGGGAAGAAGCTAAACATGATTTGAGGAGGGGCAGGCAGGAGAAGTGAGTCAGTGTCTGGTCCAGTGGAAGATGTCCCTGCCCACGGCAAAGGGGCTGGAGCACTGTGGTCTTTAAGGTCTCTTCCCACCCAAACCATTCCATAATTCTGTGTCTTGTAAGGTACAGAACAATCACAAATGCCCCTGGTTCCCATAGTAAAAAGCATGAGCTGCTCTTTCCTTCTGGTCACGCAGGAGACAATTTCCTGCACGTTTAAGAACGGCGTCCTTTCTGCTCGGAAGGCACCAGGCGCTAAGGGGACTGAAAAGCCTGGCGAACAGATTACCTCATTTATAAGGCGACTGCACTTTCCAAACAAAGGAATATTCATATTATTAACTTCTTGTGCTTCCACGAGGACCCTCTGTAAGGGTCAAAAGCTGGCTAGGTTGGAACGACTGTGTCAATCTCACTGCGGCTTTTCATGTCAGAATAACACACACAGGTTTCCTTGAGGAAAAGGTTTCCTGGCTCAGTTGTATCTGCACCTATCATTAAACGAGTCATTGTATTCACTTGGAATAGCAAGGCAGTGTTCACCCTTGCTCCGCTCCCTCCTCTCTCTGGGGACATCCAGGACCATCCTTGGCCCGCATTTATCCCGAGAGAAGAGGAGTTCTTCTACCGCAGCTTTCCCCGGGGCAGCATTTCTGTCACCTTCCCAGAAAACCCACACCTCGTCCTCGCAGACTACAAGGGGGGAAAAATCAAATCCCCTCTGACCGACTGGAAAAGAAGAAAAGCGCTGTCAGGACTGCGGGGCAGACGCTCGGGGCTGGCAGTGCTGGGCACGGACACGCTGCTCCGGGGGGCTGTGCGGGGCCGGGCCCGCGGTGCGCTCCACAGTGCCGTGTTCGCGCCGGGACAGCTCCTGCCCCCGCCCCAGTGCCGGGCATGTCCCGCTCCGCTCTCGCCCCGGTGCCGGGCATGTCCCGCCCCGCTCCTGCCCCAGCGCTGGGAATGCCCCGGTCCGCTCCCGCTCCGCTCCCGCCCCAGCGCTGGGAATGCCCCGCCCCACTCCCGCCTCAGCCCCAGGCATGTCCCGCTCCCGTCCCGGCCCGGGCGCCGGGAATATCCCGCCTCAGCCCCGGCAATGCCCCGCTCCCGCCCCAGCGCCGGGAATGCCCCGCCTCGCTCTCGCCCCAGCGCCGGGAATGCCCCGATCCCGATCCCGATCCCGCCCCAGCGCCGGGAATGCCCGCCCCGATCCCGCCGCGCTCCCCGCCCCGCCGCGGTTCCCGCCCCGCTCCCGCCCCCGCCCCCGCCCCCGCCATGGCGCTGCCCGGACCGCTGAGGCGCGGGCTCGGCTCCTTCAGCCGCGCCGTGTTCACCGACACCCCCCGGCCCGGCCCGGGGCCCCGCGCAGGTACCGCGGGCCGGGAAGGAGGAGGAGGACGAGGAGGATAAGGATGGCGATGGGAGAGCGGGGCGGGGAGGCGAAGGGGCCGCCCCCGGGCCCTGCCGCGCTCCAGGCCCGGCTGAGGCGCCGCTCGCATGGGGGCGGTTTCCCGGTCCGATCCCGCTGGAATTGTGTGGTGGTGGTGACCGGCAGCTGCTCCTCATCGTACTGCCGGGGCAATGGCAGAGGCAGCACGCCCCTTCCCATGCCTCAGCAGCCAGAGTGGCCGTGGAAATACTACACAGTACGGCTGTATTAGTTGCAGCTGATAAATCCGTTCCAAGCTGATCTAATTAATCAAAAAGTCATTAGCTCAGTGGGTCAGAGCATGGTACTGATAATGCCAAGGTGATCCCCATACAGTCCATTCACTTAAGAGCTGGTCTCGCTTATCCTTGTGGGTTCTGTTCAGCTCACAATATTCAGTGATTTTTCTTTGTGTGGTTACACTGCTAACATTTACTAGTTTCTTCATTTCATTTATCAACACTCCAGGAATAGCTTCTATCTTTACTCATTTCTTTTCCATTTCCCATTATGAAAACTCCTTTGTGAATATCCAATCCACTGAAACCAATTGCAAATGTACCATAAAATTCTTGGACATTTGGATTTCAAAAATTAAGTTGATAGATATGTATCTTAGTGAGTTGCTTTAGCAACTGGCCATTGCAATACTGTCTGGCTTTTCCTTTAATTTCAGCAATCCCAGAAAATAAGCTTAAATTCAATTTAGGGATGGAAAAATTAATTGGAATTGGCTTATGTTGCTAAATATTGATTCAAAACACAGTTTTGGAACTTGCACATAAGTTACAAATAGCAATGCTATGTCAATGAAACCTTTACCATACCCAAACATTGTCATCACAACTGCAATAGAGCTCTTGACCTTTCTGTTTTTAAGTAATATGGCCATGAACCAAGTACATTTTTATCCAATACATATAGGGAAGAAACATTGTTACTTGTAATTAAGGTAATGGGGTTTATTGAAAGATAAAACAGCCTTCTCGAATTGTGTCTTGGTGACCACTGAAGTCGTTTTGGTGTTCAAGGGATTCCTTCACTAGAACAGCTGGGACAATTTTAGGTAAATGGTGAAACTGTTTTTGAGGCACCTGTAGATTTTAATTCCTTGACAGAGTGTATTGGTTGTCCTGCACCTTCCGTTTAGTACAGCAAATCATTGCTCCTCGTGCACTACCCTTGAGGTCAGTCCCAGTTCTATTCCCAAATCCTCCCTGCTTCCCACTTGGTGGAGTATTTACCATGATTACTTCTGTGCCTGGCATAGACTGTGCATGAGGCTGGACAGAAATGCCAGACTGAGGTGGAGCAGAGACAGGTATGAGAGTGGCAGGAGAATCTGAAAAGAGAGGGCAGTGTCAGAAATGAGGCAGTGTGACTGTTCAGACAAACTTTCAGTCACTGTGACAGGCAAGGGCACAGAAGTCGAATACAAATCTCACAGTGAATCCTTTCCAAACTTGCTCAGGTAGTACCAAGTGAGTAGACTTCATTTAGGAAGCAAAGGGGATGCAATACCAGTTTACTGGAACATGGCAATAAAACTCCACCATTAAAAATTGATGATTCCCTTAGAATGCCCTTTAAAATTTTTCCTTAAGTCTGATCTTGTATGCCTGTTATAAACACAGAATTTACTGCCTGCATGTTAAGAGTTTCATGTTTGCTTTTCTCTGCATTGTGTTGTCTGAATGCATTTTGTTCCCTGCAGGTTTAAAAGGATAAGTTTTATTTTGACACATATCTCAAATTTTTAACTCTTAAGAACTAGGTAGATTACTGGCTTCCATCCAAATGTCTATTTAAATAAAAGATTGAAAATGAAGAATGGGCACTATCAGTAAGTCCCTACTCAGGGGGGTCATCTACAAAATAATGATAATCCACTATATGCTCTTTTAAACTTTTAGCCACTCTCTTGGGACCTGCAATGAAATAACCACTAACTCTCTCTGCAGTGTGAGTACACAGCTAAGCCTCAGTCAGAGGTCATGGAGTAAGCCTTAAGCTACCAGATAATCAATAATTGGACACTCAACTTGAATATATGACTAAGTGATAAAAATTCTCTGTCCAATGAACCAAGAGGTGCATTACATTCCAGGACATGGTGTAATTCTAGATGGGGTAGGATTTCCTGTGGATAAATAAAATTATTTTCCCTAACATTTGACTATGAAGAGTGTTAATGCCCTGCATGAAGCTAAGGTGGAGCAGTATCCTTCTGTCATATTTGTGGAAGGGATGTATGGAACAAACCAGGAGTGATAAAGTCTTCTTTTTCTCTACAGATAATGAAATAGTTTCCAGTTTGCCACTGCAGATGTCCCTGTATTTCAACGTTTATTTTTTCCCTTGTTGGTGGCTCAGCACAGTTGTCGTGCTCTATCTGAAGGTGGGTATGAAAGAAAGGGTTGGTTTGCAAATATTACATCAAACACCTCCTAGTATGAGATGTAACTCACTGGAGTTAAAGAGTATTACATTTATTTGGGAATTCCCTGAAACTGGAGGTTCAAGTGTGTTTAAATGCCAGTACAACACTGTCAGTTTACAGTAGCATACACTGTCTTCATTTAATCACAAACAGCCCAGCAGAAACTTTTACTCTCTCCTTCCCCTCTAGTATGCAATCTTGTCAGATTACTACAAGATCATCCTGGTCACCATCATGATCCTGGTCTCCCTGATCGAGGTCATTCGACTCTACCTGGGATACATGGGCAACCTACAGGAAAAAGTATGTTGCCTAATGTACATATTAATTTCTCCAGGAATGCTTTTTGGAGTTTAACATTAACTAGTAGACATTTTGTATAAGAGATTTTGGTTGAGGAGTTGCATCTTCTATTTCCTTAGCATTACCTTACACTTAATTTTGTGAATTCCAAGAAGTTTTCCCTCTGAAGAGAGCCCCCTCACTCCCTAAAATTGTTTCGTCAGAAAATATTATGTATGCTTAAAAACACAGTATATGACAATATGTTTCCACCTCACTGCCTTTTCACATTATGTGCATTCATTTGAAAAATTTTTTAAAAAGAAATGTTTTCTCTTCACAAGATTTTGGATTTTTTCATCTCCAGCTGTCAGGTCTTTAATAGGTGATGTCTCCTGTTATAGGTCCCTGAGCTGGCTGGGTTTTGGCTCCTGAGTCTCCTCCTGCAGTTGCCCATAATTCTCTTCTTGCTGTTTAATGAAGGTGTGCAAATCCAGCCTCTGGAGCGAGCAGTGCACATTGTCTTTGCCTTGTTCCTCGCCTTCCAAGTCATCGCAGCCTTTGTCACTCTGAAAAGAATGGTGAACAAACTGGCAACTCACTTCCGCCTTGGGGAATTCCACCGCCTGGAGGAACACCCTGTGCCTGCATTTTACAGCCTGGATAAAGAGGAGAGAGCAGTTCCCATGGCTGGAAGGGGCCCCGGTGCTGGCTGGAGATCACACACTGGGCGCCTGAGAAGTTAACAGAGGTGGCCGAATGCTGCTGCTGCAGCTCTTGTTTCCCTTTTAGCGGGTCATTCTTTACCTTCCTACATCAGAGGCATTAAAAAATACATCTGAAGAGCCAACATTAAATCTCGGAGACTGCAGCTCCACTCTGCAAGAAAAATCAAAGTCAATTACATAACTGGCTTGAGTGGACTATTTGTGAACTGTTACTGATTGGATTTGGTGAGGTTTACATTTTACAATGCTGTGGCATTTTTTAAAACACAGAAGCCTTTTTCCTTATCATTTGCACAGAATTCTTTTGTTTACAATAAATCTTTTATGCACATTTTTATCTTTGTTGATACCAGTTTTGTCTACCTTCTTCCAGATATGTTGCACATAATTTAATATCTGGTACCTCAGTTAAGAAAAAAAACAAAACTAACCCAAAACCAAACCTAAAACAAAAACCCCAAGAGATCCTGAGGCTCAGAAAGAACAAGGATAACATAGTGAGCAAAGACTACAGTGTCAGAGATGGTCTTCCAGACAGTTCCAGCACCTAGGAATTCCTTACTGCTATATGAGGGATATAATTTCAAAAGTTTTAATTCCCCAAAATTCTTAAGCTCATTTTCTTTGGCTCAGCTACAGTTTTAAATATCAAATCAGAGTGGTGCAGTTTCTCAAACGGAGCAGTAACAAAATTACAGCCATTAGAAAAATTGGTTTATGTCACTGAAAGGCAGAGCCCATTTCTCTCAAGCAAGGGCATATACCAAGGTTCTCTTGTTCCTCTTATGAGTATTAAATTCTAGACCATCTTCTCCAGTTTTGGTAGTGGCTAAAAGTTCACATTTTCTGTTGAGGACTGATGGAGGTCAAAAGTTAAAATAAATTTTTCATCTGAATCCTCTGAGTCCTTTCAGCTGGGTAAGAGTTGTCAGTTTGGAGAGCTGGCACAAGCATCCAGGCTGTCCAAAGGATTGTAAAGAGGAGTCTAACATGAAATAGGCACATTATGCTTAAAGCTGTTGAATATTTAGAGCTTTAGAACCCCTAGTGAAAAGAAGGCATTGGCTTTGTTTTATACCAGAATGGTTAATTTTCCTTTCAATCCATGAGTGAATGGTATAATTAATTATCCTGAGTTTCCTTCTTCATTCTGTTATTATAAAGCATATATTAGCAGAGCACACATTGCTTTGTTTGTAATCAAACTACTGTCTTGAATTGCCTCTTTCACTGAAAAAGAGCATTTCTAAGAATCACTAGGAATGTCTTTTAACAGTATAAAACATTTAAAGCCCTGTAATTAGAACCTGAAAGAGAGACAGTGAGGTTTAATCAGAAGTTACATCATTTCAAAAATACTTTTACAGCATTAGAAACTCCTTGTCAAAACATTCTTAGCAGACACAAGGGCAACATTGCACGTTTTTAATGTCAACCACAGTTACACTATTGGAGAGTGCTCAGGTCAGGGCTGAAGGAAGATTTTTAACACCAGGTAAATGAAATACAGCATAAAGCTGAAAAAAATCAACCATACCCCAATGCTGGCAAAAAGGAACTGCCCTCCAGGCCAAGGCCATGAAGTATGATTCAAAATCCTTGCCTTTAGTGATAAGGAAATGATGCTCTTGGAAGATCAAATTGCCATGCAAGACAACTATCAGGAGCCAAAGACACAGGGACACACACCCCTTTGGGGATGGAGGGGAAGAGGGAGCTCTTCCATGAAGCAATGCAGGAAACTGAATTAAGAAAAACACTGTTAGAGTTGCCTGGAAATGGTTAAGGCAAAAACCAGCCTGTGATGTAAATCTTCAGCAGAATGTTTGTTAAGCACAAGACCTCTGCATTCTCTCTGCCCAGGCTTCCTAACAGACCTGCTAGTTTATTTTTAATTTCACCATTACCACCATAACTTCCAGCACCTAAAACTCACATTCAGGTCCTACAGCTGCACTTTTAACGTGACTTTCCTCAGAGACAAGAAAACGACAGTAGTGCTCAGGAAAACAACAACAAATGGAGAATTGCACAGAAACTTTTCTTAAGTTTCCGAATTTCACAAGAACTGGTGAGACATCAAGCAAGCAGAAAAAAAATTAGTCACTTGTAACAGTCAGATTTCAGACATCTAAATGCAAACTTCAGTAACTTTTAATAAGTTGGGGGAAGAGAATTAAGTGAAATACATCAGGAGAAGGGGGAAAACACTATAGAAGGTGTAAATCAGAAAATAAACAGAAGAACTTTTTAGCATCAAGAACAAAGCAACAATATTGACATTGATGTTTTAAAGAAAAACATAGGAAAGCTTTGTTTGTGTTAATTGGAGAAATTTGAGAATAATTGCCAGGACAGACTGGAAGCAGTGAAAGGTATGCAAGAAATTTAAAGGGCACAGCAGAAAACCTAACAAACCTTCATCAGTCTTCCTCCTCTTGCATAGCTGTGAGCAGGTGTGTTGGCCAGTAACAACAAGAATATATTCACTTGCAGGTCAAAGTATTCACAAGTAGAACACGAGAATTTAAGATTCAGCAAAGTATTTGGGGAGTGAGGGCAGTTTGTGTTTTTCCTCCCCTCTACAGAATAGGTGAAAACAAAGGTAAAAGAGAGGAACTCCAGGACACTGGAAACCAGTGGGAGTTCATTGAGCAGCACCCAGAGTTCTGAACACAAGCTGTACAACAGTGGCTTTTTGCCACACTGGGGTTTGTCTGAGGAAACCACAGAAGGCAGTTTTTGATGATCTAAATGGCTACCAATAATGGCTCTCCCTTCACAATCAAGATCTTTGAATGGTAGAAGTCTATAAACACAACTCAGTTATTTTATTTCACAGAGATTACTGTCAGGAAAGGCCAACAGCCAATTTTAAGGGAAATTTGTACCAACATATTTCCTTTAACTGAATAAAAGAAGTTAAGGACGGGCATATTATCTTAAAATGCTCTATTTTAGGTTACTGATCAATTTGAAGATGGGGAGGAGTTTTTTGTGCTCAAGGGCATCGTTGCCAAGTGGTTAATACCTGAACTCAACATGTGTTCCTTGTCTGAAATAGGCTTTGCAAAAGGATTTCCCCTTTTTTAATAGTTGCAAGACTTTCAAGAAGCAAAAATTAAATTTAGAAGAAGCTTCAAATATGGACCTTACTCAAACAGATCTGATGAAGTAGACATGAGATAAGACACAGATTTGATAAAAAGCACTTTATTGATAAAAAAGGGGGTACAGCATTAACCTTTCCATATCAACAGTTCACTCTTTTTGATTACTAAAAGAATTGCACCCAGAGAAATGAGATCACACATTCACTCTTGCCTTTGTCTCTTATAAACTAGGCTGGGCTCAGTGTTAATCTTCAAATAGTTAATGAAGCAGGCAGAATTGGGATCATTATACATTCTGATAAGGTAGTCAATAGCAAGGTAAGGCTGCAAAAATCATCTGTTTTGAAAAACAAATTTTGTTTCTCCAGGACAGAGATCAGATAGCAACAATTAAAAAGAACTTTGTTCAGTGCTTCATATAAAGCAAAGATAATAAAGAGGTCTTCCATAGGAGGCAGGCAAAGCAGAATGTAAGGGCAGCTGATAAGAACAAGAAGAATTTGAGCTATAATGGAATAAATAGGTTCAAGAAGTGTAACACTGACAGAAAATGTGTATGTCGATGATTGGTGTCACCAAAGGTGCCCCTGGGTACAAGGAGAGAATTTATTAAAAGAAAATAAAAGTGCAAATTTACTTCCTTGAAATCCTCCAGGGACTCAGCAGGAAGGTTTTTTCCCCAGCAACAGCCTACAGAGCACACTTCCACATTCATTAAATAAATGCAACTTTTGCTGTTTCTCATGGAAGAAAAACAGGTTTTCTTCTTCAGAAGATCCAAGGTTTGAAAGCAGTACAGTCCCTGGGAAGCAGATACCGACCCAGAGATGTGAGCACAACAGAGAATCTGTAGAAAGCAATGAACAACTCTGGCAAGGAACTGCAAGCACAGCCGTGCTAAGGCTTCCCTGGTGAATTTGGGGAGTATTAATGACTTCCTTCAGAGCTGCCTTGAACATCCAGCATTAGGGAAGGAGTTCCTGCAGTCTATAAATAAGGTAGTGTTGTTCTTTAAGGGATAGAAAACACCCTTCTGTATTCACACTGGTAGACTCCTGCTGTTCCCAAGTAAAATATTCAAGAAAAAAATGCTTGAACACTCTTTAGTTACCACATTCTCAGTGTATTGAAAATGTGCCCTAAGATGAATTCATGAAGGTGAGAAGAATATCAGATATACTTGTCCTTAACCACTTGTACTGCCAGCACTGGGGGAGATTTATTTCTTATGGAGCTCATGGCAGGTTGGAGCTCTGAACAGAACACAGCTAATTTTTGTGGCAATCCAGAGCAATTCCTTCAGTCACTGAGTTTGAGCTCCTGTTTGAATTACAGAAAGGATTTTAGCAGGCACATCTCACTTTGTTTTGCCTTTGACCCTGTGGTCTTTTGCACAGGAAATATAAAGTTTATCACAAGATGAAAACTTGCAAATCAGAAGATACTTGAGTATCTTCTGCAGGGTATTAAAAGTCAACAATTAAAATACGTAGCTAAAGGACTCTGTATTTGACTTCTTTGTTTGCTTTTAAAATACTTCAGTTTGAAGTGAATTCTTACTACAACCAGAAAAGCTACTGGGAGTAGTTTAACAACAGCTTTGAGCAATAAATTAACTTTGAAAATCCTGGAAAAATCTAAAGCTCACTCCTTTTTCCATTTTGGGTGCTTTTTTGGTTTTGTTTTGTTTTTTGGTTTTTGGGTTTTTTTTTTTTTAATTTTCAAATGATTTATTATGGTTAGCAGAGCAGGTATAAAAACATGAGATGGGGAAATATTTTGCAGCTGCTTCTTTTTTCCTAAGTAAAACTGCAAGAAAAAGTAGCTTTAAATTCTCAAACCCCTCCAGACACTCAGGACTGGGTGTCAAGATGATAATAAAAGAAGAGTGCCTTTGTTTAGGGAAATACAGATTGTCCCATGCTGATGCTCTGCTACCAGGGTGCTGGCACAGGGGAGCAGGTGCACTGAGGCAGGAGAGGCATATTTCTGTTATCTATCAATCCAGCAGCTCTACCAAATAACTGGACAAACTGAGATATTGTTTGTTTATTTTTTGACAGATGAAAACACTTTCAGTCTTGAATAAATGGATATTTAATAATCCCTCTCCCTGGCTAAAGGTTCGTGTGTGTATTTGTAGCAGGCAGTGCTTGTTTGCTGGCTTGTTACTCTTAGCACAGGACTGTAGATATGGCACAGAGGTGGAAGGGATTGTTTTTCTGTTTGGGGGTTATACACATCTGTGTGCAGGCACAGGGTATTTTAGTGCCTATCAGCACAATGCTAACCTTTATTTTGGTGTGATTGGATTTAAAAAAAACCAAACCTGCAAATGTCAAAACTGATTGGTATTTCTTTTTGGTGGGACATCACAAGGCTCTCAATGTTCCCCACCTGAGCAGTTCCCCAGGTCAGTTCTGCATCTCCTCACTGAGTGTCCTTGGGCATGAGGAGACATTTGCTGGTTGGGCAAAGTTACACCGTGGGCGTCCCAAACATCTGTTCTCATCCAACCCATCAGTTCTGGCTTTTGAGTTCTTTCAGTCAGGGTTGTGAGATACCCTTGAAGTTGTTCCCAGCTGGGGTGCAGCCTCAGGTTTTTTAATGCTTTCCCCCTCTGCATACTTTATAAATCTATGCTTTCTGCAGGTTACTTCTCAGAGTGCTGTTGGTCTTTCTAAACAGTTGTGGTTTTCAGGTGAAGCCCAAGCTAAGCAACAATCAGTTATTCTTTTCTAGGATCACAGCTTTGTCTAGACTAAAAATTGCTGATCAATTTTGGAGGTGTATTTCTAAGAACATGCTAACCTCAAAACTTCTCCACTGTCCCAGTCTCTGTTCAGCTGCTCAGCTGTGCTCCAGGACACCCTGAGCCACTGTCTTTGCATGTGACCACTTTCCAGACTGAACAATTACAGAGGACAGCCACAAATGTCCTGGAACTGAGGGGTGGGAGAAACGAGAAAAAACACCCTAAAAGGTGTGAAAGTAGAATGGACAACCAATGAATTACAAAAAAAAAAAATACTGATAAGACAGCAACAAAAGGATAAGCCAGGCTGGTGACAGTGAAAAGTGACACAATAAGAACTCAGTTATTGAGTTAGGACAGCCCTTTGGACACAAAAGACTGAATTGAAGAAAAGCTGTGGGTTGCTTTGTTCTTGAATATTAAATTCTTTTTTCAGAAGCATAAAGCATGACATACTGCAGTGATAAGAGAGATTAGAAAAGAACTAAAAAACCCAACCAAGGAAAATTCTTTAAGGGTTTATGTAGGATGCACTGAAAGGGCGATTTGGTTTTAATTATCACCTGCAACTAAACAACCCAACAGGCGTGAGTAGGATAGAACACATTTGCCTGTGTTGACATTTCTCAGTACAGCTTTCAATTACAGAGTCATAGAATCATCAAGATTGGGAAAGACCTCTAAAGATCATCGAGTGCAACTGTTAACCCAGCACTACCAGGTCCACCCCTAAACCATGTGCCTAAGCACCACATTGACATGGGTTTTGAGAACTTCTGGAGTGATTCCACCACTTCCCTGGGCAGGCTGTTCCAGTGCCTGACCATCCTTTCAGGAAAGAAGTTTCCCTGATATCCAACCTAAATTCCCCTTGGCACCAGTTGAGGCCATTTCCTCTTGTCCTAGCACTTGTCACTGAGGAGAAGAGATGGATCCCCCACCTCGCTACAACCTCCTTCCAGGGGGCTTCAGAGAGCAATGAAGTTACAATAGAGAGCAATTGTGTGTTACTAAAAGACTAGTGTTGGTCTTCATAGAATCACAGACTATTCTGAGTTGGAAGGGACCCACAAGGATCATCGAGTCCAACTCTTAAGTCAATGGCCCACAC
>JAWWEV010000115.1:14864754-14884596 GCA_035583235.1 Hafferia zeledoni | reverse complement strand
GTGGTGGTGGGAGAAGCCCCCTCAGAGAATTTTCCTCACCATACCAACACAAAAGGTTTAGGCTTGGAGTCCCAGGAATGAGGACAAAGATAGCTGAAGACTTTTAGATTAAAGCTTAATGGTGGGGTGGAGGTGAGAAAACAAAACCCCAGCACCTGGGGGTGGGGAGAGGTTTTTCTTTCTTTGTTCCCTGTGTGCTGTTTTGACTTTTTGTTGATTTTTTTTTATTTGGGCAGCTGCAGAAAAGGTGAGCTCTTTTTTTTTTTTTTTTTTTCTGGCTCTGCTCTTTGCTTTTCCCTCTCCATCTCTGGGCACCCTGAGCTTTGGGAAGAGAGAGAAGACAGGAGAGACACAGCTGCTTCAGGTCACTGCAGACTTTTTTTTTTCCCCTCTTCCTGGGGATTGATTTGGACTGCAAGGAGCTTCCTGGGAACTATCACCATTTCCTCCACTCCCAGCTTTATTCCTTCTGCATTTGGGACAAAGGACAGAGAGTGAGAGAGAGAATTCATCTGAGTGCTCCCCACTCGTCTCTGCCTCACTGGGAAAAGACTGAGAATTCATCTTGCAGCCAGCTGAGGTGGGACACAGACATTGTCCATAAATGTAACTACTCCAGGAGGAATCTACCATTTGGGGGGTTGTTCTCTTTTGTTTTTTACCTTAGGTGCTGGGGGAGTAGTTTGCTCTGATCTGTTTACAGTTATATCCATATCTACATATATATGTGTATATATATAGTAGTTAAGAACAGTTATCCTTCTTACATCCATTTTCTAATTAAAGTTCCTTTTCTTAAATTTAATAGAGAGTGATGTGATTATTGTGGAGGAATTCTCTCCTCTGCTTTTTGGTAAACATTTTGGTTTTTCCCTCAAACTAAGACACAAGCCCCAGGCTTCCCAAGCCTGCTCACCCTTCCCTGAAATGCCCATTTGCTTGCTTTGCTGCATGTCAGCTT
Source organism: Hafferia zeledoni (assembly GCA_035583235.1). Taxonomy (NCBI): domain Eukaryota; kingdom Metazoa; phylum Chordata; class Aves; order Passeriformes; family Thamnophilidae; genus Hafferia; species Hafferia zeledoni. The sequence goes on along the minus strand of JAWWEV010000115.1, from coordinate 14,883,635 downwards.
GTGTGGCCCCACCTACACCTTCTCCAGCAGCCCAGCTCTGACTGAATTTCAGGGATTTGGGATCACACAAAGGCTCTGTACGTCAGGAATGGCCATCCCACCAAGTGGCAGCATGTGGGCTTTCAAACCATCATCACTGGCTCTCAGAGAGCTACCCAGGGGGAAGGTCAATGGGAAATCACTGCTCAGAAGCAGCCTGAGCTTTCTGGGAGATGGGACTTTCCACGTCATTCCAAAGTAATTTCTTAGCCGAATTTATTGCATTTTTCTGTATCACAGTCACTCACTTGGGTGAGTATCACCCAAGCAGTCAACAAAATATGACTAAAAGTTCCTGCACTTGAGGTGATACGGCAAAAAATACTTTCTCCAGGAGGGATTGTCCTCTGTGGTTATATTACAGCCTCACCAGCCTAGTGCCATTCAAACCACAGCATAAAGCCACATTTCCACATTCTCCCTTTTCCCTGCTGGCAACAAAGCTCTAGAAGCATATGCCAGCACTTGATGAGAGCTGTCCTCCTAAATCCTCCAGGTCACAGGAGGAGATCCGAACCTCTGGAGATCTCCCTCAGCATGACAACAACCTCAGCGATACCCCAGCAGGTAGCAAAGATACAGGAATGGTGTCCTAGCCCCCACATCCCTTTCTCAGCCCTTTCCTAGTTGTGGGAAAGAAAATTAAATTGATTTCCAGCACCTCCCTTCACAGCAAATCTCCCCACACATTATTTGTTGCTTTCACTACTCAGCCTAAGGTACAAGCCACAGCCACCACAAGCTGAATGAGATGGCTCCCATTTTTCATGGCTTTTCAGATAAGGTAGGTGCAAATGGATAGAATGGGGGGTCTCCCACAAGGAACTGCCTCCACACCTTCTGCCTTAGCTTGATGATTCATGTCCAAGTGCTCTGGACAGTGCTCTGCAGCTAAATGAGGTTTGCCCTGCCAGCTTCAAAAGCCAGGGGAAAAAACCAGTTAGATGAACTTGAAGCATTTGGGAAGGTGTTCAAACAGGCTGAGTAAATGTCCTTAAAAACCCAATCAGGTGATGTTCAAATTCTGTCCCTCCCCTGCAGCTCCTGGGACATGTTCCAGTCTACAAGTAAATCGTGGACCCTCTGAAACCTCTGCACACATCACAGTCATGCAGCAACAATGCATGGGAGAACATTCCTACTGCAAAAGAAAAATCATTTGTGATGGCCCATAAATCAACAGAGTGTGTCATTTCACATGGCCAAGGGCTGTGAGCAAGCAGAGTGCTGCACAGCGAGGTGACAAATTCATTTTGGATGTCAGAAGCAGCAGAGCTTTCCAGTCAATCTCTGAGTGCAGTGACCAAATTCAGATTTACAGATCCAGCACATTTGACTTGTTTTATTGTGTGTTAATTCATTCCACTGCGGATGAGAGAGAAGATGCCAATCCCCTGACCTGCAGCAGAGGCAGGGAAGTGAAAGGCAGATGCCTCCTCAGCAAGTTTGCTGATGACACAAAGCTGGGAGGAGTGACCAATACCCCCGAGGAGTCTGGGACAGTACCCAGAAGTACTGGGTATTCAGTGTGGGAGTGCCCCAGAGTGCTGTGCAGCCCTTCAGAAGGACAGGTTGGAGAAATGGGCAGAGAAGAACCTTCTGAAGTTCACCGAGGGCAAATGCAGGTCCTGCACCTGGGGAAGAACAATCCTATGTACCAGGACAGGCTGGGGGCCAACCTGCTGAAAAGCAGCTTTGTGGAAAAGGACTTGAGAATCCTGGTGGACAAGTTGTCCATGAGCCAGCAGTGCCCTTGTGCCCAAGAAGGCCAATGGAATCCTGGGGTGCACTAGGAAGAGCATTGCCAGGTCAAGGGAGGTGATCCTGCCCCTCTGTTTGGCCCTGGTGAGGATCACCTGGAGTGCTGTGTCCAGTTCTGGGCTCCTCAGGACAGGAGAAACATGGAGCTTCTGGGTGGGTCCAGTGGAGGGCTACAAAGAGGATTAAGGGACTGGAGCATCTCTCTCACAAGGACAGGCTGAGGGAGTTGGGCCTGTTCAGCCTCAAGAAGAGATGACTGAGCAGGGACCCCACCAATGTCTACAGGTATCTGAAGGGAGGGTTTCAAGAGGATGGATCAGGCTCTTCCTGGTGATGCCAACTAATAGGACAAGAGGCAATGGGCAGAAACTGATGCACAGGAAGTTCCACCTGAACATGAGGAAGAACTTTTTTATTATGCAGTGACCACACACGGGAACAGATTTTCCAGAGAGGTTGTGGAGTCTCCCTCACCAGGGATATCCAAGAAGTGCCTGCACACAATGACCTGGGATGACCCTGCTTGAGCAAGGAGGTTGGACCAGGTGACCCACTGTAGTCCCTTCCAGCCTGACCCACTCTGTAATTCTGTGAAGTCAGCCCCTCTTGATTCAATTGGGAGAGCAGGAAAGGAGGGATGGGCTCTTTCTAAAGCCAGCCTGCCATTCATAAGGCAAAACAGGACTGGATGCTGCTCCTTTGGACATAGTGGGGAAAAAATGGCAATGTTATTTGGGACTGAAATGGTGGATATTTGTAACAGGGGAAAATGTAGCACCTATTGCTTGTGGGGGGCTTGATATCTGGATCTGTCCTGCTGTGTTTTGCACACAGATCACATGTGTATCTTAAATGCTTCCAGTACAAGCCTGACATCTCTCCAAGGCACAGCCATGAGGGGTAGGCACCATCTACATCTCCTGCTCTCACACAGAGCCCAGACAGACCCACTGCCATTATGGGTTTGGCTGCAGAAAGCCCTGCCTGGGCACCTCACTGCTCTGGGCTTTCCCCCAACCCCTGTGCCAGCACAGGGGCATCAGCAGGACATTTTGTCTCTGCATGAAAAGCTGGTCCAGTGGGAGTCTTGTGGCCGGGTCACAGAGCAGACTATAGCTGTATTAAAGGAGCTGGCTGCCCACACAGGAGCACAGAGTGAGGCTCACCTTGCTCCTGGAAAAGCTGGAAAGAAAGCAGAAGCATCAATCTGCTCATTAATTACTTAGATTTGGGATCCAAACCTTACCTTACTGGGAGAGAGTAGAGTTTGCAGCCTGAAGAGCCCCTGAGCCCCCTTCGTGAAGCCAAGGAGGGAGAAGGGCCAAATCCAAGGCCAAGACAATGCCAGCATTATTTCAGCCCCTGCTGCTTATCTTTGATCTCAGTGAGGGGAAAAAAAGCACACTCTGTGCAAACCCATTAACGGTTTCCTTCTCTTTACAATGGAAAATTACACCCACTTATCTGCCTCCTAGGGAGATGTTTGCATTTAATTCTCTGCTATTTGCAAAATACTTTGAAATCCATGCATAGAAAATGGATGATAAGCAAAGGAAGCAATGTCAAAAAAGCAATGATCAGGATGTCTTTGGGAGACCCATTTTTCTGTAGCCTTCCCAGTACCCAAAGCTGAACGGCACTAAACAGCGCTGAAGGGAGTTGGAGGAGCGTGTGCAGGGAGGTGTTAGTTCTGCTTCACACACCTCTCCAAGCAGGAAGGCTCCACCAGCATCAGCTAATTTGGATGAGCCTGTTATTGGAAAGCAACACAGTGACCCCTTGGCAGAGGGGCAGCACAGCTGCCAGCCAAGCACAGGGGATGACGTTGCCAGTTATAATGCCCCAATCTGTATCACACCCCTCTCCTTTGGCAAGACCCTCTCCACGCTGCAAACGTTGCTTCTTGCCCAATTCAACAGCTGAGATGAAGGAACGGCCTTTTTCACTTTTTTTCGGAGAGGGTGGTGAGGAGTAGATGGAAAAGAGTTTTTCTAGAGGAAGATCTCAGGCCACCTTTTGACTTCACCTCAACACTTCCGTTCAGAAAAACACAGCAGGTCCTTTTCCAAACCCTGAGCTGAGCATATATATATATATACATATGTACATATACATACACACACATATACATACACATATATAGATGTGTGTGTGTACATATATACACATATATATACACACACATATAAATACATATATACTCATACATATAGATTTATATACATACATATATACACACACACACACATATATATATATATACATGTGCAAACTGCTTCCTTCAGCCTACACCTCCACAGCACTTCTTGGCCAAAGCTGCTCAAGGAGACCATCCCCAAGCAGCACTAACCGCTCCTGTTTCGCTCAGGGACCCCCAGCTCCATCTGTGTCCCACATCTGGCAGCGTCTCCCAGACCAGCTGCATCCAGCTCCCTCCCTGGGTTTTCGGTGGCAGACAGCTCCCTCCAGTGGGGCGTTTGCCACCGCACCATTCACACTTCTTCCCGAAGCAAGTGGTCATTCTAATTTAAAATCCCCTAAAACCACACAAAGAGAGAAGTTAGCAGCCTGCAGCTGCAGCAAGGCAAGCCGGGGAGGCAGCTGTGCTTTACAGCCAGCCAGCACCATGAGGGCAGTGCTGGTGCTTTTTGCAGCCAGCATCTCGGCAAACAGCATCCATGCAAGCACCAAAAATGCTGTCCCCATCGTTCAGTGAGTGGGGATCCACCTGCCATAACCCGACCAGGATTCCCACTAAACTTTAAGTCATGTTCTGGGGGAGTTTCTCAGCCAGGCTGGAAAAAACATCCCACAGATCCTCCCTCAGGTGATGCCAGGGCTCCCCATAGAGCTCTGCCTTTGGGGCAGGAGAAAGGAGGCAGCACTGAGCAAGCAGGATGCAGAATAACTTTTAATTTCATAAATTAAGCACCAATATAACTTATTCCCTTTTTTCCTTAAAAAGAAAGGGTTTAATTTTCATGTGCAGCTCTTGAGCAGAGTAAATCAGCAGGTGCACAGTGGCATGGAGGAAAGGATTGTTTCCCAAGATGCATCAGTATTAAAAAAAATAAATTACAAGAGTAGGAACACTGTTGTGGCATATTCACGGTCCATAAAACACAGCAGAAGGGTTTGCACAGCCACTGGTTTGTGGCAGCTGGGAAAGGCAGGTCACTGAGGACACAGCAGGTTTAGAAGAGGACTGGGACCCCATCAGAGCTGGGGGGACTGCTCCAGGAAGACCTGGCACGCCTGGCCACGGTGGGCACGGACACTCCACAGCCACTCAGGGGGCCTGGCCCGCAGCTTCAGCTGGAAGGGGTCGAGGTGCAGGCACTGCCCCAGGTCGTGCAGCTCCATCTCTGGCTCCTCCACGGCCCTCACCGGGGGCTCCTCAGGGCCTGGGCTACTCCTGGGTGGCCGTCCCCATATGGCTGTCACACAGAAAAGACCAGCAGCCACCAGCAGCACCAGGCCAGCCACGATGGCTGCCCCCACCAGGACATCAGCATGGTGGAGGAAAAAGCTGATCCCTGCAAGAGAAAGGCCATGGCCTCATCCCAGTGATCGTTGCCCCACTGCCCCACCGTGCTCATAAAGTCCCCCACACTGTGATCACACTGCTCAGAGGTGACACCTGGATCTGTGGGTGCTCCTCCAGGAAGTCCAACATCTCTCCCTCCTGCTGCCCTCATACCTGCATCCCGGGCAGAGCATCTCAAAGAAATATTTAGACCAATAGGCAGCCCACAGGAGAAGCAAAGGGATGGTGAACCCAGGAGAACCCCAATAAAGCAAAGCCATTGCCAAACCCACAGAGCCTAAAAGACCTGCTTCCACTTCCATTGAGACCTGAAGGGACCCTTTCCTTGATGCCATGGATAAAGATGAATTTATAAAATTACCTACATCTGAATATAACAATAACCAGCTGATCTGGATAGACTTAGACTGCACAAGTGGTTAATTAACTTGGGAGTTGGTAGGATGGGTGAGAAATTATATATTGGGTCACAACTATTTTAAATCACATTAAGGTTTAAGCCACTGCAGGGATGTGAAATAGTTTTGGTAAAGCAGCAGCAGTGTTTTGAGTACATATTGCAGAATATTCCTGTTTTTCAGGCTGCAAGGCCCCATTGCTCCGCAAGTTTGGATTAGCCATCTCTAATTATAGTCAAACACCACATACCATCTGCTTAGCTTTGTGTCAAATACATCAGGGCAGCTCTGGGATAAACACCAGGAACATCAATGTCCTTCTCACCAAGATGTACACAGCTTGACAGGAGAACACAGGGCACTCCCAGGAGCGACCAGGTTTGCTGATCACATCAGTTACAGCAGAGGTAGCTCATAAATCACCCTTGACCACACTTCGCTTATAACTTAAAGGCTCATGTCCCAAGTTGTAGCCCTGATACAGAGAAAGTAGCAGACTGGGGAAAGGGAAGCTAAGACTCACGGAAAGATGATATTCTCAGTTAGGAAATGCCTTGCAAAGATATTATACAACCTTGCCCAAAGCCACGAGCCCAGTAACATCACACACAGCACACACCAGCAGAGGTGCAGCTGGCAGGACCCCAGTCAAGGGGAGAGCCCCTCACCCCAATGTGCTCAGTCCAGGCTGCACATGGCAAGAGCAAAGCTGCACAAATTACTCCCCCATGCACACAAGGAGAACCACCAGCTGCAAGAGGAAGCAGAACTGCTCTTTGTCCTCTACCTGATGAGGGAGTGCGGATGCAGAGGGTGCCGGATTTGGTGGGAGAATGATCTTCATAGCCCTCCTTGCAGCGGCAGAGGTAGGTGCCCATGCCATTGAGGCACTCTGCCTCCTCCCCACAGAGGCCAACCCCAGCACTGCACTCGTTCACATCTGTAATGGGGAATCGACACCTTAAGTCAAGTCAGGCTTGGCATAAAAGGGTTTATCCCACAGAAAAAGTGAAACACCCACCTTCAACCAACAGTGAAACAAGCTGCAGCTTCTTCACTCCTGCTGAGCTGCCAAGCAGCTCCTCCAGCTGGGAGCGCAGGAGCAGAGACACATTCCTCTCCTCTGGCTTCAGGTGCAGCCAGAAGGTGAGCAGCAGGTTGGCATCTCTTGTCCTGCAGGCAGGAGAGAGCCTGGGGTAAGGCAGGCCCAGCTCTAGACCTTCCACCCCTTCCTACTGGATCTGGTGCTACAGAATCGTGCAAAGATTATTTGTGACAAGAGGCAGCTTTCACACTTGGACCAAAGGAAAAGGAAAGCCCAGCTCCTCATTTAGAGCTAGTCTGAAGTGATTAGATCTCTGTGTAAAGTGAATTGCAGTGGCAATGTGCAGTCCAGGTCAGCCTCAGCCAGTTGTGGCAGGGACCTTGCTGACAGCTCCCAACTTTTTCCAGCAGGTTCTGTGGCTGGCAGGTGTATTCTCCTTTTTTTTTCCAGAGTTTAAATCCATCTTAGACCTATATGGGTCCTGGCTAGCACTAAACATAAATTTTTGCCATCTTTCCTGTAGTAAACAGACTTTCCCCCACCCTTTTTTAATACTTTTAGGCCAAGTTACAAATCACAGGAGAGGAGTAAGCACATGTCTCTGCCTGGGGAAGGAGAATGAGAACCTAGACACTGCTATCCAAGAAATATTACAGGTTGTAGCAGTCACCAGCCAAGTCAGCAGCACAGCAGTAACTCTACCTTTTGATATCCTTTAACTTTATCTCATTGACTCTGTTAGCAGAAAGTTTCAGGTTCTTCTGTATCTGCAAAGGAACAGAGTGACCAGTGCTGATTTGACAGGCATATTGACAGCAGTTTCTTTTCCCATTCTGCCTCCCCATCCTGCTGTTCCCCTCCACAAACCACCTGGGATGCAGTCAGTGTCCCACAGCCCATTGCTCTGAGCCTTTTCTTCAGGAGAATAGTAATTGTTCCCACCTGCTTCGCTTCAGCTCCACTTCCCCAAACACACAAGTTAATTTGGAGAAAGGAAGAGCAGTAGAAGCCCCAGGTCTGTGGGTACAAAGCTGTTGCAGAGCAGCAGTTGAAGGACAGCAGCTTTCTAGGCCAAGCAGCAGGATTACAGAACCCTGTGCCTGCTCCAGCCTCCACCCCAGAAAGGAAGTTTAGTTGCAGCCCTGAGAGCAGATGCTCACGCACTTGCCCCACTTTCAGGCTTTGGCTACAAGCTGCCCTAGTTCCAGAGGTGAGTTACAGCCCTCAGTTGGTTGTATCCCTGTCTCTGAAGTGCTTTTTCTCCTGCTTTGGGATGGCACGGTGCTGTGAAGGGCTCAGCACCAGCAACTGCAGCCAAGCACCCCTGCTGGGGCATCAGAATCAGCCTCAGAGGATGAGCAGCACAAGCAACTCAGTTATTGGTTCATCATGTGGCTTTAGTAGAAAATATCTGGAATAAATGGCATAGCATGGTCTCTTCTAATTGAAGTTTTGGGGTGTTACATCTATTTTTCTCCACCTCCCCATACCCAGACTTACATGGCTCTTTATAGATTCAAGAAGACCCTTTGAGAGCTCACTTCCAGCAGGAGAAATCCAGGCCTTGGGTTCGATTTCGATAGTTACTTCAAACAGCACATCTACGAGAAGACACAAGATCCTGACATGTTCAAATCCACATAACACCAACAGGCTCCTCAAATGAATTAGCCCTTAACCATCAACACTAGCAGAACAGCTACGTGGGGACATGCCTGTGCCAGTCAGTGCCACGTGGGTATTTCCAGAGGCTGCGCATCAGGTAGGACAAGTTGTTGAGTAACAGGTGAAAACAAACCTTAGTTAATGCTCATTGCTGAATATTATAATTGATATTTCAGTGAAAGAAGTGTAAAAACCAATAATACATGTCCAATCACATTCACATGTTTCCCAAAGGTATTGTTATAATTCGTGGTGGAGTCTAAAAGCCCATTTCCCTTGCTCGTCTCTTGCACAGCTTAGACAAACTGCAGAGGTCTGGCTAAATCCTGGCTGGCACAGATCTGCCAGTCTGCTGTTTAAAACCTATTTATTCATCAATATTTCTCCTGTTCAGAGCTCAGGCTCCTTCTGTATTGACTCCTCTTTGCAAGCTGTTTCTGTGGCTTGCTGTGCCATACAAGCCCAGAGTTATGCTGCCTACTTGCTGGTGCCCCCTAAGGGGGATTTGCTTCTCTCCCTAGTCTGAGGAACAGGACTTCTGCAGGTTTCTGATCCCAGTAGTCACAAGACATCCACTGGAATGTATTGGAGGGATTGAGGTTCATTCACCTTAGAAAATTCTTTAAATAGCCAACAAATAACAAACTTGAACAAGCCAACTTTTATGTCAGGTTTAGCACAGGAACTCAGATTTTTCCAGGGGAGCTACAAAGTGGGGAAAGCACAACTGTGGGACTGCAGTGGTATCTTAAAAACTAACTTTTCAGAGTGGTTACTACTCAGAAACAACTCCCACTGATTTCTAAATTTAATGAGCAGGTGATGTCCAGCACAGCCCCAGTCAGCTCATTGAATTTAGGACAGTGTTTTAAGACATGTTTAACTCCTTGCATGGCTCACCTCCAGGATGGTGCTGGGACTGCAGTGCTGTGCCATTCTCCAGAGATGCCAGGGCAGAAACCAGATCTGCCAAAGAAAGGGAAAGCATCAGGCTGCTGTCCTCTGTGTGCCAGTAACAGGGAGGGAAAGTGCATTAAGTCTGTGTCACTCTGCAAGAAGAGTGCCCTTTGCCAGCTCCTTGTTTCTGGTTTTTCTATTCTTTGCACTGAACTTAAATATAAGCTCTAAATACCACCTACTCTCCTCTATAGTGGAAAGTGATCTTTAGGAAGAAAGCATCCCAATAAACTTAATTTCCATTTCTGGAAGCAGATGAGTGTTATACTTGTGAAGCCACCAGAGCTGCCTTGGACCCCAACAGAGCAAAACTGCTCGTGCATTACGTGCCAGCAAATGCAAAAAAGCTGAATAAAATCTACAATGGAGGGGCAAGAACAGTTTGGAGAGAGGAAACACCAATTGAAAACCCCTTCTATTCTACTTCCCAGAAGAAATTAATACCTATTCTTGGCTAAATATTTCTGTGAAAGTAGTCTGCCATCAACTCTTAAACTTCCTTAGGAGACAAAAGCCTTTTTTTCCCTTCTCCAGCTTCTGAAGCTCAGACTCAGTGATCATGCCTGTGACAGGCTACACAGGAACCAATGCAAGCCAGAGACATTTAAAGCCAAGATGAACATTCACAGTCTGGTTTGGATATGAAGCCACAGTGGAAAGGCTCCTCCACAGATCATTCCAAACACTTGGATTAGAAACCAGCCTGTCCCTATGATGAGTAGCAGGATCCCACAGATGCCCATGCTACAACAGGCAAACCTGTGTCTTCTCAAGTACCTCCCACCTTGGATACAGGAGCCAAGAGTGCTACCACATGGCCCAGCTGAAGGTAACAGCCATGTCTACAAATAAAACCTCTTAAGAGAGTGATGCATCACTGGAGATGGACATTACAGTGTCAGGCATCAGGTCAGCCAGAGATAGCCCAAAAAATATCTTACCAAAGAGCTCTTCAGTCCTTTCCTCCAGAGACACCGTACCACCAGCAGTCACACCAGGAGAGGGGTGGAGAGAAGGCTTTGTACTGGCGTCCAGTGGTGGCTCTTCCAGCACCGTTGTCTGGACAGCAGCCACTTCTGACAGGCTGTCACGGGCCTGACCCAGGCTGGGTGATGTGTCAGAGACACCCGTGTTGCTGCTGGGCACCTCTGAGACAGGAAAACCAGCTGAGTGACTTGGGACTATGGTGGCCAGGGCAGTCACTGGCTCTGCATCCCCCTTGCTCAGCTCCAAGGCAGAGGGCTCAGCTTTATATCCAGTGTCTTGCCCAGCTGGAACTGCCTCCACCAACATGTCATCTTCGGTTTCTGTGCCCTCAGCGCCACCATCCTTAAGGCTCTTTTCCAGCTTGGTTTCATCCTGGAGCTGGCCATGCTCACTTAGGTCAAGCTTGCTCAGGTTAGCAGCAGACTGAGCATCTTCCACGAGACCAGGAGGGTATTGAGCCTCTCCATCTGGGCGCAGGAGCTCAGGCTGGATGTTGCCACCAGCAGGTGGAGTTGGTGGGCCTGGAGAGGCACTCGGCTTGGACAGTAAACCTTTTGTTACTGCTGTCCTCCAGCTCTCTTTTTCAGAGGGGTCCTGGACATACCCTCGGGCAGCTGTTATGGTATCGTGTGAAGAGCCCACAGTTTCAGGGTCTCTGAACACATGATACTGTCCTCTAAAATACCTGTATTCATGGCTTGGGGAGCCACTCCCTGACAGAAACAACACCTGGACTTCAGTAGCTTGTGTAGCAAAGACCACAGTGCCTCTGTTGTGGCAGGCATACACCACTTGGGTTTCCACACTGGATGAGACGCCCTGGAAGATGATCTTGTCCTGGTTGTTGCCGCAGCCATCGCTGCCCTCAAACCCCTGGATGTAGATGACAATGTGCTTCTGGGGGCCTGCCCAGATGGTCCAGTTGCACCAGATGCTGGTTTTAATGTCAGCATGCAGAGGAAGGTAAAACATCCCAGACCCATCCCGAAAAATGAGATGGCAGCTCCTGAGGGGAAAATACTCCATTGCCCAGGGAGGTCCCAGCTCTGGCACATCAGGAACAGGGAAAAAACATGTAATCCAAGGTTATTATATGCACCAAAACAACATGCATGTCACATAGGAGGCTGCAAATTGCCTCAAGAGAGGCACCATTTCAGACCCTTTCCAGCTGCAAGATTTCTATAATTTCAGCCCCTGGAGCCACACATCCACTCCACAATTGGAGCTTCTGGGAGGGGCTGCACAAAGCAGGCTATGCCAGTCTGTTCCCAGATGGACTCACCACTGCCCCCAGCCAAGTAAGTCCATCATCAACAGTGGTAGTGCCTCAGGGATAACATAGTTAAGTAGGAGGGAAAAATCTGCTGCACAACAGCAGCCACAAGTGAGGAACAACTCTGCGGACACCAAAGTCCGTGCAGAAGGAGGGTAAGGAGGAGCTCCAGGCACCAGAGCAGAGGTTTCACCTGTAGCCCATGGAGGACCCCACATCAGAGCAGGTGAATGCCCAAAGGGGCCTGTAGCCCCATGGGAAGCCCATGCTGGAACAGGCTTCTGGCAGGACCTGTGGTGGGAGGAACCCACACTGGAGGAGGTTTGCTGGCAGTGATCCCACAGCAGGCCCATATTGGAGCAGCCTGTTCCTGAAGGGCTGCACCCTGTGGAAGGGACTCTCACTGATCAGGGGTGGAGTGTGAGGATTCCTCCCCCTGAGGAGGAAGGAATGGCAGAGACAATGTGTGATGAACTGACCACAGCTCCCATTCCCTGTCCCCCTGCACCTCTTGTGACAGGGGAGGAGGTAGAGAAACTAGTAGTGAAGTTGAACCTGAGAAGAAGAGAAGCTGCTTGATTTGGTTTGATTTCTCATTATCCTACTCTGATAAGACTGGTAATAAATTAAACTGATTTCCCTGAGTCACGTCTGTTTTGCCCATGACAGCAGCCCATGGTGAGTGATCTCTCCCTGTCCTTATCTCAGCCCACAAGCTTTGCACTATAATTTTTTGCCCCTTTCCCACTGAGCAGAGGAGTGAGAGCAGCTTTGGTGGGCACCTTGTGTCCAGACAGGGTCAACCCACCCCACCTCTCCCCAGAGCAAGATAGGATTGCCAAATGGAGACCGCAGGTGAAAGACATAACCTTGACCTTGCCCCCACCAGGTACTTCTGTCTTCTAAAGACAAGCCTACACCAAGATTCACAGTACTGGGAGACCTACCTGCATGTTTCCCTTGCTGCCCTTCTGCCATCTGGGTGTTTCTGGATACATCAGAGGGTTCCCAAGGCTTTTGGTCTCTTGACAGTGTTTGTCTCCATGGGGCTGCAGGAAGATCAGGGTGTGCAGGGATGGTGCTGTAGGAGACAGTTCTCTGCTGTCCTGCGTCCCCTTGAAGAGCTTCTGTGGTTTTCTGCATTTTAAATCTCCCAAGGAGGGAGGCAGAAGCTGGTTTGTCACTAACAGCTCTGTCCTGATGCTGCACAGGCACCATGTGCTCCTCTCTCCTCACCCCCCAGATGTCAGACAGCAAAGCTGGTGCCACCCCAGAGCCCTTGGGCTGAGGAAGCCCCACACCAAGCCTTGGGACAGTGACAGAGGCTGGAGAGGGACTCCTGGCCCTCAAGCCCACAGAGGCTGAGGTTGCTGTCCCCTGGCCACCCGCCTTCCCTGGCACCAACGTTTGCATCCCAGGGCCAAGGCACCCAGAGGACCCATCTGTGCCCAGTCCAGAGGCCACTGATGAACGGCAGGGTGATGAAGGGGAGACCACCTCCTGTCCTCCTGGGCTAGCTGGGGAGATGTCTGCTTTTTGCCTGGAACTGACAGGGTCCAGATCCAAAGCACCTGGTAGAGAGGCCACTGTGGGCACAGGCTCCACTTGTGGAAGAAGAGGTACTTCAGGAATTATATTTGTAGGGCCAAAGTCTGCAGGGACAGGTGTTGTGCTGGAGGTCACCAGCACAGGAGTTGTTTCTGTCCCTGGGGAAGCCCTGGGAGCGAGAGGATGCTCCAGCCCTGTTGGCAAAGAATGTGCAGCCAGTCCTGGCTGTGGAGCTTTGTAGCTTTGGTGGTGGCAGTTTTGTACACCCAAGGAAGACACATGAGCTTTGTCAGCAGAAGGACAGTCAAGTGTTGGAGTGTTTTGGGGAAGGCTCCCAGGGTCTGTAGGGTCCAAGTGCAGGACAGGACTGCTCTGGCCATGCAAATGAGGATGCTCCTGCAGGATGTCCCATGGTGGTGTGGGATGCAGCACTGTTTTCCTCCTGACAACTCCCCCAGAGCTTTCCAGTGGGGAAATATCCATGAGCTTTGTATGTTGAAGGCCAGTTATTCCCAGCTCAGGTTTAGGCATGGACAAATGCCCAAAACTGCTTTGGCATCTTGGGCTTCCCTCAGGTAGCAGATGCAAGTGGTCCCTGTTTACCACCTCATATGGGCTGCTCAGGCTGGGCATCAGGCCCTTTGCAAGGCCATCAGCTTCACGGCTCACTGTGGCATCATCTGGAATGTTCAGCTGGGGCTCACCCCTCTCTGAGCTGACTGTGCTGAGCTGCTGCCTCCTGGTGGTACCTGAGCTTTCCTGGCTTTGCCCTCTGCCAGGGGACAGAGACTGGGAGTGTGTAGCCAAGTCCAGGCAACTCCTGCATGTTGGTGTAATAGTAAATTGTAGGTCACCCAGACCTTTTGGCTTCAAGGTGGGGTTCAGGACAGGCTGGCTGTTCTCCAGGCTCACATCTGCTGGCTGCAAAAGAGGTTCTGCTGCCTGCAAAGCACCAAGCAAAGGAGTTTCCAAAAGCCCACTTGAAAGCCTGTGCATATAACCAAAACCCACAGTGATGTCCCCACTCACAGAGAGACTCTGCCCCCAGGTATCCCGTGCTGCAGTGGGGATTATGCCCTCAGGTGTTCCTATGCCTTGACCTTCCTGAGCCCCTGGCAGTTCAGACCCCAGCCCACAAGGAGCTTTTGATTCCAGCAGCTGTGTCCTTGCACGTTCACGTGGGATACGCTCAATGGGACCTCCCACAGCCACAGTGTCCAGAGTGATGCCTCTTCCCTGCACCAGCTCACTGCTTAGCACTGTGGTCTTGCCAAGGCTCATGGTGCTACACGTGGTTGCAAAGCCCAGCACATTTCTAAGGTTTTCAACCCAACTAGGCTGAAAAACACCATCTTGTTTTGGTAGTTTTGGAGCAGGAGGTTCAGAAGTCACATCATCTTTGGAGGAAGATTCACCTTCCTGGTCTTGGAAGATGTAGTACTTCCCTTTAAACTGTGCATCTCTGTAGTTTGGAAGGTACCTCTTCAGCAACACAATGTGGACAGCCTGGGCAAAGGTGGCAAAAACATGCATCTTCTTTTTCCAGCAAGCATAAACAACGCTGTTTTCTGCCAGTGAAGAAACTCCTTCAAATAGAATTTTGTCCTCATTTTTCTTGCAGTTCTCCTTAGTGACAAAGCCCTGAATGTAAATTATTATATGCTTTCTGGAGCCTGCCCAGATAGTCCAGTTGCACCAAAAGCTTATGGGGAAATCACCACGGTATGCTGGAGGAGAAAATTCTCCATAGTTGTCCTTCAGAACTCTGTGGCAGCTTCTCAGAGGCACATATGCCAATATCCAAGGAGACTCTGGCTCTGGAAAGACAAGAAGCAACAAGCAAGTTTTCCCCCATTCCCGTTTCCCAAGAAAGAGTTGTCAGTCCTCATTCCCAGAAATTATTTTCAAGGTCACTCTTCTCCCCATTTTGCTATCTCCTGCTCCTGTTTGCCAATCAAAGTGCAAACCCATCAGCAGGAGAACGTGAAAGTAACCCTAGGTCAGATCCTGGGGTGAGCCTAAAACTGCCAACCCTTCCAGCCCAAGTGGCTGTTTCCATCCACACCTGCCAGCAACATATCCCAAACTTCACCCCAGTTGTGTGTACCACTCCAGAGTACTTGGAAAGCTGGGGTAGCCCTGGCCACCACCACCTCCTGCTCCATATGGAGCCAGGCTGTACCCCCACTGCTACCACCCCAGAACTGGGGACACTCCTGCTTAAAGTGCCCCCTGCCGTGGCTGTGCAGGAGCACAGAGGTCCCAGCACAGCCACACAGTGGGTGCCACTTGTCCCAGGGAGGCAAATTCTCACCTGCAGGATTAGGCTATTTAGGGTTCAAAGCTAAAGAGTCAGGGAGTTGCCACATCTGGGCAAGTTACAAAAGCAATGAGTGCACTGTTACATTTGGTTTCAGCACACAGGTGATGTTTGTTGTTTATACACCTGCAGAGATGGGAGATAAAGCTCTTCTGAAGGTGTTTTCAATCTCTTTGGTTTAAAGGGCCCAGCCAAGGCAGAAGCACTGGCTTTACTCAGTAGGATAAGGAACATTAGTTTCTCCTCACAGCCCTCAAAGTGGGAAACGCCTTCCCTTAAGGAGGAAGAAAAAAAAGTGTTTTCCCAAAACATACCTCAAAGCTGGAAGAGTCACAGGTTTGTGATATGTTTACGCTACAGGAGCGCAATTAAAGTTTGGGCTGAACTTTTGCTACTTGTTTTAATTGCTGCAGTGCATCGTTTGTGCCTCCAGGTCCTGCCCTGTGGTAGGGATTTGGCAGCCACAGGATAATGGCACAGGTTATCTCCCACCCCAGCACCA
This sequence comes from Hafferia zeledoni, assembly GCA_035583235.1. Lineage (NCBI taxonomy): Eukaryota > Metazoa > Chordata > Aves > Passeriformes > Thamnophilidae > Hafferia > Hafferia zeledoni. Next base: position 14,867,590 of record JAWWEV010000115.1, on the reverse strand, counting down.
AACACTGATCAGCCACATCCCCTTCCCTCTCCATACCACCCCAGGGCCAGGTGGTTGCTCCTGATTTTCCACACCACTTATTGTTGGCTTGAGGTACCCAACAAACTCTGGGTAAAAAAAGAGGCTGCTCTGAGAATTAACTCTTACCTGGTTTAACCTTCCGGTGCTCCTGAGAGGATCCCCATGCCTGTAAAGAAGACAGAATCCTATTGCAGACCCAAGTGCCACTGCCCATGTTTATAATACTTCTCAGAGAAATGCCACCCCAAGCCCAGTGGGAAGGGAACACCAAATCCCCACGGACTGGGGTTTTGCCTGCACCAGGACCAAGCCCCAAAACCACCTCATTAATTCCCATGCGATAACCAATCTTCATCCCTCCCTACCTCCAGAGGCATTGCCTGACTTGCACTGTTGGACCACAACCAATACAAAAACATCCCCAAAACACAACAAGCAAAGCCCAACTGTGCTTTCATCCGTAGGGGTCAGGCAGAGGAGAGAAGAATTTGTAAGCAGACAGGACACTGCACCCAAGAAGGGAGTTTCCCGCAGGGAATTGAGTCCCTGCTTCCCATCACTCACCCCTGGGGCAGCACCAGGAGAGGACCTCAGCATCAAGCCTGGAGCCTGCCCACCAGCAGCTGGCCCCCACACTCCAGGCACCAGGAGCAGGACCAGGAGCAACAGGGAGGGCAAAGGCTTCATGGCAAAGATTTACTCGAGGCACAGCATTCAAACGAGACCAAAAAAAGGAGAAAGAAAAAAGCCTCTCCCTCCCTAAAATAATCCCCCGGGCAGAGCAAATATAGGATCACCACTTTTCCCAGCCTCTCTCCAAAACACATCCCTGCAGAGCAGAGTCTGACCCAGTAGCCCACTCACTCCTATATGGTCCTGCCACAGCTGTGACTGCAATTAGCTAATCAAAGAAATGAGGCCAGCTATCACTTATTAGGGACATACTTGCCCTTTTAATCTGCTGCCCAAGTATTCTTTGCTGTGTGTTTGGGTGAGCAGGCATTTTTCCTTTTATAACACATAATGCTATAACCTGGAATTAAAGTGATGCTGACACCCCAATATGACACAGAACCACAGCCCAAATTGTTTGTTGTCTTAAAAAATTAAAAAAAAAAAAATCAATTACTGAAGGGGGGAAAAAAGGCCCTAATGTAAAAGTGAGTGTTTTCATCACAACATTTTAACTGGCTTCTGTAGAAGGCTCTGATTTTCCCCAGGGCTGCACCATCCTGACATAGGACTGAGTGAAAAAGGTGAAACTGTCTTGAAATATAAGCAGCTCTTCTCCTCATCTACACTTATTGAAGTGTGGAAAGCAAGCAGCCCAGGTGATGATGTATAAATTATTAGGTGCATAAAATTCTTTCAGTTTTAACAGTCTATCTTGTCATTAGGGGCCACACTGATTAGGCAGTCAGGCTGTTTGACACGTGGCTTTGACAATATTCCCTTTAAAACGTCAATCATCACTTAGCAAAATAAAATAAAAATTCATTTTTTTCTTCTAAGTCATCACAGCTTGGCAGGCTGATGGAAGTTCAGAGACAAATACACCCCTGGGTTTCATGTGGGTCAGAGCAAGCAGTGCATCAGACCATCCTGGTCACCTGAGTGCTCAGTAATCAACTGCAACCCAGCTCCAATTTTTAAGCTTTTCCGCCCATTCCAATGCAGTCCCAATGACCAAAACTCCAACAAGAGCCTGAAATTCATGCAGCAGGACAAACCTCTTCCTGCCACAGTCATCTGTCTGTAATACACCTGTACAAAGCGACCCAAAATCCCCTCTTGCTGGTGTGGATAGACCTGCAAAAAACCCTTCCACACTTACAGAGAAACACAGAATATTGGAAAAGCCCTCTGAGGTCATCGAGTCCCACCATTAACTCAGCACTGCCAAGCCCACCACTAAACCATGTCCCTGAGCACCACATCAACACAACTTTTAAATCCCTCCAGATATGGAGCCCTTGTCCTTATGGGGGACTTCAGGTTGCCAGGTGTTAACTGGGAACACTGCACAGCTGGCACAAACAGGTTCTGAAGATTCCTAAAACACATAGATGATAATTTCATGGTGCAAGTACTGAGAGACCTGACTAGGAAAGGTGCCCTCCTTGATTTGCTGCTTGTTAACACAGAGGGTCTCATGAGTGAAGTGGTGATTAATGGCCATCTTGGCCACAGTGATCACAAAGAAACTGTGTTTAAAATCTCTGTTGACAGGAGGAAAAGTGCCAACTTCACCCCTGGACATGAGGAGAGCAGACTTCAGGCTGCTCAGGGAACAAAGTGGGTAAGGAATCCTGGGAAAATGCTTTTGAAGGTGTTGGGGTCCCTCAGTGCTGGTCACTTTTTAAGCACCACCTGCTAAGGACCCAGGAACAGACAATTCCTAAATGCTGGAAATCAAGCAGACAAGGCAGAAGGCTGGCCTGGATGAGCAGGGATCTCCTCTTGGAACTATGGCCAAAAGGAAAGGTGTATGCCCAGTGGAAGCAAGCTCAGGTGATGTGAGAGGAATGCAGAGATGCTGCTCACTATTCAGGGACAAAATTCATGCAAAGCTCAGTTGGAGCTGGAGCTGTCAAGGACTGGGAGGACAATTAGAAGAGTTTTTTAAGATATGTTAATAGCAAAAGGCAGTGCAGAAATATTGTCAGCCTGTTACAGGATGGTCACCTCACAGACAGGGAGATAGACAAGGCAGAGATGTTCAACGCATTCTTTGTCTCTGTCTTCAACACTGATAAGGAACTAAGGGGGTCCCAGTGCCCTGAGCTGCAGGACCATTCCAGGGAGAATGATAAAC
>JAWWEV010000115.1:14839374-14863119 GCA_035583235.1 Hafferia zeledoni | reverse complement strand
TAACCCACCTGGCTGATCCAGGGAAGCCAGTTGGTGTAATCTTTTTGGATTTCAGGAAAGCTTTTGACACCATTTCTTACAGGATTCTTCTGCACAAAATGTCCAGCACACAGCTGGGTAAACACATGGTCACCCTGCTGCAAAGTAGGGAGGTCCCTAAGGCATCATCTGGTTTGCAAGGAGAAGAGGAGCATTTGCTTCATTTTAGCTTAACAGATGGTAGAGATGGTGAAATAAATCATAAGGCCAAGTTTATTTTTTATTTGCTGATATGTAAGTATTTGCATGAGGAATTTTAATGTGCAGGGTTTTTTTGTTTTGTAGCAAGTTTTTGAGTTTTAGCCTATTTCCATAAAAACATAAATTACCCATTAGGATATTTGTCCCTTTTGACTAAATCCTCATGCTCAGCAGTTGCTGATTCTTCTTATTTTGGGGCCACCTGGCCGAAGAGAATCTCTCAGAGGAGAGCACGTTCCCACTGGCCTGTGCCAGGCTGCACAAACTCTGCACTGTGGGGAACAAAACCCCCAAATTTTGTGTCTCAGCCTTTGTATCAGCTCCTGCACTCCTGATTTCTTGGGATGGGATTGAATCTCTCCCAGGCTGAGCTGAGGGATCCAACATGACCTTCAGCAGCCAAGCAGCCTGCACAGGCTGCCCTGGCATCAAGGCTGGGCACAGCTGTGAGAGGGGACACAGCCACCCTGGGGCTGCCAGCACGGACAGGCAGCAAAACTGAGCTGATTTCAGCCAGTGCTCCCATTTCCCCCCCAGGCAGCAGGAGGTACTCGAGCTCCTACTTACAACTCTGTCATTTATAAAAGCACCACAGACTGTGAGAGCTTAGGAGAGATAAATTTACCATCTGCCTCCCTCTAGTGATTGCCTTGCTGAATAAAAAGAAAGCGAAAATCACACTGGGCTGTAGTTGCTTTTATTTTCTTAGGAATTCAGAGTAACCGAATACTTTCCTTTTGGTTATTCATGGTACTCTTATGCACCAAAAGTGAGCTGGAAGAACTAGAGGAGGATGAGAAATTAGGATTTTGCTCATTGCCTCATTAATTAGAATAACAAAGGCTGAAAACAAAGAGTAACATGGAAGACAGCTAAAAGCTGCTGCAAAAGAAACATTTTAACAAATATGAGAATATATTTTAGGAAAAATGATAACATCACTGACAAACTCTTTTTTTTTAAACAGGTTTCAAAAGTTGTTTTATTCTTTAGAGCTTTGCAAGGTTCCCAGTGAAATTCAGGGACATGCCCAAGGTGCCCATCCTGACAGATCCATCCATGAGTGAGCTGACAAGGATTCTCCTTGCAGGGGCTGATTTATTAGTTATATATATATATGTACTGTGCAGAATGAGATCCCTGTTTCAGTGACCAGAGAAAAGCACCAGGTTAAGTTCCATTTCTTTGTGACACTCATTAGCCAGATTGATTTTAGGTCTGTTGGGGACAAAGATGCAATTATACTCTTAGATACAATTAAAAGTAAGGGATTTCTCAGGAGCTGACATTTTCCTTAAACAGGGAGCTGGATTTTCTTGATCACCAGTTGCTCTTCACTGATTCAGCCACTAATCCTCTGGATCGTGCTCAGGGGTGTTTTAAATGAGTGCTGCCACAACACTCCAGTTTATCCTGGTGAGTGTTTTACCCATGTTGATGGTGAAGGGTAATATTATTAATAAAATAGATAGTTTCAGCTTTGCATTTCATGGGATTTTCAGACTAACAGCACAGATTGTACACCTGCACAATTTGTAAGAGGAGTAGCACGGCAGGGCTAAAGTGATTTTGCTCTGGGCTTTCTGAAGGCTTCAAGGCACCTATTCCTCCTTTATCCCAGCCTGGAAGTCTGTGGGCACTATTATTTAACCTCAGTGGAAGAATGCTATAGGATCCATATGCAACTTGACCTAAAGATTCCCAGTGTTGTCTTTTCCACAACTGAGCTGTGACAGGCTTGGTTAGACCCACTACTGCATCAAACAAAACAAGAGCTGCTGGTCCTCACCCACTTCTGACCTCCCACCTCACCTCAAAGGATGTTCCCGCTCCCCAGAGAAGCAGAATTGGTTGTACCAACACCTGCAGTTGGCTCCTACTAGAATTCCAGCTGAAAACTAGGATTGCTCAAACAAAATAAACCAAAACCCACCAAGAGGTCGAAGTTCAGCACACACATTGCAACATCTTGTTTAGCCCATGAGGGAATCCTCAGGTGTTGGCACTAACTTTTTTCCCCATGGGATTATCTTGTGCAACAGAGGGGAGCTCAATCTGCTGCCATAGAGAGCATCTCCTTGACACCTTCCTATGCCACTTCAGCTCATTAGCAAGGCAGGAAAAACATCCTTGCTCTTTGTTCTTGTCCTTGCAGGGTGACTTTTCTTGCTTCTTCATAAGGACTCACAGCAGCCACTGCTTCTGCCTGGCAGGTCTAGAAAAGCTGCTTGCAACCAAAAAAGATGGAAAGCATCAAGGTGGTTTTAGTGGGGTGGTTCACCTGGTGACGAGAGGGACAGAGCAGCCATCATCACAGCCAGGGATTTATGTCCTCTGGTCTCTCCTGGCAGGGGCAGACATTGCCCTTCTGCCCCAGATCAGGAGGATGGTGGCAGGTGAGAGGGTTGATGGCCATCACTTCGACACCAGAAGATTCCAAAGCCAGGGATCACTTGGGAGGACCAGCTTTAAAGGACCTGGGAGGGAGGGCTGGCATCCTGTCAGGCTCATCCCATTTCTGGAACAGTTGCCACCTTCTCTGCACACCCCCAACAGCAGGAAGAAAAGGCAGAACAAAACCTCTGTGACAATCATGCCCCAGCCCTGGCCCATGCCTGGCCAGGCCATGGATTCTGCTGGGAGGAAACCCAGAATGCAGGCAGCTTTGTTCCTGCAAACCACTGCAAAACTGATTTATATTAAAAATAAAGAGCACACAATGCCGAAGTGGTTGGGGTTTGTCTATTAATCTCTCAACAGTCAGCTGCAAACCCAACAAATCCTCTGAAATAGCAGCAGGGAGCTGTGTCCGAGCTCATTCCTCCCTGCCCCCTTTTACAGCTAAAAATAATCAATAATGACTGCCCAAAACAGGGAGACCAAAGCAATTTGATGGGCTGTGGGATCATCATGACTCATATTTTCACTCACACGCTGGCTGGGCACAAAACAAACCACGGGGCTGTGTTTCCCAGCAGCCACGGTGAAAAATCACCTCGGAACCACCGGGCACCTGCACAGAGCTGCTTCCCCTCCTTCTGCCGTGATTCTTTGCTGGGAAGAAAGGAAAATAAGACCAATGCAGCCAGGCTGAGAGTGGCATCATCCCCCCTGCTTTATGCAGAGAGGGCTAATTGAACCACTTGGGAGCCATGAGTATCCCGGGAGGCAGCTGGTGATGTTATTCTGCTGGTAATTGCTGTTTTCGGCCACCACAGGCAGCAGAAGGGACTTGTTCAGGGTGCCCTGGGGCGGAATGGTGCCGGAGGAGTTTTCCATCCAACCCCCCATCAAAGGAGCCCCTCTGCTCCGGTGGGTCCATTCTCTCTCGTTCACATCTGTTTTCCCTCGAAAATCAGCAGCAACAACAGAGGAGGTGCCAGCAACGCTCTAACCAGCAGTTCCCTCTGCCAATAACAAAAACTAGCATTTCCCTCCTGCCTCGCTGCTGCACTGGCTCCCACAGCCTCTGGAGGGGTTTGTTGGGGAGGGAAGATGCAGCCTCCTGTCTCTGTGCCGGCATCGTAGACTTGGCAAAAGCCCAGCGTCTTAGGGACTTTCCAGCCTGGTAAAAATGAGCTATATTGCTCTCTTCTGCCCCAAAACAGCCCAGCCTGGCCTGGGAAATTTGGTGATGTGATGGCAGCAGAGTGAAAGGATGTGTTAGCACCCGCCCCAGACTTTCAGGATGACTGTACAAATCTAGATGCCTGTGCTGAGAAATCTGATTTTTCAGCAGGCGGATCCTCTCTCCCTCACTGCCACTTTCTGGCAGCAGCACACAATGAGTGTGAGGTGACCACAACCCTTCTGTGTTGGTTCATTATTGCACAGCTGACTTCCTATTAAAAAAAAAAAAAAAAAAAAAAAAAGGAAAGGAAAATGAAACGCCTGAAAAGAAGGAAAATATAGGCAAAACAGATGCCACTAAGGCTGTGGCCAGATAGCTGGGATTTACTCCCTGCCTGCTGGGGAATGGGGTGTCAATAGGTTGCTGCACAGGTCCTGACCTGCTGCAGGCACAGGCTCAGTGCAGACTGCTCCTTGCATTGGGTTATCCCTGTTCCAGGGCAGGGTGGCTGGGTCTGCAAAGGGACTGACCCATCACAGGTCTGTGTAATACTTACCCCATCTTCTCAGCAAGGGCTGCTACATACACACTTGCTTCTGATGCCTCCATTGGGTAGGTGGGCATGGGATCATATTGCTGAAACCTTGATCAGATGTGCACCCTGAACTGGTGGCGGTGAGTGAAGGCTGGAGGTGCTGCCCAAGGGCTGGTGGGGAGTTCTTTGCTGCTCCATGTGCAGACATGCATGGCCAAGAGTCAGTGAGCCAACACGTGGTGCTTGCCTACACCAGGTGCTTTCAAACATGCTTTATCCAGGCTGATAAACCCCTCTCTTCTCCTCTCCTTTGGCCTCACCACACTCAGCAGCTACTCCAGGAGTCTGGCAGCACAGTCACCTTGCAGTTCCCTGCATGGGAAAAGGTTTCAATTCCATCGTGTTGCTATGGCTTCACTGGGCACCTGTCAAATCTGGGACTGGAAGGTGCTGGAGGAAGGCAGCAGGGATTACTGGGAAATCCCCCATGATACTACCAAAGAAACTGGCACTTTGAGGATGATGTTGCAGTCAGGAAGTGGTTTAAGAAACAGTGTAGAAGTTCACGTCAAGAACATACCACCATTTTTTCCTCCAATGCCACTGATTGCACATGGTTCTGGAGCCTGGTACAGAGCTACCTCTCCTTGCTGTTCCTAAATTCTCACACAGAGGAGAAGTGAAGTTGAAAATCCAACAAACAGATCATAAAAATGAGGACAAATCCTAGCTCTGAAAGGCTGCAGGAAGCGCTGCTCTGCACACCCACGCCACGAAGCCACTGGGGGACCACAGCAGCAAAGGCAATAAAAGAGATGGATTTTTTTTACTGCTCTGTTCAGGGAACAAATGGCTTCCAAATATTGTGCCTGGCAGCACCTCTTTCAAAATCATCCAGAAATGAGCCACGATGCCTCCAGCTACAGACAAAAGTCAGGTATTTTGGTGGAAGCCCCTTGGAGATTGAGCTGCTCAGAAGCAACCTGTTGCATGTACTGAGGCTATGAAACAAAGCCTGTGGCAAAACCCCAGCTGACTTTGAGGCAGACATGAGCTCAGCCTGAAAGGCCCAAATCCCAGGTGCTTTGTGCAGGTTAACAGCTGTGATGGTTGGGGCCATGGTGGCAGCAGCCACCACCCTCAGCATCAGCTCTCAGAGACAAAATCAGAAACACATCCAATTTCTCCTGCAGGATGTTCAAATAACTATGCCAGTAACAGGAACGTCCCCAAAGAATAGACTAAAAGAGCTGTCGAAGGGGAATTTCATCTCCCATCAGCCTGAACTCTCTTTTACTCCTGCTAATGGCTTCACATGAAGGAATCCAGATGTTCAAAACAGCAGTCAGGCCAAAGGGTTGGCCCATGTCTGTGTGTGACACTTCCTCACTCTCCTGGCTAGATGGGCTGGGAAGGAGCTTGGGAGCAAAAATGCAGCTGAGCAACAGCTTGCATTAGCTGAGCAACTGCCAGCAGCCACAGCAACTCACAAAACAAAGGGAAAAATCCCACCTGGAGTAAACCAGAATGATGGTTGGTTAAAAAAAACCCAGACCAAGCAAACATTGCAACCCTTTGTGTCTCTGAAAATTCAAATTAAATTTTAAAAAGGTCAGTAAGAGGTGTTTGGAAAGGGGATTTGTGAAATGGTAGCTGAGTCACCACTTCCTTGGGTTTCTGTCCAAACCAGCTGGGCTGTGAGTGCCTGTGCTGCCACAGGGGAGGCTGCTCCTATCAGACACCCTTGCTGCACCAGAAAGGATCTTGTGCAAGAGAGAACTCTGCAGGACACAGTTCCTCTGGTAATGCATTTATGTGTATTTTCAACAAATAGATCTGTTTGCAGTGGAACAGGATCTTGCATTTGCTAGTGAGACTGGTTGGTGACTCAGCCACCAGCACCCACCAAAAATGCCCCTGGCTGGATCATTTGTGCTCAGCTGGGTGTCGTGGGGCTGATTTGTACAAGGTTTTGGGGTCTCCAGCCCTGATCTGGATAAAAATGGTTCACCCAGTGCCACTCTTGGCCTGGCAGCATACTGGGCATGGAGCAGAGGGGCTGAGATAGCCAACTGCATTCTTTAAATGCAGAAGTAGTTTGACAGCCAGGCTTATGGCAAATGATCCTAATGAAAAGCAGCTGCCTCATGCCTGTAAATACAACTGTCTGTGCAGTATTTTGCCCTAATAGAATAAAATCAGAAGATAGGAATTTACTTTATACATAGAGAAAAAGACTTGCAGTCTTAAATCTGACTTGGAAGACAACCCACATCTGAACATCCCAGCATCTGCAAAAAACCCAGCACAGAGAAGTCAGGTTACCTCAAACAGCCTTAAACATCTTCCCTTGCCTCCAGCCACTCTGTAAAACCCTCTAGCAAGAGAGACACACTTTATGGCACACAAGCCTCTTCACTCTCAGCTTTCCCTTGGTCTCCCAGACTGGTTTCTCTGCCAGGTCCCTCCTTGCTGGTTTCCCCACGCTCTTCCTGGTGGCTCATCCCCAGCTGGGTTTGTGTTGTACAGCCACAGATAAACCCAGCTTAACTTTGCTCCCTGAGCAGGCACTCATTCCAATGAAAACTGGTCCATGACGTGAAGTGAGCATAAGGTGGGATGTCTGCCCAGCCCAACAATCACCATCCAGAACTGTGGGTGCTCCAGCAGTCAGTGCATGTGGACATGGATGGATAGAGCAGCAGATGCCAATGTGAGAAGTGAGGAACATTGCTGCGGGGGAGGGCAGTTTGCTCATCCCATCCCATCCCATCCCATCCCATCTCATCCTTCCAGGCACTGAGGCAAAACACCTCTAAATTTCCAAGTGGCCTTTCCTTCCCAGGCAGTCACACAGCCAGCAAAACCCACCGAGAAATGGCATTTACTACCTTCTCCAGCTGTACAATCTGCTGTGGAAGGAAGGAACAAGAACCAAAGCATTACTGCTGTAAACCTTAAGTATTAGGTTAATAGTAGAAATGTAAGCACTGAGCAAAGCCACCACTGAGTGACACCAGCTTGCTCCCTTCTCTGCTCACTTCATCTCACTCAAGAAGTTGGCAAGTTGCCTGCAGAGCCAGAGTTACTCTTGCTTCAAAAGCCTGAGCTTTGGGACTGTCATTCTGGGGAGCTTCATGACAGCCAGTCAAGGGAGAGGATTGTCCCACTCTCCTCTGCACTTGGGCAGCCTCACCTTGAGTCCTGTGTGCAGTTTGGAGCATCACAATATGGAAAATACACTAAGCTATTAGAGAGCATCCAAAGGAGGGCCATGAGGATGGTGAAGGATCTGGAGGGGAAGTCATACAAGGAGCAGCTGAGGGCACTTGGTCTGTTCAGCCTGAAGGAGTCTGAGGGGAGACCTCACTGCAGTGACAACTTCCTTGTGAGGGGGGAGCACTGATCTCTTCACTTTCTTGACTAGTTGACAGGACTCAAGGAAATGGCATGAAGTTGAGTCAGGGGAGGTTTAGGTTGGATATCAGGAAAAAGTTCTTCACCCAGAGGGTGGTCAGGCACTCAACAGGCTCCCCAGGGAAGTGGTCACAGTACCAACCCTGACATGAGTTCAGGGAGCGTTTGGACAATACTCCTGGGCACATGGTGGGATTCTTGGCATGTCCTGTGCAGGGCCAGGACTTGGACTCAATGTTCTTGATGGGTCCCTCCCAACTCAACATAATCATAGAATCATAGAATCATAGAATGGATTGGGCTGGAAAAGACCTCTGAGATCATCAAGTCCAAGCCTTGGTCCAACTCCAGTCCCCCCACCAGATCATGGCACTCAGTGCCACGGCCAATCTCAGTTTAAAAACCTCCAGGGATGGGGAATCCACCCCTCTCCAGGCAGGCCACTCCAATGCCTGATTATTCTCTCTGGAAAGAATCCTCCTCCGGATCTCCAACCCCAATTTCCCCTGGCAGAGCTTGAGCCGCCCTTGTCCTATTGCTGAGTGCCTGGGAGAAGAGACCAACCCGCATCTTTCCATCCTCCAGGAATCAAAGTGGGGTTGCACTTGATGATCTCAGAGATCTCTTCCAACCCAGCTCATTCTGTGGTTCTATTCTATAAACAGACCTAAGGAACAATCCCTGGTGGGCAACTGCTGCCCCTCAGCAGCACCAGAGGGGGTGCCAAGCACCCAGGAAAGCCACGGTCCTGTCTGACAGAGAATAGACAAACCCAGCAGGGCTTCACACAGAGGATCATCCTGGAATCATACAATGCTTTGGGCTGGAAGGGACCTTAAAAAGCTCAGCTTGTTCCATCCATGGGCAGGGACACCTTCCACCATGACAACGGAGACAACAAAGTAAATGACCACTGCCTATATGGAATGGCTCATTATGAAAATAAGGAAAATAATTTTCTTCTGTGCATTACTACAGAGTTGACATTCTTGCATGTTATACTGCAAGTAATTGATAGGAATTTTGTATATTAAGAAAACAGACCTTTGGGGCTGGCTCCTGACAACACTACTGAAGGTGCCCATCGGCATTGCCACCAGGTCTGATGGTCCATCCAGCAGTCATGAGCAAAGAAACAGGGAACAGCAAGAACAAGACAACCATATAAGTTATTTGCCCCACCCTCCAGCTGGTTTTAGCTGAGGTGTCTTCTAAGCCAGGTGTGATTTCTGCCACACAAATACTGCACTCCTGATGTGGACCCCCTATTCCAGTTTTCCCTTGAGCCCATGTAAATGTTTAACATCCCAAACTCCTCAGGCTGGTTGCTCCATTAATCCAGTGCCTGCTGTGTGTAAAAAACCCCACAGTTTTCCTTGTGGCTCTGGCTGGCTCCTGTAGGTGACCCATCTTGCTTTTCCAGGCTACTCATGATTGGGTAGCCCCCTCTCATGCCCTCCTTCAGTAATTTCTTTCTAAATCCAAGACTAATACCTCACATAGACTGAAGCTGCTACATGTGGATCCTTCTGCACATTTTGCAGTTCTCCTTTTTAGATAAGGAAACCCAAACCATGTGCATATTGAAAGTATGAATGGACCATGGATTTATTCTTTCCTTACCAAGTTTGACATGCACCTACAGCACACCTCACCTACAGCAACCCCAAGGTCCTGCTCCAGAGCAGGACCAGATTACACCCCTCCCCTCACTGTGTTACCCTCCATCCATCTTCCTTCACATCTACCTCCCATTTTCCTTGGCCTCCTACAGCTCCTTCTGAACTCACTCCAGGCTGCCCATGTCCTCATCACCACCACCCTGAAAAACTCCCCCTCATGAGCTCAAGCTGTCCCATCCCACTGCTCGCCTCTAGCTCAGTGTGAGTATGTTGGTTCCTGCAAGAAACTGTCCTGTACCTGCCTGCCTTGGACCAAAGCTGGTTGAGGGAGAACAGTCCAAATAACAGAGGTCTAATTTCTGTTACAGACCATTTGGTTCTTCTCAAAATGGTGCCTCTCTTAAATATTTACTCTCACAGCAGGTACCAACGTGTGACCAAGAGGTTAAGGACAAAAGTTGTTCACTGAGTTTTTATCTATAGTTATGCAGCACATCTTGGATGCTCTTTTCCTCTGCAGTAGCTTCATGAGTCAGTGTGGAAGCATCCTGGAGCTGAGTTACAGAACTCAGTTTTCCTTTTTTTCCCAAAAAAATGTCAGCCCAGGAGGATACGACACAGCTGGTAAGAGCACTTCAGCTCTTCTAACTGTTTACCCTGTTTCTCAAATACCAAACTATTTTTCCTCCAAGTGTAAGTTTATGAAGATTTTCAAAGCTTAACATGAACAAAAATTCCCTGGAGTAGAGGCTGGCATCATGCCACACTATGTATCATTATAAAAGACAAATTCCAGACACTGGATTATTCAGAACAGACCAAAATAAAAGGAAGAAACTCAGAGAGAATTTGAAAACAAGTAGGTGGGAGGAATGTTTAATATAATGTTAAAGCAGCACTAGTTTATTCAAGTGAATGCTGGGTGACTAAATGAAATGCTGGTTGTTTTCTTTTGCACAATTTGGGCCTTTTCCCTTCACAGATCTCCCTTCTGGGGATAGAAACAATAACATCAGCCCTGAAGCACCATGTTTTTCTGCTCACTCTCACACAACTACACCCACATGGGTGCTCTGGTGTCTGTTTAGCCCCCAGAGATACACAAGGTGTAAACATGTATCTAGAAATAGGCTATCCACAGTGTTTTGGAAACCACTGTACTTCACTTGAAATCACTGGCAAGATACAGACCCAAGGGGAGAAAAAAAAAAGTCTCTCCCATATTTCTGTGCATGTTTCCCACCAGGGTTTCATCAGGTGTTTTGTTGGGATGCAGTAGTGCGATAAGGTTCCTGCCTGGGTTGCCTTTGGCTTATGAAATCCTTCCACCTGTGACAACCTTGGCTGTCCCTCAGCAAATGGCAGACCCTTCATTTACTAAAAACAGTCCCATGTCAAGTCTTTCAGGTGTGTTTACACACTCTCCTTGCCCCTTTCCCCTGCAGAGAAGCACGGGAAGTCATCTTGGCAAGGCCCAGACAACAACAGGCAGGCAAAGCATGTCATTGACCGCTCCAGCTGCTCCACACGAGTGGGCACAGCACCGTTCCTGCCTGGCCACGCTGCTGGTGGGAGGGCACAACTGCTTCATTACAGGTGTGATGTAGGTCTGACATCATGCTGGCCTCTAACTCCTTTTCTGAGCCTGGTGAGACTGGGAGAAGTGATGACTTTATCATTTGGGCTTGTCCTGTCCACTGCAGCACTTTAGGACACAACCAGCACATTCACCAGCTACCACAGTAAAGAGCAAGACCCTCCTCTCCAGAGACACTTGTAAATAGGATTGTATACAAAGATGTGTCTTCTCTAGAATAAATCCCATTTAGCTAATGTGGCTTAAGGATTTCCTGAACAGTGCACAACAGTCATGGACACAGCTGTGGTCTGAGAGTCTCCCTATCCCTGTTTGACCTCTGCAATCTCCAGCAGAGATCAAAGTTCACCCATGTCCTCTCCTGCTTTAGATGAGGGACAAGAGCATAGCTGAATTCCACAAGAGCTTTCCCCGTGGAGAGGTTAAACTGCAGAGACTCCCCTTGCTTCTCCAACAGGAGGCACAGGGCCTCAGAGTTACCCAACACAAAATAAACAGGGAGATTATTTCATCAAATGCCCTTGTTGTTTGGAGGCATGAAAGGCAAAGGACTGAATCATCAACCTGGGGAATGAAGAACTCTTCTAATTATTAAGTACCATTAAAAACTTGAGTGTAAAACTCACCTGCGTAATTAGGTCAGTATCAATTACCCCATGTGAATGATTCAGATCTCTCTGGCATTAAACACCAACCACATACAACAAACATCCTAAAACAGGGAAAATCCCAAACAGATCACCTGAGAACAAGCAAAATTAAATCCAGAAAAGGATATTACACTCTTAACCATGTTAAGGCTCTCCTGGTCTTAACATGGACCAGGAGATCCATGTTCTGCCCCACCCTAAATCACACTCAGAGTAGGGAAAAAGCACATGCAGGCATGGCAGGACCCTCCCATGTGCTGGAACTGCCTGGGAAGAATAAAGGACCAGGCACCATCTGAGATTTAGGGCATTGGGTCCATGCCAGTTCCTTCTCCCAAGACACAGGCACATATTTCACTTCCCCTTCTAGAGGCGGCTGCAACACAGAAGAGAGCTGGGAAATAAAACAAATTCTGGCATAAGCAAATGCAATTTTGGTGGAGCAAATAGTAGGAAGTCAGTTCCAAACTTAGGGCAAATGTGAAATTTTTGAAAAATCTTGAGATGCTTCAATTAGAGTTCAAAGAAAACTCCTCCATAATCCCCCACTGCATCCAGCAGTTCTGAAGGACATTTTCTCACATTAATATTCTTTGACTTATAGCTAAAATGGTTCATCTTGCTTTCCTCTGAAGAAGAAAGCACAGGAATTAAAAATCAGGAAGGTAGAGGAGAACAAATGGATAATCAGGAAAGTAGAGGAGAACAAATGGATAATCAGCACCAAGTAAGAACTGATGACATGAAGGTACACTTCATGGATGGGGAAAAAACCCCTGTTCAATGCATCATGTAACCACTGAGTATCTAAAACTTCAATTTTTCCTGTTACATTTCATTACTAAGGGATCACAAGGGCATCAGATTTGAGTTACATCACTGATGGCTGTACCAGCAACACCCACTGGGGATGGTCCACTCCAAAAAGATAACAAGGATACCCCTTGTCCTGTGGATTCTTGGAGGCAACACCTCCTTGGAAGCTCATTTTCCTCCATGGAGAGCATTTCAGGAGCACTGCAGGCTGTTCCTGAGCAGGCACAGACCATGCAGGAGAACAGGGGTAGCACCCTGTACATACTTTGTGGTCTCACACTGTTCCTGCAGGTCTGGCAGAACAAAGTGTTTGACTCAAACACCACCACATAAGAAGATTTTTCAACCTTTTAAGCACAGGTTACAGGCTTTGATAAGGACAGAGGGGTTAGTACTTGTGTCCGTTCCAAACTGCAAGGTAGGGAGGAGGGAGCTGAGTAATCTTCTCATTCTTGGAGTGCTGGACACAGAATGTTCATACAGTCCATAACTGGGTTGCAGAGCTCTTTGCTAGTGAAGGTTAAAAAAAGACAAAATTCCTGAAAGATAATCTTGTTGCCTGTCACTGACAATTATGCTCTAGAAGCAGTTTCTACAACTTAAAGGCTCTCATGAGCTACCAGAAGCATTTTGTTCTTCTTCTTCTGAGGGGCTTGAGGACCAAATTAGCCCTGGTTATGCCCAATACGGCCTTCTTGAGTATACTTTAGAACAATCCAGGTTATATTTATATGGAGAACAGATGACAGCTCTAACAACAAGAACAAATTCTCAGTCTAGTTCCAAAAAGGAACCTCTTTGAATTGTGAAGGGCACAAACAAAGCTCGCCTGTCTTGAAAGTCACCCAGTTTCGAGATATCATAAAGCAAGGCTTATGCTTCAACTGCCTTGGCATTATTATCATCATTATCTTCATCTAAACATCATGACTGCTGATCACACGGGTTGGCATCCAAACCACGTAGGACACACTTAAGAAAAGCAACAATTCACTGGCCTCTCTGGCATTTATTTTTGTCCAAGCAACGGGGTCAACAACTAACAAGATGATGAAACTTTCAGACCTCTTGGGCAGCTGCCAAACCTATGTCTAAAGCAAAAGTCTTTCCTCATGTACTAGTAGGATTAAAAGACAAATTCCTTTGGTTTTACATCTTAAAAAAATCCCTCACTTCCCACTGTGCCTAAGTAAGATACCCATCAAAGCAAGGGGTCATTTGTTCCTTCATCTCAGTCTATTATTTCCTACCCTGGCAGTTGCTTACCTGAAGGTTTTTGTAATTTCTGTAGTGGGAATTTCCTGCACACCCCTTTTTTTTTATTTTAAATCATTTGTATATGCCTGAATATGGGACAATAAGAAGTGCAGATTTGGGGGGAAAAAAAGAAAAACACAAGGATTGTCTAGAAACACAGACATGCTTTTAATTCTTTCAATAGTATTGCTGAAGAGTATTTCAAATCTCAGTAAAATTTTGTTCTGAAAGTGGGTATTTTTAGTCTCACCTCTACTCACAGATGACAGGTTTGATTTCCACAGAGAGGGATGACAGCCTCCCTACCTGGCAAATAGCAGTTCTATTGACAGCACATAAATCACACAGCTATTTCCAGCTCCATCCCAACAGCTAACAATCTAATGTTACAGGATATCTGGAAAGGAAGAGCATGGAATATTAAGAATCAGAATGATCTACAGGTAAACAAAAAGGGAAGAAGGCACTTGAAGGATCATTTTCTGAAGTTACAAATTTATTGTAGAAATGAAGGGTTTGTTTTCTCCAAATGTGTGACTTCCTTTCATGCAGGGCTCTCAAACACTCATCACACAGGAGTTCTTGCTGATCTGCCAGCACAACATGGATGTGCTGTCCCTGAAAAAGGCAAAAATTCAGACTGTCCTGAGATAATTAACTTTCCTGGAAGAGGAGGAATATCAGTGGCAGTGGTAGGAGTAGTGGGATAAAAAACAGATGACACATTTCAGATACACAACGAAACACAAATGAATCACACACAACCTCCTTGCATTGTGGAACTCAGCCAAAGTTTAGCCAGAGGGATGGAATAGGAGGAGGAAAAGACACAAAAAATAGAGCTTCAACAACTACTAAGCTGCAGCTCTTGGCTTTAAAAGCCAACAGGGGAAGTCTGGGGATTATTTCTAACCCCTGTAGAAACTCTCTACAAATCTGTCCAGAGCAGTTCTGTTTAAAGAAATTACAATGGCAGTGACAGGAGAAAAGCTAACTCAAAAATCAGAAAATTTACAGCTTGTTTTGCAGCTCAGCACTTTTCCCCCCCACTTACTCCACTGTTTGAAACAGTTTGAATCAGGCTCTGATAGAAGTGATTTTGTAAATTTTTTTAAAGATGAGCTCTCAGGCTAATTCCCAGTGAACACTGTCCAAAGACTCTTTCCTCCATAGTCCAAGGGTCTGTCACTGAACATCAAGCCACAAAATGAAGTACCTGAAGACACCTCTGTCTGTCCATCTGCTGGAGGGATCCATCCATTCCGGTGAATCCAAAGAGGTGTTTCTGTTTCTCAGAAAACCTTGAGGGAACAAAGACATGATGACAAAGCAAGAAAGATGGATTTCTTTAGTTGGGGGGCTTAGCAGCAAAGACTGGAAATGACACAGGTTGAACAAGCAGAGGTAAGTCAAGGAGCCTAGAAAATTAGAAGACTGATTGAAATTCAATATAAAATTTGAGATTGTGCAAATTTCTGTCTTTATTTCTGACATGAATTTCATGTGTATTCATATCAATCCCCCCTCTCAGAAGAAAGAGGGTAAGACAAACTGAAGGGCTTCACCCAAGATCAGCAACTTTTCAGGACTTGACCAACAGCAACAGGAGAGACTCCAGATGCAGAGATTTTATCTCTTCATTGTACTTCAGGGCTGAATGAACTCCCTTTGAGCCAGCACAAACCTGCCCTCCCCATGCAGCTCAGAGCTGAGCCACACTTGCCAGGTCTCTGCAATAGTACCACATACCAGACTGCTGAGCTGAATGTATAAAGTTGGCTATAAACTTCCATGGGCAGGTTTTGAGGCCTCCCTCCAGTTCCTCAGAGAGCAAAGACACTGCATGCAGTCTGTGCCTCAGCCCTTGCAGCACAGAGGGTGCTGAGTTATAAGAACATAATTATTGACTTGAGGGCAACTTAAAGTAATACACATACCTGCAGCAACATGAAAATACAGAAAACAGAGCAAAACTTGAGGTCACAGAGATGTGTTCCACACTTACATAAACGTTAACAGAGCCTGAAGTGATGGCTGATGCACCCAGACCAGATTATCTCCAACTCACCTCATTCAGTCAGATGTTGGACAGGGTGCAACTCTTTTCATTGACAAATGAAAATGGACTGTTTACCTTTTGAAAAGACTGGCATGCAAACCCAAGGTGTTGCTCACTCACCCCTCAGCACAATCTACCCAGAGCTGTTTATAAACACTTCTTTGAGCAGGCTGGGGCAATATAAAGATAATAAACCCTGATTAGCAACCAAACACCTGATCTGAGCACAAGCAAAAGCAAAACTGACCTGCTCAATTTTTCATCACTGCTGTCATTTTGAAAATTTACTTCCAGAACTGGGTTTCCTTTACTAACTTCTCACTCCCACTCTCATTCTCACCTTGATCCAGGAAAAGCTTGAAGAAGTTACTGGAATACAATGAGGAGAATTTGAAGAGGGATGTTTTGTGCTGTTTGGCATTGCCCCATCCAGAACCATCTCTGTGATTACTGTCTCTAAAAGGGATCCATTAAGCAGCTCTCCCTGCCTTATTTGCTTGCTAAATTGGATTCATGATTATTCTGTGAGAAGGAAGGAGTTCAGTGTAGACATGAACTCGTTTGGATTGGAGCCCTCAAGCAAACACAACTTCAGTGGAAATCTCATGCATATGAGGTGCAATTAGCCTTGAAGGGAAAGGTGGCCAAATTTCAGGGGGTAAACTGCTTACTGTAAACTAGATCAGAACAACAGCAGCACCAGATAAGAGCCAGATTGTTCATTGCTGCATCACAATGCCCAGCATTAAGAATTACCTGCCTGTGGATCCTTGCTGACTTGCATTCCTAATGCAAAAATGTTAGGGAATGCTGCTTTCCTGGATTTTCCAGCCAAAACTCTTCTGAAGTTTGGCTTTCTGTGCTCCCAGCACCGAAAAGCAGAAAGGATTGCCAGGAATTCTCTTATCACCAGTCCTGTCAAGTGCTCCGTTTCACTCAAGCCTACATAACAAAACAAAGCTGGTAGGGGAGGGAAAGGATCCAAGTGTAAAGTGCATACAGGCTAAGTAACCAACTGGCAGAAAACAGGGACTCCATCCTCTAGAAGATAAACATTATAATTTGTGCATTAATTATAGCTCATTTACCTTCCTTATCCTGTGTTTCCTCCTCCCAACTGGATTTTGTAGGAAAGGCCTGAGCCTTTATACAAACAAGCTAATGGATTCTAATAGTTCACCCTGATGCAATGTCATTTAATCCAAGCAGCACCTCATTCTCCCTGCTGTAATTCAGGGAACAAAAAAAAAATAAAGACTGTATGCACATTCAACTGTGTCATCTAAACACCTCTTATTCTTGTTTTTATATTCCATTATTTCCATTGTAGTGGAATTTTCTCAAGCTTTCATTTTAGTAGACTCTTTCCCTCAAATTTAAGAAAAATACAACAGAAATTTAAAGTATTTGACAGTATTTAAGAAAGATACAGTAGAAAACAGCAGATACAGATTGTTGTAGGTGCTTTGTAAAGACCTTTCATTTTCTGTTTCCCAGTTGTCCCCAAATCCCATTCCCATCACACTTCTGGACGCATTCTGTCTCCTTTTCTCTGTTATTTATTTCACTTACTCCTCATACTCTGCACACTCCCAATCATTTATCAGGACAACTCTTTCCCCATGGGAGTGGACCAGTCACCAGCACTTCTCCATGTTCACAGGAAACAGAAACTGCTCAGTCCAACTTCCTCCACAGAACCTTTTACATATTTATCCCATCAGCTCAGCCTTTTCCTCTGTCCTCTCTCTTGTCCCTTCAGAAGGTGGGGAGATGCTTTTTTCTCACAGTATTTCTCCTTAGCCAGTACCACTCAGCTTGTTTTTCCTTATCATCAGGCGCATCCTGGTTTTGATCTCATGCTCATGGGAAGGGTATAAATTAAATAATTAACACTGGCACTCCACCAATCCCACCCATTTCACTTCATATCACATGTGCACTCCACCCTACCTTACTCACACAATTTCATTCCTGGGCTCTTTTCCTGTCCTTTTTTTTTTCTGCAGCCCTCTCCTTTTTTCGTTTTGTTTGATCCTTCCATGGAACTCACCAGTATGTTTAGTGCTCACTTGCCTCTGTCTCTCCCCTCCATGTCTCCACTCAGCATCCCCTTCTCCCTCTCCCTTCCCCCTGGAGACTCTTAACATTACCCCTCTCCTACATCACTCATCATCACCATAACTCACTTTCTTTCAAATGGCTCAAATTCTTGACAAAAAAAAAATCCCACTAGATTTAAAGAAACAGGGTGCTAGGAAGAACAGACTAGGAATTAACATGGGTACAGTAAAACCTGCAGCTCTTTCAGAGAGGTGTAATTTCTCAAGAGGAATGATGAAGCACAAGGGTCAAAGGCACAGCAACAGCACAGTCTGTCTTTTACTGTCCTGGGATCAACATGATCACCTACAGAGCAAAAAGGTAGAAGACAAGACCACCTGACCTCCCCAAGCAAATAAAGTACCTCATTTGTTCAAGGTAAATGAAGGGGAAAAGCAGGTGAAGAAGCAAAGGCAAAAAGAGTTGTTGCTGCCAAATTGTTTTCAACTAAAGTGCCAACTATTCACTCCATTCCTCGCCTCCTTCCAATTGTACAAGCAGTGGCATTGTACAGGCAATTATCTCTGGACATACTGTTTCTCCCAGGGCACTTATCCCCCTTGCTTTCACCGGAGTTGTCCACCCATTACAGCATCTAACAAATACATGCACAATTGTGACCTTTTCTTGGTAGTCTGGTACACAAGCATTGGAGAGATTTGGCAAATAAAGCCTTTTGTTTCTGACCTTCTGAAATGCACTGCTACTGAATCCCCACAGCACAGTGCTCTGCTAAGTCAACGTGAAGCAATGCAAGCAATACTTAAATCACATTTTATTTTTCAAGTTCAAAAATAACAATTAGCTTTATTTAACGTTACACATATTGGATTTAAAATATCATGCTCTATTTAAATATCTGAATGACAACACTATACAAATAAAATGTTACACAAAATATATTTAAGAAAATGTTTTGGTCTTCCATCTGAACAATAAATAGACAGGCACTTCTACATGTACAAAGAAAGCAACCACTATTTAGAATAATTCTTATAAGCAAGATGTGGAAATACAGAAGATCAGAGTTTTGAGAACATGTTTAACTCTACGTGAGGCTTCATGCAACTTCAAAGCTTGTTTCAAAATATGAAACTCTTTGTATCTGCACAATTCTAGATTTGCTACCTCTTTACAGGAGATCCAAACCGCGCTCTCATTACGCAGTGTGCAATTTCAGTTATTTCCATCAAGCTACCTGATCACATTCAGTGCCCAAACAGGAAACAAGGATTGACCAGAGTAGCTTTTCACATAAATAACATGAGCAGTAAGTCATCTTTAGTAAGTAAAGCTTGAGGCAGGAGTCAGACCTAACTGTACCTATTGCCCAGCTCCCAACAAAGTCTGTTCTTCCTTTTCCTTATATATTGAGCTCTTACGGGGCATTTCCAGCAGTATTACACTTTTTTGTAAAAAAAAAAAAAAAAATCAAACAAACAAAAACCAAACACTATCTAGTAAAAGGGTAAATCCTTCAGACACAAATACACTTTGCACAAAAGATCCTAAGTAAAGGAGAAAATACTGTTTGAGGGTGCAAAAGGACTGAAAACTATAAATTAAAACAAAATTCAAAAGTTAAAGTCTCATAAATGTTTCATACCTGAAAATAAAACTACATTCCTCCAATTTGTGTACTTTCAATTGACAGTGGTTTCCACACACAAACATTACTCAAGGAAGAATCATCTTCCACCATCACAATTAAAGAAAGATGCATTGTGGTAGGCAATCCCTGCTTCCAATACAGCTAACCAGTCACTGACAGCTAGTTATATCCTCAAAGTCTTTTTTTAAAATTAAGACAAATATTGAAACATAACGACCATCAGGACAGTGGAAAGGTCAGGACCGAGTCTTCAAGCCATCCCTTCAAATTTTAGGATTATTCTCATTTTCAGAAGTACAGGGAAAAGTTTACAGAGAAAGTTCAACTATTAAACAGAGCTTCAGTGATCCACCAAGAAAGTCAGACCCAAACTTGGAAAGTTACTTGGACTTATGCACATTACTTTAACAATTTAAGTGTGGATCTTGCAAGCGTGTCCAAATCTTAATCATTTCTTGAGGTTTTCTACTGTGTACTAACATTAAGTTTGTGTAGGAACATATGTTATTCCTGTATTTCTCTTCGATATCAAACGTTCTGAAGCCTTTGTGTTTTTCCGGAGCAAGCCCGAGCTTCTGAAGGCACATTCCAGTATAAACATCATCGATGGGGTAGAGGAGGACCTGGTCAGATGCATTGTTGAGTCTCAATGCCAGATCACCAGAGTACAGAAACCCACCCCCTCCTGCGTACGGAGGGTACGAACCTTCATAAACACTTTCTGGGATGTAGTACTTTAGTTTTTTTTCTCTGTGAGGTCCAGCATCTTTGATCACATCGCCTATAAATAAGTCTTTGGCTTTTTCCTTTGATAAGCTCTTCAAGTAATCCAGGATCTGATGGGTATTCACGAAAACATCATCATCACCCTTAAAAATAAACTGGACGTTGGTGCAGCTGCTGCTGACCCACTTAAGAAACAGCACCTCTTTCAGAGTCAGATTGAAGAAAGTATCTCTGTAGTTCCACAGGAGAATGTCTTGGTGGGTTTCACTCTCAAATTTCAGCATGTGTGAAAGATCAGGAAAATGATCCTCTGGTGGGGTCTGTCCAAGTAAGAAGACCCTTTTGACTGTCACGTCCCCCGATTCAATTTCCCTGCCCCAGGATTCCCTAATTGCTTGCCTTCTATCAAAATGGGGTATAAGTGACTTAATAGCCAGCAGCAGGAAGGGTTTGTGTTCACACTTGTTTGGCTGATCCATTAATAATGAATAATTTCTACATCTCAAATAAAGTAGAAAGTCTTTGAATCTGTCTGGCAAGTTTGCAAAGTCACTAACCTCTGATGACACCCAGGGGTCAGGGTCACAGGAGCTGAGAGCACTCAAGTTAGAACTCAAGTTCTCTTCCACAGTCATGTTGGAAAGCAAGGCCAGAATAGGGTTGTACAGCAGTTCAAGCTTCTGTTGCTGTTTGTTCCAATAAGCTTTGTGAGGAGTGTATTTTCTCCAGAATTTGCTACGTGGTATAACAACACGGCCCTTTGCATTCTTGTCTTGGCTGCCACTTTTTGAGACTTCCACAATCACATAAATAAAAATGTTTACCATCATCAGAATTCCCAGCAGCTTTAATCTTCTGCGTCCAACACTCATTTCTCATATCTAGAAATAAATAAGAGAAGATTTTTAGCCTTCTTCATACCAAGCTCTTGACCTCATAAAAATGCAAACTACTTTCAGGTGAGGAATATGAGAGCTATAGCCTAGAAACAGAGGTTACCTACACCCCCAAAAAAGCAAAAGCTCATCCATCTCTAATATTTGCACCCCTACAGCTAGCAGGAGTCTGGGTTTTCATCAGCAAGTTGCTACAAATGTGAAGTTTCCATTTGCTGCTTAGGAAAGTTATGCAGCATTTCATGGTGCACCTAAATTAGAGGCAGTGTTTGCTTCTCATCTGGATCTCCTACAAACACTTGACTATAACAATTAGAATCCGAGCCCTCAGCTTGGCAAAGAAACTTTTTTTTTCCCTGCAAGTAAGGTGAGCTGAAGGGTATAGAATAAAATTGCTATATGATAAGGTCAGTTATTTTTAAATTAAGTTTCAAGCTTTTATACTTGCACTCTTGTATCTCCCAACATAAGAGGCAGGGCCAAATTTTACAGCATACAATAATTTTCTGACAATTTCACTTGGCTGTTCCTTGGGAGAGAGGCTGACAAAACTTGGCAGCTGCATTGCTGGCATTCAGATCTCAGCAGACAGGAGAGAAAGTGAACCTGGATTTATTTTTTTTTCCCCCCTCCAACTGGAAAAGGAAATGAACGGCAGCTGAAAGTAGAAGTGCAATTATTAGGAAGTTAAAAAAAAACGTGAAAAGAAATAAAAAAGGAGAGGTCTCCTTGGAATTGTATGTGTATGTCCTTGTTGGATGAAAAGTTCTGTGACCCATCTCCATTTTTTACTGAGACAAAATCAATGTCTCTTCCACAGCCATCGGGATGAAAGGTGCACAGTACAAGGAGCAACAGCAAAACAACGTGTTCTCTGAAAGCAGCACTTAAATCAGACTGTTACCAGCCCAGGGGTGTAACAATGTACAAGCCACACAAATAATTCCCAATGAATATGAAGGTTAGAAAGACACATATGAAAGGCACACATGGAACTCGTTGTCGAGGACACTTCCATTTGTCAAGAGTATAAATGACTATTTGAAGATCAGAAAAACCTAATAATAAAAGGTTTGTAGTCACTGTTACAAGCCCAGCTGTAAACACAGCCCCTGAGCTCCTGATGTCACAGGGCACCAGCAGACAGGAAGGGAGACTTGAGAAGTACACCTTGTACTTACTGCTCTTTTCATTTTTTTTTCCAGCCATCACCAGAAGCCTGAGCTAGACTGACCCTTGGTCTCTTCAGGTAAATAATCAGCAATCTTTTTTCTCTTATTTGACCCTGGATCCTTATTAAATCCAAAGGTGGGGTGTCTGTATTTCTGAATTGAAATAAAAAGCCACTCCCAGAAACAACTGGCTACTGAGATACACCCCTGTTCTTCCTCAAGTACCATCTGCATATTTATCTTGGTATATACTCAGGCCAGATCTACTGTATTTATTATTCTATTCTCAGTCAGCTAAGAAGTTTCTGTTCTACTTTTCAAGTAGTTTTCTTCTATACCTCAAAGACAAAAACATACCTGTGGTCAGTGCCATCACTTAAGCTAAATAGCTGAACAGTCACAAAGCCCTGGTTGGTCACACTGAGTTTAGAGAAACTGTATCCTCCTCTTTGAACTGCCACAGCAGCTTCCACTAAAACCAGTAACTACATACTGTTTTTCTTCATTTCCCTTTCAGTACACACAGAAATCCTGGAGAAGCAGCTGCTCCCTGTTCTGTGCCACTCCCTGCAGCTCGGCATGCACAGCAGTGCTTATCTACCCCGTGCTCTGCAGCACTGCCTGCTGGAACAAATGACGTGCATCTGACCGATGATGCCGGGACTCCAGAGGCAACAGGGTGACAGCTCCCCCCCAGGAACAGCCAACACACACAGGACTCCTGTGGGGAGAGGCTGAGGGAGCTGGGGGTGTTTAGCCTGGAGAAAAGGAGGCTCAGAGGTGACCTCAGCACTGCATAGAACTACCTGAAGGGAAGATGTAGTCAGGTGGGGGTTGGTCTCTTCTCCCAGGCACTCAGCAACAGCACAAGGGGGCACAGGCTCAAGCTCTGCCAGGGGAAATTGGAGACGAGAAAAAAATTCTTTCCAGAGAAAGTAATCAGGCATTGGAATGGGCTGCCCAGGGGTGGTGACGGATTCACCTTCCCTGGAGGTTTTTAAACTGAGATTGGCCGTGCCACTGAGTGCCATGATCTGGTAAAGGGCCTGGAGTTGGACCAAGGGTTGGACTTGATGATCTTGGAGGTCTCTTCCAACCCAATTGATTCTATGATTCTATTCCATGATTTGATCACCTGACCACTCCTTTTGATGGAGCCCCTCTCCTCCTCCCTTTCCTGACTTCAAGAACTCAGGTCCAACCCCTCCCTCCCACTGGCTCTAGAGCCCTGCCAAGGCCTCTCCATAAATCAGTCCACATCACCAACCCAGCAGAAACCCAACACTGACCAGAGGTGCACACCAGGTAAGTGCCACAGAAGCTGCAGTGGAGGCACAGCAGGAAGAAGCAAAGCAGACACATCTGGGCCCCTCAGTTCAGAAAGGATATTGAGGGGCTGGAGCGGGTCCAGAGAAGAGCAACAAGGCTGGGGAAGGGACTGGAGCACAAGTGCTGTGGGGAGAGGCTGAGGG
>JAWWEV010000115.1:14806784-14827383 GCA_035583235.1 Hafferia zeledoni | reverse complement strand
CACTGAGCGCCGCGCGCCCGCCGCGGCCCCGCCCCCAGCCCTGCCGGCGGCGCCGCGGGTTGGCGGAGAGCGGCGGGGCGCGCGCCAGCGCCGGGGGGTCCCCGCGGTTGCCGGACGGCCGCGTCCCTCAGGAGACGCGCGGGCGGGCGAGCAGAGCCCCCTTCCCCGGCAGGGCACGGCGTCCCCCGCCTGCTCCCCGAACTGCGGCTCAGCGGGGCCGCCTCCCCGCCCAGCCGGTGAAACTGGAAGGTATTTACCTCAGAAAATGTGTCTTTATTGCTGGAGGAGCGAGGGGAAGGAGGTGCCGCCGCGCCCGCGGACAGCACCGGGCTGTGCTGGCCTTGTGGCGGGCCAGGTGCCGCTCCCTCCCCGTGGGAACAGCCCCGGACCCCGCACCCTCCTCCGGGGCGGCCCCGGCTGACACCCCTCCC
The DNA here is from genome assembly GCA_035583235.1 of Hafferia zeledoni. Taxonomy (NCBI): domain Eukaryota; kingdom Metazoa; phylum Chordata; class Aves; order Passeriformes; family Thamnophilidae; genus Hafferia; species Hafferia zeledoni. The sequence goes on along the minus strand of JAWWEV010000115.1, from coordinate 14,826,952 downwards.
TCCCTCCGTCCTGTCCGCGCCCGGCGTTCCGCAGCCGGCCCTGGCACCTCGGGACACCTTCCTTGGGATTCCCCTTTTCCCACACAAACCCCTCATCCATGCCGAAAAATGCAGCTCCACATCACCTTTTTTTTTTTTGGTGTTAATTTTAATCCAGGTAATTGTAGCTGGCCCAGCTTTACATGGATCGCCTTCAAAGCTTTTGTTACCGAGTCCGGGAAGGAGAAAAGGAGTGTTTTAGGCTGTCGAGGCTTCCCTTAGTAAATAAGTTTCTGAGAATTTCCGATTTTGGAAATTTGCCTTCCAGAGCTGGTACTAATCACACATGACTCATTCATTAGTAACCCTATTTTTCTTTTTTATTGTGAGAGTGTGTGTGTGTGTCTGTGTTGTTCTTTGCTTACTTCAGTAAGCTGATGAGACCACAAATCGTGGCCAAACATCCCTGCTGAAACAAACTAAAGGAACAATCTAAAGACCCGGGATGCTTACTGAGGGAAAACATAAAAATGTGTGTTTGTATAGCAAAGAGGAGAGTCTTCAGTCTTGCACAGGTCAGTAGCAACCAGCAGCCAGATTGACAGGTCCCAGGACTGTGAAACTCTCAGCTTTTTGTCCTGTACAGGATGAAAATGAACACATGCCATTTGTTTTCTATTTTTAGCACCTGCGTTCTCGATACAGTATAAGGAGAGGCCCAGCCAAAGGAATTATCTCAATGTCAACTGGAACAATCGTGTAAAAATGTTTTCCCTCAAAAGGAAGGGGTGAGGATGTCCCCACGATCCATGAAAATACGCACTGAGGCAGTTCCATTTTACTGTGTTCGTTTTCACCAGAACTCAATAGCTGATGTGCACAGCCACAAACATGACTGGAACACAACCATGAGTACCCACAGCACATACTGAGGTGCCCATACTGTGTCGTTAAATATTGAATGCCAAGGGAAAACCTGCGGCGAGTCTCTTGGAGATGCTCTTAAAATCTTCAGGAGTCTGGGAAGAAACGTCCCCATTCACAGTGCATTGGGAGAGACGTTGCATATTTCATTCCTCTTCAAATATTTATATATGCACTTCACGTTTGAGTGAAGCTGTCCTTTTCATCAGAGTAGAGAGATTACAGCAAAGGGAGGAATTACCCGAAATCTGCAGGCATCATTGTCCATTAAGTAACACAGGGCTGGAAAGGAGAATTAAGTGTCTGACAGCCAAGAGTTGGCTCCACTGCACGGGAGATTTCGTAACAGTATGTTTTGAGACCAACTAAAGAAAAAAAAAAGGCAAACAAAAATCAGCTAGAACAGTGTATCACGTAACACCGGGTGCTAAGCAGCCTGGAAAAACACGTTAAAGCTGAAAAGTTTGGACAACGGGGAAATGGTCTGCTGTCTTCGGGGGGAAAGACATTTCTCATTTCTCCTCCCAGCTCCACACCCACGGCCGCGCTTACTCCTCTGTAATCACACCGACTCAACTGGTCACGGGGCTGCATTTTGAAACCTTGAGGAGGGGGAGGTGTTTTAATCCAAATATATTCCCTGATCCAATTGGCAGCCGAGCCTCAAGAGTGAGCTGAAAGGAGGAAAATACCTGGAACCAACACTGCCACTGAGCACAGCGTGTTTTTAAACCACTGCCTCGCTGTGATGATGCCCCTGCTGTGCCCCAAAAACTCCAGCGAAGGGTGAGGCCAGAGCTCACTGTCCAGCCCTGCTCTCCCAGGCAGGCACCTCGACCTTCCCCAAATCCGTGAATCAACGCCAGGCACAGCGTTAAGCCCAGGGAGGTTTCGTACCTGATGCTGCCAGTTAACAGGTCTGAGAAACAGCGAGCGCAGCGCTGTCCTGGGGCAGGGGCTCCACTTTGTCCCGCTGCGAAGGCTTGAAAATTGCTCCAGCTGTATCAGATCTACCCTGACAGCAGGTTTAACACTCTCATTAGCACAAAAAAACCCACAAAGCAACTCTTCCCCCTCCCCCCGGCCCATCCTGCTCCAAAGCCTGAGAGCCACCCCTTCCCTCACTGGGGGCAGGACCCCACAAAGCTGTGTCCCCAGGGGGCTTTAGGGGACGAGGAGAGCACCCTGGGAACACAAGGCTCACCAGCTCCTTTGCAAAGCCAGGGAGCACAAAAGGCCGTGGTGAAAGACAGCCCACCTTCTTTAAACCAGCCTCCTTCCTACCCCCCTCTCTGCCTGCACTGGCCAGAGCCAGCACCCCATCTTTAGAAGCACCTCAGGCACTCTCAGATTCATTTTTATTTTACTTATGTCTCTTTCTCCCTTTACAGCAGGTCCTATTGCTTACAGCCACCAAGGCAGGAGAAAACAACACTGTCAAGCAAGGACACAAATCCACCCGATGTCCCACCATCCTGTATCATGACCTGCTACAACCTTATGCATTAATTACTGAGAAACAGTTCTAAACAGCCCCCAGACGTGCTGTTCCCACGCTTTTGCTGTTGTTGTTGACATTGTTGCTTTGACACAGCCCTGCTGGGAAGGAGGATTTAATATCCAGCTGTTGAGACAGGTAGTGCCAGAGTAAGGAGTAACCTCATAAAGATATACTTTTTAAAGCCCTAACAATGAAGTAGACACTGATTACATCTTCCAGGGAGTACAGCCTGGCCACCTCCACCATGCACAGTAGGATGAGGCAGGACACAAGGGATCACATCTAAACACAGATGCACAACCTCTCCTGGCTGGCTGCTTGTGCTTGGGTGGAGCTAAGGGAGGCCTGAAAAACGTGCTTGCAAAATTGTTCTGCACTTTGCTTCAACAGAAGCAGCAGGATTTTTGTGTTTCAGGTCTGTAAAGCTAAGCTTTGTGGCAGACACAGTAATATATTGCTGCTCTTTTTTTTTTTATTCCTAAGAGACAGAGCAAATGCTTTTCATGCAGCATCTTTGATCTAAGTGTGGAATAACCTTTTTGCCTATATATTCAAAACTACCACCTTCACTCAGCATCAGGATGCAAATTACTGGATGCAGCGTCCAGCCCTCGTCAGGGAGTGCAGGAGCTGGTTACAGGGAAGTTGTGTGTTCAGGGCATTGGTGTTGTATCACTTGGTGACACAAATTCTTGTTGCCTGAGGTTTTCCATAGGTAGCATGTCCATGAGAGCCAGGAAAGAGAATCTTTTAAAAGGATTCAACTCTATTTTTTATCACATTCAAAAGCATTTCTGTTGGGTTTTTTTTCCCCCAGGCTATTTATTCATAGCAAGTGGGTTCACTGTAATAAAAGCTGACCTAGGGACTGCTGCATTCACATCTGTGGAAATGAGCTATGTACATTGGCCTTTTCTCCAGCATTTGCCTGTTAATTAATAATTGGTACATTGCCAGGAGCAAAGGAGAAGTGGGAATGAGTCCCAGGTTATAAAATCTTCAAGGTTATCTTGCTCTCCCTGTTTTGCTGCAGCACAGCAAGAGTGAGGGATGTCACAGATCAGAGCTGGCAGCTGAGAGACAGGGACTGGCCATGGGGCACTTGCCCCAGGGGCCACCGTGCTGCATTCCCCGGGGAGCCACAGCAGCACAGCACGTCCCATCCCGCATCTCTCCGAGTCACTGCAGTGGCTGCAGGCACGTCCTGTCCTCCCCCAGCTACTGGAAAGCAGCAGGCGCAGGATTCCCCAGCTTGTGGCCACCCGTGTGAACACAGCTGGCTCGTCCCCCACAGCAGCTCTCCATGGGGACCAGCACCCATCCCAGCAGAAACACTGACTGGCTCTTTCCACAGGGAGCACCTGAAAGTCCAGCATGACTCCAATTATGGAAGTCCTTGTCCCAGAGCCCTCGCAGTGCATCCACTAATATTAATGTCTCATATATATATAAGTCTCTTAGCCCCTGCTTCAAAACTTACCACCTGGGCCAAAAATGCTGCTGGGTGTAGGCACAACCCAGGTGTTGAAATGTTTCCCAACCTCCCTCTTTTAAGTAGTCTCTGGTACTCCTGAGTCAAAACCCTCCCATGAGGCCAGTGCAGCTGGAACTAATTTTCTGTGATGGACCAAACCTTATGCAGGACACCAATCTACCTGTTTTTTGCATGTGGACTGGTGTGGCTGGAAGACACCTGGAAAGCATGGGACTAACCTGAGTGTGCTCCTGTGATCAAAGAGGGTAAGAGCAGGAAATAAGAGGTTAAAGTTTAAATAGTAACAGGAGCCTAAAGGTTGCTCCTGTGGCATGTAAGCACTTCAGCAGCAATAAGAAAAAAATAGAAGAGCCAAGATGACATGCAGTTGGAACTGGAGCATCTCAGTTCTTCCTGGAATGAACCTGTTTTTTCCCACCCATATGTTTGATCCTGGAATTCAGACAAGCAAAGAGCCTCTTGCAGGGTAGGCAAAGTTTGTCAGCAAGGCTTGCCAGCAACATGAACACAACCTTTCAGTGGTCTCCTCACACAGTCATTTTCCCCACCTTCTCCCCCTGCCACACACTTGCAAACCAGCACAGCAAGAGCAACTGCTACGAGGTGTTCTGCCCCACCTCCCTTTGCTTTTGTACGTGGCTGAGACGGGGGAGATGTGGCTGGTAGGTTCAGCTTTGGCAAAACCACCCAAGCTGAAGAGGTTGGCACATCCATCCATATGCTTCAGAGCAGCACTTTTTTTCCTGGAGCACTGCAGTTTGCTCTTGCAGGCAAAGCAGGACAGGATAGAGACTGTGGAATGAAACTTGCCCCTGCCATGTTGTGTGCTGTCATTTGCAAGCTGTGGGCAGAGATGCCTTGTGCTCATATTGATTCCCACTCACCAAAAATAATTCTTCCCTGAGCTGCTTGGATTAAAGTCAGTGTTTCCCTGCTCTAGAAGGACATACCTGCCTTTTTCAGACAAAGGCTGCAGTAATTTAACTGTTTTCCTCCAAGTGGGGTTCCTTTTCCGTGCAGACAGAAGGCAACAGCAGTGCAGAGTGCAAGAAAGAGGATTGAGAAGAATCCAGCAGAAATTTAATTTCTGTGTTAGCAGAAATTGGACAATAATTATTTATAAAAAACCCCCACCAAAGTACCTGCTATCTATAAACATCCTCTTCTGTGTCCCAGAAACGTGAGCTCCTCACACCTCTCCTTACCTTGGCTCAGAGTCATCCCACACTGTTTTGCAGCAAGACCTGAAAAGCCACAAAACTGAAGAAGCTGCAGCTGAGCCTCTTCAAAGGTGAGAAAACTATTTACACTTAAGAGAAAATGTTCTGCACCCACTTCAGCTGAATTGCTTCTGCTTTGCTTTTATTTCTTAGCACATGCAGTCTTAAGCACCAGCAAGATCTCAGATGTGGGAAAACTGCCAGTCCTCACATGTCACCTGGAGTTTTTTAAACCATCTTGACTCCAGGCATCTCCTGGATGAGGCTCTTCTGTGTGATTTTCCCTTGGAAATTTCCCCAGTGCCAGCCTGGGTAAGGCAACTCCAATTAAAACCAGTCCTCTACCTGGGAGGTTGCTGACATCCAAGGTGGCTGTTTCTGGGTGGCAAAGAAAACTACGCCAACACTGTGCGCAGGAGGTTTTCCAAGACACTCCCAACCTTTTGGCAAAGCACTCACAGCTCCTAGACTGAAATCCTGCTCAGCCCACGGGAGTTCCAGACCAGTGGCAGAGGTACAGAGTGTTTTGCCACCAGGCTTGGGGCTGGCACTCCTCACTGAAGGCTCCTTTGGGTGGCATGAGCAGAAAGGTCTCTGAAAACAGGGTGGAGATAGTGGCCCTGTGGCAGGAGCTTCATTCTTATGTCTGCAGGTTTGGATGGGCCCTAACAGGGCTGTCTTAGGGCACCCTCCCAGGCACTCCTCTGGCCCTGTGCAGGAGATTTTGGACAGCTCTCCGGGGATCCTGTCAGGACAGGAGTTACAAGCCCCTGTTTGGCTCAGCCTCTGTGCCAGCCCCTGGGTGCAGGGACCTGTCCAGCACCTTGGGTGCCCAGCTTGTCGAGCACCCCGGGGCTCCCTCCCAGCTCAGAGTCCCGTCCTGCATCATCTGGCTGCTGATGGCTTCTCACAGGCGCTCCTCTGATTCCCCCCAGGACCTGCAGTTCTCCTGTAACCTTTTCACATGTATTTATGCTCGTAAAAGCCACCTCGGGGGCTACAGGCTCTTTGCCGTGCCCCAGTGCTGACTGACACACACTCACTGCTGCCCAGCCCAATGACACTGCGCCCACCCGCGGTGCAGGATGTGGCCCCCGGGGTGTCTGAATGAAAAAGGATATCAGGAAGCTTTTCTCTTGTTATTGTAGGATCTGCAGGTGAACTTCAGAAATAAAAAACAGGCCAAAGGGAAATTAAATAATATCTAGTTTTAATATCTAGACTCATAGGTTACTGAAAAATGACACAGAGGGAAGATGCCTCCTGCATTAGGGACTGGGATCAGCAACATAATCAGAGTAAATGAAAGGTTTTCCTCATGCTGCTTCATGAAATCCCCCTGACATGGATGTGCTCACTATAAAAAAATAAAACTTCACAAACCAGCACACAGCACAGATGAGATCTTGCCTCGTACATTAGTAAAACCACTGCCCCATGTACCAAATCGCTGCAGGTTTTGTGCCTGCTGCTGTACATATTTAACCTCCCCCATGTAAATAGTCCTCTGGAGGTAATGGAGCTGTACTAATTTGCAATGGCTGGGGATTAAGCCGTTGGGGTTGAGCATTTCTGCCAGCTCTGGTTGCAGCAAGCTGTAGTTACCAGGCTGTTAGGATGACTCAGAGGTGTTCTGTGCTCTGGGGAAAAAACACCCATGGCCATTACACCATGTCTCCAGCAGCCCTGCAATGCAGCCCAGGTGCAGCACTTGCCCTTCCCTCAGACAGAAATCCTGCTCCTGCCCTGCAGAGCAGGGCGCAGACATTTTGTCTGATGATGCAATGTAAAGTTGATTTCTTTCTTTCATTCTCACTGAACATACTGGAAAACATACCAATGTTTTCCAAAGACTATTTCACTACTATTACCCTGCTTGCAAGCATCTTAATTTAAATCCCATTATAGATGCACCAGGGCAAAACGATCTGTCCACAGCTGAAATAATAAACTGGAGTGAAAACATCCTTGGGCTGTGAGAGGCTAGAACAAGCACTAATTGAAATGTATAAACTTACATAACATTATTTATAGAAAGGAGCCCAATTGTCAAAGGCCCTGAGAGAGCTGAAACATGGGAATGTTTGTCCTCCTTGTAAAGAAAAATTAATTATGTAAGTTTATAAATTCCAGTTGCTTTGCTTGCTCATCTCCTCATGCTCCTAAGGACTGCCTGAAAGGTATTTATGGTTCCCAGCCACTGCTTCTTGATGGCATTTTTTTAACCTTGTACTTCTGCATGCCATTGCCTCCCAGGATCTTGGAACAGGAGATTAACTTTAGACGCTGTGTTCCTCATCCATAGAAAAATGCAGATTTGTTCTGAGATTCTGCAGTGGGGAGTTTATTTTAAGGGGATGCCTGGATGAGGCCAGAGCTCACCAAGCCACCACATATGTTGCAGAGGGTGGTGGGTTGGCTGCTGAGTTTTGAGAGTAGAGGAAGAGTCCTGAACCACTCACAGGTGTCTGGGATCAAACAGACACCTCTCTCTGCTTGAGTCTGCCATCTACTCCTGACATGGCTTTGCTTATTTGTTTCTTTGGCTGCCAAGAGCAGAGATGTCATGAAGACTCTAATGCCATAAATGGTTTGATTTACAAGGCAGGAAGAGTGCCACTTATAACTAAAATGCACTGTATCATGTAATTTCCCGGTAGTGCTGTGTCAGCCAGGGCTGCCAACTGGCCAGAAAGCTCAGGAAGTTCAGCAGAAAAATGATGTATCATCAACCCCAAAGGATTGTTTCCACCCAGGCTCCTCTCAGAACCACTATGGCTTTGGGCTTTGTGCTTTGTGCTGTGATCACAGTTTTTCTCCCATCCACCCCTGTAAAATGTCACCCCTCAAGGGTCTGAGACACTTGCTGGCATCCAAAAATGCCATTTATTCTATTACCAGGTTTTGTGTATTCTCCAGCACCATCTCATTACAAGAGCTAATGGCTGAGTGCTGGGGTTGCAGTGCTGTGGCCACTAAGTGAATTAAAATGCAAGCTCCAAGTCATCTGCGTGCAGGGGAAATGAGAAACAGGCAAATGTCTTTGGAGAAGTATTTCTTACCTCCTATTGACAGATGTCCCGACAGCTCTGCATTTCAGGAACCTCCCAGTGGCTCCTGCTTGCTGTGAAACCCCAAGGGCCACCTGCAAACCCCCCCAGGCGGGCTCTCCACCCCAGCTGCCCCATCCCCCTCCCTCTCACATGCTTCCAAACCTGTTCTCCTGCAATTTCTTGCATAGCAAGATGAGCCTTGCTACCACTAGAAGGAAGGAGGAAGGGCAAGGCATTTGGGAACTTGACCTTGGGGATGATCAACCCCATTACATATGGGAGGAAAAGTTCACAGCACTGGCCTCTACCATCCACGATTTTGTGCTTGGACAAGCTCAGGTGATATCCCAAAATAATAATTCCCAAATGGTACTGGCAGTTCAGAGGTAGATTTGCACCATGTGAGGCTTCTAACCACATCCCTCTCGCCATCTTTTCATAGGAGGCAACACACCATGTCCCTGGGGACTCCTGTGGCCCTGGGGATCACCCACAGGATTCATGCTACCAGGGAAAGGCATCTTTGTTGGTGTATGTTTGTCCTTATTGAGGAAAAGGGGGACTCAGCTGCAGCTTTGGCAAGGATTGGCTGAGCCAGTGTGACCTGCATGGGTAGGAACAGCTTTATTTTGCTGCACTGAGGGGACAAATCTGCCTGTCTCCCTGTGCCACCACCTCCTGCCACGGCGAGGGAGACCCAGGAGTGCAGTTCTACTCTCTCTGTCAGATTAAATGACACCCCAAGCTACACTTCCCTGGGATTTGGGAATAATCTAGGAGGTGGATTTTAACAGGCCCAGCTTCAAGGAGTTACTGTCTGTTTTTCCAGTCCCAAGCCACATGAAATGTAGTGCATTAAAAAGTCATCAGTGGCTGCTGCAAAGGACCACTGCATTCCCCTTCTGAGAAAGGCTCCCTCTGTCCCCAGCACTGAGCACCTCTTTATAAATATTTGGAACGAATGAATAAACTGTTGAAATTCCCCAGGAGGAGAAGAAAACATTTCTGTGAGCAGCGTACGGCAAGTGTGAGTCTTTGGGTAAAACTTCTCAGAGACTTGAGCATCTACAGTCAGTAAATATTTAAAACAGGAAATCTCAGAAAAATGGGGAGAGATTTATTTTATCAATATGCAGCAAAGAACTGACAAACAGAAAGAAAATATTTCAAAACATCAACCAGTTTATCAAAAAGTTAAAGCACAATAAGCTCTGGAGGTCATGGGCTCCCGTGAAATCCTTCCCATGGGAAACACAATAAAAGCACAAACATTAATATTTACACTTGCAAAAAGGACCTGTAAGAAAGAAAAATAGAAAAGGAATGTAAAACGAGACTAAGTAGACTAAGTAACCTGAATAATGGGAAAGTAAATCAACAACAATATAAAATAAATATGCCTCATCACTTGCTGCTTTCCATGGCCCAAAGTGTTATGAAATACAGCACTTGCTTGTCATGGATTTGGAAAAGCATGGTGTGCTTAAAACACTGTTTTTTTCAAATACAGATATGCCTAGAAAAATACTTAAAAAATTTAGCAGTTCTGGGCATATGCACACCAAGAAAAAAGAAAACGGTGCTAAGAATAATTGTCTTGCCAATCAGAGAGTAAGTGCAGGGCTTGCCAATTGTGTAATGCGTGATGGAAGGCAACAGCACTTCCAGATATTTTAGGGAGCACCAGATCACACAACAAATGGCAACTTGGAGGAATCCCCAGAAAACACGAAGCGATTGCAGGAATAAGTTGCAGGGCATTTTAGGTGAAATGTCAGGAGGAACCAGCCAAAGGTTGCAACACCACCACGTGCCTGCTGGTTGTGAGTCTTCGGAGAGAGACAGCAGTGCTCGAGATAGGCTGCACATCACGTGTGGGGTGAGTCAGCAGGGACATGGTGCCAGAGCTGCAGCACTGCCTTTGCTCACCGCAGGGCCAGCAAAGGCACCGCCACTCCGGCACGTTGTCACCCAGGAAACTGCTGGCACAAGTGGGACAGGAGGAAACTGCTGGGTGCTGTCCCCTGCCCGTGCAGAATCTGCCCAGACACTCCCTGCCCGGCCTCTGCCCACACGGTGCAGGTCAGCTTGAACACCCAGACTGTGATGGACACCCAGCAGTCCCCCAGCAAGTGGTGTTGAGTTGTTGGTAAACCAGAGAGCAGGTGGGTACAACTGCAGGGGGCAGGCGTGAAGGGCAGCTCTCCAAGGTTAAGGATGTTGGAGTGTGGCATGAGTGTCCCAGCCCCTTCCCTGAGGACTGGGTAGGGAAGCAAACCCCTCCCAAGTGGGACTCACAGATGCCCTCCCTCAGCCCTTCTTCCTGCTGCTTCCCCACTCTGTCACTTCCTCCTCTAGCTGTGCTGAGCTGCTGATGTCCTTGCTGTGGCGTTACAAACTGCCAGGCAGACTCTGCTGCCGTGTGGCTGCCTCACTGCAGGGAGGAGGAAGAGAAGGAGGAGGTGTCACACTGGCTCAGCACGCAGGCAGAGGCAGGTGTTGCAGCAGGAAGCAGTGGTTTCCAGCACTGGATGAGGCCACTGTGGCCAGCAGGGCTGTGCTGGGATGTCTGCTGGGCTGGATCCATGTGCAGCCCCAATCACTGTGGGAGCTGCTTGGCCATGCCTTCAGGGTGAGTCTGGTTTACATCTGGGCTTTTGGGGGAGGAGTATGAAAGCTCTCATTTGCCAGCAACACAGAGATATTTAGCAGGACCACAAGTGATGTCCATGAATCCCAACAAAAGCCATTGGTGCTTGTGCCTTTCACTTAGAGTAGCAAAGTGGAGTGGCATCAGAGGCCTCATCTCCAGGTTCAGCCAAAAGTGGCCAATAGGTTCAAGCAACTGCAGGCAGGGGCATATGGACGGACACACATAAACCATCTCAGCAGGAAAGCGTGGTCCTGCTAAAGGAGTAAATCTGTCCTCCTGCCCCACAGCAGTGGAGGATTACAGCAGTCTGGGGGAGCACAGCATCCCCTTTCCCTGCCCACATCAAATTTTATGAAGCAGAAACAATTTTGCTGCCCAATGACCCCTTTGCTCTCAGCAAGGGGTGAGCAGAGTGTGGTCCTAAACACACGCAGCAAATTCTTTTTTGTTTTGCACAGTAGTTTACAAAGATCCACCAAAGAAGGAAATCTGGATCATTAGATATGCAAAGGAGGGAGGATTAAGAAGAGAGAGAAGCATCCACCCATAAAAATGTGCCCCTTTTTAATTTCACACCTCAACTAGTAAAGTGTCCAATTTCTTAAATGTCCCCAAGATTTTTTGCCTCAGCCTCCTTGCCTTGTTAACCATTCCACGTATTTATTATTCTTTGCATGAAATAATACTTCCTGACATCTGCTCCCAGTTTGTTTCTCTTTAATTTCCATTTATAGCACATTTTCCTATCCTCTGACCATGTTAGAATAAAACAATAAGTATGTTTGACACAGTGGAAGTTACTTAAGATCACGATCCTTCTCTGACCCTTTTTTTTCCTTTGTGAACGTGCCCTAAAACACAGAAAACATTTTAATGAACTTTGTTGAAAGTGCAAATGGAAAGCACAGAGGATCACAAACCACTCATTGAACTCCAGCACTGTGAGGATCAGTGACCAGTGTGAGGATCAGTTGGTGGTCACAGCCCACTTCCTCTCTGACAAGTTATCAGCTGAAGGCATCCACAGCATGTGGGGAAGGTGAGGTGCTGTGGGCTGTGAGTCCCTCCACAAGACAGAGGGGACAACCAGGTGGCTCTAAGAGACAAGGCAGCAGCAGGACAGGCAAGGGAAAGGAAATGTTAATTCCCTGTGCAGTGACACAAATTGGCTTGAGTGATGCTTTCCCTTCTGACCAGGCAGATGGGAAAAGGTGCCCTTCCCTTGCCCTGAAGAGGTTTTGCATCCAAGTACAATCTGGCAACGCCACAAGCAATAAATTCACAAGGAGAAGCAATGAGGGGTACTTTAGTTATGGCACGAGAATATTTTATGTTGTCATCTCTATCTTGGTACAAGCCCTCAGTATAATTTTAGCTCAGGAGGAGGTTGCTTGTGAAGCTAATATAAAATGGGGAGAATCAATGCAGCCTCCAACCAAATGTGCATGCACACCTTCTGGTTAAATAACAAAGCAAACCAGCCAGGCAGCATCCTCCCCCTTTTATGGGCCAGCAGGCAGCTCTCCTGCAGGGACCAGCGTACCCTGTGCAAGGATAAGCCTGCTCAGACAGCCCCTCCAGCTCCTCCTGCACTGCTGAGGCAGGGAAGTGTGGTTACACATCCTGCTGTGACAAGATTTCACCCCTGGACAGAGGCACATGAGGATGAAAACGTTTCTGTCAGGCCTCTTTCCCCAGGAGGGAGTGGCTGCTGTGCAGTTATGGCACAGACATGGGAACCCAATGCCCAGAGCCTTGGCAACCTGGGCACTTCAGACCCTGGTGCCCTTATCTGCCTCTGCTTTCAGCTTTCTTCACACAACTATTTTATCAATACAGCCTTACCCTGCCAGGTTGCCAAGGGCATTTTCCTTTTACCCACATTCCAAGCTGAACACACTCAAAACTTTGGTTTTAATCGGGGGCTTTTTGAGGTCAAACCAAACTGTGACAAAGAGAAGTAGGAGCAGCCAAATTAAACTGTGCTCTGACAAAGCACTGGCCTCTCAAACACACCGTGCAGCTCGGTGCCAGGGCTGCACCTCTACAGCTCAGGAGCCAGAATGCTGACGAGGGTGGATGGTCTTTGAGGAAGCACATCAGAAGTGGCTCTGAAGGATCGGCAGAAGCAGCTGGATCAGGTGATACCTGCCTGCAGGAGGGCTGGTCCTCCTGGGAAACCAGCACCTCCCACTGCCCTAGAGATGCTCCCCTGGCTGTCCCCTGGCTCCCCACAGCACTGGGAAGGTCTGACTGGCCAGCTCACACCCTTGGGAACCGCTTAATCCTCAGCAGCACAGGGGCCCCCAGTTACAGCTCCCTGAACTTGCTGCACTTCAGTTGTTCTGCTCTAAGCAGACAGAGGTCATACAGGTGGATTTGTCCTATAAAGCCCATGGTTTGGAAGGATAAACATGAGTACCCCCTAATCTGCCTGCTTCTCCTGCTCATTTCTCCCCTGCTGCAACTGGCCAATTTACCTTTGCTGTTCATCCAGCCCAGCATTCAGCATCTGGAAGTCTCCAAAACTGACTGAGGGGAAGAAGAGAAAAGCTGTGCTACACTGGTTATGCAAAGCTTTGTGCAAACAGTGCTGCTGCCACCCTGGAGAAGAGGCTGGGAGGAGGGGATGAGAAAGCTTCACAGTGACTTAGCCCATGTTTGGTTGTGAATATAGTCGTGCAGTTATAATTTAACCACTGTCACCTATTTTAAATGCAGAAACAGGAATTATGAAAATGTAGCAAGGGTAATTTTTTTTCTAAGTTGCAATCTCTTTATTTGATTAAGTAGTCTGAGTCAACAAAGTCATACTCTCCTCTATTTCTGAGAGTTTCTTCAGCATCTGGCTCACCTTGGCCTCATCAAACTCCAGACACAGAAACTCCGATTCCTACAAAACAAAATCACAAAAACAATATTTGAGAAAAATAATTAACATTTGATCACTGTGCAGAAAGAAATGTTTGGTGAGGAATTTGACAGCTCAACTCCCTTTGGCAGTGGGCTCTCTTGTATTTTCTCGTCTGCCCTGAAGTCTCTCTCAGAACATTTCTTGATTAGGAAGCACCGGGGAAGTGAAATCTCAAGCAATCCATGAGTTAACCCGTGAGGCTCTGTGAAGCATCGTGCCGAAAACAGGTCACAGACCCTTGCTGGAGTTAACTATTCTGCCCTGAAATGAGCAGAACTGGACAGTGCCAGCCCAACAGGTGCAAACTGGGACTGCAAAGCCAATGCCTCTTCAGCTCCCACCGAACCTCCCCAGATTTAGCATCCTTGTTCTCCCAGACCCGACTAGAAAAGAGTCTTGAGCTGTCTTTCACAGAACAGCTACTGCAGAAGGAGAAGCTTTTCTCACCATCCCAAAATAATCCCAGTATCTGTAACACATTACAAGTCTCGTTTCACAGACAAGATCTGACAACAGCTCTCCTCTCCGTAACCTGACCTCTTTCCTCCACATGTGTTCCAGCCACGGATTGATTTCTGTCCTGACCTTTCAGGGAAGGAGTGGTAGTGCCATGATCTGCAGCCCTGGGTCCTGGTCCTCACCAGGATGACTTCCAGGGCCAAACTCCTGTGGACATCTCAGGCTTTCCAGCCATAACTCTGCACCCCAAGTCATGTGAGCCCATCACCAGACTGAATCAGGCCAGGATTTGCCAGTGCAACCTTGAAGATCTGCTAAAGCTGATTTTATGTCTTAAATCACACAGGGAGTGTGAGCAGACAGGAGACTGAGGTGCCCAGATCTGGAGGAGATGTTTTTGCATGAGCCTAAGGCACAAGGAGGATTTTTTTTCCCCCTCTTCAGGTTTAGTCAGTTAAAAGGAATGTGAATTGATCAAAACGAAACTCTTTGAATACACAAAGACATTGCCACTCCATTCAAGTGTAAGTGTTCCCATAAAGCATACTTTTAACTATAAAGCAGCTAAAACTTTCCTATCACTCTCATGTGAACCAAACTAAGACTTCACCAAGAGGGCTGTAAATCAGGGTGCTCAGAATTGAGCTTCAGTTTTCTTTAACGCTTTGCTAGTTTATATCCTCTGTGAAGAAAGGAAGAAAGGTCTCTTCTCTCAGACAGTCAGCAGTAGGACAAGGGGGCACGGGCTCAAGCTCTGCCAGGGGAAATTTAACGTGGAGAGCAGAAAAAATTCTTTACAGAGAGAGCAATCAGGCATTGGAATGGGCTACCCAGAGAAGTGGTGGATTCCCCATCCCTGGAGGTTTTTAACCTGAGATTGGCCGTGGCACTGAGTGCCATGATCTGGTAAAGGGACTGGAGTTGGCCCAAGGGTTGGACTTGATGATCTCGGAGGTCTTTTCCAACCCAATGGATTCTATGAAAAAATAAGATGGATCTGTGAATTCTAAACTCCTTATTGTTCCCCCAAGGTGTCTTCTAGGAGAACAAGATCTGGTATCTCTGCTCATGCTCAGCAAGAAACAAGACATCCCTTTTGATACTTCTCATTGTTAAAAAATAATTCAGCCCACATGGATCCTTTGTAATTAAGCAAAATGGAATTGGAACAAATCAGTCACTGACTCGAAGAACTAAAGCCCAGCACATTTGCTGCCCAGACTGAAATCTGGACTTGAGCTGAGCCCTCCCTGGGAGTGGATGTAGTCTTTGGAAAAAGGTGCCTGTGTGTGCAGGAGTGGGGTTGTGAGAGCACCCCCACCTTCAGGCTGCAACGCCAAGCTCGATGCTCTCAGGAAGGTGTGGGAATGGACACCCGTTTCCTGCAACATCTTGGTTTTCTCCTCACATGCTTTCCCACCCCTCCTCCCATTCTACTCCTGAGCCTGGGCTATAAAAAGGAGCTGCAAAACAAACATCCGAGAAACACAAACTGCCCCCAGCCTTGAATCAGGTTTTCTAGGAGCTGTAACAACAGAGTGCTGCAAAAATATTTGTATGAGACACTAAAAGAAGCACATCTTTTTCTGTCTTAGTAACTATACTTAAAAAAAAAAGTATTGTTAGAAAACTAACCCTCACACATTGAAAAATTTAAAAAATGCAGTTATTCTCTACTGCATCAGTTTGAGCAGCTACTTGAAATGGTTTCTAGCAACTCTGATATATCCAGTATTTTTAAGCTTTAGCCACTATATTGGAGCAACGAAAAGAAATCCCTCTGAATTCATATATAATTTGATTTATATTCATATAAATTCATTTCCAGTGTCACGTGACCCTGAGATCAGCTCAGTTGGTTAAAACTTGGTTGTAATAATGCCAAGGTCCTGGGTTCAATCCCCTGTGTGGGACATTGGCTTGAGAGTTGGACTCGATGATCCTTGTGGGTCCTTCCAACTCAGAACAGTCTGTGATTCTGAATAGCCTGTGCCAGGGGTGAAGGACTCAACTCCACCTTCACACAGGGAGAGCTCCACAGCATTCCAGGAACCGAGACAGTCTGAAACGAAGTTTGCCCAGTTAGATCCTCTTTCACACGAAATGCAGTCACATTTTAAAGCCACAAGCCAAGGCGCCAGACCCGCTCTTAGAAGCCTTCTCAACTTGATGTGGTGCTCATAAGACCATCAAGGGTTCTTTGTAAAGGAATTATCCCATCCTGAATTACCAGGAAAGCACTCTTTAGATAGTGAAAAAGCATCAGCTTCTGATGCCTGTGTGCAAACACAGCCAGCCAGCCAAGTACTGCTGGACTTCTGTACCCACGCAGCTGCTTCCTGCAGCAATGGAGGTATTGTAGGGGTTTAGGTCTGATCCTTTTAGTACAGGAAACGCAATAATTTGCTCTGCAGAGGCTGGGCTTCAGTGCAATTTCATTGCTCTGGATGATATTTTATTTTCCTGTATTAGGCTGTGCTTTAGATTACGATGTTTTAAAGATTTAGTTGCCCCTTGCATAAGTAAAAACCTGATCTGTAATGTCACCAGAAACCAAATTTCCTTCCAAACATCCTGGTACCTTTCACTGGGATTAAGAGCCCACATTAATTTTCAGCCTTCCCAATTTTTTTGGTTAACAGAGACAGCAAAGACATTCATTGCTTTTGGAAAGGACTAGCTGATAAAACAGTTTAACAACTGCAGTTATGCACTCATTAGCAAGGAAACCTTGTTGTTCTTATTAACAGGTTTGACACTGTGCTAAGCAAAGTGCTTTACTCACAGAGGCATCTTCTTAATGAAAAGAATTGAGGAACTCAGAATTTCAATAGAAGTTTATAAATAAAAGTGGAAGAGTTCAGAAGTGTTGCCTTTCTGGGGGGAACTGAAGCCCAACCATTCAGTGACATGTGATTGAAATAAAAAGGAACTTCCTTCTTCGCTTCTTAGTCAGATGTATGAAAGAAATTTCTAGCATAGTATTTCCCCTAGAAACAAATTTTGGTGCTTTTTAACAACTTCTGAGCTCCTCATGGAATAAGTGATTTTTTTTTTGTCTTTCTGGATCACAAAATATTCTGCATCTAAGGCAAAACTCCCACCTCCATCCTCTGTTAACCAGGAAAACCACCAGGTATGTATTATGTAAGTAACTGAGTGTATCAATAAATAACAAGTGGAGTTGTCACTGTCAAACCTCTCAGCATGTTACATTTTCTTGGACAGTAAAACCAGGAGGAATACCTCCAAAACAATATAATATTGTCCTGTGATATGCCTTGGGATAACTCTGTCTAGTTTTCCACCTCAACAGGTGCCTCAGTGTCCTGTGCAGAAGGGGTGGTGGGCCAGGAGTCACCTGCAGATCCCACCAGGAGGGGGTCAGGCATCGCCCTCCAGCCCAGCGGAGTCCCACTGACTGGGGGGAGGGCTATGCTTATTTACTTAGGGCTTATGATGCTTATTTTGTTTATGCTTATTCTACTTATGCTTATTTTGCTTATGCTTATTCATGCTTATTTTTTACTTATTAATATACCTATCATAGAATTTGCTTGGCAGTATAAAATTCACTGTATAACATACAGCAAAACTCACAAAGTGTCCTTGAAGGTGCCACACCAAGAGGCCCCAGAGCCTCTTGGACCAATTAAAACAGCCAGGATACCCCATGAAACGAAGATAAATTAGAAAACATGTCAGAAGAACAAGGTAAGTCCAATTAGACCGGCTACAGTTGCCAACAAGTCCGGTATGAAGCAGTTTTGAGCAAAAGGTAAGAAAGTTCACAGGAGGAAGATGTCTCACTTCATCCCCAAAAACCACCCAGGACCCCCGCCCCAAATTCCCAAGAGGAAAAGCGCAGGTACAAGAAGCAGCACGGGGCGGAGAAAACGGAAATCAGTTCCTGAGACTCATTATAATAACCCTGCCTTCTCTAAGAAAATAATGTTTATGCATGAAGGAAAAATAAATACGTATAATTCCTTGCATATAAACCCACTGTTAACTCAACCAGGTGCGCATGTTTGTGGAGGAGCCATCCCCCACGGGCCTGGAATAAACGTACCTTTCTATAACCTGACTGGATATGGTTTTTTTTCATTCTGCAAAACACCACTGCTTCCCCGAGGAGTTCAGGCAGGGTTGTGTGTCTGAATAACACTTGTCTTCCATGCAGAAGAAACACAGGGAGATATTTAAAGCCACAGGCATTACAAGCTAACCAGGCCTTTTCTTTCAAACAGACCTATCTCTGTAAACACGTATCCAAACCCAACCTTTGGCTTCCGTTCCAAGCCCATGCAGGGACTGTGGGCTTGGCTCTCATCAGAGCAGCAGGGCCATGGTTAAACCAGCCCCGTGCTAACACCAGACAGTTCACAACACGAGCAAACCAGGCTGCAAACAGGAAAGCCAGTGGGGGATAAATAAAACAAGGAGCCGGTCCCAAGACGTCACCAAGCCTGAATTTGTGGCCAGTTCAACTCACACAGGAAACGGGGCTGGGAATGCACAGCACACGCAGCTTCTCCAGCAACACCCACCAGCAGAAACAAATAATCTTGTTTCCAATGCATTAAACACAAAAGACAAAATACTGATTTCAGAGTAAATCCATTGTCGATATTTTTTCCCCTATTTTTGCAAACAAGTATTAAGAGATTGCTTTTCTGGAGTAAAAGAAAACATACACGTGGGTTTAGGTACAACCTGCCTCAGCAGGACAAATTAGGTTACCAAAAATTCTGGTTTATCTGATAATGTCAACTCTCCCACTTCCTGCAAATTTGCTAATTTCATGTAAATATTGTTTTAGTAAAACATCCCAAGTGGCCCCGACAGAGCACTGCGCAAAAAAAGTCAAAAGGACATGGACTGGTTTGTATTTTCTTACTTGCCAGGGACTACCCTTTAAATATTATCCCAAGTCACAAGTGTAACAGTATTTCAGCAGGAAAATCAACCATAGAATCATAGGATTGTTTGGGTTGGATGGGGCCTTAAAGCTCAACTAGTTCCAAGGCGCTGCCTTGGGCAGGGACACCTTCCACTACACCAGGTTCCAACCTGGCCTTGAACACTTCCAGGGGTGGGGCATCCACAGCTTCTCTGGGCAACGTCTGCCAGTGCCTCACCACCCTCACAGGGAAGAATTTCTTCCCAGTATTTATTCTAAACCTACTCTCTTTTAGTTCAAACCACTTCCCCATGTCTCGTCACTCCATGACCATGTCCCAAGGGCCTTTCCATCTCTCTTGTAACCCCTTTAGCCACTGGAAGGAGCTCTGAGGTCTCCCAAGAGTCTTCTCTTCTCCAGGCTGAACAATCCAGACTCTCTCCACAGTAGAGGTGCTCCAGCCCTTGGAACATCTTTGTCACCCTCCTCTGGGCCCTTTCCAACAGGTCCCTGTGGATTACTGGCCAATAATGGTCAACTACCTTATCAGCCTCCATTTCATACCTTCCTTCCCTTACAGGGAGGTCCAGATGCTCCCTCAGGATGAACCTCCCTCCTTGCTGGCTCAGCTCACAAGCAAGGACCGCACATTCTCAGTTATTTCTCTTTTTAATTCTTAATCCCTAAAAGACTATAATTGCAGCTGCAACTCTCTGGAGAGAGCCAGTGAGGAAACCCAGAGAACTGGCAGAGGGGCATTGCAGATCTGACAGCAGGAGCTGCAGCTTCACCTGGCAAGTAAAAAATACAAACCAGTCCAAGTCCTTTTGGCTTTTTTTATGCAGTGCTCTGTCGGGGTCACATGGGATGGTTTTTAAGTTTATAGATTTAAAACACCAAGTGGCTTCTTGAAGTGGCTACCTGAAGGGAAGTTCTAGCCAGGTGGGGGTTGGTCTCTTCTCCCAGGCACTCAGCAATAGGACAAGGGGAAACGGGCTCAAGCTCTGCCAGGGGAAATTGAAGTTGGAGATCAGAAAAAAATTCTTTCCAGAGAGAGTAATCAGGCA